>JBBPBQ010020321.1:50333073-50485639 GCA_037974755.1 Cicer yamashitae
AAAAAAAAAAAAAACAAATTAACCATTATTTACACATACTAGCTAACCCAAATCAATGAAACATTAAAAACAAAATGAACAATTACTCCAAATTGAAGAAAACATAGAATGAAAAAAGAACAATTTTGTCACATACCCATCACTCCAAATTGAAGATAACATTGCATGGAAAATGAATATACCCATTATACCCAAATGAAGAAGTTGGATGAAAAAATGAAAAAGGAAATTTTTTGTCACATACCCATTACCCCATATTGAAGAATAAATTGGATGAAAAATGAACAATTTTGTGACATACCCATTACCCAAGAGGATGAAAACATGAAGAAAATGTGCATACTTGATGGTGATCGATTCCATTGGCAGTGTTATTCCAAGTAAGCACAGTATCCTCAGGACACAGACCAGCAAGAGTGATACAATTCTTAGTTTTGGGAACGTACACCGGCTGCCGGTAGATTCCCGGAGAAACCCGGATCACAGTCCGGCGATTGTTGCCGAACGGCACAGCGTCGATTGCTTCCTGCACCGTCTTAAAATCTCCGGTTCCATCTTGTGAGACGGTGAATACACAAGCTGCCATTGTGTTGAAAAGTGTGTGATTTTGGTGTCAATAGAAAAAGTATGAAAGAGAGTTTACATTCAATTCAATTCACCTTTGGGACTGTTTCCTTACTTGTTGTATTTCTTAAGTTTTGTCTTCTTTTCTATTTAAAACATTTTTAAAAACTGTTTCAAAAATACATAACTGCTTTATAACCGGTTTTCATCCGATTAATTGATTTTGTTTAAACTTAATTTTATTTTATTATTTTACAAAACTATTATTTTTTAATTTTTTTTATTATTTTAACATAATTCTTTTACTACATAATTATGACTATTGGACAGAGTTCCAGTGATCGATGCGGTAGTTGCCGACAATATTTTAATGACCGGTAATATAATAATTTAATTTTTAAAAATTTATGATTTTAATATAACACATGGTTAATAGTATTGACTATTAAAATATTAATATTTTATAATTCACCTGTTTATATTTTTAGCAAGGGTATAAGGTTCTAAATACTACATTTCTTTGTTGCAACAATTATTGATGCCAATAGCATGCTACAACTAGGGCTGGACAAACAGATGGGTCGGTCGGATTTCGGTTTAAAATCGCATACCAATCAGAATCGCGGGTGGTAATACCTCATCTACTTTTGTTTATTTATGCAATCGGTTTTGTCGGGTGATGGGCTTGACGGTTCGGCGGGTGGACTAGTCGTTGAGGCGGTTCTAAAACAACCGTAGAGCTTGGATGCAAATACAGAAAATATCAAACATAATAAAGCTTTTTCGAAGAAAATTAAATTCAAAAAACACAACTTTTAACAAGATATACAAATACTATAACAAGAGGTAGAAAATGTCTCAAACTATTTTTTATAGAAATAGATCGTCTAAAAAACATACAAAGGCATCAACTTTTTGGTTGTTCACAACTTTGATGGTGGTGAAGGAAACTGTAAGCACTACAAAACAGTGGTGGAGAAGTATGACGAGTGGACGACGTTTAGGGAGGGGGCGACATCTTTTATTATTTCGGTTTTCTCGGATTTCGGTCGGTTCCTCTCAATCTGTCCACCCCTAGCTACAACGGTGCTATAGCATTGTAGCAAAGAAGTTACTAGCTGCTACAGAACTTGTTGTTGCAGAGCAGTCATTCTGTAAGACCCTTAGTTTTTAAATTATAATTTATGCCATTTTAGTGTTTTTTGTGTTGAATTTCTTAGGCTTTTAGCCAATTTTTGGTATTTAGTGAATTAAGTACCAAAAGCATATTTTGTTATATATTTTTTTTTTTTTTTTTTTTTTTGAGACCCAATTAAAGTTATTTGTCGGAGAATAATTTAATTATGTTGCGAATAATTTAATACCGGACAGTCTTTTAATAAATGTCACTTGTTGCTGAAAATTTTATCTGTCAATTGAGTTGCGACGAGAGTAGATATTTTTATCAAATTAGTATGAGATGTGAGTGAAGTGATATGTGTAAGAGTATTTAGATATTTGTAGATTGGTTTTAATAATATATATATATATATATATATGTGTGTGTGTGTGTGTGTGTGAGAGAGAGAGAGAAGAAAGCAAAGGAAGGAATCAGAAAGTTAGAAAACATTTCCTCCTGCGCTCGCGAGTCTTTCTTTCTTCTTCTTTCTTTCTCTGTTTCGCAAAACCGTGTTGGTGGTTTTCAAAAACCGCAAACACAAACCTCCATTTATCTTCTAGATCTAAGCTTCCATTCGAGAAGTGTCAGGAGGGAAAACTACTCCTCTCCACACTACGGTGCTTGTGAGCTAACTTTTGAGGTGTCGACGCGAGCGAGAGTTTTCGCCGTATTTGATCGCGGTAGCGGAAACGGTTGAGAAAGTGATAACGGAGGTAAGGGCTTCTTCCAAATTTTTAGTTTGCATATAGGACCCTATATGTGTGGTTGTGGAGATTTAATTTGATGTGATATATGTGTGTTGGTGGAGAATTTAATTTGAGGTGGTTTATGTGTGAATTGTTGGAATTTAATTTGAGATGGTTTATGTGTGAATTGTTGAAATTTAATTTGAGGTGGTTTATGCGTGAATTGTTGAAGTAAATTTGAGGTGGTAAATGTGTAAATTTGTGGTGATTAAAAGTTTGTGTGATTTATGTGTTCATAATTGATATTATGAAGGTTTGATATTTGATAAATGTGTAAATTTATGGAGATTGAAAGTCGGTGTGATTATGTGCTCATAATTGATATTGTGAATGATTGTGGTGTGATTATGTGTGAAGTTGTGGTGATTAAGTTTTGATGTGCTTATGTGTTCAAAACTATTATATGTGTGTTTGAGGTGTGTTGAGGTGCGAATTTGTGGTGACTGTGATGGACCACGATGTTAAGTGGTGACCGCGACGGGCCACGATGTTAAGTGGTGACCGCGACGGGCCACGATGTTAAGGGGTGACCGCGACAGGCCACGATGTTAAGTGGTGACCCTGATGGGCCACGGGATGGTTCCATGAGTTGATTGTTCCATCTTATTCTTACGAGGATTTTCGTGTCGTGCTGGTCTGTGAGCGACTGCACTCACAAACTGCACTCTTGTAAATCGTGCTGATATGTGAGCGACTACACTCTTGTAAATCATGCGGGTCTGTGAGTGACTGCACTCTTGTAAATCGTGCGGGTCTGTGAGCGACTGCACTTTTGTAAGTCGTGCTGGTCCGTGAGAGACTACACTCTAGTAAATCGTGCGGACCTGTGATAGGTAGCACCTCAGTAATTAGTATTAGGCCTGTGATAGGCAGTACAATTACGATTTACGAGGATTTAACTGATGTGTAAGGCCTGTGATAGGCTACACTCTAGTAAATCGTGTATGTCCGTGAGAGATTGCACTCGTGGTTGTCCGTGAGAGACTGTATATTTAGGATTTACGCCCCTTAATGAGGGTTTTGTTTTGGAAATTTCGGAATCATGTGCATTGGCTTATACGCATTGCATTAGGGTTATTGGCACGCGAGTCATGTTTGTTATATTATGATGATTGTATATACATACTCGGTTGTTGTTTGTTATTGTGTCGTAATTGCTTTGAGGTGTGAATTAGTGTTGATTAAGTTTCGATGTAATTATGTGTTAATAATTGCTGTTATGAATGTTTGATGTGTGATTGAGGTTTGAATTTGTGGAGATTAATTTGGTGTGTATTATGTGTTCATAATTGATATTATGAATGTTTGAAGTGTTATTGATGGACTTGTATCGTAAGTGTTAAATGATTTCGAACCATTTTCAAAACTGGAAATCTGCATTATTTCGCAGTTGTATTCGGCTACACGTAGTGTGTAGTCGAATACATATTTGAAACGTTCAGTTTTTATTTGAAATTTTAACATCGTATTCGAATACGACAGTGCAATCTTGTTAAAAACTTCATTTTCCAACATTGTTTGTGCATTTTAGACATATGAAAACCCTTTCAAGGAGTATGCTAAGATGAAAGGTTCTATTGTGCATTTAAAATTTAAATGCTAAGTGTTATTTGTTAATTTCGGTTGGTGACCCTTTACCATTATTGTGGAATTTGAACTTTGCCCTCATATGATACCCGATAGGGGTGTACGTGGGTTGGGTTGGGCCGGTTTTGACAAAACCCGATGCCCGACCCAATCGATTATCTTTGGATTGGGTTAAGTTCTAAACCCGTATTTTTTCATTTAACCTGAACCAAACCGACCCGATCAAGAACGAGTTGGGTTGGCGGGTTATACATAAATAATAACCTGTTTTTTATTTTACGGGAAAATATATTGAATGAAAATATATTTAATACTTAAATGTCTTAAAAACTATAAAATTTCAATCACATCATTCAATTCTTTAAAAAAAATCATCAACCTCCCACACAAAAAAATAAATTCAACAATCTTCAAATACATAAATAAATTCAATAACAGTATATCAATAAAATATAAAAATTCATCAATTCTAAGCAATGTCAACTTCAAGTACAAGCACTTAACAAGTTCATCAAAGTTTGGAAGGGAATAATTGAGAATATGCAAAAACAAATATTAATAATAAAAGTGAGGAGAAAACAGCTAGCATTGCTACTTGGTCCACCACATTACTTTCATCATTACACATAACCCACCAACCATTTTAGTTTACTAAGCTACCATAATTTTTTAATAGTAGTGCTTCATTTATTTATAGTTAGAGTACTTACTATTTTCAAATAAAATACTAAAAAAAAGTGTTTAATAGATTTAAATATAAAAAATTTAAAATAAATTCATCATAAGCTTTTTTATAAGCATCATTTTTGTTCATAAATAGTATTTAACTCAAATGAATAGTATTTAACTAAAAAAAATTGTATTTAACAAATGTAAAAAATTTAAACTAAATTCATTATAAGCATAAGCTTTCCATTCATACCTTTATGATGTAAAACTATAACAAAATATAACATTTAAATAAATAATATTTAACTTAAAAATTAAATTGCTCTTTTGAAAGAGACAATTCAAAAATTAGATACGAATTTTATGATTATGCATATACGAGATTACAAGGCCAAAACAAATTAAACGCTAAATTGCGAGAAAAATTAAGTATTTAGGCTAGACGCATAAACACCTTGGATCAGCATTCATATAAAAATCAGTTATTAATAATATCTGAAACCCTATTGGACTGCTGGGCCACCAAACAAAATTAAAAAAATATATATAACTAGTTACCGGTCGGTTCGACGGGTTCAAATTGTTAAACCCATTGCCCGAACCAAATATAAGCGGGTTTCAACGGGTTGGGTTAGGTTGGACCCGAAAGTGACCAGATACGGGTAAAATTCGGGTTGGGTGATTCGGTTGGCGAGTTGACCCGCACCCATGTACACCCCTAATACCCGAGACCGTCCTACAGATTAGTACCCTAATGATGGGAAGGTCGTAGACATACCTGACCGATGTTGTGTCAGAAGGAACCGGCGGAGTACGTGGAGGTCACCCGGGTTATTATAGTTTTTAGTGGAATGATCAGATTAGTTTGGTTGTATAGGGACTTGATGTCTTTCTTTCGTGGTTGTAATTATTTTATTTAGGGAAGACTGTACCTATAACTTATACTGTCAGTTTGACTTTTGATTGGTGGGTCCATGTTCCATTTTTTTTTATGTGACTGTGGGGGAGTTAGCATTCTTGGGGCAGTACTTGTGTACAGGTGTCTGCCAAGAATACCCCAGGGGTATGAGCGATGTCTGATAGATCTCATAGCTCCGGTGTATTTCATATTTGTATATTTTGGATTACCGTCTCAAAAACAATTTTAGTTGGTTTGTAATTATGATGTCATTATTTATGACTTTAGTCGTTGGTGTTACGCCATGGTTTTTATAATTTATTTATAAAAAAATATACACTCGCGCGGTTAAAAATCGGGGTGTTACACATTCCATTGTCAGCTATCCGTTATCTCATTCCGACGCAGAGTTTCCGCCATCGATGCGGTGGTTGACGACAGTATTCTAGCAATCGGTTCGGTGGTCGGCGGCCATCAATTTCCAACCACATACTATTATTATTATTATTATTATTATTATTATTATTATTATTATTATTATTATTAAATTAATAATGAATAAATTATAATATTTAAATTGTTATTTATAATTTAAAAAAAAATATTTTAAGCAATAAAAAAAGAGTATATTAATATGTTTAAAATCATAAAAAATAGTATTTTATATTAAAAAAATATTTACTCTAATATGGATATTAGTTAATAACTGGTTTTTAACAATTGAATAACCAAATTCATTTCTAAAAGTAAAATAGAATTGGTTTGTAACCAAATCTATTAGTGAAATTCATACTTAATACTCATATTTCTGAAATACCTTATTTTATTGATTATTAAAGTTCTCTCTACTAATTTGGTTTTCCCCATTTTATATATATTGAGAATCAACCAAATAAGAAAGAAAACTCAAAGAGAATTTAGTTTAACTGCCTAAACAAACCTCATAATAAAGTGGAGGTCTAAGACTTTGTCAAACTAAAATAATACAAAACTAAGCTAATAATAATAGATAGCTCGTTATGTTTAATATCCCCTGTCAAACGGGAATGGATATCCATCATTCCGAGTTTGGACAAAAGACGTAACTAAGGGAATGGGTGTAATGCTTTTGTAAAGATGTCTACAGTCTGTTCAGCAGAAGGAATCAGCATTAAGTGAAGAATTCCATCTCGAATTTTATCTCTAACGACATGGCAATCCATTTCAATGTGTTTGGTTCGTTCGTGAAAGACAGGATTTGAAGCGATGTGCAGGGCAAATTTGTTGTCACAGTATAGGACAGTCGGTTTTGGATGAGAAACCTATAGATCATGTAGGAAATACAGAAGCCATTATGCTTCACACGTAGCTTGAGCGAGCGCACGATATTCTGCTTCTACTGAAGAACTAGAAACAGTCGGTTGTTTCTTACTTTTCCAAGAAATCAATGAACTGCCGAGGAAGAAGCAAAAACCCATGATTGATCGCCTAGTCACAAAAGCCTTTGACACTGAAAGTTGATTTTGCAGCAAAGAAAAGTATGTTACCAGGACTGTTTTTGAGAAACTGGACAACACGAAACGCAGCTTGGAGGTGCAGGTCTGTTGGTGTAGACATAAACTGGCTTAACCTTGATTGTTGTTAGAAGGAGACAAATTAATATCTAAAATTCCCTTTAACATGCAACAATGAAAATATTGAAGATACAAAGGAGGATGAATAGTCCTGCCACTCTTCCTAGGAGTAATGACGGGCACGATAGGAGAAATAACATGTGCAGAATTTGAGGCATCCGAATCCAGATCAGTAGTTGAGTCAGATTTGCCGTCAACAAATTGATCATGGTGATTAGGTGAGCTGGCAGCTGCAGTACCTGTGTCAATTTCCAAAGGAGTAGCAGAACAAGATGCAGGGGAAAGGGGAGGGGATGCAATATTATGAAAATCATCAAATACAAGGTCATTGTCAACAGGGAGAGGATTTGGTTGCTGCAAAGTAGAATTAACTATAGGATAAGGAAATATAAACTAAAAAAAAACAGTGTCCCTCGACAAAAATATTTCTTTATTATGAACATCAAAAAGAACATAACCTTTAGTGCCTGGTTTTTGTCCCAAGTAAACGCATTTGCGAGATCGTGAGTCAAATTTCTTCCTATTAGATTTTAAAGTAGTAGAGAAACACAAGCAACCAAAAACCTTCAAGTTGAAAATGTCAGGAGAAGTATTATAAAGTATGTTAAAAGGAGAATCAAAATGTAACAGCTTGGAAGGCAACCTACTAATAAGAAAGACTGCATGAACAAGGGCATGAGCCCAAAAAGGTTTGGGAAGTTTAACTTGAAACAAAAGTGCACTGGCCACATTCAAAATGTGTTGATGTTTATGTTCAACAATTCCATTTTGTTGAGGGGTTTCCACACATGATGTTTGGTGGATTATGCCGTTAGTTTGATAAAAATCTTTTTAAAAAAACTTAGGGCCATTATCAGTACGGATGCATTTAACCTTCTTATTAAACTGAGTATGAACAAAAGAAATAAAGGACTTAATAAGAAAAGAGGTTTCAGACTTAAGTTTTATAAGAAAAATCCAACAATATCTACTTTTATCATCCACAACAGTTAAAAAATATTTGTAACCAAACATAGATGGAACGGAGAATGGGCCCCAAATATCCCTATGAATAAGATTAAAACAAGCATCGGAACATGAAACACTTTAAGAAAAGGGCAATCGCTTTTGTTTGGCATATAAACATATATCACAAGGGGAATGACATTTATTAATATGAATAAAAGGAAATTGTTTATTAAGAAGTTGCAAAGTATCCAAAGAAGGATGTCCAAGCCAAAAGTGCCAGATATTACAATTGGTTCCTAGGACATTATGTATACTAGAAAGCAAAGTTGAACGAAAATTACGAGAAACCGAAGAAACATTAGAAACATGTAATTTGGGAAAACTAAGCAAATACAATCCATGTTGAAGATTAGTTGTACCAATCATCTGCTGGGAGATGTTGTCCTGCATCACACAATTAGTGGCATGAAAAATAAGATTGCAATTAAGAGAACTAGTTAACCTAGGGACAAAAATTAGATTGGGAGTGAGTTGAGGTAACTAAAGTACATCAGTAAGATAAACCACGTTATTAAAAAAAACAGTGCCAAAAAACTGAGCAATAACCATGGAACCATTAGGCAATTTTATTGAAATGGGTGGAGGAGCCAAGAATGATTGGAAAATAAATTCAAAACATGATGAGATGAAGGATTACCCAAAACAGATGAAGAAGAGTTCTGAAGGTGATTGACCGTGTTGGAAGTAGAAGCGCCAGAAGCTTGTAGTAATGCAAGTAAGGCCTTTTGTTGATCCAAAGTGAAACTTTGTGAACCAGCGTCAATAGTGGAATTATCATCTTCATCAGCATGGTCATCAATATCAGGATGTTGATTAGCAGAGGAACAATTGTTGGAAGTGGCAGAATATGGCCTGGGATAGTTAGGCGGATAACCGTGTTTTTTAAAACATACGTCGATGGTGTGGCCAGTTTTATTGCAATGACTACACACCTTGTAGCCACGTCCACGACCACCACTGGGAGCAGAGCCACGACAAAAACCACGCCCATAATTAGAAACGGCAACAACATATTTTATTTCTTCACTGGGATTAAAAAACCGTCTTTCTTGTTGGATGAACATAGAGAAAACTTTGGTAATGTTAGGAAGGGGATCCATCAACATTCTTTGGGACCGAACCGGTGAATATTGCTCATTTAGACCTTTAAGAAATCTAATGACATAATCGTTGTCTCTATAAGCACGAATTTTGGGTAATAAGTTGCAAGAACATTTAGGGTTACATGAACAGGTAGGGAGGGGACGAAAATTGTCAAGTTCTTGCCAAAACTTCTTTAAAGTTGTGAAGTTGTTAGTAATAGTGGAGTCACCTTGACGGAGGGCATATATTTCGTCTTGCAAATCAGAGATACGGAAGACGTCGCCTTGATGATATCTATCTTTCAATTCCTTCCATATGTCAGTTGCGGATTCCATCCACATTATGCTCTGGGCAATGTCTGAATCAAGAGAATTGGTTATCCAGGACATGACCATGGTATTACATCTATCCCAAGCAATTGAAAGCCGATCTGAATCAGGAGGACGATTTAGGGTTCCAAGAACGAACCCCGATTCGTTCTTGGAGCGGAGGGCGACGAGCATTACACGAGACCATGTGTGGAAATTGGTGTTGTTGAGAGGTGGAGAAACGAGAGCGAGCCCAAGGTTGTCACTCGGATGCATGAAGTAGGGATCAAGCATATCATTTTGGTAGTTACGATTGCGATTTGGGGGTTGCTTGATACGTTGATGAATCTGAGATTGATCGTCAGAAGATGAAGAAGAAGAAGTTTCTGGGTTTGATTCCTCCATCGCGATTACAAAAAATAAGGGCACCGCGGAGGAAGAAGAAGAAATCAGAGAGAAAACGCAAAATGAAGGAGATAAGTGAGAATGCACTGTATGTTTTGCTCTTGATACCATATTAGTGAAATTCATACTCAATACTCATATTTCTGAAATACCTCATTTATTGATTATTAAAGTTCTCTCTTGTAATTTGATTTTCCCCATTATATATATTTTGAGAATCAACCAAATAAAAAAGAAAACTCAAAGAGAATTTAGTTTAACTGCCTAAACAAACCTCCTAATAAAGTGGAGGTCTAAGACTTTGTCAAACTAAAATAATACAAAACTAAACTAATAATAATAGATAACTAGATATGTTTAATAAAATCCAAATATTTTGGATATTTTTAAATAGTTTTAGATATGGATACTTTTAATTCTTTGTAATTGGATATTATGCACAACCCCTGCGAAATTATGAGTTCTCTTATGTTTTCGTGGTGGTTCAAGTATGTGTTTGACTGCTTAATAATTTTTTTTTTGTAAATGACCATATTGGTCTTGTAAATTAGTTATGTTAATATCTTTTTTTTGGTTTGAATGCATTTTTTATTCTCTTATTTTTCTCGAATTTAATTTTTAATCATTTTCTTGTCTTTTAATATGGTGTTTTTTTTTAATCCCTGTATTTAAACATTTTTGGGGATTTTTTGTTTCTCTTTATTGTTTATGATGTGAGTTTTTTTCCATGTCATTTAGATACAATATTTGACAAATAAAAACTTTATTTATATAAATTAATTATTATGTTTTTATAATTTATTATATAATATTTTAATAAAATTAAAAAGTTGTTTATAAAAGTAGAGTATGAACCCTAAAGTAAGAATTTCCAAATCTTTCTCTTCCACAAATTCATTTTCTCCACCCAAATGGTATGATTTTTCTAACATTGATTTGTTTCAAACCTATTCAATTATGTCGTTGTGCCCTCCATCCTTGCAGCTACTCCTTTCATCTCCTCTTGAAGGTTTTTTTTTTTATGGTTTTTTTTTCTAGGTTAGACTTAATGTAATGGATCAAATATCGTGGTTTTGTTAGTAGTTTCAGGTGGAGGATGATTTTGCTCTATGGTTCGGTTTTATTGGCTAATGCATGAGGTTGAATAGCTAGTGTGTGTGTGTAAGTCTAGGTAGGTTGATTTTCTTTGTCATAACCTATTATTGTATATTCTTAGTGGATGTTAACTTGCTTAGACACTATCGTTGTTCTCTAATCTTGGTTTGAGCATTCAATGTTGGGGGATGATCTATAACAACTATGTTTATATTCCTTTTACTTTGATGAGAACTAAGGTTAATTATTTCACATATTTTTAGCTTGACTTTTAATTTTGAATGTAGTGTTATACTCATTTTACCTAGTCATGTGGCAACCATAGAGTAATTACTTATGAGGAGGAACTTGAAGAGATGAAGCACACCATTAGGAAAGAATGCTATAAGAATATGGTTCTTGAATTTCTTGAAGGAAATGGCAATGCTTGAATAGGTGTATGATCACTTCTATTAATGGATGATTTTGTGAAGCAATGACAATGCTTGAACTTTGTCACTCTACTTTTTATATATAATTTTGTAACTTTGTAATAGATCTATATATTAATTTGTTGTAAAATTATGATTTTATGGTGATATTTTATTTATTAAATGGTTGTGTATAAAATTCTTGTGGATTGATACAAATTTTGGTCATGCATATTTGGGAGGAATATAAAAATGAAAAAAATATTAAAAAAAAAATTTAATTCAATTAAAGAAATAACCGATTTAACAAAAGTGATATTATTCAATTAAGCAAAACTCAACATTTAAGAGGGGTAAAAGGATTTGAGTTAATTTAAAATGCTTGTTAAGTCGGGTAAAAGGAACCGACTTTAAAGCTTAGTATTTATTAAATCGCTTATTGTTAACTCGAACACGAAACCTAGTTAAAATGTCAATTTTAATCGATTTAAAAAGGTAAAATTGTACTAGTGAGGTCAACTTGTTCTTATTAACGTTGCTCTGTTTGCACTGTTAATTTACTTCATTTCTTTCTTCAAAGCTCTATGAGGTACCATTTCAAAAATTGAATTTATTTAAAATTTATTATGGGGTGGGAGTGAGGAGGCGAGACAAATCCACTAGGTTAAATGGGATAAGGTGTGTCAGAGTCGACAGAAGGGTGGGCTAGGTGCATAGTTTGAATTCTTTTAATTTAGCTCTGGTAGGTAAATGGTGTTGGAGGATGAGAAGTGAGAAATATGGTTTTTGGTGTAAAATGTTGTGTCATAAGTATGAGAGTGTTAATGTAAATTTGTGCGGAGGTTCTTCTAGAGATTCGCAATGGTGGAGGGTTATTTTCTCTTTGTTAGAGGGACGGGGATGAGGGCTCGACCAAAAGTGGTTTGTGGTTAATGTTAGCAAAGTGGTGGGAATGGAGATGAGATGCATTTCTAGGAGGATCCGTGGGTGGAGGGTGGTGTTTTGTGTGATAGACTTAGGAGATTGTATAATTTGGCTTTTGATAAAAATATCACGGTGGTGAGGTTTTCAATTGGGAGTGGCGTACGGAGCTATTTGAGTGGAAAAATGAGTTAATGGAGGATTGTATCTTGTTGTTGGGTGTTGTTGTTTTGTAGGTGAATTCTTCTGATAGGTGGAGGTGTAGTTTTGGTCAAGATGACACTTATGTTGTGAAGAAGGTGTACAACTTTATAGCACGATCGACCAAAGATGAGGATTATCCTCTTTATTCCTTTGTGTAGAATAAGTGGGTTCCATTGAAGGTGTGTATTTGCGTGTCGTCTGTTATAACATCATTTACCTACAAAAGACAACTTGCTAGAAGAGGAGTAAATCATATTGATTCACAATTATGTGTGGCGGGATTTGGTGACAAGGTCTCTGCTCCACATTTGTTCATGTTATGTTTGGTGTTCGATGCTGTTTGGGCAGCTATTTTGAGGTAGCTTGGGATGAGCTGCGCGTTACATAAAGATGTTGAAGTTCATACTCTTCAATTTTTCGGTATTAGGAATGATGGTCGTGGCATTAGTTCAAAACTCGATGCTATTTGGTTGGCTTGTGTGTGGTACATGTGAAAAATTCGTAATTCGATTATTTTTAATTATGACGTAGTAATGCTTTCTTAATAGTTGAAAATGTGCAACTAATTCTGTAAATGTGATTTAGAGCTAACAATACTAGTTTTGTGTATGAGTTTCACTTGTAATGCTCTCACCCTCGGATGTATTTGGAATGTAGTAAATTTATAAAATGTGCTTATGTCTTGAATGGATGAATTGATTGAGTTGTGTAATTGGAGATGATTTTGGTTGAGTATTTTCTTGTAACAAAAAAACTTTTGTATTTTTATTTCTTAGTACTCCTTGTACTAAGAATTTTTTATTTATAATCTATATCTATATCTAGTATATCTTTATTCTATACCTATATTAAAGGGGATACATAGATTTTGTAGCCTATTTTCTACTAAAAAATACCATTACAATTTTTTGACATTTTCTCACATAAATTCATTATAATCACCAAAGAAAAACAATGAACAAGAGATATAAAAGAGGAAAAGGAGAGGAATGATGAAGAATATTTAATTATTATTATTATTATAAAAAGTAAATTTAAATTTGTATTATAGAAAAATATATAATTTTGTGTTTTAGACGAAAAGAAAAGGGATCACCTAAATAAAAGGAGAAGTGAAATACTTGTTTCACTCTAAGACCGCCGCAGCCCCACCGGTGCGTTAACTCTATCGCACCACTGCTATGTGGTTTCGTTTCAAACCCAAAACAAAATATTGGAGCCGAGTTGTGCCGCTTCTACAGAGTTGCGGCTTTCTCCGCCGTGAGTCGTGGCGCCATCCACCTATTCAGCAACATCACTGGTATGTTGTTTCGTTTCTTCAATTTCCCTTCTCTCATTCATCGTTCTCTCTTCAAATCATTCTCCAAAACTACCCGCTTCAACAAATTCAGGTTTTCTTCCACTTCACTTGCACTCTCTTCTTACTCTGATACCCACTTCACTAAACCCACAAATTTTTCCTCTTTTGACTCAGACATAACCTCAAACACCTTCCAAGTCCTCCAAAAACTTTACTTTTTACGAAACAACCCTTCTCAAGCACTCTCATACTTCACTCAACTCAACCAACAAGGTTTCTCTTACAACATTTCAACCTATGCTGCCATCATTAGAATAATGTGTTATTGGGGTTGGCTTAGAAAGTTGGATTCTTTGTTCCTTGATGTAATTGCTCATTCCAAACAAGACCCATCATTTAAAATCCATGAATTGTTTGATTCATTGTTTGAAGGTGTTGATGTGAATCAAAATCATTACTTGCTTAGAGCTTTTGATGGGTTTGTTAAAGCTTGTGTTAGTCTTAATATGTTTGATGAAGCTATTGAATTTTTGTTGCATACTAGGAGGAGTGTGATTTTGCCAAATGTACTTACTTTTAACTTTCTTATTAACCGGTTGGTTATACACGATGAAATTGATACGGCTTTGTTTATTTACGAGCAATTCAAGAGGCTTGGTTTGATTCCCAACCATTACACATATGCCATTATCATTAAGGCACATTGTAGGAAGGGTGATTTGGAAAATGCATTCCGTGTGTTTGACGAAATGAAGGAAGTTGGGGTGAATCCAGATTCTTATTGCAACACAGCTTTGATTGAGGGGTTGTGCAACAATTACAAGTCTGATTTAGGATATGAGGTGCTCCAACATTGTAGAAGTACAGTTGCATCTGTAGATGTTTATGCATATACTGCGGTTATTCGCGGATTTTGTAATCAAATGCAATTAGATAGAGCTGAGAGTGTGTTTTTGGACATGGAAAGGCAAGGGCTTGTTCCTGATGTGTATATTTTTTCTGCGTTGATCAACGGGTATTGTAAGAGCCGGAATTTTGATAAAGCTTTAGCCATACATGATAGCATGATTTCAAGGGGTATAGAAACAAATTGTGTGGTTATTAGTTGCATCCTCCATTGCTTGAATGAGATGGGAATGGCTTCTGAAGTGGTAGCAACATTTGAAAATATCAAGCAATCAGTCGTGTTTCTTGACGGGGTTGCTTACAATGTTGTATTCAATGCTTTGTGTAAATTGGGAAAGGTGGATGATGCAATGAATATGAGGGAAGATGTCGACTTAGAATTAGATATCAAACACTACACAACCCTTATCAATGGTTACTGTCTTCGGGGTAAACCTGTTGAAGCCCTACGTTTGTTTAAAGTAATGGAGGAAAAGGGATTTAAACCCGATGTTGTTACTTATAATGTACTGGTTTCCGGGTTGTTTAGAAACGACCATGCTTGTGAGGCAATTGACCTTTTGAAATATATGGCGGATCAAGGTGTGATGTTAAATTCGACTACACACAAGATGATCATTGAAGGTTTGTGTTCACAAGGCAAGGTTGAAGAAGCTGAGGCATATTTTAATGGCTTGGAAGATAAAACTGTCGAAATCTATTCCGCTATGATGAATGGCTATTGTGAAATTGACCTTATTGAGAAATCCTATCAACTTAGAAAAGCTATTATGTTGCTAGACGCAATGTTGAAGATGAATATGGATCCTAGAAAAGTAATGTATTCTAAAGTATTTACTGCATTGTGTAGCACAGGGAATATGAAATGTGCTCGCTCTTTGTTTGATTCTTTCATCGGGAGAGGATTTACACCTGATGTTGTAATTTACACAATTATGATTGATAGTTATTGTATGATGAATTGCTTGAAAGAGGCTCATGACCTCTTTCAGGATATGAATATAAGAGGGGTTAAACCTGATGTCATTGCCTACACAGTTCTACTTGATGGCTTGTTAAATAGAGGGCACGCGAAGAGAGCTTTGGAGTTGTATAATGAAATGTGTTTCAAGGGAATGACACCAAGTTCGGCTTTAAAACGTTGTGTTCAAAAAGCTATAAAGATGCAATTTCATAAGTAGCTAGTCAGTTTTACTGCTTGTGCTTCGGTTTATCACAAGTTTGAAAGGCTATCTGGTTGGTACCTAAAAGTGAAGCATAAACTTAGAATTGAAACTTGTTTAATTTTTTCACTGAAAGGTTGTTCTTGTTTCTAAAGATTGGAAAGAGAAGAGAGACACAAGTCACTTACCAGGATGTCATTGCTCGTAGGTATGGATCATTTTGGAATTTTACAATAAAATGGAATGATTTTTATTTTGATGTCGTCGTTAATTTTGTGGATAATACTAAAGAATAAGATCCTGGATAGAAATGAGAAATAATAAATAACTAGTAGACAATCTAACAACTTATTTTCTTGAATCTTCTATTTTCAGCTTACTTTCTTCTCTGTTGTTTCTTCCTTGTATTCATTGCCATGGCCTCATGTTTTAGTTATCTAAAAGAGGAATATATACTAAATCAATTTCTATTTCCAGGTTTGGTACAATTTTCAGTGTGGCACTTCTTTTGGACGGTTCTAGATATGGTTTTGAAAATGGCCCTGGTGGTTACACATTGCAACCTTGATGCTTGATGATGGTATTAAATAATGTCTTTTGATTTCCTGGTTAATGAAATATGCCGATAACATCATAAAGGTATCTATCTCCTTTGGCCCTCTTGCATGTGTCTTTTTCTCTTGCATATTCACATGACCCTCAAAATGCTCATTTAAGTAATCACATTTTATGGTGCCTTTCTTTTCTCTCCTAACAAGCTGAGCTGTGTCTGCATTCTTTAGGCTTATCCTACAGCAATGGCAATGCTTCTGACACTACTGATATTTATCTTAAACTTCAAATCTACATTGCAGGTAAATTTTCAGCATTTGCATTTCCTCTTTTGTGCCCAATTTTTCCTTGCTTACTACCTTTCGCGTCCATGTTCACATGCTCTGCAACTTTTGATACTAATCTCTGATTTCTTTCTCTTTGCAGCTTTTCTAGGGCATTATGTGTATGATGCCTGTACACATGTATTATGCCCCAGCAAATAAATTTATTTGCAGATATGCTGTTGCACAGTAAAATCAGATGAAGAGTGACTGTTTGGCATCCGGTGATTGAAAAACATATTCATGATGTTATATTCGCTATTTGAATACAATTCTTTGGTAAGCTAACTTTTATTTGAATTCAATACCCTTCCTTTTTCCTAAACACTTCAAAACAAGATATTGTCATATCATGTTTCTGACACTTCTAGCTTTATAATGTGTGGCATTTGATTTGTTTTTGTTTCATAATTTTTTATGAAATAAGTAGTCATATGCAACTAACTGCTTGAACATGATGGTGCATCCTTTGCTTGAATTTTTTCTAATAAAATGATATTTCTACATTGCAGGTTTATATGAAAATCGTTTCATGCTTCTATATCCAGTTCCTTGAGCCATATTTAAGGACCCCTGATGTAAAACAGGGCTCAATGAATAAACTTCTTAACTTGCTAATATGGCACAGTCTCATTCAATACACAGCATGCTCGCTCACTTATACTCTACTGTAGGATGTCAGACTTATCACTACATCTTATGGTAAATTACCTATATGCTAGCGTACATGATACATTTTTCTGTAAATTTATATTTAGGGAACTCGCAATTTATTAATCTCCGATTTAAGTAATACATGCATCAAGAGAGGAATGCTAATAGCTAATCCCTCAGTTCCTTTTCTACCGACGCTTTTGTAGAAGAATGTTCCTATTTATTTGCCATTTTCAAAGTTCAATACAACATTAACTATTGTTTGATTGATAATACTCTTAACTATTTCTTACAAAGAGAGAATTAGGTAGAATGATATAATAAATAGTGAAGGGACAAGGTCCAAATCCGTATGAGACAGTTGTAAAATGATCATTAGTGACACTGTTATTAATTATAATTTCCCCTTTTCCATTTGTTTTAAAAAAAGATATAATAAATAGTGAAGGATATTATTATAGGGAAAAGATAAATAATTTCATCAAAAGTAACAATTTATTGATTTTCTTTGTATGTGTTAATAACCTTAAAACGACAACTAAAATGGAACGAAGGAAGTATAAACTAGGGTCTGCAGCTGAGTTCAGAACTTGTTCAACAATTCAAATCTTCCAAATACTCAATACAGGAATCTCTGCTATGGCAGTATCAATGCTAGGTAGGTAAATTGCTCTATTTGCTGCTGTGATATTGGTGTTAAGTTTAACTTAATGATCTGCAATGTGCTCACAATTCGCAAGTGGAAGGAAGGTCATAACATTTATCTGGAATTGTTATTATTATTTTTTTGATAGGAAAATGTTATTTGTTAGTACATGATGCTCAATTTTTTGTCTTGGTTCAAGGCCTACAACAAACTCCAGGTAACAAAACATTGTTATACCTTAGAATGGTAATTTTTGTACATATGATATTTATAATGTTTGATGCTTTTTCATTTTTATAATCAATGTGTATTGCTTAATATTTTTATTGCAGTGATATAAGAGTCGAAGAACTAATTGACAACGAAACTAGTTCTTATGTAGTGGATGTGGTTTTCTTCAAAATCAAGATTCTACACTGTGATCAGGTTTTAGACTTATAGTTGAACTAGTTTTAGAAAGGAATAAAAGATTCATGTGGCTTCACTTGAGTGGCAAAGAATACAAAATTGATCCAGAGTAGTATTCCACTTTTCATGGGACATAAGTAACTTTGTATTGCCATCATAAGGATTTAATTTTGGTGGTAGATTCTATGTTTGTGCTAGTGCATAGGTAACTATTTCCATTGATTGAGTGATTTTAAACATGGGTGCTATTTTTCACCCACATATTTCTAAAAAACCTCATTCACTATGCAACTCTTGCAAACCCTAGCGTGTGCCTCTGGTCTTCTCCCTTTTCCCTCTTCAATTTAGGTGTTCATCCATGTCTCTTGTATCCCGTGTTCGATTTGCTTGCTCCATCTTGTGATTTTTGCTTGTTCCTGATTTTTGGTGTGATTCATTCATCCGATTTACTGATTATGTTACCTTTAAGAACCTAATTATTGACTCCAATTAATGTGATATTTATTTCAATTTTGTACTAGTGTGTTTTTTGTATATGACTCATTAATTTAACTGGTTGAAACATTGCTTCACAATTGCAGATAAATTTCTAGGATGTTTAATAGATTTGTCTTGTTAGCAACACACATTTGCAGCTTAATAATCAATGCATACATCTTGCATGAAGATCAAATTACCTCTAGTTATACCCTTCTAAAATTCTGTTTGAAGTTAATTTTTGTTATAGGCAAATGTTAGTGGTTAGTTTGTTAAGGTGAGAAGGAATTTGTTACCGCCTGGAATCAAACTCTGAACCTCCATCTTAATACTCTTTGTGTCCCAACCCTTATCACTGGATTACACCTTGTTTAAAGTTAGATTAATAACTAAGGGGCCATTATCATAGTTACATGCATAATCTCCACAAGGTTGTACAACTTCAATGCTTCCCACCCATACTTGGGAATCTAAACTATTTAGTATCAAATATTTATAAACAATATTTCTAATCTCAAGTGCTCTTCTCAGGACTAAAAACAGGCTCCTGCTGCTGTTAAAGAAGGCTAAAGATGAGGTGAGCACCATGCTTGCCAAAGGTTTTGTTTTAGGAAAGGATGCAATTAATAGAGCAAAATCCTTTGATGAACCTCATCACTTGATTTCAAAATCTTTATTGGTTTTGTTTATTTAATTATTTTTGAATCTCTCAGTCTTTGATGTTAAGTTTGATGAGTGACAGTTGTGTTAAACTATTTAGTAACTAAAGGATATTTCCATTCATTAATTTTTCAGTTTGATGTTTGAGTCTATATTTTCATTTTAAGGATACTGTGACCTCTGGCCATAGTAAAAGGGCACCATTTGGAAACCCCATAAAAAGGAACTGAAGCAATTTGCGAAGAGCATGATGTTGAGGAGTTAATTGGGAAAGGTGAAGACGTACAAAGTTCTTCCCAAAGAAAGGTCTCAGAATCTACATGTCCCCTATAATCTATAATCTGCAGCAATTTCAAATCAGTTGTGTTATTTTGAACATCAAAATACAAATTGCGTATGTATTTATCCCTATTTCTCACTTCCTGTTTATCTTCTACAATATATATACACATTTCAAAGTACACATAAAAATCAAATAACACTTATATTTGACATCAAATTTTGATGTCAAGAATCATTTACCATTTCTAATTATCACTATACATCATAAAAGAGAGCTATAATCTTAATAATTTGGATACATTAGGAACAATCTCATCCAAAATTGAGATCCAAGTTAACTAAATGGATAAAATTTGTGTGAAGGATCTTAGAGGAGCTTCTTCCTCTCAAAGAATATTTTCAAATGCCATAGCTGCAAACCAGCAACAGACAAGCAAACAATGATTGAAAGGAAAATGAAGGTAAACATCTTGTTATCAGTTGCTTTGTTCAGATCTTGCATCTCTTCCTCCCTACACCAAGTTCACGAAAAAAAAGGGTATCAAAATTCAGCAAAAATTCTCATTAGTAGGATGTTGGCAACATAAAGATGGAAAATTTCTGATCAACACCGACCCGTTGAATGATTAGTTTTATAATATTTTAAAGGAAGAACACAAAATAATATTTTGTAGTACCATAAGAACAAAAAATTCAAGTCACAAATTTTCTAGATTCTTTTCTTATTGAGTTATGATTTTATCAGTATCTCACTATTAGTCGTATGACAATAAATAGAATAACAGTTTTTCATGGCAAAATGGATAAGATCATTCTTGAAAAACACAAGAATTGAAGATGAATTTTTGACACAGACACTGAGACACTAATAATAATTTAAAAAAAAATTGAATGTAACAATTGTGTCGGTGTTGTTCCACACCGACATGTGTCGAACACACTTTTGGTTTGAAAAACACACTTTTGGTTTGAAGTGTCCTTGCTACATAGTTGATGCAAGGAATTGTTGTAGTCATAAGGATTTTCCTGTGTATATGAAAATGCTGGGAGGACATCCCATAGCCATACAGAGAGATCCATCTCTGAAAAAAATTTCAATTTCCTCTAAGCTAACGACAATATATTTCTTGCATATAAAATAAATTTTGAATGAACCAAGTAAAACAATGTTGCCAGAAGATCAAATGCAGAAACATTGTATGCTAAACTAAAGATGCCAACAACACCAATTAATTACACATAAGTCAGTAACATTTATACCTTCCACGAAGATAAAACATCTCGTCGTGGATGAGTGTGACAGTGTCATACAACCTCTGCAACTCATATTCCATTACCTACGATGGAAAAAATCTTTACTTTAGAAAACACACAGTATCGAATTCCATCTGTAAATCAGAAATCCCTATAACAAAGGTGAAAAAAAGTTTGTTTTAAATTTTAGCATCATCTTTACTCATCCTATTTATCAACTTCATTCAGAAACAAACCTTCAGGCTAGACATGTTAAAATAACAATGACAGACAGTAGCATTGCATTCAGTTTAGAAAATGCCAGATACAAATCACTTTTAGATTAATCAGTCACGATATCGCAAAGATAAAATTGTGTTGAATTCCTAAGGCATCAAAATCCTGTTCCAGCGGTACCAATCATGCACATCAAAATGCTAAGTCAACGAACATTGCAATACTATACTACTTAGACTTACTTCAATCTGATCTTTTCTTGCAACTTTATACCAGTCCCTGTCAGCCACACCACTTCTCCACTCAAAATCAATGGTTACGGTTATTGAGGGTTTTTGTTCCAGCACCGAAAAACAAGCTGTGTAGTCACCAGCTTCAGCTGTAGTAAATGCAAAATTACCAGAATCCACATGATCCCCAAAGTGGTAATTGTTCCCAATAGGTGAACGGACCTGACAACCAACCACATTATACAAAGCCAATATAAAACCAACACCGATCAGGATCAGTATTTGGTGACAAGTTATACAATAGGTGGTCCATCGTAGATCAGTATTTGAAAATCCTCCAAAACTCTAACGAATAATTGACATCGGCTTCTGGAAGTAGAGGTTCTTGGTCTCTTCATTGTAACGTCTGCAAAAGTGACATGATCGGTGTCAATTTGACAAAAACAAGAAAACATATATATGCGCTTCAAAATTTAACTCATTTGTTTTCCTTTATGTTTGTCAAACCGACACTGATCGGGATACCTTTTTAGTCGCGAGGACAAAGAACACCGTAAATTTCTACTTCTGAAAAGTGACGTCAATCGTCATTAACGTTTTGAGTAATAAGTGACGTCAATCGTCATTAACGTTTTGAGTAATTTACAAATATCGGTCCTTGATACACCGACCACCTATTATAGGTGGTCCGCCGTAGAACTTGACCCATTTGATATTTAGGAAATTCAATAGTAGAAACCAAAAACCAACAAATAAAGTGCAATAAAATAGAAACAAAAAAACATAAACCTTATAACAAGAAGAGAATAGCTAATCCATTGGAGATCCGCCTGTTTGGATTGATTTATTTGAATTTATCTATTGACATAAACACTTGTGAAATTGTTTTGGAGAACTTATAAAAATAACTTACGACACATCCATAAGTTGTTTTCAACTCATTTTCATAAGCTATCTCAAAAAGCTTATTAAACCAACTTATAGCTTATATAAAAACAATTTGGCTTTATTTTACCTTGTTTTGCAAAAATAGCTTATACATTAGTGTTTATGCTATAAGAGTTTATGTTACAAGTTGTTAAATAAACTCTTTATCCAAATAGGACCGATTGTTCTTGTTCTCAATTCTCATACATTTTCTACATTAAAGACTTCCCAAAAAAAAACGGCACATTTTTGGGTTAATTCATAATTCAAATTCATAATAACAATTAACAACAAAAGTTAACAAAAATTTCCAAATTTGAAATTGAAATACATCCAATAAAAAACTAAGGTTTTGTGATTGAATCAGCAAAATTCATAATCATACCCTGACATTTATCTTGTGAGAATCAGGAATCGGGTAACCTTCATTGAGATTAACGACGGAGTATTTACCGACGGTCATGGCGTTGCTCTTGATGTCTTCGGTGAAACATTTAGGTTGATCCGATTTAAGGTTAAACCGCATTGAATTCACAAAGCTACACATCAATGTAGGGACAACAACAACGATAAGAAGAATTGAATTGAACATTGCGACAGTGAAATGTTCTCAATTTGGTTGAATTTGAATTTGGAGGGAAAAGAGGGATTATTTTAGGGTTTGCATGGGAACGATGAAAGGAATTACAAAGGGGACCAAAACGACAAGCGATAAGGGCTGCAGTCGACTCAAAACGCAGAAATGCATAACTAACTTAACGGCCAGGAATAGTAATATTCTTGTCTATAATCAGAAATTTTTGTAACTATTTTTATAGTAAATTATTATAAGAAAATGATAATACTCCTCCAATCTTATCTTATATATAAACAAAATAAACTAATTTTATCCTTTACAAGCAAAGTAATTAGTTTTATTTAATTTTTTCATTATATTTTCCAAATCCTTTATGGGAACTTGTTTCATTAGAAAACTGAAAAATAAAATCTAAACTAATTCATTGATAATTAGATAATAATAATATAATGAATCATTTGACGCAAGTTATCGGGACTGCTCAACCACCACCGCCACCAGAGGCCGCAAACAGAATATTTTATGACTTTCACAAGTTGAAACACCCAACTTTTCTAGGGGTCTGGTGCCATTGGAAGCTCAATCATGGTTGTGTGAAATGACTAAATTTTTTCTTGTGGTGTGATGTACTGAAGAAGATAAAGTAGCTTTTGTTACTCGTATGCTACAAGGAGAAGCTAAGAATTGGTGGAAGGGTGTCAAGACATACATGATAAGTGCGGGTACACCAATGAACTGAGAGAATTTTTGTACCGTATTTCTGGATAAATATTTTTCCATGAGTATAAGAAAACAAAAAGAGTTTGAATTTACACACCTTCAACGAGGAGATATGTCAGTTGCTGATTATGTGGCAAAGTTTGAGGAACTGACAAGATTTTGTGTCCAAGTAAAGTACACCCCAAACGATCGATGGAAGATAAATCAATTCAAGTGGGGTTTGAATCCGGAGATTAAGAGAAATTTGGCCCAACTAGAGATAACTTCTTATGCCACCTTGGTTCATAAAAGCTACATTGTAGACGACAATTTACGGGGTTTGAAGGAGAACAGACAACTTAAGTGGCAACAAAGGAGGAATGTGCCAATGAGTAATCAACAGTTAAAGGTTAAGATGCCCCCAATAAAGGGAAGCAACCCCAAAACTTGGTAGTACATTGAGCAAGGGGTCCAAGGGAATGTCTTAAGTGTGGAAAATTACATCAAGGAGAATGCTTGTATGGTAAGAACATCTGCTTTTGGTGTAAGATACCGGAGCACATGAGTCAAGATTGTCCACAAAGGAAAATGAAAGGGCTAGCCAACTCAAACGTCTCACCCACCGAAAGAGTCTACACTTTTGATGACATGAAAATATACTCTTTTGATGTGTTTGAAATTAAAGACCTTGAATTTCACTATTGTGACAAATTAGGTTGAGTGAATTGACATTGTGAAGTTGTTTTGATGTATTCATTGCTTGATTTGTTCATAATTTGTACCATTTGTGTTTGCAAAAATTCAATAGGAAATTAGTGTGATTGAATGAGTGTTGTTAACTTAAAATTCACATGACATATGTGTGATGTTTTAGTGATTACTTTTTCTTTCGACCTTAGTTTTGAATGATTGTTAGTTTTCTGGAAATTAGAATCAATTACCTTTTTTTAGTACAAACTTTGTGATATTTGATTGAGTATTGATGCTTAAAAATGAGTTACAAGTTAGACCAAAGTTGCTGTCTTGTTTTTATAACCTTGTGTATTGTTTTGATAAATTGCAAGAATTGGGGGCTTAATTTGAAAAAAATAAATTTTTATCTATAAACTAGACATCATAAACTTTCCAAAGAGTGCTCGTTTACTCAATTATGATACTTATAAGTTCCTCTCCGTTGACTCTGCAGTTAAACTCAATTTTGCGTTGTTTGAACATAAATTTGGGACTATTTTGGAAAAAATCTATCTTAATCATGTTTACTTGATTTTTATTTTACATTATATGATTAGTATGATATAATTGATTTAATAGTGTATGTTATCATAAGAATTTGCAAGGTTGAGTGTGTGGTAGTCTTTAATATATTTATTAATAGATGATACTGTAATTAATAAGTTGTGTGTGTGTGCGTGTGCGCGCGTGCACCTGTGTTAATTGATTTGATTCCATCCCTTGGGACACACTGAGATGTAATCTTATCCCACGTTATTTAAATGTTTTACCGGTAAAAAGACTTAAATCAAAAGCTAGAGAAATGAATCATAGCAGTTTATGCTATAGTTTCATTAAAATTTCTAGGAAATTATTTTCAACCATGGAGGTGTTGTGTACTCCATTTGTTTGTTCTTTCTTTTGAAGGATTAATATGTATAATAATACATTTGCATGACTTTGTGTCAGGATTTGTATCAACCATCTCTTTTATCGAATTATTCTAACGCTCAAGTTATATTTAAACAATTAACTTATGGTGTTACATTTTATATATAGTTATGCATATCAAACACAAATCTTAAGTTGATCAGACTTAATAATCAATGAATTGATAATTGAAAAATATATATAGTCTCAAAACAAGAACAATAACTAATCCTAACTACCGATAATATGATCGATTATTTGATATGAAGAAAATAGTTAATATACTAGTGTGAGATATGTGCCCTATACAGAAAAATTTGTGCTAATAAAATTTTAGTTAAGATTTAAATTTTAAAATATGGTATATAAAAATAATTCTTTCGAACTGATGTCTATCATCCATAAACTATATTTGCAAGATCTTTCTCACCTCATTTTCTAACCTAACTCGAACAAATTTTTTTCTAACTCTTAATTGGACAACCATGAGTTCGGATCAGAAAAATCAAACAAATTTTATTCTCCCTTCGATGTAATCTTTCAGATGCACCCAATAGATTGTCCTTAAGAGGATCTTGATCCTCACAACGATCACATTGTAGTTGCATCTCTCGTGTCATGCACGGGATAAAAACACGAATAGTAAAATAATAAAATTAGAAACATAAATTAATATTTCAATATCAAATAAACACATCCTAATATTGGTCTTATATGTAAAATAAAATATGAAAATAATATTATTTTTATGTATAAATGTGTCTTGATAAAACTGAAAAGTTTTAAATTTTAAATATTTAAAAAATTTAATACAATTGCGTCAAAATAAATAAATATAATACATTTTGAAAATACAAGATCTTTGAAAAAAATACATGTTAACAACAGTTGTAGTAGAGAGTAAGTTGAAAACGATAATACTTTACATGGACTAAGAATTTTTGATTTAATCTATCAGCGATCAAAATAGTTGTTGATATTGTAGGTTGAATTTGTTGTTTTGAGATCAAATATGAGATCTTGTATTTATGAATTACTTATGGTAATATTTATTATATCTTTTAAGATAAAAATAAATTATCAAAAAAAAAAAAAAACTCACATTTGTTTTTAGTCGGATGGGTCTCATGTTTTGCATCTGTGCTTAAAATGGATATTTACTCGAATGAAAATTAAATTTGTATATTCACCATTTATGTCGTAGTGTATTATCTTATACAATACTATTCTTTATTAATATATGTGTCATTATAAATTAAAATGTTTAAATTACAAATATAAAAAAAAAAGTTTTGTATTTAGAAGTACAAATTACAAATCAAATAAAGGTTTGTACAAATTCCAAAATTTGTGGGAATCCAATTTTTTCAAATATTTTAAAAAGTTTTAATAGAAAAAGATAAATATGGATATATATTTACTTTTGATTGATTAATATCAAGGTTTTAATACAATTACTTTTTATCTTAGAAGAGATAGTAAATTCCACCATATTTAAGTCTCGGATTTGAACTCAGGACAAAACGTTCAACCTAGTAATATCATCATTTGCTAGTTGAGCTAGGACTTAAAGACTCATATAACTTATTTAATATGTGTACAATATGACTATATGCAATATAAATCAAAATTTAAATATACCTATTAGATTAGTTCAGCGGTAGGAATTTCATTCATGTGTGAATATGCATTACAAAATGGCTATTGAATTTGTAATTATTGTAAGGTGTAGGAATAATACATTTGTTGTTAATGGTAAATTGATAATAGGTGATTATTTGAAATTATTGAAAATGATAGGAAGAAGTTCTTGGTCTTTTGAATAATACGTTTTTAATTCGGCCAAAAGTGAAGGTAGAAGATGAACAAATTGTGTCTTTTAATGTTTAATTGGTAATATTTATTTTCATTATTGATAGATTTCAATCAAAATTTTGGAACTCTTCAAGTCAATGAAAGTCGGGAGATTATATTTAGAAATTCAGAAATTTATTAAATCTTGATTCTTTGCAAGGAAACATGTAAACAAAATCACACATTCAAAGTCAATTTCATGTACTTAATTATTTAGAATTAGAGAATCAATGTGTATGAAAAAATTATTATGTTTATTTTTTAAATCTAAAGTGAATAAGTCATGTTTATATATCTATATTGATAATGTTGGAATCAAGTTGATTTTTCCTCTTGTGATTTTGATGTTAACAAATGTATTTTATAAAAACAATTTGTTTGAACTAATGGCTTCATTAAGTGTGCATGAACTTGAACAGAAAATCAGAAGAAGATATCATAAGCAAGAAATAAGAAGAAAAATATTAGAGGAAATCACTAGAGAAAACGATCAGAGGAACTCACTAGAGAAGGAAGTGACTAGAGGAAGTCACCAGAGAAGGAAGTGACTAGAGGAAGTCACTAGAGGAAGTGACCAGAGGAAGTCACTAGATGAAGTACAAAGGTAAGAGAAAACGAAATCAAATCCATAAATGAAATCATCAGAATCAGAAAACTGCACGTTCTGGAAAAGTATGCGCATTTGCCTCTGTTAGCGTGCTTCTAGAAACTCAACGTGCTTTTGGAAACTCAATGTGTTTTTTGTAAATCAGCATGCCTTTGAAGAATTTTGTGCCTCTAAAGATTCAGTGTGTCTAGGGAGTTTCCATGCCTCTAATGAACAATAACTTTTTCATGCATCTGATGAACATAAATTTTCTATGCCTCCGATGGACAATAAATTTTCCATGTCTCTAATGAACAGTACTTTTGCATGTCTCTGATGAACAGTACTTTCAGCATGCATCTGATAAACAGTACTTCTGTATGTCTCTGATGAACAGTACTTTCAGCAGGTTTCTGATGAACAATAATTTTGAGCATGCTTCTAAGTCTACTGTTCAAGTCTGCCTCTGAAGCTCATGTTCTGCTAGCTCAAATAATTGCAATATGTTCTAGAACGCTGCCTCTGATAAGCAGCCTCTGAAGTTGCACTGAATCAGATAATGCAACAAAGATGAAGTTGCCCATGCCACTAATTCTAAGTCACACAAGTTTTCCTCTAACATAATTATTCAAGCAACACAACATCTGACTCCAACAATCAAGTCAATGATTTCGATGAAGAAAAGTCAACGATTCTAATGGAAGGTCAAAGGCTCTGATAGATTGCTCAGAACAGATTGGACTTAGCCGTATCCTTACTTCTGAAGATCCAAGAACAAACCCATAATTGTTCCTGCCAAAATCAAATCAAGCATATGAAGGAAGACTCAAGTGAATCAATTTGCAAATGCAATATGAACAAATACACACAATATCTTTCTAGAAAATTGCTCAGATCAGATTCGCAAATAAAGAATTGGCTAAAAGCCATATTATCAAAACATATCTTTCAGAATTATATTTGGAAGGAATATTTGTTAACCAAGATGGATTGAAGATACAATTCAGAGTTCACAAGGGAGTAAACTGAAGCCCTAGTTTTAACTATAAATAGATACTCAAGGATGAAGAAGAATTCAACGAACCAACAAACTCATAAATCCAAAAAAAAAAAAACCAAAGTTATTCAAAAAAAACTCAAGAGCTCAATTTTTCTAAGTATTCAGAGTTTAAGGTTTTAAGTTTTAGCAAAGCACTCGTTCAACATAAAATATTCTAACTGTTGTAGTGTGGGAAAATCATTGTATCACATCTGCTTAGTAAAAGCAAAACCAAATCAATTTTCAACTCTTTGTAACCCAGCACGATAGTGGCTTTTGTGTTCCTCAAGCAATTTGTGGATCTCAAGTTGTGTTTAGAAGACTTGACTTGTATTCTCAAGTGGGTAGTTTGCCTCCAACAATCTGTAGGTTTCAGGTTGTGTAGAGAAGACTTGACTTGTAGGGTCAATGTGTGGTTTGCCTTACAAAGTATGTAGGTTCAGGATGTTTTGAGAAACACTAACTTGTAGGGTCAGGTGTTATGTAATTCAAGATTTTTGAATTAGTGGATAAATCTTTTTATGTTAGGGGACCGGATGTAGCTACCAAATTGATGATGAACCAAAATAAAATCACGTGTTGTCTTTTCATCTATATTATCTGTTTTACTGCTACCTCTAATTAGTAAAACTGCATAAGTCACCAAATCAGAATTAGAATTAAGAAAAGAGTTTTAATTTAGACAAACACAATTCAACCCCCTTCTCATTTTTTTTTTGCGCACCTTCAATTAGCATAAGAGCTCGATCTTAAGGTTGATCACTTTATAGTGTTTGAGGAAAGATCAAATAATTCAATATGTCTAGATTTGGTGAAAAAGCTGCTAGAGAAAACATCAACATACCACATATGTTTGATGGAGAACATTTTGAGTACTAGAAGGACATGCTAAGTAGTGTCTTTATTTTACTAGATCCTGAACTTTAGGACTTGGTAAAAGATGGTTATACTGCTCCAAAAAAAGAAGATGGTACTGAAATTCCATGAAATGAGATAAATCCTGATTAGAAGAAGATGTACAAGATGTACAAGATGCATCATAAGTCCAGAACATTCATGATAAATACAATCACTTTCAAGGAGTTTGACAAGTGCACCAACAATGAGACAACAAATAACATTTATGATAATCTGATTCTGACTTATGAATGAAGCAAGCAAGTTCAAGAAGCAAATGCCAACCTCTTAGTCAGAAAATATGAACTATGAACTGATTAGCTCCTTGAGATCACATGAAATTGAACTTGCATAGGATGAGCCCAAACAGAAGTAGAAGACTTTAGCTTTGAAATCCAAGTATTAGAAGGCTTTGAAGGTAACAAACATAATTAGAGGAAAATGATTCAGATGACCAGAATATGGACTTAGAGGATGAAGAGATGACTTTCATATCCAGAAAAATTCAGAGGATGTGGCACAAAAGAAAGAAGCCAGTCCCTTAAAGAAATTCTAGGCATTCCAACAGAGGACATGATGACAAGTTTGACAAGAAAAGCATCATCTGCTATGGATGCAACGAACCTGGGCATGTCAAGTTTGAATGTCCAAATCTGGAAAAGGGAAACATCAATGGAAATACTCCAGACCCAAGAAGAAGGTTCTAATGGCTACATGTGATGATTTTGATTAATCCTCTGATGATGAAAAACAAGCAATTTTGGCTCTGATGGCTCATACTAATTCTGACTCTAGAAGTGAATTAGCAGATGAAGAAATTGAGGTACTCTTTGACTTAACCTGATCTGAATTATTAAAGTCTTAAATGATTTTTTTTAATAAAGACCACAATTTGTCTCTAAAAATGAAAGCACTTAGGAAAGTAAATGCAAACTTGACTGAAGAAATTAATGTTTAAAAAAATGAATGTGTTGAGCCTAAAAAAAAAAACAACTCTGAAAGATAATCGTGTCTCAAAACCTTCATAAAATGTCATATGTAATTCTGATAAATATGAAGTAGCATCCAAGACTTTCTAACTAACAATATAGAAAGAAACAAGTATGCTTCTATGATTTATGGAGTTAGTAGAAATGGTAAAAGAGGTCTAGGATACCAAGAAACAGTAACTAAGTCTAAACTTATCTAACCTGATGTTTTGCGTACTGCTTGCTCCAAGAAAGGTCACTTCAAAATATCTTGTCCCATGTTAAACACAAGGAAAAACAAGAAACCTTTCAAGACTAACAAATTAGGACCCAACCAAATTTGGATGCCTTAGAACAAAATTATCTATGTTGCAGATGTTCTCAGCAGCCAAGTTGAAACACCACTCATGGTACCTAGACACTGGATGCTCGCGACATATGACGGGAGAAAAGTCTATATTCCAAGACCTAACTTTGATCAAATGAGGCACAATAACTTTTGGAGGAAAGTAGAAAGGCCAAATCGTTGGACACGACATAGTTGGTAATGACACATCTCCTTCCATTAAAGATGTTCTGTTTGTTAAAGGTCTTAAACATAGTTTATTAAGTATTAGTCAATTAAGTGATAATAACTATGATATTATATTTAATCAAAAAACATGCAAAACAATTAATCAAATAGATGGATCTATACTATTTATAGGTCAGAGGAAAAATAACTTATATAAGATAAATCTGTTTAGCTTTGAGAAACAAGATGTTAGGTGTCTCATGTCGATAAATGAAGAAAAGTTAATTTGACACAAAAGACCCCTTCAAGAAATGGCTAGAACCATGTTAAATAAAATGGATCTTGCAAAACATTTCTGGGCAAAGGCAATTAACATTGCATGCTATATTCAGAATAGAATTTTAATTAGGCCAATGTTGAATAAAACATCATATGAATTATGGAAGAGTAAAAAGCCTAATATCTCTTATAAGTAATTTGGTTGGATTTGTTATATGTTAAACACTAAAGACAACCTTGGCAACTTTTATCCCTGCTCACAAAAGTGTACCTTCTTTGGATACTCTAAAAGGTCCAAAGCTTATAGAGTGTTCAATAGGAAAACTCAAATTGTGGAGGAGTCAATACATGTTAAATTTGATGATAAACAACTTGACTTTAAAAAGTCAAAGAAAATTGAGGATACTGCAGGTTTACTGAAATCAGAGGAAGCAGATGCAAACAAACCTGAAGAACCCAAACAATCAGAGGATGCAAGTAAATCAGAGAAAGATGACAAAACATCATAAGATGAACCTAACCAAGTCAGAAGCAGTCAAAATAATTCAGAAGTCAGAACTGGATGGAAGTACAAGTCATCCCATCCTAAAACTTTGACTATTGGAAATTACAATGATCATATGAAGACTAGATCATCACTGAAGGATACAACCTTTTTGGTCTACTATCATCAATTGAACCTACCTTTGTTGATGAAGCACTAGCAGATGATAGATAGATCCTTGCAATGCAAAAAGAGTTGAATGAATTTCAAAGGAATGATGTTTGGGATCTAGTACCCAGACCAAAGAAAAACATTATTGGAGCTAAGTGGGTTTCCAAAAACAAGTTAAATGAAAAGGGATAAGTTGTCAAAAACAAGGCCAAACTAGTTGCACAAGGTTATAATTAACAAGAAGGTATTCATTACAATGAGACATTTGCTCCAGGTTGCAAGGTTGAAGCAATACGTATCCTACTCTCCCCTACTGCCTATAATAATATTACTTTATTTCAAATGGATGTAAAAAGTGCATTTTTGAATGGTTACATAAATGAGGAAGTGTATGTAAAACAACCTTCTGGTTTTGAAAATGTTGAGTCTCCGGATCATGTCTTTAAACTTAAAAAGTCTTTATATGAACTAAAACAAACCCCTAGAGCATGATATGATAGACTTAACAATCTCTTGAAAAATGATTTTGAAAGAGGACAAATTGACACTACTTTATTTAGAAAAACTATTGAAAATGGCAAAATAAAGTAATTGTTTTTTATTATTAATTGTTGATTAACAGTACGACAATTGTTAAGTTATCAATCACAAACATCCAATATAAATACCTGGTTTAATAGATCATCATCATTTATCAACTTTAAAAATAGAATATAGTAAACAAGTACATAAAGTATGATTGAGATTAGAAAATAATTTTAATTATTGTTCTATAATATTATAAGAGTTTGTTGTATAAACGATTAAATAATTAAATAAATTCAACATTAAATTTTGGAATATATACTTTTATTAGTATATATAATCACTTTTATTATAAATATCAAGAAAATATTATTTAATATATTAATAATATAGTATTAAAATAAATATATACTCTATAATAACTATATAATATTAATGTAGTCTCCAACAAAAACATTCATTAGTCACAGTTTGATTGTGGTACCTAACACGACACATCCTCGTTTAGCTATGGTTATTTTTCGACTTTCCTCTACAATTTTTTTATTTTCTCTCTGATCATGGTAAACATTAAGCCCGTTTGTTATAATTTTGATTTTTATATTATTATTTTGTTTTGTTATAACTTTTTTAAAAATAAAGTTTCAAATATCAATCATTTTTGGATATTAAAATTTTAAAAAGTAATTAAAATAAAAAGTTATTTTGAGAAATTCTTTTTAAAAATTACTTTTGAGATATATCTTTTAAAAGAAAATGATTTTTATCAATCAAGAATCTCTAATAATGAAAATCTAAGTGATTGAATGTCAAAATTAATTTTTTTAATCGGTAATAAATAAATCCGAAATAATTTCTATGATTTTTAAGTAAATTTTAATAAGAATTATTTTTAAAAATATAAAGTTAAAATCACTTTTTTTTTTTAAATTTAAAACAAACGCAATCATTTTTTTAAATTTAAAACAAACGCAATCATTATGTTACCAAGATAAATATAACTGTGGCTAGTCGCAAAATTAACTGTGGATAAACTTTTGCGACACCAACCTATCTGTCGGTCGTGTGAATCAAGGCAAAATATTTATCTATGATTTTGGGTATTATCAGCCACAATTATAACCATGGCTAAATACCAATTTTTTTGTTGTGAAATGTTTTTCTATAGACTAATATAATTTGTAAAATAATTTTATTTTATAAGATTAAAAAATATAATTTTATTTTATATGGACTAAAAAAGAAATTTTAAAATATTATATTGACTAAAAATGTAAATAAATGAACATTTTATAACGCTTTTTACAGTTTAAAAAAATACAAATCTACAACAAATTTTATTAAAAATAAAATATATAAAAATATTTATTTATTTATTTTATTTTTGTTAGTTCAACGTATATTCCCTCTACCGATGATAATTCTAATAGAGACATATCATGCTTTAAGGATGTATCTTCTAACCGAAGCTTAAACCTTTATACTAGACCCAACCCCCATTAGTAGGGGTGTACATGGTCCAAAAATCAAACTGAATTGCACCACATTAATAGTATAGTTCAGTTTTTAAAAACCACTTTTAAAAAAACCAGTTATTTTTTGAACCAGTTACAGTTCAGTTTCAAAGCGGTTTAAAATCGGTATATAATTATAAACCAGTTTAATATATTTGAACCAGTTTGAAACCGGTTTTTATTAAAATCAATTTGAACCAGTTTTTGATGAATTGTTTAAAATCGGATTTTCAGTGAATTTTTTAAAAGATTGATTTTAAAATCAGTTTTAAGTGATTTTTTTAATTATTATAATAATTAATTTTAGAATTTCTTTAAAACTACAATTCTGCTATTTAACTTGATATATGAAGTTCTTATACAGGTACACATTGTTCTTTGATCTAAACAAGTAAAAGATTATTGATTTATAAACAGAGTTTGTAAAAGATAACACTTTGCAGGACAATAATTGGGTCAGAGACCACTATCATCAATGATAAATTGACCATTTTCCCACTCATGTTTAGCCTAATTAATTTCTATTCATTTTAATCATTTTCACAACAAGCTTTCAGCTCATAAGAGATTTAATTGTTTATGAACCAAATTTTGATTGGTAAGCTATCAACTAACTAGCATGAGTTAAACATTGATTGGTTGGGTCAGGTATAATGTCAAAACTGTACATATAAATTAGTAGTTTTGTATTGTACATGTTTGTTGGAGGATATAGAGAGACATATTTTTGGTTATGCATAACATCGAACAAGAAACAATTCTATTCAATCCCAGATTATAATTATATGAAACTTTCACAGTGAAACAAATGATGCAAAACCCACCCTCTTATTCTTTCTCTAATAGTTGGCAAAACCCACCTATCACTGATACATCCTCTACACCTTCACTTACTGTTCCCACTTGAAATTAACACAGAATGGAAGAAAATCAGTGAACTAATATTTCATAATCCATATTAGGTGATAATTCACAAAAACACCAAATTCAATAAACAAAAGTTAAAAAAAGGGTTCAAAATTCAAACCAAGTAAAAGAAATTCTTTCGTCAGGAACGCACAAATGAAAGGCTGCATATTAGAACAATACCATAGATAATACAATCCTTGAAAACAACATCAACAACACTCTTCACCACCATTACCGTTTGTAACTTCAAGTCAAACATCAATTTGGAAGCAATATCATGTTTGACCCAATGGTACACAAAGAATCAAAATGGCTTCAAATGAACAAAAAGGGTCACTAAAAAATGAAATAAAACAATCAAAGGCAACTATCAATTCATAACTTTACAAATACAGAGAAAAACTCAGCAAACATGAATACAAAGTTTAAGCAATTATCAATTCATAACTTTAAAAATACAGAGATAAACAAAGTCACATCTCCAAAATACACAGATGCATAACTGTTATACACAAAATCTGAAAACGAAAAAAGCAAAATGGATAAAAATCTAAAAATGAAAATGAAAATGCAGTAAACCTGGAAACGAAAATGTAAATGAAAATGCAGCAAAATACACAGATGCAGAAAAACTGAAAACGAAAATGAACCTAAAAACGAAAGTGAAAACCTGAATTTGAAAGCAAAAACGAAAGGTTGTATACCTGAAAACCTGAATATTGCTAGTGGTAATGCAGAAAGGAATGGAAGACAGAGACGGAGGATCGCACAAAGAAAGAAGGGCGAAAAGAGAAGTGTCGCAGGAAGAAAAGAAAGTATACAAATTGAACAAAATTGATTTGGGGCTAGGGTTTAATCATTTTGAATTTTGGGGTTAGGGTTTTTTCTTTTTATGTGTTCAGTGAAAAAAATAATTTTATGATATTGAATACAAAAAGGTTTGAAAGTGGTTAAAACTGGTTTTTTTAAAAAAGTTTAGTTAACTGGACTTTTTAAATTTATAGTGCAGTTCATAAACCATTTAATTGGTTTGGGCTTTTCTGGTGCAGTGCAATTTAGTTTATGAATGCAGTCCAGTTAACTATATTTTTTGCACACCCCTACCCATTAGTCATTTATTCTAATATATACAAATCAATCACAAGACCATCAATTTTTGTTATATCTACATATTATATAAAATATATTTTTGGTCTGTCGTACACATAATTTATATTAACAAATGTAAATTTATTTTTTCTCTTGAATGAATGATAATATATTTCTATACACTTCATCTAGAATAAATTATAAGTAAAAATATATCTAAAGAGACCTAATTGTCCGTATGTATACTATGATGCATAAGTAGGAATACGCAACTAATACGAGATATAGTATTTAAAAAAAATCAAGGTATGAGTACATCAATGAAAAATACGATTTTTTTTTTATATAATTTAATTAAGAGAGCTAAATTGCTCAATTTACGATACAATATTACAATAAAAGTTTAAAAAGTCACAAATTATATTTCGTTACAACAACAAATAAACTCATATACATAAATATTATTATATTAATATTTAAGAAAATTATCAATTTCATTCGCAATAAAATAATGAAAACAATCCTTAAATCATAGTTCAACTAGCAAATGCCGATATTGCTAACTTGGACATCTTGTTCCGAATTCGAACTCGAAATCTCTCAGTGAATTAATTATGGTGAAATGTACCATCTCTTCTAATATCAAAAAAATAAATAATGAAAATAAATAAAGTACCTACGAGTCTCAATACAAATACCGATACTGAGTAAGAACCTGATCCAAATAATTCACCGTTTTAGTGAATTCAACCAGTTTCATAAAATAATATATTAATAGTACTGAATGTAATTAGTGTAGTTTGTAAATTAAATTGTTTTAAAATATTAGATTCTATATTAATATTAATTATGAAATTTCATATCTATCTATTTATCTTTTATAAACTACGGATATTTTTATATGGTAATTTTTTTTTTAATCACGAAACCGTTAAATTGAATGAGAATGAGAATTATAATTATTTATTTAAATTAATTAAAAATAAAAATTGCAAACTTCAAATTAAAGAGAATTAGAATCTATAATGTGATTCCACTTGTAAATTTCATTAATTAGAATAACCTTGCTTTATTCTATACAATAATAGATTGGGTTGTTGATGTTTTATGGGTAGTGTACTTCACTGTGGAGTACAATTTTGGTTTACTTCTGTGAACGTAGTACAGTTATGTACTTTAAATTGAATCCATATTGAAAAATTACTAATCACTAACAAACACATACGACAAGAATTTCAAATCGATGTGTGTTTGTTAATTGCAAATTAGGGCTATATATACAGCTGAAGGTGAATGAACTAAATTATAATGACACAAATGTTAGTAGTACAATGTAAAGATATAAATAGTACAATTATATCAAATGAAGATTAGGGTTACACTTCATGTTATGTTAAAATATTATGATTCTTGATTGAAGTCATTGATAAGAGAAAAATAAATTGATTGATATTGATAATAGAGAAAGTTAATTCAACAAAGGTTACGAACACTTATATAGTCAATTGCATAAACAATTAACTAGTGTAAAATAATTAATTAGTTAATGTAACTAACCATCCAACTTAACTAATTAATCAATTAAGATATCTAACATCCCCTCAAGGCTAGAATGTCTTTATTATACTTCGAGCTTAGAACATGTCAAAAAAAAAAATCGAAAAAGACATTGATTACAAAGAATATGAAATATCGAAATATATATCGACTAAAGGAATTTGAAATCCGTCCTTAAGCTATAGCTCTACTGACAAATGCTAATATTGCTAGGTTTGACGTCTTGCCTCGGATTTGAACCTGAGACCTCACAGTTGTGTTAGTTAATTACGATGAAATTTATCATCTCTTCTAAGACAAAAAAAAAAGGAACTCGAAATCCCAGAAATAAATCGGCTAAAAGATTTTAAATGTTGAAAATGCATGCTGAAAATAAATCGACTAATTTCTTTTTTTTTGGAAGATTTATTCTTCTCTTGAAATAAGACAAGAAATATTCTAATGCAATTTTTCTTCTCCATGCAAGATCATCTCTTGTCCTTTTTTTTTCTTTTCTTTTGCACGGAATCTCATGCGTTACGTACTGGTAATTTGCTTGAACTTTTAATTGAGAATCCAATTATGGATTTTTTTTTCTTGAAACAAGAACAATCTTACCTACTTTTTTTGTTAGTAAGTGTTGAATCTAGAGTCTACACTTCTATGCAAGACCTAGAGTCTACACTTCTATGCAAGACCTTTGCTGCCATTTTTAGAAATAATTTTGTCACCAAATTTTGTTGGTGTTCTTGAAAAATCTTTACCAAATGCACTTGTCTCTATTTTTTTTCTTTCAAAAATTGTTGATGTTGAAACAAGGTTGATATCAAAACATTGAAGAAGTATTTATAAAGTTTTATTGGCAAACATGTTGCCCTTAATGTCTATTATTTGATTTTTTATTATCATCATAATGATGATGAAATAATTCTAACTTGAAATTTTAGAGGGAAAGAGAAGAAAATGAAGAAAGAAGGAGAAATAACTTGTTTTGAATGAAGAAAAGAGAGGAAAATGAACAAATTGTTCAATGAGAAAAAAAAAAGATAAATCAATTAAGTTTATACGAAAATTTTTCCAAGTAATTTTGAGAAAGAAAAATAGCGGAATAATTATCTTGCTGATACCATATTACGATTCTTGATTTAAGTCATTGATAAGAGAAAAATAAAGAAAAATAAATTGAATGATATTAATAATAGAGAGAGTTATTTACATCAAAGTTACAAACACTTATATAATCAATTAGATAAACAATTAAATAGTGTAAAATAATTAATTAACTAGTGTAACTAACTAACTTAACTAATTAAATAACCAAGATTTCTTAGATTAATAGACCGAATGACATATAGGGTTAAAAACTTAGGAGTAGAAATTTGTTGCAATTATTGCTTAATTCAACTGAAAAATACCGAGATCTTTAAATTGAATACTATATTTTAAATTCAAACTCAAAATCTCACAATATATCAATTTATCTACCATTTTATTTATTAAAAAAATAATTTAATATTATATTAATGGTATAATGATTTAATTTGTATTGATTGGTAATAATTGGTTATGTTGTTTTTTCCGGTAAGGTATATTGGTAAGGATCCATATATGATATAGTTATGCGGTGCATAACTAATTGTAGAAAAATTAAATGTGGAAGAAATCAATATAAAGAAAGGAGGAAATAAATGCATTAAGTGTAAAATTGCTGTGAGAAGAGAATTGCTTGTAGAGTGGCATGTGGATTGTATTAGGCATGAAATCAATATCTTATAATCTTAGTATAGATGTCTACATTAAATAACACTGCTTTTAATTATTATCATTATTTTTGCTGTTAATGCTTTGTATTGAGCCTTTAGTGACAACCTCAATATGTGATTCACACAGGTGTCTTGCCATAATACCATTTCTTTTTCCAACAAAAGGGGAAGTTTTCTTTGGTAACATAAAAATGGAAGTTGTTGTCGAAACGTATAACAATTCCAATGAATTGGTAAAATAAATCCGGTTTATTTTTGTACAGATATTTTCTATTTTTTAAAATTTATATTAAATTTATTTGACAATAGAAAGATCAAAGAAAATCTTGATGTAAATAATTATCTATATTTATAAAAATTAAAAATGTCAAAAGAATTATTTTTATTATAATATTATTTCCAAAACACATTATTCCTAATCAATATATTTCCTCCTCTCTTGGTCACAATAATTCATTTTAAGAATATGACATTTTCTTATTAATAAATTAAAAAATATATATTTAAAAGATAAAAACATAAAACATTTTCACATAATAACAAACTTTTAATATATATATATATATATATATATATATATATATATATATATATATATATATATATATATATTTCTTTTTTCATGGTTCCACGCGTGTTAAGTTGTTATCTTATACATTTTTAAACTCTCGAAGAAAAAACTCGTTTTCCATGTCAACTCTTTTTCTCTCCCCTCATTGTCCCTCAATCCCAATAAGATTTGATCTAAACTTCCATTGAAAAGCCAGTTATTACATGTAACCATTGCAAATATATATTCTGAACTCTTGGTGCAACAAAAGAGATAAGGTACATTACTTTTCATATTTTCTCTTTTCATTTTCAATTTAACTATTAAAATATGGTATTTTCTCATTATTTTCTTTCACAATTTTTAGAAACATATTTAGCATTAATTACTTTTATTGGTTAGACACTTGTTTTCTTTCAATTATACTCAAATAGTTTAAGTGAATTCAGATCATGTAAATTTAATTTGAGTGTAATCGGAGAAACACATAGTATGACTAAAGTGTTCTAAATACATGTAAATTTAATTTAAGTGTAACCGGAGAAACACATAGTATGACTAAAGTGTTCTAAATACATTCGTTATTAGCTTATTTTTCATATTTTCTCTATCTCAATCAACATAATAATATTGTTTAAAAATTAAAAATTAAAAATAATTTTCGGAAATTAAACATGTCTAGTATTGCAATTTTAGCTTAAAGAAAACGGTAATTATAATTTCCCATTGGACATATTACGTTGAAGAGAGTAGGGAAGACTATAGCAAGATCTTTTTAAATTGGAGAAGATCTTGATTTATTAATTTTTTTTTTAAACAACATTATTAATTGAGAATTTCTAATATACATTTGGCAATTCTTAATAGTTAAATGAGATTTTAAAATAACTATTTTCTAGTTTATATAATTAAATATTATTTATCAAAAGTGACAATAAAATAAAATTTAATTTTTTTATGATTTTTTATTATTCATAATAATGATTATTGAATATTTTTTACGATAAAATATAAAAAATTAGTATAATTATGTATAAACAATAAAATCATGTTTTTTCTTATGAATTAACCTTATCTCAAATATACAAATCGACAAATAACTATTTAATTTATAAAAATAATCATTAATTTATTAATTCTAAAACAATGTACAAAGACACTTTAATTTGTGAATGTATCCCTAATCGTTTTTCTATTGTTGGAAGATCTTGCATTGCTAATGCTAATAGATATGAATCTCCTTTGTAAAATGAACATGGACGGTGTTATTGGCCCTACGTCAACACGGTTTTATTATTCATTCATTACAACCTTTGTCCTTTTTTGGTTGTGAACAGCCACAACCTTGTCTTAAAAACAAAATTAAATGTAGATACTTTCGGAAATAATATTTAAGAGATTAACAATGGGGAAATTACAGAATTATTAAAAAGGATCTTCCATAAGTAATTTCCTAATTAATTAGTCTATATTAATTGGAGATCATTTTAGTATATTTGTTCTATAAATCAAAAAATTAAAGATCATTTTATAAATTAAAAAATTATTTGTATTTTAAAAAAAGATTATTTTAATAAGAAAAAACATCATTGCGATGTTTATAAATATTATATTATTTTTTTTATATTTTATCAGTTAAAATATTCTATGAGATAAAAATTCTAAAAATTAAATTTTATTTTGCTGACATTTTTGATAAAAAATATTTAATTATTATAATTATATAAATAATAAAAGAATAATATTTTTAAATTTTTTTTATTTAACTATTAATTTTAATATTAAATGTGTACATGTGATTAGACTCATGTACATTTGAAGACAAATAGAATATACATAAAACACAAAAATATATGCCTTGATTGTAGGCCATAACATGCATAGTCTTTTGACAGATACACCTATAGATTGGTTTGGAAATTTTTTATGTTGAATAATTGTATTAGTTGGAAAAATGTGGTAACCACGACACTAACATAGCAAACGAAGTAGTTGACACCTTCAAGACACAATTGAAAGTTAGAAAACTACAAAATTTCTTCTATTAGATTTATTTTGTATAATACATTTTCACTATAAAATTATTTTCCAGATGCATGATCACATCTCATCATATAAATATTTAGAAACTAACATAATAAGGTGGCAAAATGTATTAATTAGTTGATATTTCATTAATTGATAACTTTTTATCAATCGACCAATGATGAATACAAATGACTCTATTAATTAGCTTTATCTCTAATATTATATAGTAATTTGATTGAATTGCATTGGTAAATAAAGTTGAAATTAAACTTCATTGTAGCATAGAAATGTATCTCTAATTAAACTTCATTGAAAATTGAAAACTCTGTTTTTTTTATTTTTTATAGCAAAAGCACAAGTTTCTCACTTGAAAAAGATATGAAGTTTGGTAAAGAATTTGTGTCACAAATGGTGCCAGAATGGCAAGAAGCATACATGAACTACAACTCTCTCAAATCTATTCTTAAACAAATGTCAAAGTTTAAGGATCAAAATGAATCAATAGCACCAATGGCATCAACTCCAAAAGGTTCATTGAAGAGAAAGTTAACACTCTATAGAGCCTTTAGTGGTCTTAATGGTAAACACAGAGAATCTCCAAGGAAGAGTGAGGATGAAGTTATTCTTGTTCGCGCAGCCGAAGAAGGCAATGAAGATTCTGAATCAGAAGGGTTGTATAAGACAATGTTTATACAACATTGTGAAGATGGTGTAGAAAGACATGTTGAGTTTTTCAAGAATCTTGATTTTGAGTTTAACAAGGTTAATGTATTTTACAAGAAGATGGTTAAGGAAGTTGTTGAGGAAGCTGAGGAATTAAGTAAGCAAATGAATTTTCTTATTGGTTTCAGAATAAAGGTGGATAAGGTGAAGTTTAGTAATCTTGCTACTAATGGAAACTCTTCTTCAACTTCCATTATGGATCATGTAAATTATGACAAGCTTGGTAAGCCATTGTTATGTTACTTACTTTTATTTTTATTTGTTTTGCATACATTTCTCCAATGTAGTAGCTGAATAATTATGATAATTGGTGACAGTAATATGCATGGTATTAGAGTCTATCTATTCGAGTCACTCACCAAATTATCCAGGCACTGAGTCCAGTAGTGTAGAACATGGTCGTGAGGAAGTGTATTAGGAAAAATTCATGTCCTACATTGAAAATAATTTATAGAGTGACACTTCTCATCATACAACGAGTTTTGTAAGTATGTGTTAAATTTAATATAAAAATCTAATATGGTATCAAAGACTATAAAAAATCTATTGGGCCACTCGGGTCACATACTAGATTTCTAGTCCTGAACAATAGAGGGTATGTTGAGAGTCAACATCGGATGAGATATGAAATGAAAATATATTTATAACTGATAGACTTTCTTTATTTAAAAGCTGATTTACTAATGGTTGACTTAGGCGCAAACCAAATTTTAAGAATAACGATTCTCTTTTGATCTATATAGTTTACGATGTTATTTAGAAATGAATCATAAAAAGTGGTGCTTTTTGAAGAGTTGCAATCTAAAGGTACTATTATTTATTTTGAAGGTCACTCACATCTACACATGGATGTGATTCATGAAGTTGAGATGAGCAATGAAAGTCATTTTAATCATGAAGATGGAAATAATGAGGTACAAACCAATTCAAGGACTTCTATAGAGAGCTTTAGACCAGCTTCTCTTGAGATCCTTGATCATGTGAAGATAAATGTGACTACACCAGACATAAAAGGGCTTCTCTTAAGTTCAAAATCTGGCCAAACATTTACCAAGAAAGAGCTTAGGAAAGCAGAGGAGCAACTTAGCAATGCCTTAAAGGAATTCTATCATAAGCTTAGGCTTCTAAAAAGATACAGGTTACATGGTTTCTTCCTTCCCTTTTTAGCTTAAAGGCCTTTTTGGATTGACTTATTTAAGTTTATCTATTGCCATACATTTGTGAGACTGTTTGGAAAAGTTTATTAAAACAACTTATGATATATCCATAAATTGTATTCAGTTTATTTCCATAAGCTTTTGATGATGACTTATAAAAACAATTTATAATTTATATGAAAATATGTTGACTTTATTTTATCTTTTGTTATAGATATAACTTATACATAATCACTTAAATAATAAACATTTAATTAAACTGTTTATCCAAACATTACCTTAATAGTGAATTGGTTATCTTTTACGAGGCTAATCTTTATGCTTGATTGATATGCAGCTTCTTAAACTTGTTGGCATTCTCCAAAATATTGAAGAAGTATGATAAGGTATCCTTTATGATTTGAATGATTAACTTTTTTTATTGCAATGTTCCGAACTTCGTTTTAAGTTTAATAGAGATGCACTATCTTAATAGAGATACACTATCTGTGTAAAATAGTTTTACACGACATTTAATATGAAGTCACAATACTGTCACATAAGCCCACTTTGTAACTGCAAAATAATAGATTCTCATCAGACGTTAGTGTAAAATTAGTTTACGCTGATGGTACATCTCCCATTTTCTATATGATTTTATCTGACTAATACCACTACAGGTCAGTTCAAGGAATGCATCAAAAGATTACTTAAAGATGGTGGACAATTCTTATGTTGGCAGCTCAGATGAGGTTCAATCTTAAGTAACATAATATGTTCTCTTATATTTTTCAATTAATCAAATAGTTTTCTTCCAAATTTAAATTACTTCAATCTTCAATCATGTATATTGTAAAGGTTAAGAGGCTCATGGAAAGAGTGGAACATGCCTTCATTAAGCACTTTGCAAATGGGAATCATAGAAAAGGAATGAACACATTGAGACCAACTGCTAAGAGGGAAAGACATAGAATTACATTCTTGTTAGGTATGGTCATGAAGAAATTTTTGTTAATTTTTAAATAATGTAGCAAATTCCAAAGTCCATTCATACTATGGTGAATATTGAAATTGAAAAAAAATGTTTTTGTGCAAACAAAAGTAAAATGGTATGTTGTAATGTAGTACAAACACTTCAGATTTAAAGCATGCTCGATATCCGACATGTGTTGGTGTTTGAGACCAATACATCTAGTTACATACAATTACTTCAGTTTTATCAAATTATTATCGGTGTTAGCGTGCCAACATCAGTATTGTGTCCGGTGTATGTGCCTCTATCAGTGATTCATAGGTTGTAATGTATTCTTACTTTAATCCATGAAACAATTTTCTTTCCAATACCTTTATGCAGCCCTTGATTCATTGATTCTCAGTGAATTTCAATTCCTTCAATGTGTCTCAATATTATGCTTAGTAAGAATAAACTATATGTCTTGCACTGATATTTGATCATTTGATATATCAGGACTATTTACTGGCTGCTCAATTGCTCTCATTGTAGCACTTGTTATACTCATTCATGCAAGAGAGATTCTATATAGTGAAGGTAGAACTAAATATATGGAGAACATTTTTCCATTATATAGGTAAGTTAAGGGATGTTGATCTCAATTTTTCTCATGCAATTACATAATGACAAATGATTTTTGTACCAACCAAATTTACACAATTTTGTGACAACTTTTTAAGTAGTTAACATGGTTAATTATGTTCAGTGAATAGTTAATTGATACACCAGATATCAAAACTCATTAACCACCAACGTAACTTCATTAACCACGAATTTGGACGTGGTTACATAATTTTCATGTGTTCAACTATATGTAGATTTAAACACCTAAAAATTGTGGTTAATCATGTCCAAATTCTTGGTTAACAAAATTAGTTAATGAGTTCAGACGCCTTGTACATCCATCAACCATCTAGTGAATGAAATAACTACCTATTTGAACTTCGCTAACCACAAAAGTTGTTGATTTTAGCTGTTCAAATAACACAACTTTTACATATTTTTTTTTTTACCATAAAAATTAAGTGTTAGGATACATACATTGATGTCAAGAAAATGATTTTGTCACAAAGATTTTAAGAAAAATGATTAATGAACTTTATTTTATTGCAGTCTATTTGGATACATTGTCTTGCACATGACCATATACTCAGCAAATGTATACTTTTGGAGGCGTTGTAAAATCAACTATTCATTTATATTTGGATTCAAGGAAGGAACAGAGTTGAATTATAGAGAAGTATTTCTTCTTAGCTCTGGTCTAGCTGTTCTCTCATTGGCTGCTGTTCTCTCAAACTTAGATATGGAGATGGACCAAAGAACAAAAAGTTTCTCAGCTTTTACAGAATTAGTGCCTTTAGGCCTTGTCATAGTAAGTTATAAATTAATATCTAATTTTATATTAATCAGTCTTTTCTTTTTCTTTTGTGTTTTCGGAATCAAACCGGATCTAGTTCAACTAACAATCACCTAGTGTGTCAGTTGGTTCAATCGTGGTTGGTTTTTATAGTCTCTTAGAGTAGAATGAATTAGGTTAAACCTTAGTTGATTCAACTGATTTGTTTTTTAAAAATATTTTTTTAAATACTTTTTTTATTTATTAGTCATTCGATTCAATCGTGATTCAACTGATTAAACTAATTAAATTATGATTCGGAGATCTCACCAGTTGGATTTTATAATTTTTTTAAAATTTTTTTTGGTGTTACTATCATTTTGGTCTTTACCTACCCAGTTACACATGTGACACTAAAATAATGAAATATTATGTGTCACATAATCGTTCACGTCATTAAATTAACAGATTTTACAGTCAATTTAACGTAAAGGACTAATGTGAGTTTTTGGCACTGCCATGCACGTTCATGGGCATTTTGGTGAATATAATTCTTGTATTAGTATTGTGCTCAATTTGCAGAACCGATTAAAAGTAAGATAATATAAAAATAACACCAGCATGATCTTTATAGTTTATATTCTTTTTATTGTTGTTTTAATACATTAGGTTTTCATTGGTTGTGTCTGATGAAAACATACTCATTTTGGAATTACTCACACATGCTGTTAAGGATTTTATTTTATTGTGTTTTCTACTGAACTATTATATAGACTTGTATATGCTAATGAATTTGTATTACAGGTTGTTCTTGTCATAACATTTTGTCCTTTCAATATCATATATAAATCAAGCCGCTTCTTCCTTATTAAATGTGCATTTCATTGTATTTGTGCTCCTTTCTACAAGGTAATTAAACAAAGGCAAAACTTCAAAATTATGCTCAAAATTTCATTCAAGATACTAATCTTCATTTTTTTTCTTTCTATTTTCAGGTCAACCTACCAGATAATTTCTTGGCAGACCAGCTTACAAGCCAGGTTTAAAACTTCACATTATACTAGATCTTAAGATTAGTCACTTTTTTGATATAAAGCACTGCTCACCTGACACAACAATAACACGTCGATACTGATAATAACTTAAGAAAATGAATTAACTGAATGTTTACTACTATGAGTTTGTGTAGTGTCAGTGTTAGACACCAGTACATGTCGGACATTAGACACGCATTCAATAAAAGAACAATTACAAAGCTCTTTTTGGTATGATTAACATATTTGAATCAACTACTAATAGAATCTTAAGGCCAATTTGATAGAGATTTTCTTCTAAGCCAACACTAAACTTTACTTTTGTGTACAGGTGCAAGCATTTAGAAGTTTGGAATTCTATGTTTGCTACTATTTTTGGGGGAACTTCAAGACAAGATCAAACAAGTGCCTTGAAAATGATATCTATAAATCATTTTATGTATTTGTAGCTATTATTCCATTCTGGATCCGTTTTCTCCAGGTATGCACCTACCAATTTGTCATTAACTTTCTTATAGTTGACTTTTGCACATATTCGCCGGTAAATGGACAGTCATTTGAGCAGAGTGTAATGACTATTTGTCGAACTACGCATGTGTGGAGGTGGGGGGAGGGGGACAAAATCCCCCGTTATGGTTCAGAAGTAAACTTGTAAACTAGTTCGTAGTATATAAACACTGCATTATACTTGAAACCGTAAAAATTGCAAATTTGAAAACTACAGTTGCTACTCTGCTATCAAGGACTTATGCACAACTGATCAAACTCCATAATCAATTGTTTATGTTCTTGTGTGCATTTATTTATCAACTTTATTTAGAATCAGATTTGTTGTTCTAATACTTATCTAGGTTATTATCACAAAAGTTAACTCCTGAAAAAAAAATTACATCATAAGAAATGTGATTAATTTCTACCATTTCATGAAGAGTCTCTTATGAAAATTTTCTCTTCCATTTTTTTGACTTATTTAAATTGTGACATTTTCAAATTTATATTATGTATATGATACAATTCATCTATCTTATATTATCAGAATTGAATCTAACATGAAGCTTATTATTATTTTAAGTGCGTTCGACGACTATTACTTGAGGAAAGAAACATAATGCATGGACTCAATGGACTAAAATACATCTCAACAATCATTGCACTTGCAATGAGGACTACTAATGAGTTTCACAAAGGAATGGTTTGGACAATTCTTGCTGCAACTTTTTCAAGCATTGCAACAATTGTTAATACTTATTGGGATATTGTCATTGATTGGGGTTTGCTTAGAAAGAACTCAAGAAATCCTTGGTTAAGAGATAAACTCTCTATACCAAACAAAAGTGTATATTTTTGTGCTATGGTAAGTTAATATTATGTTGCAAAATATGTATACTCTTCATTCTTGTGTTTAATTTTTTCTTTTTGAAATAGCAAATGTTAGTACTTATTTTTTAATTGTGTTTAATGATTATAAATGAACGATTTTTTAGGTGTTGAATGTTATACTTCGACTTGCTTGGATGCAATCGGTTTTAGGAATAAGGGAAGCTCCTTTTCTTCATAGAACAGCTTTGACTGCTCTTGTAGCTTGTTTGGAGATTCTTCGCCGTGGCATTTGGAATTTTTTCAGGTACCTTGTTGAATTTAATTTTTTATAAAAAGTTGGAGAAATAAAAAATTATTATTAATTAAAGTGATATTAATTGTCATTTTATAACTATGTACGAGAGTGTTTTCTTTTTTAAGCGTGTGAAGAATCAATGTTTTAAATTTTACTTCAATGTTAAACGATAGTATTTTGAGTTCATCTTAAAAAATATGGAGTTTGTTAGGGGGAGGAACTAAGTTCGAGTTTGAATATTCAACTCGATAAGTTTTTAACTAAAATTTATTAATCAGATAAACTCAACCATTTTATTACTTAGTATATACAATAATTTTTCATAACATTATAATTATTTATATTTGGTTAATTTTATAAATTTGGACTTGATGTTTTGACTTGAACAGGTTGGAGAATGAACATTTGAACAATGTTGGCATGTATAGGGCATTCAAGTCAGTACCACTTCCTTTCAATTATCAAGATGATGAAGAGAACACAGATACATAAACAAACAATCAAACATATATTGGAAAAAGGATGGAGTAAAGATAGAATATTTGTAAAGAAATTAAACAGGTTTTCCAAATCATTTCATCAGCTGTTTTGGTACATAAACGAGTTTAATTACTTTCACCTATGTTAGTTTTTTTCTTTTTAATCAAATAAATATGCTTAGTTAAATGCTTAATTAACATGAAACTATATCTTTTTAATCACCTATATGAGTTTCAAGAAGGATTTCTTTATCGTTTCAAACTACATCTTTATCAAACTACATGTTCTTCCTTCTTTCCACATCACAAATCTTCATCAAATTCTTCAACTTCTTCATTATCAATCTTTATCATATTCATCGTAAACATAAAAAAATGTCTAAAACATATCAATTAAAAAACAAAGCAAATATAAAGCTAAAACCTAAAATTTTTAGAAATTTGAATATGAATTTCAGCCTGAAACAATAAATTTACAGTGGAAGATGATGAAGAGAAATAATGACTAACAACATCGCAATGACCACATTACATTTTTTTAATGGAACTAACAAAAAATGACATTTTTGTAAATAGACCATAACTTAAGATTAACGTTGCAAACAAGATATAATTTAAAAGACTAAATCAAAAGAAAAAAATTTGAAAAACTTAAACGAAAATTAGATTAAATTTAAAGAATTAAAAGTGTATTTTAACATTTAGTTTTCTATGAGACTTTGTTTTACTAAGACATTAGTTGAAAATTAATTTCATCAATGATAACATTAATATAAATAAACAAATTAGTTATAATTAACTTATATTTAAGTCCATCAAAAATTTCCTAAAAAATAAAGTAGTCAGAGATTGGAGAATGTCAAGTTTCTGATTGTAAACTAAAAAAACACATAGACTTTGAAACGTCAGTTGTTTCATACGGTATGCGAAAATGCTAATAAATACACAAGATGATCCTTCACTTTTATCACTTGTTTCAAATAAGTCACTGAACTTTATCAAAATTTCAAAATGACCATTGGCTTTTTAAAACGTTAATCAAATTAAACCATGCGTCAGTGACAATCACTTGACAGTGTTAACTTGTTGATATGTCATGTTAACTGTTATTAGAAAAATGTTAGGGACCAAATTGATACTTTTTGAAAAAAGTTTGCTTGACACGAATGGCCACATATACAAATATTAGGGATCAAATTGGTACATTTTTAAATTTTTATTGTTAAACATTGAAGACTATTTTGACATACGTTAGGATTTAAAGAAAGCCTTGTATTGTCTCTCTTTTTTTAGAATTTTTTGTTTCTCCTTCATCTCCATTTCTCCACATCACCATTTGTCCTCCAATTTCCACCTGCTTCGATAATGAATACGAAGAGGATTAGTGGTGACCCTCAATTTGTAAATTTGAAAGGCATAAGTGGTAGTTGGTCTAGAAGTTAAAATTTCCCTTCCACTAATATTAAGATATTAAATATAAGAATCCAATTTCGTAGGTAACATTTAAATGAAAAGATTCTTTCTTTTAGGATTTTATTGTATTTTTTCTTTGGGTTTTATTGAAAATTCCTCATGTTCAATTTAATTTGACTATTTAATTTTGTAGAATGATGTTAGATGTGGGGGAGAAAATGATACTTAGACTCAGGGGAAACCCTAAGTTAGGGAGAGTCAAAGAAATATAAAGAAAAATTGTTATAAAAAATACAAGTTTTGTCATCATCAAAAAGGGGGAGATTGCTGGAATCAAATTGGTTTTATACTTAGAGTTTTGATGATAACAAAAGTATTTTATGAGAACAATATATTTGGCTTCACAGACTATGAAAGAAGATCCGTGTAAATTGAAGAAAATCTAAAGTAAGATTTGATTCAGATTTATAATTGAAGAAAATCTAAAATAAGATTTGATTCAAATTTATAATTGAAGAAAATCTAAAATAAGATTTGATTCAAATATATTTGAAGAAAATCTAAAATAAGATTTGATTCAGATTTATAAATTGAAGAACATCTTTGACCAAGTTGAAAAGAAGATATGGTCAAGATTTGATCAAGAATTTTCTACAACAAAATATGAACAATATCAACTTGAAGAATTTACAAACTCAATTTGAACAAAATACGAACAAAATCAATATAGAAGAATTGCTCATATTGGACTCAGAAATAAAGAATTGGCTAAAGAACATATTATAAAAAAGTATCTTGTTCAGAATTATTTTTGAATAAGATCATTGTTGACCAATCTAGGAATGAAGATACAATTTAGAATTTAACAAGGATTAAATTGAAGCCTTAATTTTAACTAAAAACAGATACTCAAGACTGAAGAAGAAAATCATCGAAAATCAGAATAAAGTATGAGAACTCAAGCTCAAAATCTAAAATCATCTTAGAGTTTAAAGAGAGAAACACTTATTCAAATGAGAATTATTTTCTTAGTGTTTTTTTCTTAGAGTGTGAGAGTTATTATTATTATCAGCTTTGTTAGAAACAAACACTTAAAGTTCCAATCTTTTGTATCCAACTCGATAGTGGTTTAGTTCCTTTTACAATATGGGGTTGTCAGGTTGTTAGGAGAAGACTTGACTTGTAGGGTCAAGGAGGTTAGTTCCTCAAAAGTCTAGGGTTGTCAGGCTGTTTGGAAAGACTGGCTTGGAGGATTATGCTTTGTAATTCAAGGTATTTGAATTAGTGGGTTAAAGCCTTTTGAATGAGGGGAATGTATGTAGCCAAGTTAGTGGTGAACCAGGATAAATCTATGTGTTCAATTATTTATTCTTTCATTGTTTGCTGCCTCTGAATCCAATTGCTTCTTATCTAAATAATTCATAAAAACCAATCAGCCTTTATCAAATTAGAAAAAATTTATAAACTTTGTAAAAATTTAAAAACACAATTTAACCCCCCCCCCCTTCTCGTGTTTGCACCTTCAAAAACTTCATTGCTTGCTCTAGTTCTAATTCAGATAGAGAGACCTCAGATGAAATGTTTAAGGCAACCCTTGCTGAAAGTCTTGTAGAATTTTGGTATAAATCAAACTCATATCCTCATAATACTGAATTTCCCACCTCAACACCATTACCTTCCCACAATAACCCTCCACAAACACCTAACCAAACAACAAGTCAAACCTTACCCACCTATTCCACAACCTGCTCATGACCCTCCCTCACATGTGCTTGTGGAACCTATCCATTCAGCGACTTAGACATTAGCTCAGGCTATAATTGACTTAGTCTCTGAAACATCCTCGAATGACTCACCTGAATCTGAACCTAATACTTGCATACCCCTACACCTAGCCCCTTTTATCCCCTCCCTTCATTCTGGCTTCCCAAACCTTCACTCATTCATGACCTCTTTCAATACTAAAATTAACATGATTAGGATTACGAATGCTCAAAGTTTAAACCCTGATGAAGTCTCAAATTAGTGGGACAATGTTCTTTCTTTTGTCAGAACTTGGATTAGGGAAAACATGGAGTATGGAATCCATTTGGCCGCTCAAAACTCGAGTGCATTCAAACATATTGTTAAGATCCTCTACCTTTGGGTCTTGAATTTTTAGAAACCTCATGGAAACAAGACTAGAAATCAACTGACTGTTACATCAAAAGGTCCCTCAAGTGAAGATAACTTCCCTTCTCTTTATGCTCATTTGGAACCATTAGTGGATACTCCCCTAACACCATTGAAGTTTCATATGGTCACCCCACATGTTGAGTTACCTCCATTGGACGTTCCTATTGTTGTTGCTTCAGAATCTAGAGAGTCTACCTTTGAATACCCCTATGCTATTCCTTCTACACCTACCTTTGACTAATCTCAGTTTGTAAAGAAGAAAGACTTTGATCGACTGGAAGCTAAAACTTAGGCGTTCATGGAATAAACAACCAAGAATCAGAAGTCCATTTAGAGTACTTAAGGACTGATCTTAGCTAGATTGACCAATCATACCCTTTAGTTTACCTATGATTTTATTTCCTTTTGTGAAATTTCCCCCCTCTATTATGTAGTATTCACTCTCTAATGCAAATGCTTTGTTGTTATTTAAGTTATAACTCATATATGTTTTTTGTGTGTTTTACACCTTTACTCAACTCTTTTGGTCTGATGACAAAAGTGGGATTAATATGAGTTTTGACAGTTCTTTTTAGAAATTTTTTTATCTTTTAGCAAAACCTCCTTGCCAAAAAACATACTCCACTCTTTTCTAGAAAACCTGCTTATATTAAGGGGGAGCTATACTGTTTTATGTTGAATAGCTCTGCATTTATCATTTCATTATAATTTATTTACAAAAATAGATGTTTGTCATCATCCAAAAGAGGGAGATTGTTGAAACTGAAACCAATGTGGGTTGAAGAACAACGACCCTAAATTATTTTGATGATAACAAAAATTCATTTTGTGGGAACAATTTATAGCACTAATAGTTTCAACTAAGTGTGTAGTTCCCTTGTCACGAACCTTAAAGACCTTATGTTGAATCCTTTAATGATTGGAGAAGATAAACATAAAGAACAAGGCAATGCTATAGACAATCTGTTATGTTTGGACTAACCTTGAGGAACGTGCTCTCAACGCGCCTTTACTGAATCTGTTAATACCAGTTCACTCTGATAATTCTGCATCTGATGACCTTGGTATATAAATTGACAATTTGGACAACACTTTGATAAAGTCAACATTATGAAGTTAACATTCGAATAAAGTCAACATTATGATTAAGTTAATATTATGCACATGACATACTCTAATAGTGTCATCCTCTGGTCTTCCTGCCATTTCTATCAAAATACGTTGAATCAATTATAAAGATTGATTTGGACAAGTTTTTAATGTTGGTTCAAGATCTCTGAAGATTTTAAATGAGCTATTATTTCACATGTTGATTTCATGCAATCACAACAACGGTTAGAAACCCTAATGAACTCCAAGTCTATTTGTAAAAGGATTCGTGATCTTCACTAAGAAACGACAAGTAAACAAAAACAACAAGAGAAAAACCTACTATCGTCACAGATAAAAACTCTTGTATTAGCTCTAAGTATTGGTAAGCCTAAAACACTGTATGAGAGCAATTTCTGTAAACACTCTTGTGTGATAGTTTTTTAGAAAATCATTTTAAACACTATCATAAATTGGACCAGTAGTGGATGTTGTCCTCAACACCTTAACCGTACTAAGTTAGAAGGTTGACAATACTTAAACAAAGTCAGTTTGACCAAAAGGTGTTTAGTATACCTGTGATACTATTGGAAATTAGTGGATTACATCGTTCAATATGAAGGTTTTTAACATCACCAGTTTATAAAATTTTTTTAAAGTTTTCTTTTGGATAAAAAATTGTAATTCAAACCCCCCTCATTTTTTATGTTTTTCAATCTACATTATTGTCGTCCTAATTAACAATATTACTTTGACAATGGATACCTTAAGAATAGTGTTCTAATGTTCAATAGGGTCTTACAATCAAGTCACATTTGATATTCTATTGAACGAATTATCTATTTTAAAGACTTTATTATATTATACATTTAATAACATAATAAATCGTGCCTTGTACATATAACCACAATTAGATATATGATTTAAATTCATGATACGAATAATAATCTATATAAAATATATTAGCGCTTGAACTTACACCAACATGCATAACACTAATGACTGCATCCATATGAAGGACGCCATCAAGCTCCTCATCCAAAAGGGGAAACTAAGGTAGTACACTACTCGAGGACACAACTCATCTCCGAAACGAAGAAAATCAGAGTCCCTACGCCCTGCCAACAACACACTAGGTAGCATCATCAAAAAAGACGATGACGTTCCGCAAGGACTCCCAATCTTTGTGTCCATCACATGGAGAGTTCTTCGCTATATGGAATTCTCGAGAGTAAAACACAACAATTGCGCTTTATGCTCAAGGGAGAACTTTTCGATAGCTTCATCATATCTGGAGAATACTCAAATGTTAACTTCGCACATGATCACGATTAGCAAGGAGGGATCCTGACCCTTTTATCATTGTACGACAAAGAAATGATTAGTGGCATTCCAAACTCCTATATCCCATTACTAGTACGGGCATACATGGCTAACTTCGAAGTTTGGAGGGTCCTTATCAACCAAGGGAGTTCATGCGTCATCATGTACTCCAAGTTGTTTGACACACACCGCCTTACCAAAAACAATATGTTGCCTTATGTAGGAGCATATTTCCAAGGCATCAACTGATCGAACGACATCCCTTGGGGCTATGTCGAGCGACTCGTAACATTCAGAGAAGACAACTCTAGGAAGAAAATCAAGACCCAATTCCTTGTTATCGACTGCAAGTATATCTATAAATGCATCATCTATCGTCCAACCATGGTTGAGTTAGGCGCAATCTCTTCAACTGTCCACCTGAAGCTCAAGTACCAAATGAAAACTAGAGGTAGCTATTGTGCATGCTGACATAAAAGTAGCTAGAATATGCATCATGGCTTTCCTCAAAAGCTAAGAAATACGCACGAAATCCACACAACCGAACAAGAAAGGAAGCCAAGTCCTCTCCATCATCAACCTGACTACCACTAAACTTCATGCAATACTTGATGAGTTGCAAATATGAGACAACCCCGCTGCTATTGGAAAGTCAATGAAGAGGCCTACAGAAGCTGAACAATTTACCGTAATCTCTATATGAGACAATCTAGGAAGGGCCATAAGAATTGGAGCAAATGTACCTGATGAGGCCTTGGGCCAATTGATCGCTTGCTTGAAAGAGTATGCCAACATCTTTGCACTGACTACTAATGAGATGCTCTACATAGATCCTAAAGTTACCTACGCTAGGCTGACTATGCACGCAAATGCCTGACCTATCGTCCAATGCCACTATAAACAATCTCCAGAGAAGGCTGAAGTTGCTAAAAAGGTTGTTTTCGATTTACTTGCTGCAAATTTTTTTTCTAAGGCTAAATATACCACTTGGCTCTCCAGCGTTGTACTCATTATAAGTACCACCTATCATCGCATGATGAATGCTAGAAGTATATATGGACGACATGATATTCAAGTCCGAAGATGATGTCAACCATTCATCCCATCTCCGTGAAGTCTTCAGAGAAGTTCGAAAACAAAACATGAGTCTGAATCCTGAGAAATGTGCTTTCGGAGTACGAGCCAAGAAATTCTTGGGATTCTACCTTACCGAATGAGGAATCGAAGCCAACCTAGATAAATGTAAAGCATTCACGGAAATGCCGACACCAAACTCCAAAATAAAAATCCAAGTCCTCAGCGGCATGCTTTTGGCCTTATCAAGATTCATTACTAAATCCGCATAACATGCCATTCCCTTTTACAAGTTCTTAAGGAAAAAAAAAACGGTCTTCCAGTGGAAAACCGGAGAAACCCATTAACCTCACTTAAAGAAATCCTTTCTCAATCGCCAGTTTTGACTCGACCTATTGCCAGAGAAGCGTTTTATCTATCTCGATTGTATCATCGGAGGCAGTGCGTGCATCTTTAATTCGAGAAACAATCAAAGGACATAAACCTATCGTCGCAGTCTGAAGACCAAGACAATATTTTTTAGCTCATCTGGTTGTGATCATAACAAGCCAACCGATTCGACAAATCCTCCATATACCAGACCTCGCTGGAAAATGACAAAATGGTCACTTAAAATCTCGAAGTTCGATATCACCTTTGAGTGGACCATCTTCTTCGATGGGTTTTCCCACACTAAAGGAGCTGGAGCCGACATACTCCTTAAAAACGACAAAGGTCCAACCGTCGAAACCTCCCTTGCCTTTTCATTTCCAACATCTAATAATCAAGCAGAATATGAGGCATATGTTGAAAATTGTGTTTGGCGCATGAATTTGGTGCTGACGAAGTCACGTTAAACACAAACTCGCATCTTGCGTCTTCCAAACCAAAGGATATTACCAAACAAAGGACCAAACTCTCCTAAGGTATCTCTCATAGAGGTGAAAGACATAAGTATAAAGGGTATATCTTTTATTGTCCAAACCATAATCAAAAGATTGTAGAACTTATCAATGCAAAATGCCTTGAAAATGGTGAGGTTAGTGAAGGTGCAAACCCGAGAAAAGGCGTTGAATTCTGTTTGACTATGTTGGATTTCTTTTTGCTAAAGTGACAAAAGAATTTTTTCTGGTTCATCACCAACTTGGTAGCTACGTCCAGTCCCCTCACTCATAAAATATTTAATCCACTAATTCAAAACTTGAATAACACAGAACCTGACCCTACAAGCCAGTCTTCTCAAAACAACCTGATACCTACAGACTTTTTGAGGAACACAAACACCTTGACTCTACAAGCAAAGTCATCTAAACACAACCTGAAAACCTACATATTGCTTGAGGAACACAAAAGTCACTTTCAAGCTGGGTTACAAGAGTTTGGAACAAATTGGTTTACTTTTAACAAGTTGATTGTAACAATGACTCTCACACTAGAAAACACTTAGAAAATATTTCTTTTCAGTAAGTGTTTCTCTAGACGTTAACCTTATGAACTCTAATGAATTAGGAAATTGTGTGCTTGTGAATTCTCTTTTTATTTCTTCTTCAGCGTTGAGTATCTATTTATTGAATAGGTTAGGGTTTCTCCTTTGTCCTTGCAAAATCTGAATCATATCTTTGCAAATAATAAATGTATCTTCTTGTGAGTGTCTCTTCTTGTAAGCAATTCTTGATCATATCTTCTTGTAAATAATTCATATCTTCTTTTAGATTTTGATCAACTATTCTTGTAAATAATTCATATCTTCTAGTAGATAAATCTTGATCAAATCTTCTTGTAAATAATTCATATCTTCTTGTAAATTTGGTCAAATATTTTTTTCAATTATAAATCTGAATCAAATTTTATTTTAGATTTTCTTCAAAAACATGAATTTTCATTCATAATCTTGCTTGATTGGAGCTAGATAGAGTTTAGGTTGTTCTTGGATCTTCATAAGTTTTTGATTCGGCTAAGTCTTCTTTTCATACTTAATTCTTTCAATTTCAGCCGTTGACTTTTTATCAGAGGCATTGACTTTCTTGTTGGAGTGAAATGTTGTGTTTCTATTGGAACCAAGTTGGTTTTACATTTAGAGTTTTGATGTCAATAAAAGTATTTTATGAGAACAATATATTTGACTTCAAAGAGTATGAAAGAAGATTCATGTTTTTGAAGAAAATCTAAAATAAGATTTCATTCAAAATTTATAATTGAAGAAAATCTTAAATAAGATTTGATTCAAAATTATAATTGATGAAAATCTAAAATAAGATTTGATTCAAATTTATAATTGGAGAAAATCTTTGACCAAGTTGAAAAGAAAATATGGTCAAGATTTGAAGAAGATTTGAAGAATATATGAAGAAGATTTGAAGAATATTTGAAGAAGATTTGATTAAGATTTGAAGAATATTTGAAGAAGATTTAGTGAAGATTTGATTAACATTTAATGAAGATTGAAGAATATTTGATCAATATTTAATGAAGATTTGAAGAATATTTGATCTACATTTAATGAAGATTTGAAGAATATTTGATCAACATTTAATGAAGATTTGAAGAATATTTGATATGAAGAATTTACAAAGTCAATCTACACAAAATTGGAACAGAATCATTCTGAAGAATTTACAAAGTCAATCTACACAAAAACAGGAACATAATCAATTTGAAGAATTTACAAACTCAATCTAAACAAGATACAATTCTCAAGTTTTGTTAGAAGCAACTACTCAAGTTTCAATCTCTTGTATCCAACCTGATAGTGGTTTAGTTCCTTCTTCAATCTGGGGTTGTCAGGTTGTTAGGAGAAGACTTGGCTTGTAGGGTCAAGGTGGTTAGTTCCTCAAAAGTCTGGGGTTGTCAGGCTGTTTGGGAAGACTGGCTTGGAGGGTCAGGTGCTTTGTAATTCAAGGTTTTTGAATTAGTGAATTAAAGCCTTCTGAATGAGGGGACTGGATGTAGCCAAGTCAGTGGTGAACCAGGATAATTCTACGTGTCAAATTATTTATGCTTTCATTGCTTGCTGCTTCTAAATCCGATTGCTTCTACTCCAAGTAAGTAACCAAAACCAAACAAATTTTTAATTATTTATAAATTATTAGAAAGTTATCAACTTTGTGCAAACACAATTCAACCCCCTTCTCATGTTCGCACCTTCAATTGGCATCAGAGCTTGGTCTCAAGGCTGAGCACTTTACAGTGTTTGAGAAAAGATCCAAGGGTTCAATATGTCTGGATTCAGTGAAGAAGCTGTTGGAGGAAATATCAACAGACCACCTCTGTTTGATGGAGAATTTTTTGAGTATTGGAAAGACAGACTGAGAAGTTTCTATATTTCACAAGATCCCGAACTTTGGGACTTGGTGGAAGATGGTTATATTGCTCCGAAGAATACTGATGGTATTGAAATTCCAAGAAAGGAGATGAATGCCGATCAGAAGAAGATGTACAAGATGCATCATAAGTCCAGAACATTCATGATAAATGCAATCACCTTCAAGGAGTTTGACAAGTGCACCAACAAAGAGACAGCAAAGAGTATTTATGATAGTTTGATTCTAACCTATGAAGGAAGCAAGCAAGTTCAAGAAGCAAAGGGAAACCTCCTAGTCGAAAAGTATGAGTTATTAAAGATGGAAGAAGATGAAGATGAAGCAAAGGGCAACCTTTCTAGATTCCAGACCCTGGTCTCAGGATTAAAGGTACTTGAGAAGAGTTATACTACTGCTGATCATGTGAAGAAAATTCTTAGGAGTCTGACAAGCATGTGGAGACCTAAGATCACTGCCACTCAAGAAGCAAAGGATCTGAATACTCTTAAGCTGGAAGAATTAATCAGCTTTCTCAGATCACATGAAATTGAGCTTGTAGAGGATGAGCCCAAGAAGAAGCAACCAATTGTGGCTTTGAAATCCAAGCAGAAGAAAGTTCTGAAGGTAACATCAGAATCAGAGGATGATGATTCAAATGATCAGAATGAAGACTTAGAGGAAGAGGAATTGGCGTTTATACGCAGAAAAGTTCAGAAGATGTGGCATAACAGAAAGAAGAAATTTTCCCAAGGATATTCTAAGCAATCCAACAAAGGAAATGATGATAAATATGATAAGAAAAGCATAATTTGTTATGGGTGCAATGAACCTGGACATATCAAGTCAGAATGTTCAAATATGGAGAAAGAAAAACACCAGAGGAAAGGTTCCATACCCAAGAAGAAGAGTATGATGGCTACATGGGATATATCTGAGGAATCCTCTGACGATGAACAAGTAGATTTGGGTATGATGGCTCATACAACCTCTACCTCTGGATCCTACACAGATTCTGACTTTGAAAGTGAATCAACAGATGAAGAAAGTGAGGTATTTTCTGAATTTACTCGATCTAATTTAATTACTGCTATAAATAATTTTTTAAATATTAATCACAAATTGTCTTTAAAACTGAAAACACTTCGGAAAGAAAATACAAATCTAATTGAAAATGTTAATGTTTTAAAGAATCAAAGTACTGAATTTAAAACAGAAAATACAAATATGAAAACTGATATTACTGAACTTAAAATAGAGAATGCAAATCTGAAAACTGATATTACTGAACTTAAGACAGATAGTGCAACTCTGAAAACTGATATTATTGAACTTAAAACAGAAAATGCAATTCTGAAAACTGATATTGTTGAACATAAGGCTGAATATCTAACTCTGAAAAGTAATTATAGTTCAACATCAATTGAAAATACCACATGTAACTCTGATAAGCATGAAGAAGTATTTCAAGATTTTATTGATAATGGTATGGAAAGAAGCAAGTATACATCTATGATTTATGGGGTTAGTAGGAATGGTAAAAGAGGAATAGGATTTCAAGAAAAAGTAATTGAATATAAGTTTATTCCCTCAGATGATTTATGTATTATTTGCTATAAGAAAGGTCACAATAAAATATCTTGTCCTATGCTAACCACATGGAAAGACAAGAAATGTTTAAGATCTAAAAAACCAGGACCGAACCAAATTTGGCTACCAAAAGATAAAATTGTTTATGTTGCAGATATTCTAAGCAATCAAATTGAAACACCAGTCATGGTGCCTGGTCAATGGATGCTTGCAATATATGAAGGCAAAAAGGTCTATGTTCCAAGCTCTACCAAACAGAAGCCAACTGACTCTGTTGGAAGAAGGACTGGTCAACACAATACTTATCAGAACCAGAACCATATGATGAATCAGAAATATCAGATATATCTGGAGTATCAACAAACGAAAAACTGGCAGAGAAATCACACATATCAACAGAACTGGAACTACCATAAGAATCAGCATTACCATCAGAGAAACCCGATGCATCAGCAGAAACAGAAGTGGCAGATTAAAAGTCAGAATCAGGAGACTTCTATAAACACTCCAATCAAATTCATGAAGACTACAAACCTGGATGGGAATTCAAATCCCTTCATCCACACTCTCTAATCAGAGAATATACAAACTCAGAATCTGAAAACCAGAAAAGAAGAACTAAGAGGGTTTTCATAGTGAAACTGAAATTGTTAACATATAGGTGATATCTTTTTTTTTAAATTAATTATTGTCTGATATTATGTTTATTGTGATAACAAGAAGCTTGATTATAAAAATCAAAGCTAGATAATTATTTTGCAGGTTCTCAAGAATTTAAGAGGAATGATGTTTGGGATCTAGTACCTAGACCAAAGAAGAACATTATTGGAACCAAGTGGGTTTTCAGAAACCAGTGAAGTGGTCAGAAACAAGGCAAGACTTGTCACACAAGGCTACAGTCAGCAAGAGGGCCTTGATTACACTAAGACATTTGCTCCAGTGGGCAGGTTAGAAGCTATTCGTATCCTACTTTCTTTTGCTGCAAATAATAACATTACTTTATTTCAAATGGATGTTAAAAGTGCTTTTCTAAATGGTTATATAAGTGAAGAAGTGTATGTTAAACAACCCCCAGGTTTTGAAAGTTCTGAATTTCCAAATCATGTTTTTAAACTTAGGAAATCCTTATATGGTCTAAAACAAGCACCTAGGGCGTGGTATGATAGACTTAGTAACTTCTTGCTTAAAAATAACTTTGAAAGAGGACAAGTAGATAATACATTTTTTAGAAAATCAATAGGAGATAACATTCTTATTATTCAAATTTATGTTGATGACATTATTTTTGGATCTACTAATGGCACTCTTTGTCAAGAATTTTCTAAATTGATGCAGCTTGAATTTCAAATGAGTATGATGGGGGAACTTAAGTTCTTCTTAGGGATACAAATTCAGCAAGTCAAAAAGGTATATACATTCATCAAACTAAATATACAAAAGAGCTTCTTAGGAAGTTTAAGATGAGTAATTGCAAACCTATGGCTACACCAATGCACCCTACTTTACCTTACCGCTTCCAAACCTAACATCATGTTTAGTGTATGTGTATGTGCAAGATTTCAAGCTGACCCTAGGGAATCACATTTAATTGTTGTTAAGAGAATCCTTAGATACCTAAAATGCACTACAAACCTTACCTTGTTCTACAAGAAATCTCATAAGTACAAAACTTAGTGGATACTGTGATTCTGATTATGCTGGAGATAAACTTGAAAGAAAGAGCACCAGTGGCAACTGCACATTTTTAGGTGACAACTTAATATCTTGGTCAAGTAAGAGACAAAACACCATTGCAATGTCAACAGCAGAGGCTGAGTACATTTCAGCAGCTGGCTGCAGTTCTCAACTACTTTGGATGAAACATCAAATTGAAGACTACAACATCCTAGAATCCAACATTCCCATCTATTGCGATAACACTTCTGCCATTTGTCTAGCCAAAAACCATATCTAACATTCTAGAGCTAAACACATAGAGATCAAACACCACTTCATTAGGGACTTTGTTCAAAAAGGGGTAGTGAACATTCAATTTGTAGACACTGAACACCAATGGGTTGACATATTCACCAAACCACTACCTGAAGATAGGTTTGACTTCATCAAGAAAAACCTAAACCTTACCTTCATACCTGACTGATGTTTGTGATCACTTCAAAGTAGTTTAGTTTTACACCAGTTATTATATTTTCTTATATTATGTTATATTTATTTTATTAAAAAAAAAAAAGAAACAGAAAAAAACGAAAAAAAAAAGAGAAAAAGATAGAAAAAACAACAAAAAAAAGAAGAAAAAAAAAAGACGAAGTTTCATATTCAAGTCTTTTTGTTTGATAACAAAAGGGGAGAATGATATTTGATAAAGTGGAGAGAAAATGATACTAAGACTTAGGGGTGCCCTAAGTTAGGGGGAGTCAAAGAAATATAAAGGAAAGTTGTTATCAAAAATACAAGTTTTGTCATCATCAAAAGTATTTACATTTAGAGTATTGTCATATAAAGGGGGATATTGTTGGAACCAAGTTGGTTTTACATTTAGAGTTTTGATGTCAACAAAAGTATTTTATGAGAACAATATATTTGACTTCAAAGAGTATGAAAGAAGATTCATGTTTTTGAAGAAAATCTAAAATAAGATTTGATTCAAATTTATAATTGAAGAAAATCTTAAATAAGATTTGATTCAAAATTATAATTGATGAAAATCTAAAATAAGATTTGATTCAAATTTATAATTGGAGAAAATCTTTGACCAAGTTGAAAAGAAAATATGGTCAAGATTTTAAGAAGATTTGAAGAATATTTGAAGAAGATTTGATTAAGATTTGAAGAATATTTGAAGAAGATTTAGTGAAGATTTGATTAACATTTAATGAAAATTGAAGAATATTTGATCAACATTTAATGAAGATTTGAAGAATATTTGATCTACATTTAATGAAGATTTGAAGAATATTTGATCAACATTTTAATGAAGATTTGAAGAATATTTGATCAACATTTAATGAAGATTTGAAGAATATTTGATATCAAGAATTTACAAAGTCAATCTACACAAAATTGGAACAGAATCATTCTGAAGAATTTACAAAGTCAATCTACACAAAATAGGAACATAATCAATTTGAAGAATTTACAAACTCAATCTAAACAAGATACAATTCAGAATTAAATAAAGACTATATTGAAGCCCAAATTTTCACTATAAATGGACACTCAATGCTGAAGGAGAAAAGCATAAAAAAAGTAGAAAAGAGTATAAGAACTCAAGCTCAAGATTCCAAATTCATCTTAGAGTTCAAAGAGAGAAACACTTGTTCGAATGAGAAATATTTTCTGAGTGTTCTTTTCTTAAAGTGTGAGAGTTATTGTTATTATCAGCTTTGTTAGAAGCAACTACTCAAGTTTCAATCTCTTGTATCCAACCCGATAGTGGTTTAGTTCCTTCTTCAATCTGGGGTTGTCAGGTTGTTAGGAGAAGACTTGGCTTGTAGGGTCAAGGTGGTTAGTTCCTCAAAAGTCTGGGGTTGTCAGGCTGTTTGGGAAGACTGGCTTGGAGGGTCAGGTGCTTTGTAATTCAAGGTTTTTGAATTAGTGGATTAAAGCCTTCTGAATGAGGGGACTGGATGTAGCCAAGTCAGTGGTGAACCATGATAATTCTACGCGTCAAATTATTTATGCTTTCATTGCTTGCTGCTTCTAAATTCAATTGCTTCTACTCCAAGTAAGTAACCAAAACCAAACAAATTTTTAATTATTTATAAATTATCATAAAGTTATCAACTTTGTGCAAACACAATTCAACCCCCCTTTCGTGTTCGCACCTTCAGTTTCTAGAATAATGATAGTTAGAGGCAGAATTGCATGACTTAGAATTAGTGGCATTGGGCAAATCACTTTGTTGAAACTTCAGAGTGACTGCAATATTATAGGCTGCATATTAGAGGTAGCAGTTGGAGTGTGTTGCACCATTTTGATCAACGAATTGTGAGCTTTGAATTCATGATTTGAACAATGTCTTCAGAGTTAATTATTCTTGAAATGAACTCTTCAGAGGCATGTTGAGTTTGTGCTTGTCAGAGACACACAAGGGATTTAGAGGCATGCTTCAAATTCAGTCTTCAGAGGCAGTCTTCAGACTCAGTTTCAGAGCCATTCTTCAAAGGCAGTCTTCAAACCTTGTTATCAAACCCAATCTTCAGACCCAAACATCAGACCTAGACTTCAAAGCCAGACATCAAAGGCAATCTCCTTAACCTTCAAAGGCTTCTTACTTTAAAAGCCATATGTTCAGAGAAAGAGGCATATACTTTGTGTTCCTCTGATCTCATCCTCTGGTCAGTTCCTCTAGTGACTTTCCTCTAGTCGCTTCTTCTGGTTGCTTCATCTAGTACCTTCCTCTGATTTTCTTCTTCCATTTTTTGCATACTTTAATGAAGCCATTAGTCCAAATTTATTGTTCTCATAAAATATTTTTGTTAACATCAAAACTATAAGTGAAAAACCAACTTGGTTCCAACTGTTAGTAGGAGTAAGGAATGACAAAATGTTGACATAAAGGAAGTTAAGGTAAAAATTACTTTACCTATAAGCGTTCCTTTGTTGACAATTGTCGCAAATGAGACTTATTTACCAAAGTTGGACATTGGAATCAATGAGTATCCAATTTCATTTTCACAAGCCATAGACAATGTTGAGTCAGAGAAATGGATTAAGGCCATGAAAGATGAGTTAAAATCCATCCAAGAAAAAGAACGTTGAGTCAGAGAAATTGATTGATGCCATTAAAGATGAGTTAAATCCATGCGCGAAAATAAAGTTTGGGAAATTATTGAATTCCATAAGAAGTTAAATGAGTTGGTTGTGAGTGGGTCTTTAAGACCAAGTGTGTCTCAAATGGCAATATCAAATGATATAAGTCTGACTTTTTGCTAAATGATATACTCAAAAGGATGGCGTTGATTATAAAGAAACATTTTGCATTGTCTCAAAGAAAGAATCATTGCATATTATCATGGAATTGGTGGTTCATTGTAACTTAGAGTTACAATGGATTCCATAAGAAGTTAAATGAGTTGGTTGTGAGTGGGTCTTTAAGACCAAGTGTGTCTCAAATGGCAATATCAAATGATATAAGTCTGACTTTTTGCTAAATGATATACTCAAAAGGATGGTGTTGATTATAAAGAAACATTTTGCATTGTCTCAAAGAAAGACTCATTGCATATTATCATGGAATTGGTGGTTCATTGTAACTTAGAGTTACACCAAATGGATGTCAAAACAGTCTTTCTGAACGTAGTCTTGAAGAAAAAGTTTATATGGACCAACCTGAAGGTTTTCCAATTGAAGGCAAGGGTCATATGGTGTGTAAACTTAATAAGTCAATATATGGACTGAAACAAGCCTCAAGGAAATGATATACTAAGTTCAATGATACCATTACCTCTTTCGGTTTTGAAGAAAATCTAGTTGATATATGCATATACCAAAAGATTAGTGGGAGTGAGTTTATGTTTTTGGTCCTATATGTCGATGATATGTTGCTTGCAACTAATGGTTTGAGCATCTTGCATGAGACTAAAGAATACCTCTCTAAGAACTTTGAAATGAAGGATATGGGTGAGGCGTCCTATGTGATAGGAATTGAAATATATCCTGATAGATCACAAGGATTGTTGGGATTATCACAAAAGGCCTATATCAATAAAATTCTAGAGAAATTTAACATGGATAATTGTTTTGCTGGAATTGTACCAATCCAAAAAGGGGACAAATTCAGTCTCATGCAATGTCCAAAGAATGACATAGAGCAAAAACAAATGAAATCAATTCCATATGGTTTTGTAGTGGATAGTCTAATGTATGTGTAAACCTGCACAAGGCTAGATATTAGCTTTGCGTTCAGAATGTTAGGCATGTATCAAAGTAATATTGGAATTGATCATTGGAAAATTGCAAAGAAAGTTTTGAGTTATCTACAAGGAACTATGAAGTATATGCTCGTGTATAGAAGATCTAATCAGTTAGAAGTAATTAGATACATAGACTCAGATTTTGGTGGATGTGTTGACACAGGGAAGCCCACTTTCAGCTACTTATTCCCCCTTGGAGAAGGAGCCATATCATGGAAAAGTGGTGAGCAATCCGTTATTTCTTCATTTACCATGTAAGGTGAATTTGTAGCATGCTTCGAAGCTATAATTCAAGTCTTATGGCTGAGAAATTTTGTTTCGGGGCTTAGAGTAGTTGACACTATTGCTAAGCCGCTAAAAATTTATTGTGATAATTATGCAACAGTATTCTTTTCAAAGAATGATAAATACTCAAAAGGTGCAAAACACATGAAGTTGAAGTATTTATCTGTCATGGAAGAAGTTCAAAAACAAAGAGTATCCATAGAGCATGTTCGAACAAACCTTATGATTGTTGGCCTGTCAATTAAAGGGTTACAACCAAAGATAAATAATGTATTTGATGAGATCAATACTTTGAGCTCTTTATGATTATATATTTCTGAACTCTTATAATTTGTTTCTAGTCATTGTGCACATAATTTTAATTATGTGTCATAACATAAATTCTCTAAAAATATTTACGGGACCATAATGATATTTTATGTGGTGCTTATGTACTTGTATAGTAGATAACTAGTGTTTGTGGTTTACAGAAGGAAATTGTTTTAGAAAATAATAATATATTACCACCATAACTCAAACTTAATGTTTTATTATATTAAGTTAATTATGTATTCACATAGATGAGTTTTGATACATGAATTTTATGTATCATATTTATGCATTGGTTTTTTAAAAAAATTGGTCAAGTGGGAGAATGTAAGAATTTTTACGGGTTCATAACCTTCCAATTTATTGACTTAAAATAAATTATAGTAACCACCAATTTTAAGAGCTAGCAATTGGAAAAACAATGCTTATAGTAACCACTAAATATTAAAAAAATCAATCTCATCCGTTGATGATGATACTTAATAGACATTTCAGATTAAATGACACTACTTATAAATCGGTGATCTCTCTGTCCAAAAAGACACGTACATTTTTCTGCTAACATACACAAAATAATTTACATCCTTACGTGTGTCTTAGAAAAGGAGAAAAGGAAGAGAAATCATTTTATTTTTTCAACTTGATAAAAAGTGCTATAGCTTCTTCATCGAATCCGAGTATATGAAAATCATAAAGTTCAAGATATTTACGTTGTTGAATGCTTGCACTAAAAATTTATTATGACAATTAAATTTTATACTTGCAAATAAAAACGGAAACAAGGAAGTTGATTCAAAAATTTTAATTTCAAATATCATTTTAAAATATAGCTAAAGTGAGGGACTATATTGGTACAGTCCTACAATTTCGAGCATTAATTTGGACATTTATTCATTTTAAAAAATAAATAAATTTGGATAAAGAATTTCGATAATAATAATATTAACTAGTGTTCATAACTACTAATAGTTACTTACTAACGTGTTCGTCTGTCTCATCTTATAGAACTCCTATTTTTCATTATCTCTTCTTTTGTTTTTATTCTATATCCAAAACCAATATATGACTAACCGCTTAATTATTGATGTTTTTCTTCCATATTTCAATTGGTAAAGTTTACTTGAAGTTATGATATATAAAAAGAAAATGGGTTAAATAAAATTTTAGTCTCTATAGAATTAAATATTTTTTTAGTGTTTATAAAAAATTTCGTCAATTTTTAGTTTTTAAACATTTTTCACTTTTATTTTTGATCCCTGATTTTAAACAAACTTTGGTATACTTTTTTATTTTTAAATGATTTTTTACAGTAATGTTTAGGATATTATAAGAAATTTCCATACAAAAATTTAGAATTTTTTAGTAGAAGATAAATAAAATATAAATTTCTAAACGCCAAAATCTTCAAAATTCATATTTAATTCATTATTTGTTAAAAAATTAATTTTTGTAAGGAAAAGGTTAAACATGTTCTAAACATTATTCCTAAAACCTATTAAAAAACTTGAAGGATGCAAAATAGTTGATTTAAAATGAGGGACAAAAAACAAGAGCGAAAAATTTTAAAGGACTAAAAATTGACGAAATTTTGTGAGACTAAAAACTTATTTAAATCAAAAAAAATAGAATTTTAAAAAAGTTATTTAGTAATTTAAAACATTTCGTTTATTTTTTAAGTACAAAAAGTTCGACTATGGATGAGCAAAATTTAATAAAATCATTTAAATAAATTATAATATTAGAAAGTAAAGAAATATCTACACTAAAACCTCATAATAGTAGGAGGAACAACAGTCCTCAAATTCTAACTCAACTGTTTAATGCCGATATTATTAAGTTGAACGTTTTGTTCCAGATTCCAAAATTTTGTTTTGTGTGAAATTTCTAATGGTATTTATCATCTCTTTTTAAAAAAATAGAAGAAACATATGCTCCTCTTAATTGTATAAACCGATTCACCTCCGAAATTGTCCACTAGAATTTGTCGTTCTACTTCTATTCATATCAACTTATAATTGATCCATCCATCCATCCAATTGTCCACTAGAAAGTTGTCCACACTGATTTCCTCTATTTCTTTTCCTCTATTTCTTTTTAGAAATAGGAAGAATCCCCACTAGTACTACTTACGTGGCTTATTTGTATGTCGTCGGAGAATCATACAACCTTGTTAATTATTGATAGAGTTTTCAAATAGGCCAGTCCGACTTGATCTATCCATAACAAATACACAATGAAAAAAAATTGAGTACAATACAAATACAACTAAGTTCAATCCAATTAAATTCATTTGTAAATTGAATCGAATTGAATTGCACGAAAAACACACTACTATTAAAAAAATACCACACATTTTTTAATAATATTTTTTGCAGTTATGAGTAAACATTAAATGTGGATGAATAAACTTTTTATTGCTATTAGGCTAACTTTTTTCTGCCCAACTTAATGAGTCACCCATTTCCACATCTCTACTTTTTAGGGTTTAATTAACCGTTTGGTGCACTAGGTCTAGAGCAATGATGGAAGGAACTCCCACATGCAACATAGTACGATCTATGATCATGAGAAGGACACCTTAACTATTATTTCTTTTTGGGTACAAATGGCCCCTTAATTATATCATTGTACTGAAATATCTCAGTTACATTATGAACCACGAGACAAATTGTTGTGGCCATGCCATGGACCCATGGCTATAGCATGCTCATTGATCCATGCAATAGGTTCCACACATATGTATGCTTGTACCGTTCTACATTACCCAATTGAATTTAGAGTATCTATAATATTAAAATATATTTTTGATTTTTTATCTTTTAAAAATTTTATTTTAATTTTTTATTTTTAAAAAGTAATACAAATCCATCTTTCCATTAAATATACGTTTACGTGTCATAAGTGGCATACCAAAAAATATTGATGAGGTAGTAATCTTCTTTTCCAAAAATCCTAATGAATTACGATTCATTAGTATTCCATAAATTTTTGAAAAATAAAATAACAAGTGGTAATATGGACCAACAGTCTGCAATAATCATCACACTAATACCAAAACTTCTTGTCCTATTGCTCAGTACCCATGAAATGAAATGCAATGAAGTTCAACAAACCAAACACAATTTTTTATTTTTGAAAACCAAACTTCTTCAAAAGGCAAAAAAAAAAAAAAAAAAACAATCAAGTAGTAGCACTAGCAATTATGTAAACATAAGACCAAGTCACACAACCCAAGAGAGTTTCAATTTTCAAAACGGGAAAAGAAGATGGAACGGTTGATGCTGTTTTACTTTTTTATAAATCTTAGAACTGTGAATCATAACTTAAATTAGAAAGTTTGTCGTATATGCCACATAAGAGGATTAATAGCCACCTCAGCTTACATTTAACGGAAGGATTAATTTGCATAACATTACAAAAATAAAAATAAAAGATCAAAATAAATTTTAAATAAAAAATAAAGGACTAAAAATATATTTTAGTCTAAAATAATTCATTTGAATATTTAACAGATCTCATATTTATATATTATTTATTTTATAATTTTAATATTAATATTTAATATTTTATATCTCAAACTCAACAAATCAAAAAATTATTAAATAGTGAAATCTTTATATTTCAATAAAAATTATTTATTTTAATATTAAAATGTGTGATTTTTGCAAAGAAAGAGAAATAGAGGGTATTCTTATTAATTAAAGATATTCCTATTAGATACTATATTATTTTTCCCTTAGATCGATGGGGATATTTATTTGGTACCGATGCTGATTGGGTTAAGCATTCTCATTCCCATTGTACATGGTCTTAAATCCTCTTAAATAAATTATAAAAGAAAAAATCAGATTATGCATATTGAAGATATACTGGACACACTTTTAATTTATGTAACTCTAATTAAAAATTAAATTTGTTGTCTAAATTATTAAATTATTATATATGATTAATATATAGAGTTACTTTTTTATATTTTTTTTATCTTATATTTTAATTTTGTCTATGGAAGTTAAATAGTCAAACTCTTATCACCGATCAAGATCTCATGGATAAATAAATTGTGTCACTGAAAATAAAAAAAGTGAAATTAAATGAGGTATTTTTTTTATATCTCATAAATTCTCTTAATTAGGTAGTTTTATTTGAGGCATTAGTGACACAAAATGTAAATACCTCATTTAGTAGAGATTCGAACTTAAAATCACCGCATTGTGCAATCCTACAAAATACGGTGGTTTGGGGTTGAGGAAAATGAGGAGTGTTAGTCTAGCATACATGATGCGGGCTAGCTAGAGATTTCCTATAATCTTGAAATTGTCTCCATGTTGTATGACATCCTCGCCATTGCTTTGCACCTAAGGTTCGATGGTAACTACTGTCACTAAAACAACCGTTTTAGACTTCTGTAAAAAAATTAAAAAAAATTATTTTATCAAACACTTTAAAATAAATTACTTAATAAAAAGGTCTCAGATTTTAATATTTTTAAAATTAAAATATATAAATATTTTCTAAATTTAATATTATTTCAACAATATTAAATCAATTGAAAAAAATATTACATGACATTAATTATATTAATTAGTAATTTTATGTTAAAATTTAAAAAATTCGCTTTAAACCTTATATTTAAATTTGCTTTAGTTCTCCATATATGTTCGGCGGGCCCTGATTAAAATTTTGAATCCAAACCATGAAGTTTTGTACCGTGCACCCCCCACCTGTACCTCCCACCCCCCATCCCCATGAAAAATACCATATTGCCCTTTTTTACTATGTATAAAACCATCAAAAAATTTACCACTTTATTTCTCACCCCCACTTTCAAATATTACAAAATCTTCCTAAACATTCGAAAATTTCAAACTTTCGAAATATAAAAAAGTGAGTTTTGTTGACATTTTCGAAAGTTTGGTTAAATATGAAATTCGAAACGTAAATTTCCAGAAATTTTAACAAATTTCAAAACTTTTGATAAATGTCAAAATTTCGAAATGCAATTTTCCAGGATGTTATGCAACTTTCGAAACTTTGGATAAATTTGAAAGTTTCGAAGTGTGTTTTTCCAGAAATCATCAAACTTTCAAAAGTTTTGATGAATTTGAAACTTTCGAAACGTAATGCTCGAAACTTTCAAATTTTTCAAGTAATTCAATTTCGAAAATTTCAAAAAAAAACAAAACTTTCGAAAGTTTCAATTTATTTCAAAAAATACCTGTTGTCTATTATAATTAAAATTTTATTTTGAAAAATAAAGTTATAATTAATTTATTAAATTAATTTATTACTATTTTTGAAATTAGGTATGAAATTTATTATTATTAATTTATTACCATAAATTTATTACTATTTATTACTAAAAAAAAATGCATTTCGGAACTTTCGTATTGTTTTCCAAACTTTCGAAGCTTGTTTCGGAAGTTTCATTGAAGACCAAATTTCCGAAACAATTTTGAAACTTTCCATGAATTTCAAAGTTTCGAAACAGAAAAAACTTCATGTTTCTGAATTTTACATTTCAAAACTTTCATATTGTTAAAAAGTTTTGAAGGTTTCTGTATTTTGAAAGTTTGATGTTCATGGAAACATTCGAAAATTTCAAAATTTTGGGAAAAAATGAACTTCGAAAGTTTCATGTTCATAAAAACTTTCGAAGATTTGAAAAATTAATGTTTCAAAAATTTCAAAGTTTTGAAGTTTATCTTACTTTTGGATTTTGAAGGTTTCAAAGGTTTGAATGTTTGCAAATATATATGTGATTCGGACAATTTTCGAAGAAAATTGGTGAAAAAAAGAGAAGGAAATTTTTTTGGGGGTTTTTATAAATAATATTAAGGGCAATATAGTATTTTTTATAGAGATGGGAAGTGGAAGGTAAAGGTGAGGGGTGTACGGTATAAAACTCCAAACTATAGTGTTGTCAATCTAAGCAATGGTTGCATTGAAACTGAGTGACCGTTGGTGGTCAAAGATCATCCACGGCCCACCATTTATAACCTTCACTTTGTCTTCTTCTCCATCAAACTTTCTCATGTAAAAGAAGTTCCCAATTTCCATTAATTATATTTCCCCATCTAGGTCCCAAACAGATTCAAGTTTTCTCTCATGATGTTGAAACTATGAAGCTTCACGATCAATGTGTCCTCCATGGGATATGATAACTTTGTCTTTGACATGTAGCATAAGCATAAGTCTATTGCCACTAAAGTGTTCAATATGCACCAAATTGTGTGCAAGGAGATTCATTCTCTCTCATGGTTTGTGCTCCTAAAATCTTTTCCTAAATGACACAACTCATTTTATTTACTATTTGATCTTGCTTTGCATTGCATTGCAAATTTTCATTTCACCTAGATCTTGAGTTTCCTTACTTTTTGGTCTTAAGTTTTCGATCTTTTTAATCTTCCACTGCATTTTGATTTATTTTGTATGGCCTTAGTTGCCAATATTTTTTATCTATGCTTGAATTTTGGTTTCCCCAAGTGTGACCATGAGAAAATAAATAGCATAAATGTCTTTATTTTTATTATATGTCCTTTTATAGTTACAATTACTTTGTAACGAGGAATACTATTTATTTTAAATTTCAAAATAAAACTTCAATCAGATTTAATTCTCATTAGACAAAATAAGCATCACATTAATCGTCTTTTAATTAAAACTAATCTATTAATTACATGAGACACACTAATATAATATTGGTTTAATTGAAACTTTGGTCATCATATTTCCATCAATTTGTGGAATTAGTCCTTCTATTTTAAAATTCTACAATTGTGATTTCTCTCAGTTTTTAATTAAAAATAATGATTTGACATATTTTAAAAACATGACATATACTATGATATTGTTGAATGATTAATACTTATAAAATTGCAATAAAATACTTTAAAATCTTTAGTTTCAACTTATGAAATTATTATTTTTTAATTTAATTAAAAACATATAAACAATTAATCTATTTGATTCTACATAAATTTATGTCATATCATTTAAAACATATCAAATCACTATTTTTTAGTTAAAAAAATATGAAAAAGAGATAAAAAATAATACATTTTAAAATAGAATGACTAATTTTATAAATTAATAAAAATTGAGAGATTAAAACTACAATTAAGTAAACATTATTAAAATAATCTTACACTATCCCCATATAACAAAATAATATATATTATATAGTCCCTAATTAAAAGTAGTGTCATTAAACTACAATTTAATCGATATGAGTATAATTAAATTTGTTCTCTTGTTGATACAACAACAAATGAACCAAATTTGATTGATACCTTCGTTGGTAGGACTACGAGGAGTAGCAAAAGATCTATGCATTTATTTGTCGTGAATTAATGAATGGTGTGATTATTATACCCTAGTCCAATAGTACATTTTGCACTCTAATGAATGATTAGTAGGTGGCTACGTTCTCCGGGGGTTGTCCGCACAAGTATATATCTATCTCTACATGTGGAACTATACAACTTGTAATCTTCTTGTCGAGTCATCATAACATTAAAGTTTTTATCTTTTTATTTTTTTTATTCATGGTCCCCCCCTCCACCCTTTGTTTGCTACCTGCAACGTATAAAGGGAAAAATAGGGGTGGACATCGGGCGGGTTTAGGCGGTTTCGGACCAAAAATGTGAAACCGGCCTAATCTGCGGGTGATATTTATAGGCTCAATTTCGTCGATTTTTTAATTCGGTTTCGTCGGGTGTCGGTTTTGGGTGGGTGGGTAAAAACGGGTTGGACTTTATTGGGCCTATTTTTGTTTTTTGTTTTTAAAAAAAATATGGTCTTATATAATTTAATTTGTTATATATAATACAATTATTGCCGATTAAAAAAAAGGTGGCTCACCTTCTAATTTTACATCACACTTGTTTTATATCTTCAATTTTTCTAAAGCACATAGCATTTGCATAATAATCAATTTAATACATCACAATTTTGTACAATAATCAATCAGTTTTGTTTCAACATCACAACTTCTAAGTTCTGAGGTTTTGACTTCTGAGTTCTGAGACTTTGGGCTTGTAGTACTGACTGGTGAGTAAACCTTTTTTTTTTTGCAGATAACTTCAATGTAGTAATAATAATAATAATAATAATAATAATAATAATAATAATAATAATAATAATAATAATAATAATAATAATAATAATAATAATAATAATAGTAATATGGGCGGGTTTGGTCGGCGATGGGTCCAAATAATCAACCTGAACCCGCCCGACGTAACCCTTATGAATCCTTTTTTTCTTCCACGCGGACCCGATTACCCGTCTCAACCCGACCGCGTCACCCAAATTCAACATGGGTCGGGCGGGTATGAGCGGGTCGAATTATCTTGTCCACCCCTAGGGAAAAGGACCAAGGCGACAATTTCTGGCCATAATTTATTTACGTGCCAGGTTAAATACGGTTTTTTTTTTTTGCTTGTACCATCAAAGAAATTTTTACTATATTCATAAAAAAAAGTTGTGATATTTATTTTTTTAAATAAAACTGTTATTTTTAATTATTAATTCAATTGTTGTCATGAATGGGTTTAATCTTAGATCAATTGTAAAGTTAAATGTGTAACATTAATAAGAATGAAATGAAAATTTAAAAAAAAATTATAAATGTTCTTCATTTCAAATAATTTACGTATGCTTCAAAACATGCAAGAAGAGTTTTTTCAAGTACAAGCCTATTATTGAGTTAAATGAATGTGTTTTTTGAAAGAATATTATAGTGGATACATATTGCCGACTTAAGAGGCATTCTAATGACTAGATGTTATCGTAGTTTTTGTTGTAATTGTGACATAGACTAAAATAAATCATTTATAAAAACTAAAAGACAAAAATTAATTAAAAAAAGATAAATAACTAAAAGGAATATTAGATAAAATATAAATTACCAAAATTATATTTAAGCCTATATAACAAATTTATGAGTGTATTTTATTTTGTAAAAAATGTATTTTACAATTAATAATCTCAGTTATTATTTTTAATAAAAAATATGATTTGGTATTGTCTTTGTCTCAAATATGCACTTTTCATTTATTTAACTTTCTAAACTCAATTCATATAATTTTTTTAGCTAGTCATGTGAAATTTTTTTTTAAATGAAATTCACAATTGTAATTATTAACTAAAAATTAAGGGAGAGGAAATAATAAATTCACGAACCATGTACTTTACAACAATTTCTTTTATTGTTTTTTTTTTAGTTAACAAATACAATTTTATGTTTTTTCTGAAATATAAACTTCCTTGATTAAAATGCACTTTTCATTTAATAGAAGAGATAAATTATAGTATTTTTCAATTTTTATGGAATGAAAAACTAGTGGCGGATTTTGATAAATTTTATTGGAGGGCAACATAAAATAGATAATATATAAAATATTTTCAATTAATTTTATATATTTGATTTTTGTGTAGTGGTAATTTTTATTTTTAGATGTATTAAATGTATTCGGTTCAAATCTAAGTATTTACAATTTTGTCAAACAAACTACTATATTTACAATAAAAATAACAAAAAGCATTATCTTGGAGAGTTGAACAAGAGACATAAGGTTTATATAAATCCCCATTACCACTAAGTCACTCTAAATTTGTTATTATTAACGAGATATTGGTTATATATCATATATTATAGATAAATATTATTGTAGGTATATTTATTTTTATCGGGAAAAAAAAAATTGAGATGGTCGTAGTCTCCCCTATCATAACTAAGCTTTGCTTCTGTGAAAAAGTTCAGTTCAAAATCATTCTACGTCATAACATCAACAAATTCACGCAAAAGAAATAAATTGATTTGCAGATCAATTTGGAAGCCATTGCTTTCTCTAATAATCATTTGAATTATATTCATGATTATGCATCTAAGGGATAGAAACTTACAATAGTCTAAAGAAGATAATAATGTTAGGTAAATGCTAAGAAAGTGACCAAGTGATCTACAATAGACAATTATATGAAAATCATTCTAAATTTTGATGATAATGTCATTCTTTTTAAGTAAAATTCATGAATTTTTCATATTCTTATGACTGAAAGAGTAATTTTATTACTGTTTTTATTACATAAGATTTGTATAGAGAAATAATATGAAATTCTATATAGAGGGACATTGATCATTCTTGGAATTTCAAACAATCATATAAATCATAGATTATGTGAAACACTTCAACATCCTAGAAGCCACCCTAATCTTAAGCTTTACATAAGACATAACATACTTTGAACAATAAGACATAACATATTTTGCAATAAGACATAATATATTTTGAACAATTAGACATAATAAAAGAAATTTATTTTCCAAAGAATGAATCAAGTTTGAGAAAGAAATTCACTCCAAATTTGACTTTCATTAAGAAAGTCAAAAGGATTTGTTGTAATTGAATTAAGCTCTTCATCCCAAAAGCCCGTTTGAAGAACCCCATTACCCCATGAATAATTATTATATTTTTCGTCTTCAAACAAAGTATCCCAAAAGCCCGATTGAAGAACCCCATTACCCCATGAGTAATTATTATCTTTTTCGTCTTCAAACAAAGTATCCCACCAATTACTTGCTCCCAATGAAGTAGCACCTACTTCATTAATAACATCTTTGGAACAACTATGATCTAAATCAATAAATTTATTCCCTTCCAACAATTGTTTTGAGAAAGTTCGTGGTTGAGACTTTATTACTTCATTGGGTTTCATTGTTTCAATTACTTCCTTCATAATGGTCTTGTCTTTCTTTTGAGAATGTATTTTGTTATGCATGTTTGTGTTCCAATAATTTTTCACATCGTTTGAAGTTCTTCCAGGAAGTCTTCCCGCTATAAGTGACCATCTATATAGACAAACAAAAAACAATTTAATTGTGTTTAATGCAATAGTAAAGTTTATTTAATTATTTCCATCATATATGAATTAATATGAATAACAATACATAAAAATTATAATTTATTTGTTATATAAATGAATAATTTTATGCATATGTGAATTATAATTAATGTATTTCAAAATGACTGAAAACTAACAATTTCAAAATATTCTTAAACAAATTTAGAAATTAAACTAACTCATTCAAAAGGAATAATATCATTAAAAAATTTGAATTTTACAGAACATTTGAAAATATTATAAAACAAAAATCATAGTTTGAATTTTTTTTTATTATTAAAAAAAAATTGATATTTTGATTTGATTTCATTTTCTATTTTAGAATATGAACAAGAAAATAGTAAAATATCAACCAAAATGATTAATTAATGAATTTCATCTAAGATTGAATCAATTGAATTATAACTGTGTTCAATTTTTTTTTTTTTTGCTCGAAGTGTTCAACATCTAATGATATTTACCCCCAATGAAATATTTTGTAAATATAAAAAAATAAAACAAAAAATAATCATATTTATTTCTTGTTTGTCTCACAAACCGTGTGGCCTATTGGCTACCCTACGCACCCCGTCACAATAAATACATATATGTACATAAAGTATCTAATTAATATTCAAATTGCCCACGTGTAACTCATAGTAACCAAAGAGTTAAACCTTAAATTATGCAATATAATATTAATGTTACAAAGAAGATATCATATATTTTCACTACTAACAAAAACTTGAATTATGAGAGAAAATTAGACAGTGAAAACGTGAAATCTCTCTTTAATACTATCACTTTGTGACGAATAAATTCAAATAAGATTACTTTCATTTTTTTCATTATTAATTTTTGTCATTACTTTTATATTCTATAGTAGTTTTCTGAAAATACAAAACAAACAAACCTGTTTCCCAAAAGTTTGTGTAATTTAATCATCAAATCAACTTCATCTTCACTAAATTCTCCCCTCTTGATATTTGGTTTTAGATAATTCAACCATCTCAATCTACAACTCTTGCGGCATCTTTTCAATCCTATCAAATAGAACAACATATATATAATATTATATATAACAATACTTTTGGAACTATATTAATTAATTTTTTTTAATTCATTTGAAAAAGGAAAAACTTATAAAAAAATATTTTTTTTATTCATCAATATATATATTAGATCATCAAGTTCTAGCAAATACAATGAATTAATATATATATTAAAAAATTGTACCTGCTCTTTGAGGAACTAAGTGCCATTTTCCCTCCCCAAAACGTTGGACACAATCTTTGAGAAGCTCATCTTCAAATTGACTCCATGCACCTTTCCTGACACCTAATGATGAACCTTTCCTGACACCTAATGCTTGCATTGTATAGTGTTTAGCTGCAATATTTTATCAGATCTATATCTCAATTAATTTTATCAACTCCTAAAAGTAACACACAAGTATGTATATATTTATATACACATAGATGCTTACTCTTACCCAACAATCACTTTCTATAAGAAGGTACAAAGCCAGTGAACCGTGTGGTATGCTGCTGAATATTGTCAGCCAAGTTAACAAGATTAAATGTGTTACACAAAAAAGTTATCTAATCTTAGTTTCTTATACGCAATTTTTACCGTTGTCTTAAGAAAAAGCGAGAGGTTTCAAAATAAATTTCTCGTTTTTTTTAAAATATTACTTAGTTTCTTATACGTAATTTTTACCGTTGTCTTAAAAAAAAGCGAGAGGTTTCAAAATAAATTTCTCGTTTTTTTTAAAACATTACGGTAGAAAAGATCTTAATGTCATTTATGTATAGAATCGCAAATTTTTCATAAAAAATAAAAATGTAATTCATATGCGTAATTTGGTACACATCTTCTACTACTTGACAAAATAAAATGAAATGAATCTATTTTAACCAAAAAAATATTATAAACTTTCTTTGTCTCAACCACAAGACGAGTTTCTATGTTTTCTTTGAAGAGTTTGTATAGTTTATTAAAGGCAAAACCTGAGGTATCTTCCTCACATAATTCAGCTCACGATATTGATAAGCATATGTAGAAAATAAAAAATATTTCTAAGACACCCATTTTGCCTGGAGAACTCTACATGTAAAAACTATTTATTTAAAAAAGGAATTGGTTGTGACATATTGTGTATTTTTTGTGGGCAACATAATGAGACAATTTCATATCTCTTTATCGAGTGTCACTAGTCAAAGTAGGTCTGATTTGCTTCCTGTTTAGGTATGGTATTTAATTCGCATGATTTTAGGTATGTACCATTTCATGAGTGGTTGGAATGAAATATTATTAAAGTAAATGTGATTTTTGATGCAACTGTTTTTGCATCTTATTTTCTTTGTTGTGTGCATGTATTTTTAGTTCAATGAATTAAACTTCTTTAGTTTGGATTAGTTTTTATATTAATCGAGTTATTGCATTAGGTATTTCTTGTTTTGTAGGAATGAAGCACTTTAGTGTGGGAAATAGACTTGAATGATGTGGTTTAAAGTTGAAGACATTTTAAAAGAAATTTGGATGCAAACACGAAGGCAGAAAGAACCACGGGCAGAATGTGTTAACTGACACACTCACGTTTCTCGTTTTGTTGTTTCACTAAGTCTGGGAATAAACACAGTCAGGGCATGTCAGTTGACATGACCGTGTTTCATGATAGGATTGTTGTTTTCACGTGTTATTATGAAACACGACCAGTGTGTAGCAGCCCCCAGACCCGTGTTTCGTAAGCTTAAGTCCATTTTCTAATTTTTCATTTCTATTTTAATTGAGCTTGGATCTCATTGTTACTGAAGTATACATAAGAGTTAAAAAGAAGGTTTTAGGGTTTTGAAATTCAGATTTTGGGTAGTGATTTGAAGGTTAGGATCAAGCTCTTTTGTCTTCCTCCTTCTCTAATTTCTCGGTTTTAATGTTCTTAATCTATTTCAAGGATTATTCTTCTCGATATTATAAAAATCGTCTTTAGTTTCATGTGTTTTATTTCGTTGTTACTATTTCACTATTTCGTTGTTACAACTTTCTCTTAACCAAATTATGTGCTCCCTTAATTTAATTAAATTATAATTAAGTGATACTCATAGACACAATCTATGTGGATTCGATATTTTTACTACTTGAAAAAAATCGTGCACTTGCAGATTTCTCACATCAATTTTTTGCGGTGTTGTCGGGGATTGTGCTTTATTTGACAATCTATTTAATTATATATTTAGTTGAATTAAATATTTTTTATTGTTATTATTTGTTAAAAAAAGTAAAATATATATATATATTGCAATTTATTTGTTTTATTTTTTGTATTTGTATTTTATTTTATTTTGTTATTATTATATTTGGCTTTTCGCAGGTGATTTCTTTTATTTTATGCGAAGATTCCAAAATCTTGGAATTCTTATTAACGTTGATCTCAAGATCGAAAAGACTTTTCGTATAGGAAAGAAGGCAACAAATACAAAGAGTAAGAGAGGTTGTTCCACCTACAGCAATCGTGGCAGCCAACAATGATAACAGACCTTTGAAAGACTATGCAGCCCCAATTGCTAGGGTACTACGCTCAAGGATTGTTAGGCCACCCGTAGAAGTCGGGCATTTCATCATATCAATTTTGATAGCATGAGACAATATAAGAATTGAAAGTGCTCTAGTAGATGTTATCCACATTCGACTATTCTTATCTTCTTTGAGAGATAAATTCAATGTTTGGTTGAAGTCAAAGCTATCTAATTCGGTTGCAACTTGGAATCAATTAGAAAGCATTTGTGGAAAAATTATTCCCTCTTTCAAAGACTACATACCTCATACCTCGGATCATAGGTTTTCTTCAAAAGGAAGGAAAAACACCAACAAAAGTTTAGAATAGATTCAATGGATTGTTGGAATCTTGTCCTCACCACGGTCTTGAGAAATGACTCATTGTGCACACCTTTTATAATGGATTGCAATATCCTTCTAAGGTAACTTTTGATTCTGTTGTTGGAGAAGCTTTAATGAAGAAGCCACTCAGGGAAGCCTATGATGTCATTGAAAGTGTGATTACAATTCATTACCAATGGTGCAATGAAATAGGCAACAACCTAGAAAAGATTTCAGAAGGTAAGTTTCAGGTAGATGGAGTTGACTTTATCATGGTAAAATTTAATGCCTTGAACCAATGTTTCGATAAATTTGAAAAAGGTAATGCAAGTGATAATGTTGTGGGTACCTCCAATGTTTCTTTTGGTTTTTGTGCGCTTCAAAGGCATGCTACTACGAACTTCTAATTTGGTGTTGCTCCCCCACAAGATACACAGATGGAGCAAGTTGATGCTCTTAATGGTATCAACCAAATGAGGCAGAATGATCAATTTTAACAAATCTTATAATCTTGGTTGGATGAACTATCCCGACTTCTCCTATCGGATTAATCAAGACCAATGTAATGATAATTTGCTTCTTGAAGCTCCACAACTATAAAAGTCTGAATTAGAATATCTTCTTGAGAATTTTGTGGAGGCTCAAACAAATAAAAATGAATATGTAAATGCCGATATTAATGATTTGACCTCTAAAGTTGATATCTTGGCCATCCATAGCAAGATGTTAGAGACCCGAATTTTCCAACAACTTGCTTCTTCAAGTAGACCCAAAGGTTGATTTCCAGGACAACCTGAAGTCAATCCCAATGAGCATTGTAAAGTTGTAGCCTTAAGGAGTGTTAAACAATTGGAAAATTCTAAAGGTACAATGGAGATTAATACAAAGACAAGGGATGTGGAAAAATATTGAACTAAGACACAAGCCTTGAAGAAGAAGAAGAAGAAGAAGGTGAAGAAGCTAAAGTGAAAGAAGTGTTTAAGTTTGTGCCCCCGGAACCTGACCAACCTCTTGTGCCATTCCTCAAAGGTTAGCCAAGGCTAAACTTGATAAATAGTTTAGGAAGTTTTTGGAGGTCCACAAAAAGTTTTACATTAATGTACCATTCACTGAAGCTTTGCAACAAATGCCCACTTATGCTAAGTTTCTGAAGGATATTTTTTCAAATAAGAGAAAACTTGAGGAGTATGATATTGGGGCGTTAACTAAGGAACTCAATGCCTTGATCCAAAATAAACTTCCTCCAAAATTGAAAGATTCAGGTTTGTATTGAGTGTGGTTTTGATAATGTTTAAGGTGAAAAATGTATAAGATTGAGAAAAAAAATTCAAGTTAGAAAGAACCAAATCCATTGGCAGGTTATGTCAGGTGCCACACCCATATCAGCTACCATGGGTCGGCCATTGTGCAACGAACAACCTCTTTTGTGAGATCTTTCCTTTTTCTTTTGCTACTTCAATTTTATTATTTATATTAAGGACAATATAAATTTTAAGCTTGGGGTAGGGTTTTTATCTATTTTTTATGCATTTCCATTTTTTTTTCTTGTCATCATATTTTTAGTTTTGTGATTTTTGCATGGTAGCATCTTATTACCCTTATTTGCTTTGTAACTTTTTTTGTCCTCTCATGATAGCTTTGTGCCATTTTCTAATTCAGGATCTTTGACACACCTATGAATTGGAGCTAAATTACACATTCTTGTGATAGCCTAATAGGCACTTTCATTTTTTTTTTTTTTTTGCATATAGAGGTTATCTTTGCAAGTTGATAATTAACAAAAAATTCTCTGATTTTGTGTTTCTAATTGGTTAAGCTTATAAATGTGAGTTTTTGGCCTATATAACGGTTTCCTACACCATAGTTTTTGCACTTGTTCTTTTGTTGAGTGTTTGTTTCCTACAAATAAAGAGCTTTTAGAATTTTTCCGGCCTTCATAGATTTTTGTTAGTTTGCATAATTTACCCCTAGTTACCCATTTTGAGCTTAATATCGATATACTTTCTTGGTGTTCATATTTAATTGTTTAATCGATTTTGGATAACTTTTAGAGTATAATGGAGCAAATCGAGTGAAAAAATTATTAAAAAAGTAGATAAAAAAATATTGTGATTTCAAGTTTGCATGTTATTATCCCCCCTTAACAATAAATAAATAAATAAATAAAAGGAAAAAAATAAAAGGGGAGAAAAATACAAGTGAAAAAAAAATAGTTGGTATGAAATTACATTGAATGTAGCTTCAAATATTTGTATGTATTCTAAAATGTTATTCATAATTATGAGTACATTTTGTTATAGCCTTTTGAATATCATTTTCTTTGTTTTTTCCCCACCAACTATGTAAAACCCTTGACCCATTACAACCTTGTTAAAGACCTTTTGATTCATATATGCTTTCAAAATAACATTGTGTAGATTTGGTGGCTTGTCAAACCTATGGTACATCATGCTTTTTTGGAGGAACTTGAGTGATTTTTCTACGCCCTTAAAGGAACCTAATCCCCTAATTGGACTTGTTATTGATAGTCTCTATTGTTCTTGAATTGCCTTTTTGCCTATTTCTTGATTTGTTATTATTTCAGATTCATTATTCATTGTGTCTCTTTGTTCCTCATCTTAGTTTAACCATATTATTTACTTGAGGACAAGAAAATTTCTTAGCTTCGGGATAATTTGATGCAACCGTATTTGCATCTTATTTTCTTTATTGTGTGCGTGAATTTTTAGTTCAATTGGTTAAAACTTATTTAGTTTGGTTTAGTTTTTATATCAATCGAGTTTTTGCATTTGATATTTCTTTTTATAGTAGGAATGAATTAATTTAGTGTTGGAAAGAGGCTTGAATCATGTGGTTCAAAGTTGGAGACATTTAAAAAGAAAGAACCACGGGTAGAGTGTGTCTGCTAACACACCCACATTTCTTGTTTTGTTGTTTCATTGAGTCTGGGAAGAAACACAGCCAAGGAATGTCCGCTGACACAACCATGTTTTGTGATAGATGTTTTCACATTTTATCAAGAAACACATCATGGTCTAGCAACTGTTAGACCTGTGTTTCGTAAGCTTAAGTCCATTTTCTAATTTTTCAGTTCTATTTTAATTGGGTTTGGACTTCTTTGTTCCTGGAGTATAAATAGGCCTTGAAGGTTTTAGACTTAAATTTAGACTTTCAGTGGTGCTTTGGAGGTTAGGATCAAGATTTTTTTTTTTTTTTCTGCTTCTCTAATTTCCCAATTTGAATTCTTAATTTGTTTCATGGATTATTTTTTTACAATGTTTGAGTGGATTTCTTATTTATAGGATTGGATATAGCCTTTGATACATTTATGATGATGGATTAATTATTTTTTTCCCTTTTTTTAATTATTGAATTACTTTTAATTTAATTTCTATTGAGCATTCATGTTATGTAAATTTGTTGAATCCCTTATTTGTATAATCATAGCTATTAAGGGAAGGACCGAGAGGTCAACATTAGTTTGGAACTGTAGGAATTGAACTCGAGACTAAAAATCACAAGTGTAGCTTTGTCTTTTGAGGAATCAATGAATTATCATAAAACTGAAAAGGTTCAATCTAAATTCAATTACCACGAAAGTAAGATTGGTTTAATTGGGCCTGATTCTTTATCTAGAGAGAGAACATTAACTATATTAAGATAATTCACTTTTAAAAGAGATTCAATATTAATAAAAAAAATAAAAATAAAAAGAAATTGATTTAGACTTATTAGTTGTTATTGACAACCCTAATCCGAGAAATCTTCTCGATATTATAAAAATCGTCTTTAGTTTCTTGCGTTTTATTTCATTGTTAATATTTCACTATTTCGTTGTTACAATTTTTTCTTAACCAAATTATTTGTTCCCTTAATTTAATTAAATTATAACTAATTTCTACTCATAGACACATTCCTTGTGTATTTGATATTTTTACTACTTGACAAAAACTGTACACTTGCATATTTCTCACATCAATTTTCCATATGTTGGCCTTGTATTTTGAAATATTGTGTGCTAGAAATTAAAAAAAAATGTTTTGAGATGACTGATGTTGATGTGGCTACCAATTTTCAAAATGCACGAAGATCTATTGTTAATTTTAAGAGTGTTAGTACGGTGTTGTTGAGACGCTAAATGGAGGTCCCATTTTGTCTATACATGGCCTTCGTTGGATACCTTCTTTAGTGGTTAATATATGCTTAATGTTCATGCAGCAGGTCCGATATAAAGGGTATGTGGGGTATTAATGTTATAGTGAGAGATGTTGATGGTGTAGTGGTTGCTGCTAGTTGTTGACAAATCATTTCATTACCAGATTCAGAGCTAGCAAAAATTTTAGCTATGCGAAAGAGTTTGGAATTTGCAAAAGATATGTATTTCTTGAATCTTATAGCAGAATCAAATGCTTCAACAATTTCCCACCAATGTATCATAGACTAGGTCAACAAGAACTGGCGCAACTTCCTGGGGAGAGGGATGGACATAATTTGGTGATATGGGGTCAGTTACTAGAGTGGAAGAAATATGAGGTGGAGGGAAATTATTGGAGGGGCAAGGGGTTTGATTTGAAGTGCTAGTCCTTAGTAGGAAATGATGGGTTTTGTATCTGAGGGAAGCAAAGTGTTCATTCAAAGCAGCCTCAAACATTTCATCAACGGTATCAGAGTCCGAAGTACGAGGAGTGATGGTTGTAGGGTTAGAGGGAGGGCTAACAGTATTGGTTGGTCACTACAGGGAAAGGAAGGGGTTGGTTCAGGTTCAAAGTGGGGAATAGGAATACGATGCACAAAGTTTAACTGTACCTTCCTTTTCTTCCTTTGAAGATGGGTTGTCGTGTTTCCATCGGCATTGGTTGTTTCTTCCTCATCCTCTTCAATCCTTAGAGTTTGAACGACATTTTTCCTCTTCCTCTCAAAAATATGTGTAGCCTGAGGTAAAGGCAAACAAATTAGGGCCATAGCTTGGCTAGACTGATACATCCTCAAATATTCCAGAACAACTTCCTTGTTATCTTCTACAAATACAAGAGCAACAGAATCATCAACCTTAGAGATAGTAGCTACATAGCCATTTATTTGACCTATTTTTCTTCTAGCTTCACCATTAGGTTGAATACAATTCTTGGGGGGCACCTTGACGGACACCAGTCTCATCTTGATGAGGTTGGAAATATTGAATATGGGAGCAAATAATGATACCAAGTGTTTCTCTTGAATAGAGTCTTCAACTGCCTCTAGAGCCTGAAAGAGATAAGTACGCATGAGTACTGCAATTATCAGCATGGGGTAAGGGATATACTTAATTTTCCCTGTCCTAGAGTTGATGACGCAGGACCTCGTGGGTTCCAAGATGACGTGGGGAAGGTTCATCTTGATCTTTTGAGAGATGTTCAAGATTAGACCCTTGTTGTCTTTGCTAACATAGTCCACCGACCCACCTTTGGGCCCCACACACCCAATAAGAGTTTTAAAAAGAACTCTATACTTATTTTTGAGGTGTAGAAACTTCGAATTCACCTTGGGGTCTTCGAAGAGTTCTATATTAATTCTAAAAAAGCCAACCCTTGACTCATACCAACTTTCAAGCATCATGCCTTCATCTGGGCATCTTGTGATATCATCAAAGGATTGATGAGTGATCTTGATAGGGAGACCCAACGTAGTGCTTGAAACCTCGCCGTCAGCATCTACGTTAGCGAACCTTAGAACCTCTTTTACCAAGATGTTGAAAGCAATATCTTGTTCTAGGTTAAAGTATTCAAACCAGCCTACCTCAACAAGGTCCTCGATGAAGTCGAATTCGTTCTCAACAAGGTTTGCAAACTCGGCCTTTAGTTCATGAAGAATTTCAAGTTGATCCAGGTTACATTGAAGTGTTGGAACATATGAGACGTTTATAGTTAAAGGGATTGAGGATGAACTTGATGCCATTGAAGCAACAAGGATTTAGAGAGAAAGGAGACTTTAATGGTTTGCAAAGAACGAAAGTGTGGGAGTTATGGAAGTTGTGAGTGATTGTGAGTAATAAAAAAAATTGAAAGCAAAAATGGTTGAGTTTTCAAAGTCAATACTAGACGCACGCATCATGCACCTGCCAGAGTTGTTGGAACCAAGTTGATTTTATACTTAGAGTTTTGATGATAACAAAAGTATTTTATTTATATTTGACTTCAAAGAGTATGAAAGAAGATTCATGATTTTGAAGAAATTCTAAAATAAGATTTGATTCAAATTTATAATTGAAGAAAATCTAAAATATGATTTGATTCACATTTATAATTGAAAAAAAATCTAAAATAGGATTTGATTCAGATTTGTAATTGATGAAAATCTAAAATATAATTTGATTCAGAGTTATAATTGAAAAAAATCTTAAATAGGATTTGATTCAGATTTATAATTGATGAAAATCTAAAATATGATTTGATTCATATTTATAATTGATGAAAATCTAAAATAAGATTTGATTCATATTTATAAGGCTTAATTGCAATTTTAGTCCCCTATTTATACTGATTCACGAAATTGGTCCCCCTATTTTAAAAGTCGACAGTTTTGGTCCCTCCCTCTGATTTTTTAGCTAAAAAATGATGACGTGAGATGTTTTAAATAACATGACATATGATACGATGATGTAGAGTGATTAACACCTATGAAATTGGAATAAAACGTCGTAAAAACTTAACTTTCAACTTCAAATTTTTTTCGTATCTTTAATTTAATTAATGATATATGAATAATTAATGGATCTAGATGGTTTTATATCATAGAATTGTATGTCACGTCATTTAAAATATATCAAATCGCCATTTTTTAGTTTAAAAATATGAGGGAGGGACCAAAACTGTCGACTTTTAAAATAGGGGGACCAATTTCGTGAATTAGTATAAATAAGGGGACTAAAACTGCAATTAAGCCTATTTATAATTGAAGAAAATATTTCACCAAGTAAAAAAGAAGATGTGGTCAAGATTTAAAGAAGATTTATCTACAACAAAATATGAACATAATCAATCTGAAAATTTTACAAATTCAATCTAAACAAAATACAAATAAAATCAATCTGAAGAACTTACAAACTCAATCAAAACAAAATAGGAACAAAATCAATCTAAAGAATTTACAAACTCAATCCGAACAAGATACAATTCAGAATTAAACAAGGACTAAATTGAAGCCCTAATTTTAACTATAAATAGATACAAACGGCTAAAGAAGAAGAAGAAGAAGAAGAAGATCATCGAAAAGAGTAAAAGAACTCAAGCTCAAAATTCCAAATTTATCTTAGAGTTCAAAGAGAGAAACACTTGTTCGAATGAGAAATATTCTCTAAGTGTTTTTTAAGAGTGTGAGAGTAATTATTATCACCTTTGTTATAAGCAAACACTTAAAGTTCCAATCTTTTGTATCCAACCCGATATTGGTTTAGTTCCTTATTCAATCTAGGGTTGTCGGGTTGTTAGGAGAAGACTTCGCTTGTAGGGTCAACGTGGTTAGTTCCACAAAAGTTTTGGGTTGTTAGGCTGTTTGGGAAGACTGGCTTGGAGGGTCAGGTGCTTTGTAATTCAAGGTATTTGAATTAGTGGATTAAAGCCTTCTAAATGATGGGACTGGATATAGCCATGTTAGTGTTGAACCAGGATAAATCTATGTGTCAAATTATTTATGTTTTCACTGTTTGTTGCACTTGAATATGATTGCTTCTTGTCTAAGTAATTCATTGTGTGTGTGTGCGCGCGTGTGTGTGTGAACCTAAATAAATATTTAGCTCAAACCAGTTTTAGGAAGATAAGCTCTTAGGGATTAAAAATCTTACCAAGAAAACTCTTACCAAGAAAAAAAGGAGTGCAGTAAAAATCTTACACAACGTAGTGGCTCGTTAAAAATCTTACCAAGAAAACTCTTAGATAATAAATCATGATGAAGGAAAAAAGAGTGCGGTAAACACTACATCAACAAAATCTATATTCAGGGAGACCAATCCTATGTCTATTAAAAACATCCGAAATATTAGAAGCAAAGGTATCCCATCAATGATTGCTTACCAAGTGAAGTCCCAAATTAGAAATCTTGTCCACACATTGATTTCCTTTTCTAAAAATATGAGATATAGTCAAACTCATTCTTTTAATCATCTCAAAATAATTAAGCCATCTATTTCTAATGAACTAGGGAACAAGGCTATTATTTCTAAAAGCCAAATTTTCCAATTGTGAATCAAATTCAATCCATAGGAATTGCCACTCATTCTTATATGTTGTTTCAATAGCAATCATAACCCTCGTAAGCTCATCATGTAGTGCAGTTGTAATTCCCAAGTTCACGGTAAAATAACTCAATGAAGCAACAGAGTTGTCCTTAAATATACATCCACAAGCAGTAGGACCAAAACATCCAGATGCAGCACCATGAGTATTACATTTAATCTAGTACTCTTTGGGGGAACGTTGATCACCTCCTTGATGGTATGCGCTTTAGGAAGATAAGCTTCAACTTCTTGAATAGAGTTGGAGACTGTGCTAGAAGTGTGATTGCCAAATAAAGATACATTGGCAATAATTTGTTGGTAACATTATGAAAAACAAGAATTTTGTCTTCAAATTGAGCTTGATTTCTGCAATACCAAATAGTGTCAATAGTAATTATGTTGGGCAAAATAACATCTCTACATTGACAGGATCAATCTTTGTCACAAAAGAAAAGAAGATTTTGAACCAAACTAATATCAATTTGAGAGTGAAAAATAGAGCTTAACCAAAATCCAAGCCTAGTGGCAAAAGAACATGACAAAAAGAGATGAGTGCTAGTCTCCATTTCACATTTACAAAGTTCACATCTTGAAACAATTTGACAACCTCGAAACATTAAATTATCATCAATAGACATCTTGTTATGCAGCAATCTCCAAAACCTAAGAGACTTGGAAAAGGGGAATGCTATTAAGCCAAATAGCTTTGGCCCAAGAGATTGTTTGCCCCAAAGGCTTGTAGAATAGATAAGCTTCCTTAAAGCTTAAAACTCTAGAGTTGTTTAATCTCAAAATCAGATGATCCTCACATTCAAAATAAGAAATAGTAGTCTTGTCCAACAAAACAACCAACTGAGGATAAGTATGTAAAAGAGCATAAGGTACTTTCCAATTACCATCCTGGATGAAATGATTAATTATTGCATGGAGATGGGATTTCTTATCCTCATCAATATTAAAAATAGAAAGCAAAGAATCATCCAACCAAGTATCAATACAGAAGTTAATATTGTCACCCTTGTCAAGTTGTCATTTGTTGTTCTCATATATAGTAGTTAGCTTAGCTTTGAGTGCAATCTAGATAGATGAATCAATAATATATTTGTGCCTTCGAAAGACCTGTCCTCTAAAAAGAATAGCCCAATGTTGACTAGAAGTAACTAGATCTCAAGTTAGTTTAATAATAGCAGTATTATTGATATCTCTCAAAGATTTAATTCCAAGACCACCTTCATTAAGAGGATGACAAATTTTATGCGGCAACCGTAACCAATTTTCTATTCTCAATATCACCAAATCAAATGAAATTTCAAATCTAATTGTCTACATCCTTGAGAAAAAAAGTCGACCAAGAATATATGTGGAAGTTATAAATCAACACGCTATGAATGACACTTATCACCAATTGAATTATATCTACCATAGAAAAGAGGGATGTTTTCCAACCTACAAGTTTAGCCTTGATGTGATTAGCAATTGATCGTATATAAACAACTTTAAGTCTTCCTTTAAAAATAGGTATTCAAAATAAATGAGAGAGAATTAAAAAAAAAAACTCAAAGAAGTTAAAATGAGGATATTTAGTTAATTGTATGACATGTAAAGTCTGCAAGATTCCGTACAAAAAAATTTATATTATTTTGGTGTGTAATTTCATATACATATTTTCTACTGCTTGCTTTGATTAGAACAATAAAAAAAGATGAATATCTCATTATTTCATAAAAGTTAAAATACTATATCATATAAGATTTTACATGTTTAATCAAAAAATATGAGATTGTACATGAGTGAACAAAAGAAAATGATTTTACATGCGATTTCTTACACATATCTTCAACGTTTCCTTTGACATTCTCAATCAACCAGGATCCTTGGAAAAATTGGATTTACGTCCGTCACTGAATTCATGCAGTCAACAAAGTTAGGAAATTTGTGATGGTTTGATTTTGATTGCACCACTCTAAAAACTTCTAATTTAATTTTTTGTTGTAATATTTAAAAAATTGAATTTAAATTTAAATATAAACCGTTCAATCTTAATTTAATTTAACGATCACTAATTTTTTGAATGCATATAATAGTCCCTGATTGCAACGAATCTCAATTTATCGTTAGAGATTGAAGGAAGCTTTGAGAATTATGAGAGAGAATTTGATTCGAAAGGAATCATATTTATTAAAAGAAGAAGAAAATAGTACAATGAGTTCTTTAAATATAGAGTATAGGTATTCATATTTAAATTGATGCCAATATAAATCGCAAATCGATATAAAAAAATTGAATATTATTGAATATGTTTGGATCTTATTGTTTGTGAAAATCGTTCGGATCAGATTGAATTTAGAATTTATTTTTATGCTTAATTGCGATTTTGGTCCCCTATTTTAGCTGAATCACGAAAATAGTCCCTCCATTTTATTTGTCTCCAATTTTGGTCCTCCAAAATTGTCACTTGGTTGTCATGTCATCAGTGCCACTTCAACATCTAATAGATAATTGTCACTTGGTAGGGACGAAAAACAAAACTATCATAATTACATGATCAAAACAAACAAAAAAAACTATAAATTACACGGACCAAAACCATAAATTACCTCAAAAAAATTGATTTCAATTTTCAACTTCAACTATTGCATATACAAGTTTTTCATCACCACAAAATAATACATTTTTTGTCCATCTTTACTTTTTATTCTCTTTTATCTAAATATTGTTTATAATTAATTTGTTTTCTTTATCTTAATTGTCAATACAACTCCAAAACATTATCTCATTGTAAAGCTCACATATACATATTTTTTTATAGTTCATGAATAATATAATCCCATCAATACACATCCTCAACTTCTATGAAGGGTTTGAGAGATCCTTAAACACACTTAAGCAAATGGCAGAAAATAACTATGTCTACTAACACAAGTCAAAAAGACAATTGAGAATAAGGTATAACTAGTTGAGTTTAAGGTTTTGAGAATTACATGTTCATATGTGATAGAGAAAAATGAAAGCAACTAAAATAGAATCTCTTAAAAATCTATTACATGAGATTGTAATTAAGGTATCATGAAGGTACTACCAGAGTGTTTCATGAGGTTGTATGTACCTCTTGACCTTAACCTGGAAGTGGACCATAGAGATGCAACAAATATGATCGGGTGGACAGTGGCATGTAATGATTTTGTGAGTATCAAAATGTTCTTATTGTTTGCTTCGATACTCATGAGGGGTGAGATAATAAAGAAATGTTTGATGTTAACCGCATGTTTATCGTCAAGTTGATGTAGGAATTATTTGTCGTGAGAGCTTTTTAAATAGTAGTAGATAGTGATTATTATTTAATTGTTTGTGTGAGATGTCTTAGCCAATGTATGATTTTTTACACTTTTCTTAAGTATGTTTAAGGTGTATTTTTTTAGTTTGGATCCTCTAAATCTAAATCTCTCTCAATCTCTTTCGGTCCTCACTATTTCCTTTAATTTTCTTTTTTTTTCGTTGGATTGAAAGTTTAAATCATATAGGGCATGCATGTAAAATTTTACACAAATCTAATACCATTTGATATGCTATTAAGACTTATGAAGATTAACGGTGTTCTATGAAAGTGCATAAGACGTTACTTTTGATGTATCTCAATAACGATGTATCTCAATAACATATCAAATAATTTTATATTTGTGTAAAATTTACATGCATAATCTTTATGATATAAACTTTCAATCTAAACCAAAAAAATATAGGAAACAAAAGTAAAATTAAGAGAAATAGAGAGGATTGAGAGATATTGAGAGAAGTTTGGATTGAGAGAATCCAAATCCGTATTTTTTAGTGTCGTGCTCTACAAAGTCAAGGTAGAGCGGTTGTGTATCGAAACTTTATTGTATATTTTGTCCATTTAGTTTTAGCATATGACTGGATATTATTTAAAATCCTTCATAAAAGGAGAGGGGAGTGCATATTTAGTTTTTTTTTCAAAACCTTAGCGATTCTGAAGATAAGTACTATAGTGCTCTGCCAAGACTTTATTTGTCATCTCTAATAAGGAAAGTTATAGTTTTTAAAAATCTTTATTTTGGGGTTATTATTATGATGAACTTTGACAAAATATGTACCTAAGAGTACCATAAGATAATATTTTGTTAGTAGTATTGATAATTTGTTAAGGAAAACAACTTAAATATAATATTTATATTGATAAAAAGAAAAGAAAATAAAGATAGACCAAAAATCTATTATTTTACTGTGATGAAAAAATTGCATATGCAGTAGTTGAAGTTGAAAATTAAAATTAAAATTTTTTAGTTAATTTATAATTTTGGTCTCTGTAATTCATAATTTTATTGCTTTCGATCCTTATAATTATGTTAGTTTTGTTTTACGTCTTTGCCATGTGTCAGTCACCCATTGGATGATGATGTGGCATCGATGACATAGTAACTTTGTGCCATGTGGCACTAAAATGTGATGTGGCATGCAACGTCATCTAACTTGGATTACTAGATGGCATTAAAGATTAAAACAATAAGAATCTTAAATTACAAGGACAAAATCGAAATATTTTAGTTAAATGACTAAAACCAAAACTCTCTTAAATGTCAAGACCAAAAGCATAAATAACTCTCTTTTTTGTTATTAGAATGAGATATTGTATTAAACCATGATTTCTTAGTTTTAGTTTGACATACTTTTATTACTATTTTATATATTTCCAACATAATCGATCAATGTTACTCTGTAATGTTAATTTTTAGTATATTTTATATAATATTTTACTTTCAATCTCACTTCTCCCTTAGGGTGTTGGCACTTGAAACATGGATCGGAGATCGTATGGGTTGTCTTAAACATTTTGGAATCTCAGTTCTAATTTTAGTCTCAAATAAAAAGAAAGTACAATATTAATAATAAAAAATGGTAAAATAAGTTTTTCGTCCCTATAAAATTTTAAAATTTATTTTTAGTCTCTATAAAACAACGTTCAACTTTTTAGTCCCTAAAAATTTTTTTCTTCACTTTTATTCTCTATTTTGAAAAATTTTTGTAAAAAATTGATACTTTTAATCTCTCAAAAAAAGTCTCTGTAAAATCAAAATAAGAACAAAGTAAATAAATTTTTTTTAGAGATTAAACTTTAAATGTCGTAATTTTGTAGAGACTAAAAATATATTTAACATAAAAGAAAATTCACCCTCATTTTATTATACTAAAAAAAACCGAGGTCCCCTTCATAGTGAAATCTTATGCAAATGAGTTGAATGCACAAAACCATCATCGACTTTAATGATCACAAACTAAGAATATTGTGTTATCATTTATGATTGATTGATGTTTTTCGAGTATTTGATTTTGTGGAACAAGATATATTTTGAACATAAACATATATCAAAGTGATAAAATAAAAAATAAAAAAAATTAGAGTGGACATAGCTATACTTGTAAAACAAGTCAATCTATTTCAACCTTAATTGCACGATTACTCGATCTAGTTATACACCATTGCTTATTGGCACTTAAACCCATATTTCGGGCAAGTTCGTCTTTTAATTAATTACGTTGAAGAATTCAAGATAGAATTGTGCATGTGAAGCATGAGATATTAAAATTATTTGTACGGCAATAAACATTAAAAAGGTAGTACTACTAGTATTTGAGACTTTCCCTATATATCATGAACACTTGGACTACCCAACTACAACGTGTGATTGTTGGGGTAAGTGGGGGCCACCAATGGTATAGCATTTAACCAGGTCATTATTGTGATTGGAGTCGGCACAGGTAGGAATGACAAAACAGGTCGAGTCCACTGTATCGGTATGATTAACACAGTATTTTAGATAATTAAATAGGTTAGGCTGAAGATTTGCACTTCATTACTTGAGTCGATTTACTCTATTTAACTCATTAAAAAAATATAACGGGTTAGTTCGTTGAGCCAAATTAAAAAAAAAAATACTATCTTTTTAATTTAATTTAATTAGTTTATTTTAGTTTTTTTAATAAATTCAACCACATTAAGGACTAAAACTAACCATTAATTAACCTAACTCAAACTATAAAAAAATTAAATTATTGGAGTTTTATTTTTAGTTTCTACCACTTCTTTCACTCAAACACAACACATCTGTTCCACTATCCGCTCTTACGATTGGTGCATGTGTCGCTCTTGCAATCTTTAAAATTTGTTTCATTCTGATTTATGATGGTGGTTTTATTTGGGATTGTTAATACTAATAAATTTATGCTAATAATGACTTTATTTTGGCCCCAAAAATTGGTTTACCCACCACTTTTTTTAGTGAACTAATCACAAGGTAGGTTAGTCCCTTTTACCATCCCTAAGCCAAGTAATTGTAACTAAAGTCTATCTTAAATTTCAAATTATTTTAAGACTCAAATTTATATTTTTTATTTAATTAATAGTATTAAATGTAGTCCTAAATATTAAAAAAAAATGGATCAACAAAAAAAGTTACTTAATGTTCACATAAATGAGACCGAAAATGGTAATAAATTTGACTCACTAATTTTGTTATTGTAAAAAATTTATTAGTTATGTGAATGTATTAGTATTTTATTTTTATTATTGTGTTGTTTAATATTATAAAAATTAAGTAGACTTAAAATATCTTTAACTTTTTTTTATTTAAAGGAGCTCATTTTTATTTTTGCTTTAAACTCCTAAATTTGTGGAGCCAACTTGTTGAATAAGAGTTCAAACATACATATATACTCACTCAAGTCTCATATATAAAAAATAAAAAAAAATAAAAAAAACTATCTTATATCCTTAAAGAAAAATAGTTAATTTCGCATATGAAATAAATAATCAATTATTTTATTATATATATATACACGATAAATGATGAACTTACACGATTAACTTAAAATTTAAATTTAATTAGAACCTAATCCAATATAAATAAGTTCTGTCAATATAAGATTGGATATTGTAATAAAAAATGAAAATGAATATTGTAATAAATACTTACACTCAATTAAACTTTCGAAAATAAAAATTGTAATAAAAAATGACAAATGACAAGTTATTTTTTAAATAAAAATAGTTTGCAAATTATAATTCATCTCTGTATTATCTTATTCTTATAAGGTGGTTGTTAGTAAAAAAAAAATAAGGCACTGATTTAACTAAACTTCAAATAGTTCAATTATTAAACCACAATTAGCAAAACAATTTCAGTTTTTCAAACTGTTTCACTTGTTCAGTTTTTTTTAGTGCAGTTCGATTTGATTCACTGCTTCCATGAGAAAATCACTTTATACTCAGTTCAAGAAATTCATTTTCTTTAAAGTTTTATAAGAATAGCGGTGTTCAATGTCGTGGAGATTTCATTTTCATCACTTCCAACATCACATGTTCATGGAATTCAAATCAAAGACCATTTCTCTTACACAAGCCCAAGCTGACTATTAGGCGATCATAACTCAATTGATTCACCACACAAGAAAAAAAAAAAAAGAACAAAGACTCAGTTTGCGAAATTAATATCTGCAATTACATGCAGCGAGTACCGAATTTATGCTCAAACAGAAGAACGAAAAACACGATTGAAGACATGAAAAAGAAAAAAGCTTGGGGTGAACAATGAATACTGCCTATATGGCTTCCAGAGCTTGCAGGATATCAGCCTTCAAATCCTCAAAATCTTCAACTCCGAAGCTGAAGCGAACCAAATTGTCATAAATCTTATACTTGGCCCTTTCTGATGCAGGAAGATCCCTGTTGCAGAATACAGGAAAAAAATAAATACAGCTACAAAGGACCACGTAAATAAATAAAACAACGTAAATTTGACACTAAAAGCACAACGGGCCAACAAAAAAATTTAATTTAAGGGGACACATTCAACTAGGACCATAGCCCATGATAAGTAGTGTCAAATCATTAATATGAAAACATAAACAAGGAATCTAAATGAGTACCAGTAAGACAAAATGGCCGGTTGATCCACAATGCTCTCACAGCCACCAAAAGAGGCTGCAATATATGGGATTTTAAGTGAATCCACAAATTTTATTGTGGTTGTTAGATCTCCATCTATCTGCAATATTGGCAAGCAAACTATTAAAATATGCAAATAATAGTACCAACTTCATCATAACAAATAAACGGTTAGTTATGGCTTGCATAAACATATTTGATTAGCAACCCCACCTCAAAACTGACCACGCCCCCAAAACCAGTCATTTGCCTCATGGCAAGCTCGTGTTCAGGATGACTTGGCAAGCCTGGATAGTAGACACGCTTCACCTGCCAATAATATTATGACATTAAAGACGGTTCACATCAAATGCAGAATAAAAAACAATTTCATTTCATAACCTTTCATGTGGAAGCAGGCCATAATACTGGAAATATGACAATGACATTATACAAAAAAGGAAAAGATAAAAAAAGTAAATGATTTGACAATTCAAAAAAAAAGGAAGAACCTGCAGTGAACCACATTATCATTTCAAGAGGTATTCCACAAAACAGCTTAGGCACCAATACCAAAGGTTACAAGTAAATAAAACCATTATAATAACACTTCTTATTGATAACATTTACAAGACCACAGCAGACAAAGAAGGGTTTCACATTAAGGAACCTCTGCATCAAAAAAAAAACGTTTGCTTACTGGTGCAAACTTGGTGCTTCCAGAATCATTTACCCATTACATTACTACTAGGAGGAACGTAACATTTGATGTATGTTGGGTGAAATACAAAATCAAAATACACATCAACATAATAATAATTAAATTGTATACAGAGGAAAAATATTCTAAATCTAAATAAAATCTTCAACCATAAATTTCATTTTAAATATAAATATAAAGCGCAACTTAACCCTACTTTGTGCACAAACTCATTCAAAAATTTAAAAAATCCCAATTTAATAAAACAAAATATCGTAGTGCTGCCATGGTACCTTGGGATGTGCCTCTAAAAGTTTGGCCATCCTCATTCCGGTTGAGTTCTGCTGCTGTACACGAAGATGCAGTGTTTTCATGCCTCTGATGAATAGGTATGCAGCATTCTGTATAAACATTGGCACTATGTCAGGCACAAAAACCAATTATAGTATTCTTACATGGAAAATACATTTGCAACATATACGATCAAGAACTCAGGCTTGTAGAAATGCTAACCGGGTTAAGAGCACCGCCCAAAATATGATGCAAAATTCGAATTTGTGAAATCAACTTATCAGAGCCACTTATGCATCCACCAAGGACCTGAACCAGAAAGAAATATTTTTTGGTTCAAAACTATGAATACCTGATGTAAAATATGTGCTCTGTTTAATCAACTAAATTTTGAAGAACAGGAAAACAGATTGACTTACATCATGATGTCCACCCATGTACTTTGTACAAGAGTGCATAATCAAATCAGCACCAAGGGAAAGGGCCTTCTGGTTCAAAGGAGTTGCAAATGTACCATCAATACAGAGCAAAGCCCCATGCTTATGGCAAAGCTCTGAAACCAGCTTAATGTCAACACATCTCAGGAATGGATTGGTAGGAGACTCAGTGAAGAAAAGAGACACCTGCACATTTGAATAATACCATCTAAATTCAACACTATCTATTAATTTGAATAAATCAGAGAAATGCACAAAAAGGAAACCAATTACTCTCCCCAGCACTTACATTGTTCTGCTCCAATGCAGATTCCAAGGCTCCAACATCAGCAGGATCAACCACGGTGGTCTGCTCAGCAAAGTAAAAATTGTTACAAATTATACTTATAGCTGTAAGTGCCCAGTTCGGAAAGGAAGCATAAAAGACATCTATGCATTAAGTACCCCAACAAATTTTTATGCAAGATATATCCATTAAGTGCCTCTATCAACCATTCACTTTCAAGTTTCAAAGCAGAGTTTTTATTACTCTACATAAAAATTTCCAGGGAATACAAGTTGGAGCAGAATATGAAAATGAAAATGCAAAACAAACTTTGACCACACTTTCAATTAAAACATTTGCACTACTCTTTGAGTTACCTAAAGAAACACTGACAACATTTTAAAAAAACAGTTTTTCAAGCACCATACTAAAAATCCAAACCAACAAATCAGTTAATCGTATACCGTGATCCCCATCTTTGGAAGCACAGTCTCTATAAAAATCCTAGTCTTCCGGTAACAATCTGTAGTAGTCACAAGATGTCCACCAGCTGGAACCAGCGCCATCAACAAGACTATGCTAGCACACATCCCAGATGCCATTAAGACAGTTGATTCAGCTCCTTCGAGTTCACTGATTCAATAATAACAACAAACCTCATTAAATTCTACCACACCGCTTCAAACATTACAAGATCATAACAATGATATCAAACCAAACAAACAAACCTTATCTTCTCCTCTAAAACAGTACTGGTTGGGTTGCCATAGCGCCCATATTCATAACTAGTCTGACGTTTCTCCTGTAAAATGACAAAAATGTTATCCAAAGTAGCTATGAAGCACTAATATAGACATAGCCACAATACTGAAACATAGACACGGGAAATATTTTGAAAAAAATGAAAGTGATTTAACGTAATCACATGTATCAGGCCGACATAGAAACGCGTTGGACACCCAACACAGCTTTAATCTGAAGTGTCTGTGCTAACATAGCATACTAATAATTAACATTTTCTCCCTCATTTTTTAACATGACAAATTCATTGCAAAGGTAAAATTGTAACAGTTAAAAATAAAAATAAAAAAACAGTACCTTAAAATCAATAAGATCAGCGGTTTTCTTAAAAAAGTAGGCAGAAGTGTTCACCACAGGAGTGGTAATTCCATCAGTCACGATACCCCTACCTAGTCTTTCAGCTGCATAACACAAAATACAAAAACTAATCAATCAACTTAGCTAACAAAACATACTTTAGTAACAAAATCACAAAATCTTGTACCTAAAAGAAATCCAAAAACTAATCAATCAACTTAGCAAACAAAACATACTTCAATAAAAAAAAAATTAAAAAAAAAAAAACAATATATTTGTAAACTAGTCACATAATGTAAAATTTAATTAATATAAACCCAAAAAAACTAATTTTGAAAAAAGAGGATAAAATATGTAACTGAAACAATTAATACGAAAACCTAATAAAAGGACCTCATGATTGAAAATGAAATTTAATATACCGGCATGAATCGTTTTGCTTGCATCGGATTTCAAAAACGAAGAATAAGAACTACGGTTAGTCTGTACAGCCCCATTTTCATCAACGGCGACAACATTTTCGTCGGCAGCGGCGTCGAGGTCTAACGGGGGAGGCGCTGTAGTCGCATCAACAGTTGATGCAACGGCAGGCACCGGAGGAGCCCCAGCGGCGGGGTTACCGGAACCTTCATTAGACCACGAAGCAGCTACGATTTGCGCGACACCGATGTTGCTACAGTTACGACGAGCTTTGGTGCTGAGTTGACGCTGAAAGTTGGGAGGAAAACGAAGGATTGGAGATGAAGCGGCGTAAAACGCGATGGAAACGGCGGCGGTTGGGAAATGACGAGTACGACGGTTGTCGAACGAAGGAAGAGATGCGAAATCGGGATCTGAACGACACTCGAAAGTTAAAACGCGGTGGAAACTTGAAACGGCCATTTTCGTCGTCGTTTTGATAGTTTGGTGAGTTTGTGTTTGTGTTTCTGTTCCTTCCTACACCTACTCTCCCTTCTGTACCAAACTAACACAAATGAATGAATATCTTCTCTAACTTTTGGTTTTATTTTAAGAACCTTGTTGAATTCAAACCTTATATTAATTAATGATGATTTAATATTAATAGTAAATTACACCTGGCATACGCGTCCCCCTTCTTTGTCGGTTTGTTACTTTACTCACTCATTTCTGTTTATTAATTTTCAAATTTAGTCGTAGTACATTTACTTTGAACCTTATTAATACAAGTTCAATTCTAGTTCTCATAAAAAAATAAAAATAAAACAAGTTCAATTGTAGTGGTGGTAGAATAGTAGGATGTGATAGTTTTTCTATTAAATTTACCTCTTATTTATTTTATTTTATTTTAAATTTTTTTTATTTACTTAATCAGATAATTAAAAATTTAATCTATAGATTATAATTTATAGCTCATAACTATTAAGTTAAGTTATTTAAAATGTTTGATAAAATTAGCAGTTCAACAATAACTTGAAAATATAAAATAACATAAAAGTAAATTCAAAATTAAAAATAAATTTTATCATTAATCTTTAAAATATTTAAAAATAGTAATTTAAAATTGATTTTTATTAATATTAAATTTATTAATTTGATATATTTTTTTATTTATCTATTATTTATTTAAAATTAGACAAAGTGCATCAAATGAAAAAAAAAGTACATTAAATTTTAATTAATCATGTCCACCTAAATCACTAATTTATTATGTATTGTTAAATTAATAATTAAATTTGATGTATTTTTCTAATTAATGTATTTTATTTTATTTTATTAATATAATTTAATTTTTTTTTTATTAGACTGTAAAATATGAGGAAGTTATTAACAAAATAGGATAAAGTTGCTAATTTATTTCAAATAGAAGGAAGTTATTAAAATATTATAACACGTTCTTTTCTTTGACACATCTACTCAACTGCATTAACTTTGATACATTTTTTTCAATTTAATGTATTTTGTTTGATTTTATTAATATAATTTAGTTTTTTATTTTTTTTTATTAATTTAACTTTTCTTCATTTGTTAAAAAAAAAAAAGTCAACATATACGACTTCCTATAAGAGAAAAGATTCCGTACAGTCACATCTCCGCTTTGTGATATATTAAAGCTAAAAAAAAAAATAAGAGTATATAAATTTCAATGTAAGATATAATAGAAAGTCTTTTTTTTCAAAGAAAATATAATAGAAAAAAAAACCTAAATTATACTTCGATAAATATCGATATTATAAAATTAATCGTCTTTTTTCATATTCAAATCCAAAATTTTGTTATTATTGTAAATATATGGTGATATCTTCACCTGAAAATCAAAATAGAAATAGTGAAAATATAAATAATGAAATACTGTGAATCTTGACTACTACAAGTGTACAAATGGCGGGTTCAGTTGGCTTTAGTGTGTCCCCTATCCAGTCTCAATATTTGATCGGGTCAAATTTTAGATTATAACATGTCCTTTAACCTGATCAAACTCGATGAGTTGCAGGTTCATTAAGGACGAGACGAAATAAAGACGAGATCGAGTTGGTCTTAAAACGAAACGCCAAATAGTAATTCTTAAACTTTCTTTTAGAAAAAACAAATATAAAAAAACTCATAATAAATCAGATATGATTACCACTTGCTAATTCATTCAAGAGTACTTATAATATTGTTTTATAAATTATAAATTATTAAGTTAGTGATGAATCAATAATAATTTAAAATAATAATAAGAAATAATTATTTATTTTTAAAGTAATTTAAGATGGAATAGATAATTTAATAAAAACTTGAACCCGGTCTTTTTTCTATCTTTTTCTTGTCTAATTCTTTTTTTTTTTATCTTTACTTTTTTTGAACCAAATTAAACTCATTCTATAGCAAAAGAACAAGACGGGTCTGCGGAACTAGTTGGGTTTTGTATACCGCTATTTAACTACTCCTATTAAAGTATGATGTGATCGGCAATGGAAACGTCGGGACAAGTTGCCAATGGGATACAATAATATAATTATGACATCGAACCATAACTTATATTTCGTAAAATTAATCAATAATTGATATCTACCAATGTGATACATATAATATAATTATGGCATCAAACCATAACTTATATTTCGTAAAATCAATCTATAATTGATATATGATAATTTATAGTTGATAATTGTTAAATTAAATGAGTGTTTAATAAACTTAGAATTTTAATTAGTTTAAAAATGTAAAATAATATTTTAAAAAATTAATTAAAAATAAATTTAATCAATTAATACTTAAATTATTTTTAAAATAGTAATTTAAAATTTATTTTTTAATTTATCAGTCTGATATTTTTTTTTATTTTAAGTTTAAATAAATAAATGACTTACTTTAAATTATTAATTATTTTAAAGTTTAAATGATTTATAATAATTTAAAATTGTAATAAATAAACTATTTATTAGTTAGATATATTTTTTTATTTATATAGCTAATTTATTTATAGATTAAATAAACTTTTTTGGTGTCTATAAAATTTTGAAATTTTGGTTTTAGTCCATATAAAAAAGTCACATATTTTAGTCTACAAAATTATTATACAAGTAGTTTTAGTTCATGTTGGAGCATCAACATGTCTTTTTAAATGATTATTTTGCATACATATTTACAACACTATACAAAATTCTCTCACAAAAAATTAGCTTAAAAGTTGATTTTTAGGTCTATATTTTAAAGACTTTTATCTTGAACATATAATATTTAAAAAATTCATATTTAATTCATCTAAAAGTTTAAAAAATTCTATATTGGTGCCGATGAAATTTTAATAATGTTTTAAACATACTTGTAGAAAATAATTCAAAAATTTAAATGTTGAAGTATGTTTCATTTCAGCAAAGATTGAAATAACTTGTTGAATAATTTTGTAGGGACTAAAACATGTGATTTTTTTTTACATTGACTAAAAATGAAATTTCTAAATTTTATAAAGACTAAAAACTTATTTAACCTTTATTCATTTTATATTATAATAACTAAATTATTTTAAATTATTTAATTTAAATTATTATTTATTAAAACTATTTTAAATTTTAAATTATATAGATTATTTATTTAAATAATTTTTAAAATTATAATAAATAAATTATAAAAGATAAAAAAGAATCTTAGTTACAATAACAAGGTAAAATTGAAAGAACAAATGATAAGCTATAAGTTATAAACTTATAAACTATTTGAATTATCTTATTAACAAATGTTGTAAACTATAAACTCATATACGATTGTTACCAAACAGAGTTTATAGTTTATAAACTAAGAGTCTATAGTTTATAAACTAAATGTTATAAACTCATTTTTAAGTCTTACCAAATAGAGTCTAGATATAATTTTTGTCTTCTATTTAATTTAACTTATTTATATATATGATTTTAATTTTTTTATATAAAAATTATTTTATTGATGCGAAGTATCTGTTATCGTTTAAGAATGAATAATCTTTAAAGAAATATGTTAGACATAAGGTAGCTCTTGAATTTTTGAAATATCTGATTTTTTTTTCTCCATATATTTGAAGCTGAATTTTGATATTGTAACTAATGGAATACTTATATGACAAGTAAGTTTTGTCCACCCTAACCATGTTAAAAGAGTCTTCAAAGACAAACAACAATACAAACTGTAATCCTTGAAAGTTCATGCTCAAGCGATTCATTTAGCAAGCAAATCAAGAAATTCTGATTATGTTTTTGTCCTCTCAACAAAAAGAGCACTTATTAGTAAGTAGCTATGATGATTGACGAGTACCACGTCATAACGCAGAAACATAAAGTAGAAAGAAAAAAAAGGAGGATATGCTTTCATGTGACATCGCATGGCTTCCTTTAATAAATTTATATTTTAGACGGCAAAGTTTAATAGCAGTTTCAATTTTTATATTTTTAGTAATTTATGAAATTGATTTTTTATTTTCAAGTCCAACAGATTTGATTATTTATTATGATTTTTTAATTAAAAATGTCAATATGACATACTTTAAATAAAATATATAATATAATAATTTTAAAAAATTAATACATATAAAATTGTAATAAATTTTTTAAAAAACTTAATTCTAAACTTTGAAAAAAATTTATTTTTATAACTTAATTAATGTGTATAAATAGTTCTATATTATGAAATTGTATGTCACTCTCTTTAAAATATGTTAAATCATCATCTTTTTAATTCAAAAATCTGAAAGAAAAAAAAAATGATCAAAATTATCGACTTTTAAAATAAGAGACCTATTTCGTAAATTGATAAAAATTGAAAATTAAATATTTAATATATATATATATATATATATATAATTCATTTTATAAATATTATTCTATTCAATCTAGTACTTCAAAAAAAAAATTATTAAATGAAAGTACCAATATCTTTATACACTGTTACATTTCAAAAACATCATATATTTTAATATAATTTAATGACTCAAAAAAATAAAGAGAGAGTACTTCTCTAATAACCACTCTCTAAAAATATTCGTATTTTATGAATCCATAAGAATGTTTATTTCTTATGGTGTGTTTATTATGGGAAGCACCATTCTCTTAGAGGACCACTAAATTTGACCACACATTTAAATATTCAGCCATGACCATTCAAATTAAAAGCTACAAATCATTCATGGACCATCTTAAAAAGAAAAATTACGACATTTAACCAGTAACCACCAAATGAAAAAGCAATTCTATGTTTGAAAGATGATACATAATTTTGAATGATAAAAAAAATATACAAAACATATACAACTAGTACTTGACATAGGGTTTATCACTTGTATATTTCTTTTGTAAAAACAAAATCACTTGTATATTTCCTTTTTATTCTCTGTTTCCATTTTCAATTTACTTAGCCCAATTTTTTATGTGTTAAAATATTCATATTTTGAAATATGGGATAATTTTCCTCTAAGATATGTAATCATGTCTTAGTTTAACTCTTTATTTTTTAAAAATAGTTCGAGAATTATTATTGAAGAAGAAACACGAGGTTGGTCCTCAATTACACAGGGTTCTAGATATCAGATAATCTTCAATCCAAACTTGATCATGGACAATATATATATATATATATATATATATATATATATATGAGTGTGTTTAGCAAAAACGTTGACCATTTTATTAAGTTTCCCATTAAGATGAGTATCGATAGTTCATAAATTCAAGTTCAACTGACAAATGTCAATATTGTTAAGTTGAACGTCATTTCTCGGGTTCGAATTCGGGGTCTCGTAGTTGTGTAAATTAATTTTAGTGATATTTACCATCTCTTCTAAGACAAAAAAAAAACACGAATAATGATAAATAAATAAATAAATAAATAAATAAAAGGAAATAAGCTTTAGAGAGCAAATATTAGCAGCAATCATGCACAAGTAGTTAAAAGGAAGGGAAGCCAAAGAGACTCTAAAAGCAACCCTAACATTATTCGTCTCAACTTTGATATCCCAAAAACAACAATCAATTGCAAACCTTATATCAAGTTGCATGGTTGTTGCTTAAGCCACCACAACATCTAGACAACAACGCCACGAAGTTGCCGAATCAAGGATTGTGCCTTGGTCATAACAAATCACACCACTGAGACCCCAAAAGCCATAGCCACCTTCAGAAACATATATGTTCAACTTAAAATGATTGTCAATGAGGGGAGACCACCTTGTTAAGGGGAATAGTCATACTTAGAAGTTGTGTAGTAAGTATGAGTTAGAAGTTTCATATTGCATAGAAAAATAATGGTTGATCAATATATAAGTGAGAAGACCTATAAATACATTGTCTTAAGGTTTTGAATAAAGATGTGGTGTCCAACCCACTTGTGTGGTTGATCTTAGCTCAATGTAATGATTCTCCAAACCCCTTCATGACCCAACACTAGAGTCGTCGAGTTACTCAACCAAAGGTTGATATATGTCTTTGGTACGTACATATATTCCATCAAAGCAAATCTTAATCTTAGCTTCCCAAATGTTGTAAATTATAGTTATGACCCTTTTTGATAGTTCTCTTTTACTATATTTGATTAGGGAAACTAACCAATCACTGAAAATGATTCTACAACTTTTGAACTCTCGAAGAAAATAGATACTAAGCAGAGATGAAAGCCAAGTTTGAGTTACCCAGACACAATCACTAAAGGTATGTCCTATCTTTTTTTTAAAAGGCAAAAAGATATAATATATAGTAGAAATAAGTAAAAGGGATACTCCAATCCATTAAAACGGAGATGAACCGAGAAGAATAAAAGGCAAATTAAAACAAATGTACTACAATCCAAAACAACATAAATGAAATAAGAAAAAGAAAACCGTAACCAAAACTAAAAGGGTATAAATCGGCGAAAAAGACAAGATCAACTACCCACTGCCACATATAAAAAACTAGAATAGTCATTGAAAGAGAAGGGAAGATGATCTTTGACTTTTAGGTTACATCTAAGGAAGAAAATAGAACAAATAGAGCCTCCGTTGTAGGAATGGCTCTCTTAATGATTCTCCATACGAGATTAGCTTGCTTCGACCAGACTTTGGTTTTTCACAAATTCTTCCAAAATAAATCATCACCCATACTCCTAGAGGAGAATGAATCTTGTTGATTTTACCACAATTTAATGGAATGATACCCATATTTGATTATATAAATCTCCTTCTTTGTGAAATCCCTATAGAGACAATCTTGGTAAGGATTTCTAGATAGGAGAATTTACTTGACTTGGTTTTCTTCAAAAGGGTAGAAGAATTATGTGTTTTTTTTTTTTTAAAATAGCAAATGTTATAATAATTAGTTGTTAATTTTGTTTGAGAAAAAGTTGAACTCATGACCTTTGTTGTTTTCCAACAAAATGGAGAGGGGAGTATAGGGCTTGGGATCCTGACTCGTAAATTTTGATTGTAAGGAAGCCTATTGTCAATCTAAATGTTAATTTTTCTGTCATTTCCTATTCTCCAAATAATGACTTTTCTAATGTTCCACTGAATTGTTTTTACAACAAACTTAACTATGTTTATATACTATGTTTTTTTAGGTACCAAAGAGGGAGGAGGCCAAAAAGATAAATTAAACAATAAGGCAAATATTCTTAAACATATAGTAATATAATAAAAGAGGTACTTATGTTTGTATACTATGTTATTATAAACAACTAAAACAAATGTGCCATTGTCAATTGAATTATAAGATGTGCACATGCATGATGCAATATACTATGTTACTATAAGCAATTAAAACAAATGTGCCATTGTCAATTGAATTATAAGATGTGCACATGTATGATGCAGTATACTATGTTACTATAAACAACTAAAACAAATATGTCATCGTCAATTAAATTATAAGATGTGCACATGTATGATGCACACATACCAATTTAATTATGATTAACATAAAAATCACATTGAATACGTGTTGAATTAAATTAAGGTCTTAAGAGATGATTTTGTATTGAAAAGAAAATTAAGTTTTGAAAACATTTAAATATACAAATTCTCATATATTTTCAGTAATAAATTTCTATATTTAAATCACCCACAAGTGTCTTAAGAAACATTAACATTTGTCTTTTTTTTTACGAAAGTCTTTTATATACATATATCCTATGTTTGATTTTTAATTATGCATAAAAAAATAAGAGGAATCTCCATACTTGTTTCCAAGTAGTAATTTATTTATTTAAGTTGGAAGTGTGCTGCTACTCGACACATGAATCGTGATGCAACAAAGGGATGGCGCCTAATAGAGACAAAGCCATCCCACATAGTGTGATTAAGTATTAAGGAACAAATTAGACTTACTTTTTGCACGATCTTTGTGTTATCACTTGTTAGCTATTGGTGAGTATAATGTATAGTGCGCGGTGTTATTATATAATAAAAATAGAGTTTATTTGTCATGCTTCCTCGATATAAGAAGTTTTTACAATGCGAAATGATTACAATTATTTATAAATATAATTTTAATTATAATAAAAGTCAAATATTTTTAATGATTTTACGGTTGTAATGGATGAACAATATAAAAAATATTACATCATCTATGTATATAAATTAAATCTATAAATACAACATATATTTTCTCTTGGCTTTAAATATAAACAACTTTACATCAACAAAAATTAATGTATTAGTCTTTAAAGTCATAAAAAAAGTAGTATAAAATTGAATAAAAATAAAATAGTGACATAATAAATATTATCGTTTGATACATATAATATCAAATATAATAATACTATTTTATCATAATGATATGATATAGTATATTATATTTCTGAGTTATCGTTGTAAACAATTACATTATTTTATTTGTATTAAGATTAACAATTACAATACTTTTAAATATTATAAACAAAAAAAATAAAAAAAATAATAAAATAATTTTATTAACAAAAATCATTAATACCACTAAATAAATAATTTCAAATTTAAAAAAAATCACGAGTAACAAATAATTTTAATTTATTTGTTAGATAAACAAAATAAATATATAATACATATTAAATATAAATAGAAAAACGTCCATCGTAAAAAAGTTATATTTATTTTAAATTTAAATTAACGTTCATAGTTTTATAATTTTGAAATAAAAATTTAAATATTATTTTTTTAGTTCATATTTTTTAAAATAAAAAATAATACATATTTTAAAAATTAATTAATTATTTTTTTAAAAAAATTAATATCAAATACTACTACTATTTTTTTTAATTTTATTTTTATTTTATTAGTTTTCATATAAGTAAATTTTAAGTTATATCTTATAAAACTAATTGAATAAATTATTGTTCTTATCCTATCTTAATCTAACCCATATTCAAGATTATTCTTTTTATTTGGAGAAATATAATATAATAGTGTTCAAGATTAAGTTATCATATTACGTTTATTCGTAAAAAAATTAAATTGAGACATATTATGATAGTTATATTTTATTTTCTCCACCAAATGAGCCCTGACCAATGGGCCGACCTAGTTGACCCACATTTTAATTTGAGGTATAACAAGACAATAAAAAAACAAGAAAATTTGACCCTGTACCCCCATTTTTATCCTTATACCCCCACAATTTTTTCAAAATGCCACAAATACCCTCAATTTTTTGTGTTTTTTTTTTTACAAAAATCCACTTTCACTTTCGGAAAACTTTTTACAAGTTTTCCGATACAGAAGAATGTTTCCGGAAAACTAAAAAAAAGATTTCCAGTACAGAAGGGAAAAATGTGTGTACCGGAAAACTTTCTCCAACTTTTCCGGTACAGAACGTGTTTCCGGAAAACTTTATCACAAGTTTTCCGATACACACCCTTATTTTAAAAAAAAAAAATTAAATTTTATTAATTTTTTTAAATCATTTAAAAAATTATTGAAAATTTTGGCGTGTCCGTGGCCACTCTATGTCGTGCTTACGTGTGACTATAATTTTGCTGTCTTTACCTCTATCCCTACCAACCGAAAAAAATATATAGTTAAAATCAAATAAATTAATTAAATACTAATATAATAAAAAATTAAAAAAAAATCTGAAACTACCGGAAAACTTGTGGGTGAAGTTTTCTGGTAACTTTCGAAAAAGTCACTACCAAGTTTTCCGGTAGTTCATTATTTCCGGAAAACTTTTTTCAAGTTTTCCGGAGCGTGTTCTGTACCGGAAAACTTAAAAAAAGTTTTCCGATAAAAATAAAATTTTTTACGTAATATATACGAGGGTATTATGGTATTTTCACAGGCTTTTTGGGGGTATAGGGTTAATTGTGGGGGTACGGAGTTAAATTTTCAAAAAAACAACTGAGTCTTTCCCAATTAGACTAGTTTACAAATAGGGTCGAACTGACCCAATAGATTTTGGACTACCCATTTTTTGAAAATAAAATGTCAATTTCCCATATTTTTTCTTTATGTCAATGTGCGTGAGATTTTGATTCTACTCACTAATTTTAAAAGTAATTGGCTCATCCCAGTCCACTAATATATCTTCTAATTCAATGCATCTCACAAAAAATTAATTGATTTAATTACAAAATTTTTATTCCCTTTGATTCTCACTCATTGTGTATGGAATTCCGACTTTTTTCATTATCTTTCACTCCCACTCAACTCAGTTTCATACGAGCACCTTCAGATGTTTTGGATTCTGTTGGAGAGTAAATTTTTGGCTTAATTGCAGTTCTAGTTTCTCTATTTTTATTGATTTACGAAATTGATCTCCTTATTTTAAAAGTCGATAGTTTTGGTCAATCCCTTTGATTTTTTAACTAAAAAATGATAACTAAAAAACGATGACGTGAGATGCTTTAAATAACGTGACATATGATACCATGATGTAGAATGAATAACACTATGAAATTTGAATAAAACGTCGTAAAAATTTATATTTCAACTTCAGAAATTTTTCATATTTTTAATTTAATTCATGACATATGAGTAATTAGTAGTTCTATATCATATAATTGTATGTTATGTCATTAAAAATATGTCAAATCGTTATTTTTTAGTTTAAAAATATGAGGGAGGGAACAAAACTATCAATTTTTAAAATAAGATGACTAATATTGTAAATTGGTAATAATAGTAAGACCAAAACTGCAATTAAGCTTTAACTTTTTTAAGTTGTTGATTGAAAATATTAAATACTTAATAAGCATTATATTTAAAAATAATAAAATGTAAGCGATGTGTATATATAAGATCAACTTAAGTACCTATATTGGAGAGCTCTATTGTGGATTATATATAAATATATATATAATTGCACATATTTTTTATACATAAATATGTGCATTAAGATTATCTTAGTAGTGTACTATAAAATCTAAACTTAAAAATATTAATGTTGTAACATTTTCACAACAATATCTATAATTGCACACATTAAATATATTAGTTAGTTAATCAATTATATAAGTTAAGTATAATAATTAGTTAATTATATTAATTAATTATAATTTATTGATTATATAAATCTAAAATGATACAGTTATCTTTTTATCAATTTACTTTTCTTATGTATCATGTTTTTAACCTTTTAGTGAGAAAAAAATGTTTTAACCTTTTGGAAATTAGACTCTAGAAGTTATAATTTACTTGCTTTTAAAACTTAATTTCCAGACTTTTATAGTCTCAATGTATATATAAATATATAATTTTTAGATGTTAGCTTTGAAAACACATTTTATCAATATATATTACGAAATCAACCTATGCATAAATATTAAATAATTCTAAAGTTAGGTTTTGAAAGGTGTTTTGAGGAAAAATTATGTGCGAAAATGTGTATAGAAAAAAGTAAGGGTGCAAAAAGTAACCTTTAGATTTGTGCACATTGGTTATTCATTTTGTGAAGCCCAAACACTTACGAGGTCCCCTTAAAACGTACTCAGACTATTCCAATATTGTTGAAAATAAAAGCCCCTTAAATTTATTAATTTTTTTTTTTTTCTGATAGATTTATCTTGATTGAATCTGGAGGTGTAAATACTTATAATTTTTTTTAATATTTCCTATAATTTTAGATTAACCATTCTGAACGTATAAAATATTAATTTAAATTTTTTTCACACATTCAAGTCAATTCAAATGTGTAAAAAAGTATGAAATATTTTAAATTAGTATTTAAATATCTGAATTGATTAATTCGGACAAATCCCATCCGAATTGATTAATCTGGATGAGGTTATAAAAAAATGAATTTAAGAAATTTTTGAGAATAAACAGAGATGAGAGGAGAAATAAAAAAAAAAAGACCATTCCAGTACTGGAAAATTGGTTTTTGTACCCCCCATTTGTGGTTGTACCCCCCAAATAGTTAAAAATCCAAAATTGCCCACACAATTTACCATTCAGTAAAAGGTAAAAAAAATTTACTCTCAAAATTTGATCCACTCCCAAAATTTCCGGTACGTATTTTTTTCCCCAAAAAATCCGGTAGTTAAAATGTAACTACCGGAAATTTCAAAACTTGTGAAATTTCCGGTAGTTGATTTCCTTTACCAGAAATTTCGTCACCAAATTGCAGGTACGTTATTTGTACTACCGAAAATTTGGGAGCTCTGAAATTTCCGGTAGTTGTGTTTCACCGGAAATTTCAAAAATCCGGTACTCATTTTGAATTTTTTTTGTTAATTTTTGAATTTTTTGTTGTTGACATAGATATGGAAAAAAAGACAACCAGTGTGTATAGATTTGACTGAAGCATTCACAACCGATCAAATTTTTGAATCACGGGAAGCTGTCATATCATGGGCAAGAGAGGTTGGCCGTCAAAATCGAGTAGCTGTTATCATAACTCGATCTGACGTAGAGACCGGAAAGAGATGAAGGAAATCTAAATTAATTCTTGGTTGTGACAGAGGTGGAAAATATCAGTCAAATAAAAGTGAGTCAGGTAATTCAACAAAAAGGTGTGGTTGTCCGTTTAAAATTCGATCGAGACCATTGGGCTGAGGGATGAATTATTAGTTTAGTGTGTGGACTTCACAACCATGAGTTAGTGGCTACTTTTGAGAATAATGCATTTGTGGGGCGCTTAAACGATGAAGATAAGAATCATGTTGACGAGCTGACAAAGTATCACGTTGCACCGAGGCATATCTTGTCATCTTTGAGGGATCGAGATAAGGAGAATGTGACTAGTATCTCTCAAATTTATAATCGACGAAGCACATATAGAAAGAATTTGAAAGGACCTAGAACTGATATGCAACATCTGTTGAAGTTACTTGAAGCTGAGAAGTATGCATGTTGGACTAGGACTCATGGAGACTCCAACGTTGTGAGGGACATGTTTTGGACGCATCCAGATTCCATAACTTTGTTGAACATGTTCCCTCTTGTATTGATCATGGATAGCACCTACAAAACCAACAAGTATAGGTTACCATTGTTTGAAATTGTTGGTGTAACTTCAACTGGGTTGACATTCAATGTTGCATTTGATTATATGGACAGTCGGCGTCAAGAAAACTTTTGTTGGGCATTAGAGAAGTTAAAAGAGTTGTTTCTTGCAAACACTCCATTTCCTCAGGTGATTGTCACTGATAGAGAACTTGCTTTGATGAATGCAATTGAAGTTGTATTTCTATCTTCAACAAATTTACTTTGTCAACTTCATATCAACAAAAATGTTGGAGCCAAATGCTAACAATATATATTGAAGAAAGATATGCAGGAACCCATTCTTGAGGTGTGGAAGAAAATTGTTTATTGTTCTGAAGAGAAAGAGTATGAGGAAATGTTGCAAATGTTTGAGCAAGCATGTGTCGATAATATTATTTTCTTTGACTACGTCAAAGACACATGGTTGAATCCTCACAAGGAAAGATTTTTTCAAGCACGGACCAATCGAGTATTGCATCTAGGAAATACTACAACTAATAGGTACATCATTAAAACTTTATTATTTTTGTTATATTTATACTTATATATGATTAATTTTGTTTATATATGATTAAACATGTATGATAGAATTTTGTTTTATTTTTATACTTATATATGATTAAATAACATCAAATTTTGCTTATGTTTGAATATTAGGGTTGAGTCTGCTCATTGGTCGTTGAAGAAATTTTTGGAACATAGCAAAGGAGATTTCTGTAAGGCATGGTCTGGTATCCATGACATGTTGAAGTACCAAATTATTAAGATCAAAGGTTCATTTGAGACAAGTAAGGGTCGCAGAGAGCATATACACAACAATCCATTCTATGAGAATTTGAATTGGGTTGTATCCAAGAACGCTTTAGATGATATTGATCATGAGTACAAGAGAGTCAGGTATATCGGTAACGACAAAGCTGCATGTTGTTGTACACTTAGAAACACTCATGGATTACCGTGTGCATGTGAGTTGACACGGTACAAGTTGAAAGGTGTTCCAATTCCATTGGAGGCTATTCATATACAATGGAGGAAATTAACAATGAATACTGATCAAGAGGAAGAACAGTTGGAAAAGGATTCAGAGTTGGACATTACATGTGAGATGAATGTTATTTGGAAAATATGGAAAACACTTAATATTGTTGGAAGAAGGGCATTGAAGAGCAAGTTGCGTGAAGTTGCATATCCAGAAACAACATCAATGTGTGCCCCACCAGATAAGATCAAAACAAAAGGTGGTGTGAAGAAGAAAAAAGGCAATAAGCCGAATGGATTTGATGTATATCGCGACCCTTCATTTTTTGAGCATGTTGATGCATCCCAACAAGTCTCCCAGCAAGCATCCAAACAAGTCTCATAAGCATCCAAACAAGTCTCCCAGGCATCCAAACAAGTCTCCCAATCATCCAAACAAGTCTCCTAATCAATATAATCATACTCCATTCAACATCCACATCACGTACTACAAGCATCGGTGGTGTAGGAGGGATATGCTAAGTATATCCGAACTGTCGGATGCACCTCTCTGGTAAATAAGGTACCATAGTGGTAGAGTCCTCGTCGTAATTTACTGCCCATATAACCTCAGTCTCCCTCAAAGCATCCAATTTTGCTCTGTAGTACGACACGCTCCCGGATGTTTGTTTAGGAGTCCACCGATACATCTGTGGCATGAAAGAAAACGGCTCATTCAGATCCCTTTTACAGATATCAGGGAAGTGCTCATATATCCAGGTCTGTAAATAATAAAAACATACAAATAATTAATTAACCATATTATCAAATAACAATATAATAAGTATGAAACATAATATAATAGTACCTGAAAGAGAGATAAATATCCACCAATCTGCTTCGTTGCCGGCAAAGTACTATCTCTTATATAGTCATATAACACAACAAGTGCTGCTGGTCCCCAAGCCCATCTGCCACATGTATCAAGATCGTGAAACAGAAACAAATATTTAGCAGATACTAGTGTAAAACTTTTATCTGCTAATATCGTACACCCTACTAAATGTAGTAGGTATGCCCTGGCTGCACAATCGTATCGTCCATCACGCAATTGTGTAAAAAATACCGATTTCAACCACTCGAAGCTGTACGATGGACCTCTGTTAATCCTGGTCTCTGCCACTGCTTCATCAACAGTAACTCCTAGTAGTTCAACGGCAACAGTAATCGCCAGGTCTTCACTGAAATTAGCTGGATGAGTGAAGAACTCACCACAACATGGGATGCTGAGTAGACCCCTGACATCGTCTAGAGTGATAGTCATCTCACCAAATGGCAGGTGAAATGAGCTCGTGTCTGCGTGCCATCTCTCGGAAAAAGCTGATATTAGATTACTGTCAATCATATTCAGACTACATCGCTGCAGAGGACGTAGTCCAGATACGGTAATCCAATGATCAATCTCCGCAGGTAATACAACTCTAATGTCAATAAATTTGGCCTGCTTCTTGCTATTTGAGACCACTTTAAGGGCGCGCCTATACTGTTTAATTACAATAAATAACAAACACACAATAAATTAAAATTTAAATAATGAATATAAAATTTAAATATAACAAATTATACTACAAATATATTAAAATAAATAAATAAATAAATAAAATAATAAATAATTATAATAATAAATAATTAAAATAATAAATATTATTAACTAACCTCCCCATTCCAGATTTTTACAGCTATGTGGTCCTCATAATTCTTCAGGACAGATAAATAGTACGAACCACCAGGAAATAATGGAGCATCAGGCAGGTCCTGCTCCTGATCCTGCTGCTCCTGCTGCTGATCATCAATATAATCATCCTGATGCTGATCATCAATATAATCACGTTGATGATGATCCTGCTGCTGCTGATCCTCCCGTTGATCCTGCTGGTGAACATCTATTTCTTCATTTCTCCTTCTACGTTTCTCAACTGCCGCTCTCCTATTTGACTGCGTAGGTGGCCGAACTCTAGAATATTCACCGCTGGTTTTAGCTCCTCTGGTCCTCACTGTAAACAATAGAATGAAAAAAATTAATCAAAGAATAGATAAAAAATAACAAAATATTAAATAAAAAAAAAACCAACTACCGGAAATTTCAGTGACATTTGAAATTTCCGGTGAAAATTCCGGAAATTTCAAATTTACGGTACACAAGGTATCGAAAGTAAACTACCGGATTTTTCAAATTTCCGGACCAATTCCCGGAAATTTCAAAAACGAAATTTCCGGTACGTATTTTGTGTACCGGAAATTTCAACGAATTTGAAATTTCTGGGAAAAAATTAAAAATCTCTGAACTCACTTTTTCCAGAAATTTCAGAATGAGGGTGTACGAGGAATTTTTGTGAATTTTACTAAATTTTTAGGGATATTTAGGTGATTTCACTCAAAATTTTTTAAAATGTGGGGATACAACAATAAATGGTGGGTACGAAAAATAATTGTCCCAGTACTGGGCTCATTTGGTCCACTCTTTAACTCAGCCCAGTCTTCTATTAGGCCCAATAACAGAAAACTCAAAATAAAATAAAAAAATAAAAATTACGATGCGATGCCCTAATTTCTGAGTTCTCGCTCCTATAAATTCCAACCCTCTTCTTCATTCTGCAGCCATAACAGTTCCTTAATACAGTAAAGGTGACAACTTTTGAAAATTTCACCAATTGGTATTTCAAATTTATTCGATTTCGCAATGTAATTTGGTTCTCCTTGTTCATTATTAGAATTAGGATTTTTGTTTCAACTTATTCTTTTTGAAATTGTTTTTGTTTTTTCAAATGTAAAATTTGACCCTTTTGTTTGATTTATTTGCTATTTAATTTTTTACATTTTTTTGTTAATATGCGACTTTGATTGTTTTCAAATGTATGATTTTGAATTTGTAATGGTTTATTAAATTTTGTGTTTTGCACTCAACTGGAATAAGGCTGTGTAATAGATTAATGTTATCATTGGCCTAATTATATGGTGCAAAAAGAAATTTTGGGTACCGCTTTGCAGATCTAACTTATCATGTTTTAACTGCCAGTATAATCCATACATTAACTATGAACTTTGATTTTTTGTTCTCAATGTTGATAATATATTAAAGTTAGATAGAGTATTATAGTAGGTAACCATTTGTTTCTCATTGACCTTTATAATTATTTGTGTTTATTTTTCTTTATTAGTTGCTAGAAAAAGTAAATCACAATGAGTTCGTTTGCAAAATTTATTACAAATTAGACCTTAATATATTTTTTTATAAGGTTTGCTTATTGACCTAGTACTGTGTTATTTATCTCAGTATTGTTTTGTTTTTGGTTGATGCCAATGCAAGCATGATGATGTGGCCTAAGATATGTGGCTTTGTTTATGTAATATTGGGACTGGTTTGTGTATTGCTGCTTGAACTTTCTTTTCTGTGCTGCTTTTATAACTGTTATCTCTTAAAAGCTTACTCTTGCAAATATGATACTAGGATTCTTTAGTTAAAAGTGCAGAAATTAAGTTGGGAAAATTATGACATATTTTGAGACCTACTTTAAAAACTATATTTATAAAAAACAAAACCATTTCTAAATTGAAGTATGCATTCTCTGACTAAAAAGATTATGTTTTTATTTTGTTGAACACTAGAAGGGCAAGTAAATTGGTTTGTTTTGTCCTCAATGTGTACTTTATAATGTACGTGGAAATGAAACATTGGACCCATTTTGCGGAAATAAGAGGAATTTTTGGCAAACAAATATAAGTATTCCAAGACATTTCAACAAAACATGGTACTCCTAAAACATGTTACTCCCTCGATAAAAAGTTGATTTTTGTGAGGAAGAGCTTATGTCAATATTAAAATATTAAGTTTTGATAGTGCAAAATTGTGTAACGAATCATAATTTTCGATAAGTATATTTGATGGCGGATGAACAACCAAATAAGTCGGATAAACCTATTAAATATTGAAGATCACGAGTTTAGTAGGATGGTTGCTGGAATTATAGGGAATAATATAAGAGCCATATTTGTTTTTTTATTTTTTTAATGTTAATAATAATTTGTTGAAATGGATTCGTGATATAACATACGGTTTGTCCTTATAATCTATTTAATTTTTTTTCTTTTAAAATATTCATATAATTTTTTATAAATAAATAAAAATGATAAAAAATGTAAATAATGTATGAAGTAATTTTATATACTTGAAAAAATTGTGATTTCTCTATCCATTACAATTGAAGAATGACTCACTATTATAAAAATTGCTAAACAAAATTCAATCATCTCTAAAAATATTTGCTCTAACATTAGATATAGCATCACATTATTTTGTTCTCGTGAATTCATATTTACTTATATATAAGTGTATCAACATTATAATTATTATTTTTCATCAATTTTTTTTATATTGGTATAAAATAAAATAAATAAAAAAATAACCAAAAATGAGAAAATATTTATTAACTCTTGTCCGGTTGAGAACGAATTGTTTTAACCCACTTCAGATGAAGGATAAGTAAATACGGTTGAACCAGTATTATTTAAAAATTTTGATTACCGTATCATATCCGAGTGCTGTATCAAACAAAGGATTAGGGAGATATAGGATCCTGAAGGAATTATATTTTAATAAAACATTGAAGGAATTGTATTCTAGCTTATTTTTGCTAAAGTTGTTAGGAAAAAGGAAAGTATGATCACTAATATGAAAAGATTTATTGATGGTAAATGTTTGTGGATTTGGCAATGGGAAATTATGCTAAGTGAACCAGAATATGGGAAGATTGCTACATTGGAAATGATTTTGGAAGGTGATATGATTCATCACTCGATATTTGTAGAGTCATTTTGAATTAATTATTTAATTTATTTCTTTTAATTTAATATTTGTTTTAGAGGTATTTTGTGCAGTTGTGTAATGTTTATTTGGTTAAGTGTAGTGCTGAATTTTGGTGAAAAACAACATGACTCATCTGCAGTATATTAATCATATAGAGTTGTAGACATTGAAATGTAGTCAAATCAGTTGCAAATGAAAACTAACATCCATAGCTACAACTTTCATGAAGATAGTGAAACACAATTTAGATTGTAAAAAGGTGAAGTGCAGGTTAAATTAGAGGGAGATAAATTTTGGAAGAACAAAGGTGTTTATTTGACACTGTAGAGCATTGCGCCCAAAATAAGCACATTATGCTTAGCCATGTGTCACAATGCATTTGATGCCACAATTATCTGTCTAGAGCATAGCAGTGTGCCCAGAATGAGGGCAATGCACTAACACACGTCCCAAAGCTCTATTTAAGCTCAAAACTCAAAATTTGCAAAGATTCTGACCTATAGGATATTGGGATCATATTGAGCACATTTTGGAAACTAGGAACTTGAATATTTCACTCTTGTAAGCAAGAAGTGAAGATTCATTCCATCTTTCTTATGTGTAATTTCATCATCTTGATTGTCACAATGTTATCAGTCATGAACTAATTTTCCTTTTGATTAGGATGTAAATGACCCCCTTGAATCTATGTAGTATTGAATCCTTATTACTATCTATGCAATTGAAATTGTTATTTTTATTAATTAATTCTTATTCTTAATTCTTTTCGTTGATTGGAAATTATCTAATTGAATTTAGAAATTACTTCGCTATTGAAAAATAGGTAGTAACAACCGAACTTATAATTAATGTTCATGTTTCAATATTGGCTATAGGAATATTGATTATAACACGTGTTTGATAAATTGACGAACTTTCATGTTTTGAGTAACAATCTAGATCACATAAACAATCAGGGTTCATTGTTATAAAAATGGATTTTGAGTTAATAAATCGGTCTTAATCTAATATGCTAATTTGATGTAACTATAATAATTTGATTGTTAAAATATTGATTCAATAATTACAAAGTGAAAAGGAAGTGATTCGAAATCTTAATCATTCTTTCTCTGAATTTCTATCTCGTTAATTTTAATTTGTTTTTACTCAAACAACCAATTATTAAACATTTTACTCACCTAAGTGTTATTAACTTTGTTGCGTATTTAAATTAAACACAATCCTTATGGAGATGATATCTCGTATCACTATTATTACTTGAACGATTTGGTAAACTTGCCAAATATCTATCACCTCCATAAACCCCTTATTCAAAATAAAATACTGACTAAACAAATTTTTCTCATGTATTTCAACTAACACAAGATGTATAAACTTGAAACAAACTAAAATGCTGCAACAAGATGAGAAATAGAAACGATGCACTAAGACGACAAATAACATAACATCACACATAAACGATAAAATTACAAAAAAAAAAAAAAATCTGGATTTGTGATTCTGGACTAAAAATAGTCCAAAATCACCCTTCTAAGAAATGATAAAGAAGAACGAACTGAAGATTTTATTTTTGAAAGGAGAGTGGTGATAGTAATCTTCAATTCTAATGATATCGACTCTTTAGGTACTAGTCATTTTATCCAAATAGATGAAGCTATGAAAGAAAAAAATATGAAGAAGAAAAAACATCTAATTTTCACATTAAAAGATGAAAATTATTTTGTTGTTAAATGAGTTTAGTTAAAAACTTGGTTTTTATAGACTAAACTTGAAAGATCTTAGTTTTTATTAGACTCAATTAATTTGTTCTATTTTGTGTTGTTAATTCCTAGTATTAAGTTTTAATTATATTTTTCCCTATTATTTGAGAATTATGCTTTAATTAAATTTAGGACTATTAGCTTAGTTAGTTTTTTTTTTTCTTCTTGGTTCAATCTTATATAAAATGGGAGAACCATTTTTCTCATTGTAAGCAAGACTCATTCTAATTATTATTGAGGTACTTTTAGAAATGTATTCCATTGAATATGAAATTTACTAATATGGTATAAGTCACAATATACATAGTGTGTTTGGACGAGAGTCTTTTTTTAGGGAGTGTTATTTTATAGGAGAATTCAAATCTTTCAAGTAAGCTATCTTGTTTTGATAATAAGTTTAGAGAATTTTTAAAATGAAGGGATTTTATGAGATATTTTGTCAAAGGTAAATTTAGAGAATTTCAAATACTACCTAAAACTTAAGAATTTCAAATTCCCTCTTTACTTTATAATATATAAATCATGAAATGGTTTAGTAAAAAATAAATAAATCATGAAATGGTCTCTATAATTTTTTGCAAGTTTATAATTTTGACCTTATATATTTTAAAATTTGCATATTAGTCCTTATAGTATTATTTTTTTGCTAATTGATCCCTAAAAATCTTCAAAGTTAGCAAAATAGTCCCTCAAATTTTACAAAATTTTAGTTTTGTCCCAAATTTAATTTTCATTTTTTCCTCACAACTTTTGAAATTTATAAAATAGCTCAATTTTAAAAAAACAATTTTTTAACCAAACAATAAAATTTAGAAATGAAAGAAATTCAATTGAAACATTTGAATTACTTAAAATGTTATTTTTCTTAGAATTTCCAATTAACTCATCCGAACATGCTCTTAGTGATTTCTCATTCATTGATAACTCTGTATCATATGCATGTTTTTAATTGTCTTTTAAGTAATTATTTATTATAGTTATCGTAGTTTTTAGCTAACTTTATGACTGAGTTATTTAAATAAATTGTGGCCTTGTGATTCTTTGAACAATTAGGTATTTATGTTTTTAATTTCTTCATTAACTATATATTTCATGAAGTTTTTATTTTATTTATTTGGCTCAACAAAACAGGCTGACCGTTTGAGCGAAATGTTACGTCTAAAGTTATGAAGTTATTATTACGGTGCCTAATAATTAAAGGATTACAAATTATAAATATTAATTATTACTATTATATTTTATATATACAATATTATTTATATATAATAAAAATATATAAATAATATTTATGTATCTATATTTTATATAAATGCAATGAAATTTACATTGATTATACGATTAACAAAACACTCTCCAAGAGCTATATTCAAAAGTTACTACAAGTGTCACTTTTCCACAAGATTACAAAATCCCATAATTAAATGCTCCATTAAATTAAATTAGATATTTTTAATAATTGTCAAGTAGGTAAAACATGCAAATTCTCTCACATTTCAAATTTAGACCAACAAATCTAATCAAATCATAATTGTCCAAAGAGGGAATCCTGAAAATTGAATACACGCCAACTACACTACAAAATAATTCCTGCACATTCAATACAATTTCAAATTACACACTAAACTATAAGGTTAACATTCCTATGATTGCATACATTTTCTTCTTCTTTTTTTACAATTACAATTAATGTGTTAATTACAATGTTTTTTTTCCCTTTCTTTTTGGACATATTAATTACAATATTTCTTAGAAAGTTGAATATTTGAGGCTTTATACATGAGATTAATTTATATGCATCCACATGCAAATTTTTTTCACACATACATTCAATCATATTACACCATATTACTTTTTTATGTTACTTTAAAATATTTTCATTAAAACATACATTGATTTATTTGATTGGATGCATAGATAGTTTTTTTTACACAATCGGTATATATAAATTAAATCTTTTATATATTTATTTATATACATAAATATCTTTTTTTGAAAAAAAAACAAGCTTCAAAATCATACACCATCAAACATTTTTTGAAACTTAATATTTATGATTAATTCCAAATGTTTATACTATACTTTTTAGGAGTCAATATCTGCCATTTAATCATACTAATATCTGTCATTTAATCATACTGCATCATCAACTCAACAATCAAATATATAAAATTGTCTAAATTCTAGCTATTAATTAGTGAATAATACAACAAAAACTAACAGATAAATAAAATCAATATATTCAATAGCGAAAAAAAGTTAGTGATGTTGAGACAAAATCTCTCAAATGATTTTAATGATAACAAAATTGTTTAAAGATTATGATTGTGTTTTATGACTAATCTGTGCTTTTGAGTGAATTATTATAAGAAAACAGGTTAATCATCAATTAGAACGAAAGGGAGAAAAATCTGGGTTAATTCATTAAGGTTTCAAGCTAGAGGATGGGACAGAACCTTGAGAGGATGGGTCTTCAAGTTGAAATTTTCCATCCTCGCTGTTATAACGGTTTTAATCCATCAAAAGAGGTCAAACCAGCATGAATAAATAATTATATAAAGCATTTGATCAAAAGAAGTCACAAGGCTAGCTATACAAGGTCCGAGGATAGCTTATAGCTTGGGTTTTCAAGAAGTCACATGTTTGCAAACCACCATCCCATGTGCAAAGGCTAAGGGCAGCCCTATATTTCATTCTTGGATGATTGGAAAAATAAAGCAAAGTCAATATATAGAAAGGCAACTGCAAACAAACTCAAAATAGTAGTCACAAGTCTTGAAGAATGAGAAAAGAAAAAGGCTACACAAGACCAAGGCTCAAGGCTAGGCTGAGGATGGACTGCATAGGTCCAAGCACAGCTGATGGCATTTTCGTAAATATGATGAAAGACCATGGATTGATTTGAATTGATCCCAAACGGTCACAAAAGCTTGTCTCATGGAAAGAACATCTCAAGAACTCTATAAAAGGCAGCAAGCTATCCATCATTCGAACACACAACAAATATTGCAGAAAAAGATCAAGAATCTTAAAGTTTATCAGAAGCAATATTCATCCTCTCATCATACTTTCTACATCCATACACTAGATCTTTGAAATATCTTTTTAGAAAGTGTTTAAGTTGAGAGAAAACAAATCATACTCATATCACTCTGTAATTTTCAAGTAAGTTGTACTTGAAAATATTTGAAAGTTGATTGTAAGCTTGGTGAAGCTTGAGAATACACAAAGTGTAATCATCCTCTGCAAGAGGCTGATCTGTTTGATCTTTAGTGAAATCTCACAAGGTTGTGAGGACTGGACGTAGCCATCATTGGGTGAACCAGGATAAAAGTTGTGTCTCTATCTCTTTACATTTCCTTGCATTTATTCTGCTTTCATTTGAAAAGTTTAAAAAACCATTTCCAGTTCGCATCCTCATTGAGAGGATAGAAACTCATAAATTCTTGAAACTATTTTTAAACGCCAAAATCCCTATTCAACCCCCTTCTAGTGATATTTAGCTCCATCAATTGGTATCAGAGCAAGGTTCTCTAGAAATATTACATCTAACAGTGTAAGAGAAAAAGATCCAAACGAAAAATGTCAAAAGCTAAGTATGTTCCTGAAGGAGGATCCTCCACTAGACCTCCCTACTTTGATGGGACAGATTACTACCACTGGAAAAGTAAGATGAGATTGTTTCTCATATCACAAGATAACAACATGTGGTCTGTTGTTGAAAACGGGGATCATGTCATCAGAATCAACAACACAGATGCAACCTCCGACGAGAAACCTCAAGCACAATGGACGACTGATGAAAATGCTAAGGTACTCCTAAACTCTAAAGCTCATTTATTTCTAACGTGTGCTTTGAGCAGGGAAGAATATGATAGAGTTGAAGAATGCAAAAATGCCAAGGAACTCTGGGATACTCTAAGGATTCATCATGAAGGATCAAGCCATGTAAAGGAAGCAAGGATTGACATGGGAGTAAGAGAGTTCGAGTTATTTGAAATGAAGGAGGAAGAAACGATTGATGAAATATTCTCAAGATTGACAATCATACTCAACAATCTGATATCTCTTGGAAGGGTGTATTCCGTTCAAGAGAGGATAAGAAAAATCTTGAGGAGTTTACCAAAAGAATGGAGACCAATGGTGACTGCCATCACAGAAGCAAGAGACTTGGCCAACATGAAATTAGAGGACCTGGTTGGAACTCTAAGAGCTCATGAACCTCTGTTGCTGGCTGACAAACCAAGCAAAAAAAGAAAAATGATAGCTCTAAAATCAAGCCAAACAGAAAGCTCATCTTCCAAAAGAGCTAAAGAAGCCGCAAAGAAAGAAAGTGCAGACTATCCTCTATCCGAGGAAGAAGATGAACTTGCTCTTATTTCAAGAAGAATCCAGAGGATGATAAATCGTAGAGGACAGGACAAGATCTCCTCAAAAAGAAAAAACTGACAAAAGTCAGATTACTTGTTTTGGATGCAACAAGTTGGGTCACTACAAAACTGAGTGTCCTCTAAACAAAAAGGGATCAAGAAGATTTCCTTCCAAAAACAAATCCATGATGATCACGTGGGATGACAGTGATGATTCATCCTCTGAGCAAGAAAAGGAAGAAGAAGCCAACCTCTGTCTCATGACAAATGCAGAATCTGAAAAGGTAAGCATATCTGAACTTTGTCCTAATTGTGAACAATTAGAAATAGTGTTTGATAAACTTTTAAATGACTCAAACACTTTATCTCAAAAATGTGGATCTCTTAAAAACCAACTTTTTGAAATAAAGAAGTTAAATGAGGAACTACAAGCTAAGAATAAAAATTATGAACAAACCATTCAAGACTTGCAGTTATCTCATGAAAAGTTTTCTGAGCAATACTTTATTTTGAACAACAAGATGGTCAAAACCAATCCTCCAGAAGAGGATGCAGAAAAGGAAATTTTGAAAATAGAGGTTAAAGAACTCAAAAATGATCTTTCCAACTTTGTTAAATCCACTGATACTTTTCAAAAAATTATGGGATCACAATCTGGAATCTTTGACAAAGCTGGTATTGGATTTAAAAGTTCTCAAAAACAAAAACTTTATGAAACAAGAGGATAGGCCAAGATGTACTTTTTGCAAAAAACTTGGACATACTTTCAAGAGATGTTATGCCAAGTAAAGGGCTGAAAACATTAAGAAATGATGTTCATTCTGTGGTAAACATGGGCATCATGATTCAGTTTGTTATCATAAAAGAAAATTCCTCTAAAGAGGAAGAACTAACCAACAAGGACCCAACTCTATATGGGTACCTAAGTCACTACTAAACTCAAACACAGGTACATCCTCTGATCAACAAAAGAAAGCCTTGGTTCTTGGACAGTGGTTGCTCAAGGCATATGACAGGGGATAGGCATTGCTTTATTTCATTGGAAATAAAGGATGGAGGATGAGTCACATTCGGAAATAATGATAAAGCTCAAATAAAAGGTACCGGTATCATTGGTAATAAAAATTCTGCCAAAATTGAAAATGTTCAATATGTAGATGGTTTAAAACATAACTTGCTTAGCATTAGCCAACTTTGTGATAGTGGTTTTGAAGTTATTTTTAAACCCAATCTATGTGAGGTTAAACACTCATCCTCGGGTAGAGTTTTCTTCTCCGGTTTTAGAAAAAAGAATTTATATGAGCTATATCTTGATGATTTGCCTACTGAATCTTGTTTTGTATCCATTGAAAAGGATAAATGGGTATGGCATAAACGAGCTGGTCATACAAGTTTAAACACTATTTCTAAATTGTCTAAATTAGAATTAGTTAAAGGCCTTCCAAAAATTGATTTTGAAAAAGACAAAATTTGTGAAGCTTGTGCCAAAGGAAAACAAGTAAAAAGTAGCTTTCATTCTAAAAATGTTGTTTCCACAAACCATCCTCTTGAGCTACTTCATATTGATCTTTTTGGTCCTATTAAAACTCCTAGCCTTAGTGGAAAAAGGTACGGATTTGTAATTGTTGATGACTTTTCACGTTTTACTTGGGTCTTATTTTTAAAACATAAAAATGATGCCTTTGAGGCTTTTCATTATTTTTGTAAAAAGATCCAAAATGAAAAGGGATAAAAAATTATCTCTGTTAGAAGTGACCATGGAGGAGAATTTGAAAATGAATCTTTCAAAAATATTTTTGATGAAAATGGTATTTCTCACAATTTTTCTTGCTCAAGAACTCCTCAACAAAATGGAGTTGTGGAGAGGAAAAATAGAACTTTGCAAGAAATGGCTAGAACTATTTTGAATGAAGCCAACATTGAAAAATATTTTTGGGCTGAAGCAATTAATACCGCTTGTTATGTTTTAAATCGTGTATCCATTAGAAAGATTCTAAACAAAACTCCATATGAACTATGGAAAGGAAGAAAACCAAACATCTCATTTTTTCATATATTTGGGTGTTATTGTTACATCCTAAATAATAAAGAAAATTTGGGAAAGTTTGATTCAAAATCTGACAAAGGATTGTTTTTGGGATACTCCACTTCGTCTAAAGGTTATAGAATATATAATCTTAGGACTCAAATTGTGGAGGAATCCATGCATGTTATTTTTGATGAGTTTGATGACTTGTGCTTAGAAAAAATTGATAAATATGAGGAAGATGAACCTTCATCCTCCAATGCACCCAGTCCAAACGAAGAGGATGATTCTGATCCATCCTCTCAGCAACCTCCACGAGGATGGAAGACAGTCACTTATCATCCTCCATATCTGATTATTGGAGACACGGCTGATGGAGTAAGAACAAGACAGTCCATACGAGGAAATGCAGCTACCATGGCCATGATTTCACAAATTGAACCAAAAAATATTGATCAAGCTATTTGTGACAAATCATGGGTTGAAGCCATGATGGAAGAACTCTCACAGTTTGAAAGAAACAAGGTATGGAACCTTGTACCTCTTCCACTTGAAAAATCCATCATTGGAACAAAATACTGAATGAGGATGGAGAGGTAATAAGAAACAAGGCAAGGCTTGTTGCTCAAGGCTACAATCAACAAAAGGGAATTGACTACGATGAAACATTTGCACCGGTTGCAAGACTTGAAGCTATACGCATCCTCCTAGCATATGCCACCCATAAAGGTATCAAACTATACCAAATGGATGTCAAAAGTGCTTTTTTGAATGGATTTCTAAATGAGGAGGTTTATGTTAAACAACCTCCTGGATTTGTGGATGAAAAGAATCCCAACCACGTATTCAAACTCTCAAAAGCCCTTTACGGATTAAAACAAGCTCCTCGAGCTTGGTATGAGAGGTTAAGCTCTTTTCTTAAGGAAAATGGATTCATCAGAGGACAGATTGACACTACTCTTTTCAAGAAATCATCTAAAGAAGATTTGTTAATTGTCCAAATTTATGTGGATGACATAATTTTTGGATCCACTAATGAAAAGATGTGTGAAGAATTCTCAAATCTTATGCAAAGTGAATTCGAGATGAGTATGATGGGTGAATTGAAATTTTTTCTTGGATTACAAATTAAACAACTCAAAGATGGTATTTTCATCTCACAAGAAAAATACACTAAAGATCTTCTCAACAAATACAACATGAGTTCAGCCAAGAGTATGGGAACCCCTATGCACCCATTCTCCATGCTTCACCAAGATGATGAAGGAACTCCAATTTCTGAGAAAGAGTATAGAGGGATGATTGGATCCTTATTATACTTAACAGCAAGTAGACCGGACATAGTCTTTGCTGTAGGTCTTTGTGCAAGGTTTCAATCCTCTCCCAAAGAATCTCATCTTACAGCAGTTAAGAGGATTCTGAGATACCTTGTTGGAACAATAAACTTTGGAATCTGGTATGAGAAAAGCTCAGATCTTGACCTCATAGCCTACTGTGATGCTGACTATGCAGGAGATAAAGTTGAAAGGAAGAGCACAAGTGGAGCTTGCCAAATTCTTGGTAAATCCCTAATCAGTTGGTCATGCAAGAAACAATGCACCATTGCTCTATCAACTACAGAGGCTGAATATGTTTCAGCTGCACAATGCTGCTCACAATTGCTGTGGATAAAGAATCAACTAGAGGATTATTCTTTAAGGTACGCAAAAATTCCCATCCTCTGTGATAATACAAGTGCCATAAATCTTTCAAAAAATCCAATTCAGCATTCTAGATCTAAGCACATTGAAATTAAACACCATTTTATAAGAGATCATGTTCAAAAAGGTGACATTGAATTAATTTTCATTGACACTGAAAATCAATTGGCAGACATTTTTACGAAACCTCTCCAGGAGGATCGTTTCAAAAATATTTTGGAAAAACTTTCCATCATTAATTTTTCTAAAATTAATTGATTTAGTGTTTTATCCTTTGTATCATGACTGTGTTTCTCTTATTTTAATTGTTTAATTTTTATTATTATCAAAACTGGATGTGAGATTAAGCATTCCTTTTAAGTTAGAAAGGTGAGAGGACGGGAAACAACCCAGAGGATACAGTTTCCTCTTTTGGGAAACTCCTCGTATCACGCAAGCACGCGCCTCCCTCCCTCCCACACCTGTCCGTTCTCCCACGTCCCTAAGCCTAGCGCCTCCATCATCATGACTGCCTAGGGAAACATCTTACGCCTCCTCACTTGAATAGTCACTTCAACTTCCATCCTCCTTTACTTAATCCCTCAATCTTCTCTCCTCTTCATCCTTCAACCCTCATTCAAAAATCAGAACTCATCTTCCTTCTGCGTTTCTGTTCCAAAATCCAATGGCTCGCACCAAAGTAACAGCTAAACGCAAAGCTTCAACTCAAGAAAATGAATCGATCCAAGATCATTACTCCAGCAAGGAGTCTGATCATCACGAAGAAGGCAACTCTGATGCAACTACGCCTCAAGTACCTCCATCCGTGTCTCATCCTCCTGAACCTTGTTCAACCATTCCCTCTCCTTCCATTAATCCTAAGAAACGCTCCACCAAACCTTCATCCTCTACTACATCCTCCACACCTAAAAGGCGATCCTCCAGGATCATGTCTGGAGTTGTTTCATCCAAAAGGTCAGTGTCTCAAGACAACACTGTACACGTGATAAATTCAGATGATTCTGAGCAAACCATCTCTACTGAGCCGCTTCAACCACAACCACCTGCCAAAACACCACCACTGTTTCCACTCCTAAAAAGCCTAAGAAACCTCTCTTCAAAAAACCTCGAGCCTCCTCATCCAAAATCTCTGTCAAACTGTTTGATTCACCCATCCTAGAAACAAATTATGTTTCTAAATGGCAAAGTAAATCTGTTGTAAATGGAAAGATTATTTGCCTCGCTGATTTGAAAGAAGGTGGTTTCAACATTGAAGAAATGTTTGATCAATTAGGCTGGACTTCCTTCCTCTGTATCAATGAACCACAATATCCACGCCTTGTTAGAGCATTTTATGCTGCTTCAAATGGCTCACGTGGCCTTACAAGCTTCAACATTGTTCTGAAGGGTGTCCACATGGAAATCAACCCTACTACCTTATGCCAGATTTTAGACATTCGTGATGAAGGTATGTGTTGCTTCACTGAGAATTGGTATTCTCAATGTATGGTCACCTGTAACTCCGTCCTTGCCAACACTCTAATTTCTACGACCAAACCCCATGTAGCCTCAAATCTGCTTCCTATCTGTCGTATCCTCCACAACATCTGTGTCCATTGTATTGTTCCTAGAGCTGGCAGTTTCGAGAAGGTTACTGAATTAGACCTTCTCCTCATCCCCCACCTTATGTCTGGAACTCCTCTACATTTAGGCTATATCATTTTCAGCTTTATGTTGAATGCCTCAATCTTAGGAAGGTTAGCCCCCTACGACATGGTGTTAACCAAAATCTTTAAGTTTTTCAATCTACCCTTAGATGATGAACCCTCACTCCATTTTTACAACACCATCTCAATGAAAAATGTGAAACAAATGAAGCTCACTTTGTCTGCCTCCATCACCCCTCCTTCTCCAAAAAGGAAAAGAACTCGCAACTCATCCTCTACCACTCCACCACATGAATCCATCACTGCTCAACCTCTGTCAGAGGATACTCCCTCCAAAACCACTCAAGAACCCGTCTTGACGATTGATCCTCCTCCATCTCCACCAAATGAATTTGTCATTCCTTCACCACCTCACTTCCCACTGTTGCCAGACCTCTCCTTACCACTTGACGAGTCACCTCCTCTTGAGGATACTGTTCCAGAAGCTCCCCTTCAACTAATGGAGGATGGAGAAGAGCTCTATTTTGATCTAAATCTAACCTATCATCAATTTTCTCCTTTGAGCCATTCTGAGACTTTTCCTGAGGAATTTCCTCCTGATTTGCAAGAAAATGTCCTGATACCTCCTACTTCTGCTCCTCCTTCAACTCATGTTGATGCCATTGTTCCTAAACAACCCCAACCTCTACCTGAGGTTCCTATTGGTTTCTGTTCTATTGATTCATTTTTAGCTCCAACAAAGGATCAACCTTCTAAGGACAATGTTGGGAGTTCGCAGAATAAGAGCTCCAGCGTCAACAATCAACCCAAGGATTCATGCCCTAGCCAACGTACTAAGGAACATAAACTCAATAAGCATATGAGGCTTCTAAAGACCATCAGGAAGGATCAACAGAAACTGATTCGTCGTTTCGATCTCTTCCAGAAATCGTTTGCACAGTTTGGACTCATCCTTGAATGGGTTACCAAACATATGGTTACTACGGCTGCTCCTGATGTTCAACTTCCTGAGCTCCCTGCCATGCCTTCATTTGCTGTTCCTGTTTCCTCACCTTCGTCCTCCTCTGATGAGCTGTCCTCTTCAGAGTAGCATTTTCACTCCTATTTTTTTGCTGCTGCCACAATTCAGGGGGAGAATGATTATGATATTTTGATGCTATTGCTGCCATGTTATGATGTTTTGTTGCTGCCATGTTAGGATGTTTTGATTAAGTTGATGTTTAAGTTGATGTCTTATTAATGTTTTGCTGTTTTGAAAAGACTATGTTTATGCCATTATAATCTTATTGGTTTTAATCTTACAATATCATTTTAGTCTATCTAAGATTCATATTGCTAGCATACATTCAGGGGGAGTAATATTTTTTTAGATCTTAAAATTTTAAAAATAAATTACTCACTTGATTCAGGGGGAGCATAAACATTTAACATCATCATATTTAAAAATCATAATCTAAAGAATTTTGTCATCATCAAAAAGGGGGAGATTGTTGAGACAAAATCTCTCAAATGATTTTAATGATAACAAAATTGTTTAAAAATTATGATTGTGTTTTATGACTAATTTGTGCTTTTGAGTGAATTATTATAAGAAAACAGGTTAATCATCAATTAGAACAAAAGGGAGAAAAATCTGAGTTAATTCTTTAAGGTTTCAAGCTGGAGGATGGGACAGAACCTTGAGATGATGGGTCTTCAAGTTGAAATTTTCCATCCTTGCTGTTATAACGGTTTTAATCCATCAAAAGAGGTCAAACCAGCATGAATAAATAATTATATAAAGCATTTGATCAAAAGAAGTCACAAGGCTAGCTATACAAGGTCCGAGGATAGCTTATAGCTTGGGTTTTCAAGAAGTCACATGTTTGCAAACCACCATCCCATGTGCAAAGGCTAAGGGCAGCCCTATATTTCATTCTTGGATGATTGGAAAAATAAAGCAAAGTCAATATATAGAAAGGCAACTGCAAACAAACTCAAAATAGTAGTCACAAGTCTTGAAGAATGAGAAAAGAAAAAGGCTACACAAGACCAAGGCTCAAGGCTAGGCTGAGGATGGACTGCATAGGTCCAAGCACAGCTGATGGCATTTTCATAAATATGATGAAAGACCATGGATTGATTTGAATTGATCCCAAACGGTCACAAAAGCTTGTCTCATGGAAAGAACTTCTCAAGAACTCTATAAAAGGCAGCAAGCTATCCATCATTCGAACACAAAACAAATATTGCCGAAAAAGATCAAGAATCTTAAAGTTTATTAGAAGCAATATTCATGCTCTCATCATACTTTCTACATCCATACACTAGATCTTTGAAATATCTTTTTAGAAAGTGTTTAAGTTGAGAGAAAACAAATCATACTCATATCACTCTGTAATTTTCAAGTAAGTTGTACTTGAAAATATTTGAAAGTTGATTGTAAGCTTGGTGAAGCTTGAGAATACACAAAGTGTAATCATCCTCTGCAAGAGGCTGATCTGTTTGATCTTTAGTGAAATCTCACAAGGTTGTGAGGACTGGACGTAGCCATCATTGGGTGAACCAGGATAAAAGTTGTGTCTCTATCTCTTTACATTTCCTTGCATTTATTCTGCTTTCATTTGAAAAGTTTAAAAAACCATTTTTCAGTTCGCATCCTCACTGAGAGGACAGAAACTCATAAACTCTTGAAACTATTTTTAAACGCCAAAATCCCTATTCAACCCCCTTCTAGTGATATTTAGCTCCATCAAGTGAATATATTTTAAAATAAAATTTTAGTGAATAAAAATTAAATTAACAATAATAAATATAAAATATATTAGATTAATAAATTTCAAATTACTTAATTCAAAATATTTTAAAGATTAATAATATAAGTTTATTTATTAATTAAAAATATCTTTTTATGTTATTATATATTTTTGAGCTAATTGATTTGTTAACTTTGTTAAACACTTCAATTAGCTTATCCTTTATTTGCTATCGGAAACTAATTTTAACAAAAAAGAGCCCAAAGATTTGTGTTGACGCCTTGCCAATGAAAACAAGGAAAGGAGATAATAATTTTTTTTATGGACTGAAATATATTTTTTGTTCTTTATATTTTACCTAATATTTATTCTATTTATTTATTTATTTATTTGTTTGTTTTTATCTGTTATCGATCGTTTTAATAGTTTGTCTTTTACTTAATATTCATTTTAATCCTTTATCTTTTGCAAAATTACAAGTTTGCCATTTATTAAGGACTAAAACGATTATTAGGTAAAATATAAAAAACCAACTCAGGGAATTGGTTCCCATTTTTTAAAAGTCGACTGTTTTGGTTATTTTCTTAGATTTTTGAACAAAAAAGTGATGATTTAATATATTTTAAATGAAGTGGCATACATTTTAATGATATAGAATCATCTAGATGTATTAATTATTCATATGTCGTTAATTAAATTACAAAAAAAGTAAAAATTAAAGTTGAAAGTTAAGTTTTTAGAGGATTTTATTGCGATTTCATAGGTGTTAATCATTTTACATTATCATATCATATGCCACATTATTTAAAGCATGTCACATCGTTATTTTTTAGTTAAAAAATCAGAATGAAAGATCAAAACTGTCAAATTTTAAATTAGTGGGAACAATTTTGTGAATTAATAAAAATAAAGAAACTAAAACTCCAATTAAGCCAAAAAAAATTATAACCAATTCATGGCATAACTCTTACTTTAGTTACTCCGCTTAATAACCTTTTGTAAATATTAAATTTCATCAATCAAATCATTAAATTAATAATTTTTATTGAGCATAACAAATATGTAATTTTTAATAAATTTTTAATATTATTTGATACTTTATCAAATAAATTCACTATGACATAGGATATACTTTTTAAAATACAAGTATAATATTAACTATAAAATCTTATAGCAATACATATCTAATTTTTGTATTGGTTTGCAAATTGATAAGGTAATATTAAAAATTGAACGATTGCATTGATAAAATTTAGGTCTTTTTATATTAAAATATTATTTAGGTCTTTGAATTTGAACTTCCATCTTGATAATAAATATTAACTTTTTTTATTCAAGTCATGTTGTGGAGGTACTAATATAGTTTCTTCTAAAAATCTTATTAATCATATTGTAATTGTGATAGTAATAGTGTTGACTTCTTTAAATATTTATAAATAATAAAAATAATTTTAAAGTAATGTTTACATCTTATTTATTACTTATGTAAATTTTATATAATATATGTATATTCATTTTCATAATTTAACATAATTTTTTTGGGAAAAATTTACTTGTGTATGGCACAGGTTTCACCAAAGTATATATTAGTTAGAAGCATGGTGGCCAGAGGAAAAAACGGTAGCAATAAAAGGACGGAGAGTAGTCGCTAGTGAAAAGAATAAAAGGAGAAAAGAGAAAATGACATGATTTTTGGATGCAATGGGGAGATAACTACACTTTATCGAAGATCTAATGTAATCTTTATGTGTAATTTTTTTCTTTCTACATATCTTTTATTAAACACTATGAGGAGCTAATTTACTCATTGATTAGATATTAGATAAATCTTCTTGAATCTATGTAATTTTGATTTTCGTATATTATATTTACAATTAAAATGTATTTGATTATTCATATTTTTTTTAATGTTTTTATGTGCTTGATCACCATATAATTGTATGGAAAATATACTATAATAATCAAAACCAAATTATATGTTCATATTTCAGTATTGTTATAGGAATATAATATATTAACATCTGTCTTATAATTAACGTTCTTACGTGTTTTGAGTAACAAACTCGATCACCTAAGGAATTAGGGTTTGTTGTTATAGAAAAGGGATTTTGAGCCAATGAATTGGTCTTAGTCTAATTTGTTAATTTGAAGTATTCAAAGAGGTCAAATTGTTAAAATAGTAAATCAATAATTACATAGTGAAAAGTAGGTGATTCAAATTCCTTAATTATTTTTCTCATAATCTCTATCTTGTTAATTTTAATTTGTTCTTACTCAAACAACCAACTATTAAACCCCTTTCGTTACTCAAGTGTTTACAAATTTGTTGTGTTGCTGAATTAATAACAATTCATGTGGAAACGATTTTTACTTATCACTATTATTACTTGAGCGATTTGGTACACGCCAAAAAGTTTTCATTCATCTTCTACTGGCTTATAACCTTTTTTTTCCCAATTTTCTTCTCTCCTTAGTGATTCCCTTTCCTTTTTTTGTTATGTGAAACTTGCGATGGACTCTGACCAAGATACCTATTTTTTCTTCCTCATTCGATGATCAATTTAACATTCATCAATATATTAAGAAATCCCCAAATCAATATCGAAGTTATTAGAATGACATGCTTGACCCCTTTTTCATGCATCCCAGTGATAACCATGGGCTTGCTCTAATGCCTCCTCCTCTTAACAACACCAACTTTCATACTTTGTCTCGCAATGCTCGTTTCTCTTCGTTTGAAGAATAATTTTAGTTTCGTTCTTGGCACCATCTATCGTCCTAAGATGAAGATCGATTTTCCATTACATGAGATTAGTGTAATACCTTGGTTATGACATAGATTACAAACTCGTTAGAACCAAATATTGCTCAGAGTATTATGTGGATGGAATCTGCTGCCGATATTTGGAAAGAACTGAATAATGAATACCATCATATCTTTTGAATTTCAGACTTACAAGATGAAATTTATGGTCTTAGGCAAGGTGATTCAATAATCACAACTTATTTTACCAATTTAAAGATATAATTCTTGCTCTCTTTTACCCAAGATTCGTGAATATAATGAACATGATTATATGACTCGCTTTCTAATGGGCTTGAAAGAACAATATCCCCTGTTTGTTCTTAGATAATGTTGGAAAGAAAGTGAAAACTATGACTCATACAACTAGAGCGTAAATTCTTTAGTCCCACAGAGGAGATTAAAATTGTGGCTCTATTTCCAATTCTAGGTGTGTCTCTGCTCATGGATCTTCTCCTGGTTGTGGACATGGTTATTCTGGTTGCGGTCGTGGCTACAAATTTACACTCAGTGCAACAAATCGGACCATACGGTAGATGTTTACTTCAAGAAACATAAATACCCTCCAAATTTTCCAAGGTCTAATTCAAGTGCTTCAAACAATTGCTCGTATACGAGTCTTGATAATAATGATGCTCTTCTTTCTAATGATTTTGATAGTTCAACTTTATACAATGCTACTCAAGTTTTCACTTAGGATCAAACAGAAGGCTTTGCTTGCTTTGCTACAAGCCTCTACATCTTCTCCCAATAATGTAAATCACCTTCAAAACTTCACATCTATAAATTTGGATAACTCTTTTTCCCACAAAATTTTTAATTTATTTTATAATCCTTCTTGGATCGTTGACACTAGAAATCATACCATGTTTTTTTTTTCAATCTATTAAAAAGAATTTGTCCTGTTTCAATTAGATTACTTAATGGTTCTTTGATAATTTCTAAATTTGCTCAATTAGTTTTAGGAGTATTAGCTGAATTAGTTTTTCTTCTTGGTTCAATTTCATATAAAAGGAGATAACCATTTTTCTCACCGTAAGTAAGATTCATTCTAATTAATATTGAGGTATTTTCATAAATATTCTCCATTAAATATGAAATTTATTAATAGTGATTAAAAACATATTTTATCCTATTATTTTTTTTATAATAAGGATTTAGCATGAGCACATGGGAGGCTCTTAACAATTGAGATAGACTGAAGTGGAATATCAATATAACTCTTGAGTGAAAAAAAAACATAAATTTTCATTTTTAATAGAAATTATAATCTGAGTTCTTTAAAATGAGAAAAATTAACATTCGATGATCTTTTATTACAAAAAGTTTATATGAGTTAGGTTCGAGGCTCACAGGGTTAGATTAGAATTCAAAGTTCAAAGAACGTTGATAAAAATATTTACATATTATTGATTAGAACGATCTTTATATTCGGTGGCGGAGTTTCAACAAATATTTTGGGTGTCAAATTTTTAAAATTTTAATTGAAAAATTAAATTTAGTATTTTATTGTATATTAGAATTTTAGGTTGTAAAATTGCGATGTAAACACACAATTTTTTTTGCAAACACAATTGCAAAAAGATGACAAATTGAACTAAAATATTGCACAAGTTTAAGAGAGACGGAGTTATGAGTATAATATATTGCTTTGGTTCATATATTTGCAGAGGAAAACAAATCTAAACAAAAAAGATAGTTAGTTTGGTTGAATTTTTACAATTTTTATCACAAAATTAAACTCAAACTGATAAATAGCATGTTGATTTGGTTCAGTTCAATCAGGTAGACATTAATAAAAATTAACATACTTATTTTAAAAATATAAAATTTTATTTTTCAAACACTAATTTTGTATACTATTAAAACAATTACGTAAACACTTTTAAAGTTAAAATGGAAAAAATAATATTTAAATGATTAAAAAATCCTTAAATACAAGACATATTTAAGATAATACTATTGGCATAGTCTAATAATTTTATTCAGATATTAGTGGTTGATTTTAAATGAAGTAAAATCACACTCAAATCAACAGAGATTGAGTTTATTTGATTCAATTCAGATTGAACTCGAAATAGAAAAAAAAATCAATTTAATTGATTTTTTTTTTTTAATTTATCAAATCATTAGTTTTATTTTTATATCCCTAGAAACTCAAAACACATACAATTAAAATTTAAATTGAAGGATTTAGTGTTTTATTTTAATTAGTATTTTTTGTAGTTATTTTTATATGATTTTTATTTTAAAAAAATTGTTGGGGACATTGGGGTGGCTGTGGCCACCCTATGTCTCTATTAAGATTCGCCAATGCTTACGCCAGAAGCGGTAATTAAACACACCCCATTGTAGAATATGCGTTAATTTCTTTCTTACTTAATGAAATTTCATCGGCAATATCCACCGTTTCAATATAATTTATTATGTATTCATATATAATATCAATTAATGATTTATTTATCTACCATTAATATCTCTTATTGCTTTTAAAGTGAATTTTTTTCTTTAGAAAATTAAAAAATTATAAGTATTTTTTACATCTAAATATTTCGTTCATTCACAAAAATGAATATCGATAATCTTTGGTTTGATTCCACTTAAATAGTGTTCCAATTATACAAAAGAAGTATCAGATGCTCGGTAATCGAAACTAAGGACAATTTGTAAACTACTCTCACATTCATCAAACCATTGAAATGTTTTTTTTCCCAAAAGAGAAAACTGTGAGGGCTCACTGGCAGACCCAAAACGAACAATATCTCGGAGATGTGGTGTTGCGGACTTCAGGTTGGAACAAGCTCACGACAGACCTAACGTGGACAATACCTCAGAGACGTAGGACTGCAAACTTGAGGTTGGAACAATTGAAATATTGGCGCCGTTTGTGGGAACGAACCCACATGGGTGTCTACCACACAACTAGGAGTGGGAATAGGCTAGGCCATCCGTCGGGGGCCTATGACCTGACCTATTTATGGTCTGGTCTGGCCTGTTTAATAAAAAAGCTAGTCTTAGATTTTTTTAAAACCTATTAATTTAAATAGACCAGACTCAAGCTTACAAAAAAGCCTATTATAGGCCGACCTATATATATATATATATATATTATGTATTAACATTGTTATTTTTTATTATTATTTATTAATATTAGTATTTGTTATTTTAAATTTGCTAATTATAGGTTCATTTTGTTTCTTTAATTTTTTGGAAGGTTGTTGCAGACTTACTAGTTATAATTTTATTAGACTTGGTTATATATAAAGACCTAGTTTAGTCTATTTAAAAATATAAAATATACTATTCAAATACTTTAATGTGAAATAGACTTTCAAGTCAGCTCAGACTTTTTAAAAAGATGTCAGACAAAAAAAAAAGAGTCTATGACAGGCCGTAGGTCAGACTCAGGCCGAAAAAATTAATCGTAGGCCAAACTCAGACATTTCAAAGCCTGACCTGACCTATTTCCACCCGTACACATAGTTGACAGACCTTTTAGCCCATTAGCCTTGATTGAAGGCTATTGTTTTGGTTATAGCAAAAAAGTTTCACATCACTTGGTAGTCGAAGTTAATGATAGTTTATAAACTACTCTCAAACTCCTCAAACTACCGATACATCTTTTCACAAAAGATAAAACTATAAAGACTCATGACAAACCTAAAATAGACAATACCTCAAAACGTTGCGCTGTATACTTGAGATCCGAAGAATCATAACAAAAACAAAAAAATGCTCCTAAAACTACAAGTCAACGATTTCTCCAACAATGTTAACCAATATCTAAAAAAAGCAAATAAATTATGTTTCATAAAAGAGGCTAATCCACTTAATTATTGGGTGACATGTGACATTTATAGATGTTTTTGATTTGGACATTCACATTTAATTTTCCAAACAATTCTGCAGAATTTTTGTTTTTGTTTTTATGACATAAATCCAAATTTAAAAAAAATAAAATTATGAAGTGTACGTGTACATAAATAAATGACCATAGTGGAGAAAGAGAAACTAAATAAATACAAGCACATGCCACTAATTAATGATTGAATTAAAAACATTGAAAAGCAACATGAATGCGACATGAAACCAACAGCAATAAAAGTTCCTACTAAATACTTCTATTATTACTTATATACTTGAATACAATTTGAACATAGGAAAATTTAATAATTTACCATAGTAATAAATCTTGTCAAATTCAAAACAATTTCATTATCAATATTTCACCATACACACAACCGACAATGACCTTTTTTTCACAGAATTCCATGATTGAATTTTTTTCTGACATTATACATTACTTAGTTTCCATGAAATTGAAGACTATGTGAAAGCAATCAACAAAATCAACTGTAGAAACTATAAATAATTTTTAATTTTTTTCTTCTACTTTGCATGTGGTCACACTTCTTGTGGCTTAAGGAACATAATTTTGCAACTAACTTCTAACACAAACTTAATTTGATCAATTAATCAGTACTTAAAAAAAATTAAATTATTGATAAAAATTTATCATTAAAAAATAGTCTCTAATTTTGTTGTCGTTTAGTGTAAGAGATGACAAAATTAGAGACTATAATTTAATATTTTTTATAATTAACTTTTATCGATAACTCAACTTTTTTTAATAATTAAAAAACGGGCGAATCAGAAGGCGAAGAATTCACTAAATTAAGAATGTCATTCCAGTAGTTTTTGTTATCTTCACATAATTCACCTCCACTTCCATAGCAAGTATTACACTCTCCACCACTCTCCGGCGACAAACTCCGGTCACCGGAGTTAGAACTATTAAGCAAAAGATTAGTGAACCCTTCCTCAGCAACACTAACATGTGCATTATCATCTGAAGAATCCCATGTGATCATTGTCAGTTCATGATGCATGGTAGAAGGAAAAGCCATTGAATTCTCCATACCATCTTTGTATTCTTCCAAATTTGTTGAATTTTCATAACCTTTCCATTCTTTCTCACCTTCATCTTTCACAATTCCTTTCTCAGAAAATGATAGAGAAGATGTAGGAGACTCAAGATCACTACCATTATTTCCTTCATTAGATTTTAACCAAGCCTTCATTGCATCTAAAGAACCTAAGGTTAAAGGAGTTAAAGGACTAAAGTTCAGACTCGGTTTACGAGAAAATCCGAACATACACCATTAAAAATTCGTCATTTAGTGACCGATTTAGAGACTGAAAAAATTAGTCATCGAGTTGTTTATCCATGATTTTAAATTGCAATTACGCTGCAAATATTAATATTATGAGAAAATGCGGCTAAAGCCTTTATTGACCGGTTTTAACAATATAGCGACCAATTTTCTAGTCTCTAAATGGTATTTTTCTATTAGTGATAATCCAAACATAAATGTTAATATACTAATATTTGTCTATAAAAAAATATTAACGAACCTGAGGGTATAGTATCTGGTTTAATGTTAATTACTTGATTTGAAGATGATGATGCAGATGATGAAGATTGTGATGGAAAAACAGAATTAATTATTCCAAGTTGATGTTGCAATGAATGTTTTGTATGTATCTTTGATTCTCTGACCAATCTTGCTTCAGCTTCAAGTCTTGCACTTTCCCATTGAGCCATGTGACTAAGGTTTGCAGCACTTTTGGAATGTCCATCAGAGAAAATGGATTCATTTTTGGACTTGTGTGTTACAGGATCAATTCCCAATTTTGTTAACTTTTTCTTTAGATGTGTGTTCCAATAGTTCTTGATCTCATTATCTGTTCTTTTAGGCAAATGTGTGGCTATTGATGACCACCTAAAGTATAAGACATTAATCATTTGTTATAATAATACATTACATGCATGCATAAATTAAAAAACAATAGTCATTTGTTATTTGGATTGGTTATGAAGAATGGAATATTAATATTGCATTTAAGGACCACCTTGAATAAACTTGGTTGTCATGGAGTAAATTTATGAACATGGCTGAGAATGCTAAATTAAGAATGTGTTGGAAATGTGAATTATATTATGCAGTTTTTAGGAAATTGAGATGCCATGGCATTAAATAGATTCTGGACAAACAACAAAGGAGTTGTAAAAGAAAAGAATTATTATGACTCAAAGTTGCAAAGAGTTCTGTTATTTGAACACACAAATCAGACACTATTCAAAATATATTGAGATTGTGTGTGACCAAATTCCAATAAAAAATATAGTATTTAAATAAGCATAAACTGTATATTATAAGTTTGATATAAAGTTTTGATGCTCAAAACATTTCAGTTGCAAAAGTCTGATCTATATAATTATTCTAAGTTTGTGTGAGAAAACTAACAAAATATTATAGTGTCAAAGAGTAGCATAAATCTTGATGGTTTTTGGTTAAATTACAATTTGTGGCATTGTTTTAAATTGCGGTTCACCATTGTAATTACGACTACGATATAATGGTTTTAAAAGTCTTCACAACAACATTACAACTGTAATTGTGACTGTATCGACGACATTTATCCATATGAAAAATTTGCAATGTAACCAGAATTGCAATTTAAAATCATGATCTGGAGTACTTGTAGTCATAACAAAATGATAGGAAAAACTGAAAATAATCAAATGAAGATCTCAATGGTGGAAACTTAGAGTCACTAGATAGCATGATTCTAAATTGTTGTTGCAGTCGCGGTTATTTTGCAAATCTTGATACTGCAGCAAAATGCAGTCGATACTACCACAATTGTAGTTGTAACTTCTAATATCGTTGCAGAGACTACTAAATTTTTTTACTTCAATTGTAGGCTGCAATTTAAAAATGCTAGAAAAATGAGGTATTATAGATGAATATATGTCAAACCTGTTGCCTAAAAGTGCATGAAGTTGAATAATAGTTTGTTCTTCTTGCAAACTGAATTTTCCCCTCTTAATATCAGGCCTTAGATAATTAGTCCATCTCAATCTACAACTCTTACCACACCTCTCAAGTCCTGCAAACAAATAGCCAAATTCTTACAATAATGAGCAGACTAGATCTTCTACGGTCGATTTTATGGTGCAGTCGACTGTTCCATTTTGAAGAAAACTATATAAACATTTTCAACAATGTTACATATACAAATATCAAAATGAAGTTACCAGCTTTCGAAGGCAAAGCACGCCAACTTCCATGACCATTTTCTTCAATGTAAGCTAAGAGTTTTTGATCTTCCTCTGGTGTCCATGGTCCTTTCTTTAAACCAACTTTGTCACAACATGGTGATCTCCCCATTGGAATTGTTCTAATTAAAGACTATATAGTAACTTTAATATTATAATCTTTATAAGTAGCACAAAATGTGTTGAGAAGTTGGAGGAGAAACTAATTGAAAGAGAAAGAAAGATATATAAGTTGGAGAATTGAAGCTAGTAATTAAAATAAAGAAATTAATATGAGATGAGCAGAGAAAGAATATGTCAGTGACATAGAAGGGATAAGAAACTAAATTGACACTGATACATCATTATAAATCATTATGAGGACAATAGTAAAACCTTAATTTAACTGTAGTACTATAGTAATAGTATTAGTACATCATATTCACTCTTAATTATTTGCATGGTGAGTTCTACGGTGAACTACGTTTATAAGTGATCTAATGTGGATCAATATTTAAAAATTATTGAAAATTTTAACAAGAGTCAAAGATACTCTTTAGAAATAATAGCTCACATAACTTTCTTTGTATTTATGAATAAGATGACGACTTAATTGATAGTGATTCAACACGAAATACATATTGTTTATTTTTTTTATTTTTATTGAACTGGTATGATTTAAGTTATTATCTCAGTTATAACAATAAAGATGACCATTAATGTCTAATTTTAAGAGACTACGTATGTAATTGTTGGAGTTTTAAATATTTTTTAAATTTGATGGACCATAGTGCATATAAGAATTTGGCTTATTTGCAATACATTATATATTTATACTTTATACATATAAATTGGTTGGCTTTTATAATACACAACCTGATTATTTGTTTTCATATCAAGACATGTATGGACCTGGATCTTATAGCCGATGATGCAACAACTATGAAGACCATTAGATAAAAAGATTTTTCTAAATTTAATGGTATTTATAATTGATACACCATACAATTGTTGTAGTCTTAGAGAATCCAAACACGAACACAAAAGTATATGTGAGGTGATATATAGCGCGTGGGAATAAAGTGACCGTGGCTGCAATCTCAAAAATAATGCGCTAGTTATTGTGGCCGTATTCAATCATTTGTGTATTGAAAAACTATTTTATATATATATAATTGACATATATTACCTCAATTTTAAATATAAGTCCATTTTAAAAAAAAATCTCATTTTATTTATAAATTTCTTTTTAAATTGCTATATACATTAAATGTTTTTTTAATAAAAATACCAATAATTGATTAAAAACTTTAGACCATAATTACATAAAAAATATGAATCTAAATAATTAAAGAGTAATTTTGGAGAATCAATATATCTTAACGATAAATTTAATACAAATAATTAAATTGAGAGTCATAAAGTGGTTTGGTGGTTTGAGAGAATTAAAGTCATAAAGAGATCATCGGTTCAATTTCTCCTTCTAACTAAAATTAACAACTAATTATTAATAATAATTATTTTAAAATTATTTAATTTTTTTAATAATTCTTGTAAATTTGTCAAAAGAAGTTATGAATTTTTTCCAAATTTAATTATAAACAACAAAGTGTATATATTTTGAGAGATGACTATCAAAAATAAGGCTAGGTTAGTAATTGCATTACTTTTTATATGAAACAGGGGCACTTTTTATATTTCTTTTGATATATTGATCCTTTATATTTGCATATAGACGAGGTAGGAGAGGGCAGAGACGTATCCATAGGATGGCAAGGGTGGCCCCGGCCGGTACCTTACTCCACTTCGATTTTAATACATATATTAATATTATTATTATTAACCAAAAATATATACACATTAATATCATATTACATATTAAATATCGAAGAGATATAAGTATATTAAAATCGAAGATGTATCTTATATCTGGTATTGATATATATAATTATATTTAATTATTTTAATTTTTTATATTATTACGTATCAATGTGATATATGTGTCAATATTTTACAATATAATATATAATCACTATTGATAAAACTTATTTATTTTATATTTATAATATGTAAAACTATTTTGCACTTTCTATAAATATTTCTTTATATATATTTTACAATAAAATTTTATAGAATATTTATGAATAATAACATTTTGTGTTGGATTGAGAGAGAGGTAGTACATTGATGGGTGGCAATGAAAATCAAGTGGCTCCATTGTCTTTTTCATGTTACCCGGGGAGAGATTTAAACCTATCAACAAAATTAATTAATGTGACACATCACTAAGAATTTATGGCGTTGCTAGGGCCGATTTTTAATTCCTATTCATTTTGCTGGAGACTTTTTTGCGTGGTCCTTGCTATACTATATATAAATATATTCATTCTTGGATGTTTTTGGATAAGTTTTATGATGTACTAGTACTAGTTTTTATGTATATATTCTTTTGGTATACGATAAACTATTCCAACAATAGGAAAAAAATAAATATTCCAACTGTTATTTAAGTATATGTTAGATTCAAAAATGAAATATAAATAAAAATAATATTTAAAAAGTTAATATTTTAATTTAAATTAGATAAATACATCAATGCACTTTTTATATACACTTTTTGATTATGTTTTGTTGAAAAATCTACTTAACACTCTTACACTTAGACTTCATACCCCTACAATTCACCTAAATTTCTATTTTGTCCTTTTTGATTGTACAATTTCTTTTTGGAACTTTTCCCCCTTTATAAACATGTTCAAATAACCTATTAATATTTTGAATTTTTTAAAATTAAAATATCTAAAACTTTTAAAAAAATTGGTTTAAACCTCGGAATAATAGATTTTTAAAATTCAGAACCTATTTTCTAAAATATAAGAAAATATGTGACTAGAAGTTAATTACAATTTGGACGACGTAAATGTGATTGGTCTAGAGTTTAATATTTGACTTATAAATATATATATAAAAAAATTCACTCTTTAGAAATATAACCTTAATTCGAATCTTTAAAGGAGTTATTCTCTGCATTTGAAACATTTTTAAAAAAATAAAAAAATTGGATTTATTAATTAGTAGATATAATAATTTAATAATACTTTTCTTTAAAAGTATTTTGAAAAGGCAGGTGATAAGGCATGATATATATATATATATATATAAAACACAAATCAATATAACATTGAATTGGTTTTATCTTTTGCCTTAGTGGCAAGTTTCTAACCAATGTCCAAAACTAGATCGAAGATAATAGATATACAAGTTGAGATTGATAAAAAAAAAATAGATATACAAATTGAGAAATCCATGATATTTGGATGAGAGGGAGATATTGGTTAATACAGGAATGAGAATAGATTGAGAATTGAGATCCTCTGTATGTGATATTCTAACTATATAAAGCCCATAGGGTACGTTTTCTCTAGATGCATGAGAGTGAAACCCATATTATGCAAGATAAAGTTACCAATATAATTAATGAATGAATAAATAGTTGATGAGAGCTTATAGCCAATTCTTAACCTATCGGTCTCCCCTATTTTCTTCTCTCTTTTTTTTTTAGTTGTAGGATACCAGATATTTAGGATCAAAATTTTTGGTTCAAAATTACCTTTATTAATCGTTGATTGTTTCTCTTTTATTTAAATAAATGATTTTTATATATATTTATTTATTTATTTTTTATTTTTTTAATTTCTTCGTTTGTGTGCAGCACTTTGTTTGTTCGTCATTTTGGATGTTACGTTTTCCAGTCTTATTCAAGTGTTCTTTGTTTTAGATTGACAAATCAACTTCGATTAAGTGCAAATTCAATTAATGATTTTGGAGCCATTAATATTACAGTTTCGGAGACATGGATACTTCAGACACTTCAATTTTATTATTTTTGTAGGCTTTATCACATTTGTAGATATTTTGCCATTTTACGCTATTAACCTGAATGTTGTGAGTTTGTTCGCAGATTCATAATTTTGATTTTTTATAATTTTGAATTGTAATCGATCGATTTTTTATAATTTTGAATTGTAATGATCTCGATCGATATCATTTTTATCAATTTTCAATGAATGAATGTCGTTTTTAATATAAAAAAAAATGCTTATAGCATGTAGCTAATGCGAGGAGGCTAACTAATTAAATTTGGTGTTCATTAAAACTAACTATTGAACTAAATAAATATAAAATTTATATAAACAAAATATATTATTTATTTTCAATAATTATCACTTTAAAATATTTTATTTATTTAAAATTATTTATCACTTAAAAAAAAATAGAATTTTATTCTTATTTTTAAGTTTTTTATTTTTATCAAATGAAATAAGATGCATAAATCATATACGATGAATAACATTGATCAAAATATTCTTATATATACTCCTTTTGATGAAGATTAGAGTACTCTCTAATTCTACATACATTACTAAACCATTTTAGCCCCTCAATTAAATTGTTTAAGTTCCATCACAATGTATTTTTTTGGTAACAGTTCCACCACAATGTATAATATACAACAAAAATTTATATAAACTTAAAAATTAAAATTACACTTCAATAAAATATAAATTTTATTTCAAAGAAAAAATATAAAATTCTTTTTAAAAATATTATATTAATTTTGAAAAGATCTTTTGTAACAATCTTGACAGGCGAATTCATCCAAAATAGTTATAGAATCTTAAACCAAAAATATAACCTAAATTGAGTTTTTTAACCCCAAAGTTATATAATATTTAGTTATGTTAATATTTTTTCTTCCAATAGATTTAAACTCGAATCCTTTATTTATTTATTTATTTTTTGTTGTTGATGAATTCTTCCAATTCTTTAACACTTAACTCACAAATCAGTTGAGATATAACTTGAATTGATCCATCTTGAATTATTGGGATAGTAAAATACGTGAATTGGTCAAAGATTTCGTCTGATCCATTTAAATAGAAAAAGTAATAGTTATAAGTTAATTGTTTATATTTTATAAAAAATTATACAAATTACGAGAAAACTTGAATTTTGTCAATGAAGATTGGTTTACAACAAAAATTAATTTTAGCGGCAATTATTATTGTCTTTAGTGGTAATAGAAATTGCTGCTAAAATTTTTACTAGCAAATATTTAAAAATTGATGTATTCAATGTTGCTAAAAATTTTAGAAACAATTAAAGGAGTATTGTTAAATATCTATTTTATTGTCGTTAAAAATAAATACATTTTAGAGGTAATTGTAATAGTCGCTAAATAAGAGTTCCACAACGATAACTTTATCTTTTTACCAACTATTAGTATTGTCGGTATAAGTTTGAGAAATATGTCAGTTATAGAAACATTATAAAATTCTAGATAGCAAGCTGAATCAACTAATAATATAATTACTGCATCTATATAATAAAAAAATGGAGAGAAAAAACACCACAAAAAACTACAGAAATAAAGAACTCGAAGTTATAGCCGCAAATACGACTCTAATTTTACAAAATATATTAATAGAAGTTAGAAAATTATTTATCTCAGAATATCTTATAAAACATATCCAGTAGGTGATCGGTTAATATGTATCTCTATCAATATTCTTTGAGTTATGAGATGATCTTGATTAGCCTTCGAATTCAACTTATCTAAATTTTTTCTTTAAAAAATTTTTTAAATTTCAAAAATAAAAAATGATATATACTCTTATCTTCAACCGGTTAAATGAATTTGGTCATTTTGACCAGTGATGTAAGCCTATTTATCTTGCATCACATGCATGATGTAATTTATACTAACCCCTCTACTATGAAGGAGTGGTGTATTATTAATTTTAGGCCCTTGTAGTTTGTTAAGTCAAGGGCTCATGTGTAGCTATAAAGTGGAGGAGGCATAACCATTGTCATAATCTCTTTTATTGTTGCATTAATCAAGTGGCAAATATAGACTGTCCCAATCGAAAAGTATCTTAATTTAATGAGCAACATGTGACAATAACATTAGGATATATATACAACCTCTGTTACTTTTAAATTTTAAATTGTGGCTTTTGCAGAAAAATTTTGTTTTTATTTATTTATTTATTATTTACAAAGTTTAATATAATATTAATTATTAATATATAATAATATCTTTAATTATTTATTGCAAAAAAAATAAATAAAATGAAATAATAAATGATTAAGGGTGTCATAAGAAATGATAAATAATTGAACCAAAAGTCATAAAATTTATTAATTATCTTAGTATGTTTAAAAACTTAAAAGTGACAATTATAAAAGAAAAGAGGAAGTATAAGATGCAGTACAAGTTTAATACTCCTTTTATTCTTTTTTAATTGTCACATTTGTAAAATATTTTTTATTTTTATTTGCTTACCATTTTTAAATTTAACGCAACGTTAATTATTATTTTGTCAATAATGTATTAAGTTAGTTATTGCAAAAAGAAAAATAGATAAAATAAAATAATAATCGATTAAGAATATTATAGGAGAAAGATAAATAATCCTATAATAAATAACAAAATTAATTGACCGTCATAATGCATATGTATAAAACTTTAAAACTACAATTAAAAAAATCAACAAATGAGGTTTACGGATATAGATTTATGAGCTAGTCTCATTGCAAATAATGAAGCTACGATTGACACTAGTGTTAGAAATAATTTAGAATGAAACAATCCGATGACATCATCTAGAGTCAATTTTCCTTGTAGTTCATAAAGTAATTGACATATTATTACTAGTAAAAAACACATGACCTAGGTAAACCAACTAAGAACCCACAACAGAACATTGTGACTCTTTTTAAGTGTTTAATAAGTGTTTAACAAATGTCGATTTTGGTGAGACAGTTGGACTTTTATTTGTTTAATTATTTATTATTATAACATAGACGTGGCCAATTTTTTTTTCTTATTCTCGGCTCTTCTTTCTCTACCTATTTAAGATAGGATAGTTTAAGTTTTTTTTTTTTTTT
>JBBPBQ010020321.1:50485742-50498108 GCA_037974755.1 Cicer yamashitae
TTTTTTAAATCACTAACTCCATTTCGTTTTTCTTCTTCTCCTTTTAATTAAATAAGTGCCTTTTTACATATATTTAAGTTTTCTTACTTTGGTGCGGCGTTTGATTTTTCGTCTTGGTGTGTGTTTGTTTGGTTTAGATTGACAGATTAACTTTGATCAAGTGCATATTTGGATTCAATCAATGACTTTAGTGTCGCCAACATTACAACTTTAGAGACATGTGTATTCTAGCACTTCAATTTTGTCATATCTGTAAACTTTGTCACAATTATAGTCATTTTTTCAGTTCATGCTATTAACTCAGATGATGTGAGTTTGTTCGCAAATTTATGTTTTTAGCATATTTAACACTCTAGAGTTAGGCACCATGTCATGCTTGTAATGGTGGTGTGAGAGGCTTGCACTTGAGGAGAAATCAATGGAATTTAAGTGTGAGTAGTTAGACTCACATCGACTAAGAATGAGATAAATGAGTGATACATAAGAGTGAAGATCTATATTCTCAATAACATAAGATTTTGGAAGGAAATGTGGTGTTCAAGTCTCTTGTTGTTGCTCTCGATGTTCATCTGGAATCCCTATTGTATGGTATCAGGATCCTGTTGGTTCGGCTTGACGAAGTTGTGTTCGTGGTTCGACTTGATGGATTCTTGTATCGAAAATCTTTTAGGTGATGGAGTCACGCTGTTTGTTCTTTTGGTTGATAACATGGTCCAAGTGTCGTGGTGTAGGAGACTCATATTTGAGGAGGAAATTATTAAAATTTAAGTGAGTAGTTAGCCCCTCATCGATTAGGAATGAGCTAAATGAAAGATATATATGAGAGAACCATATTTTCAATGTCTTATGATTTTAGGTGAAGATATGATAACTAAATCTCTTGGTAATTTTGACCATTAGTATGTTGATTCTTTCGATGCTCTCCGAATTCTCCAACAATGTAATTATATAGTATAACTTATATTTATTTTTCTTTTACATTGTAAATTTTTATGATAATTTCGCACCAGAGAGTACTAAAGTTAGTGATTCAAACCTCACCCCCACATAGGTCCATAGTTGAGAGGAACTTAAATTAAGATTAATAATGATAATAAACTTTTAATTTCGGTAGATTAATATGTTTTATTTAGAAAGGTACCAACACTTACATCTATTTAGAATTAGATTTAGAAGACCAGATACATCAGATATTTTAATATGATATTTAAGTAGTTCAATTAATGAGTTAATAAACGTCGAATGAGTTATAAAAAAAAATATTAAAAAAATTAAGTTATAAAAAGAACAGTCCATTGAACCACTTTCCTAGTGAAGAATAGAACGGTGGAAGGCAATTTGGGAATTTGAAAGGTAAATGAAATATTTATGGGGGTAGGGTTATAGGGTTGGGGTAGGGTACCTTGAATGAGTTGGTATATGAAAAGACAAAAGAAGGGGCCCGGTGATGAGAAAAAGGGGACTATGTGAGGGAAAGTTTATTTGGATCCATGACTTGTATTGCCTATATGAAGGACAATGGGGACATGACCTTAAATTTTCTTTGATCACTGCCAGCTCTAGCAACTTAATATGGTCCACTATAGTCTTAATGATCCTATTAAATGAGTCCTCATGACACTTGGCAAATCGATACAAGTCCAACGTGGCCAATACATTATGCTACAAAGAAAAATCTTGGCTCAAAATTTAACCTATTTAAATGTATTTTTATAAATAAATTTGTTATCATATTACTTACTTAGATTATTATTTATTTTTTTCTTATATTATTTTAAGAAAACAAAGGGATATGTATTCACAAAAAATAGCACTACTTTAATAACAATATATGTTAGGAGTAACAAAGTCAATACAAATCTAAACTACCTCAACCACAAGAATAACGTGGTCTCACAAAGCACATTAAAAATAATCAAATTGAAAAGGTTCATAAAACCCCTAAACATTAACAAGTTCTATGTATTAAGGGTGAAAATTATAATTAAATCCTTTAACGTTAATTTTCTTTTCCGTTGGCGAAAACATAACATTATTTCATAATTTTATATAGCGATTAGACAATAACTAATCAATTAGAATAAAGTTCTCCCTTTTAACTATGCCACTGTCAACCAAATCCACGAATTGAGAGGCAAGTCTCTAGACAAGTTGACCAGTGCTTTGCTGATATCCAACCATTACAAAATCATCGTCCAAACTTGGTTGACAATCTATTACTCAACGATCTCCAAGTAAACAAATAAATCTTCAGTGGTACCATCCTTTTCCAAATAATATCATGTAAAGAAGAGTTTGCGATGTTATTGTCATGTCTTAATTAATTGTTAGTTGCTTTGACGGAGTAATCTCCATCCTGGGGATGAATCCATGTCCAAGAATCAGACATATTATCTTGCAAAACAATATTAGCAAACAATACTGACATTTTGACATCAACTCTTCTTCCCACCCAAATAACTTTTTGCTCCACATCCACCCCTCACTAGCCTTACGCCTGAACATCTCAGCCATTGTAACCTCTTTATCAACAAGCCAACTATAAAGTCTGCTAAACCATGAAGTAGCAATGTCAATCACAAGAAAGGGGGATTTGAATTGTGACCCTTTTAAAATTTTGATTCATGTGCTTTATTTAAATTAATTCAAGATCAATCTCGGTTTAAACAGAATGTCCAAAATGTTCTGGATATGTTAGAAGTAAATAAAACAAATTAGTATAATGAAGTATGATTTGTGTCCAAATAATTAAAAATAAGGGCCAGAAAGATCACACACAAAAAGTATACTGGTTCACCCAACTCGAGTTAGTCCAGTCCTTACAACCGTGAGATTTTCACTATGTGCTTCAGAACCAGAATGTTCTCCTTCACACATTTTCTCTTGATCACACCTTGATCAATTACAATCTTCACATTTCACCATAGAAAGGAGTTTTACAAACACACTCAATCTAACATAAAAGATAGACTTGGGTTACAAATGATGTGTTTGATAAAAGTGTTTGAGATCTTGAAACTTCTCAACACTTGTTTGAGATAAATAAAGACAAACTCAGTAAATGATAATCCACAAATATAATGAAGAGAGCTGCAGTTTGCTTGAAAAGTTTTTGACTTGTTATTACTTGAACAAATGTTGGTAGATTTGTAAATTGAACTCTTGCCGTCATCTTTCAATTGATCTTAAATTTATAAATGATAAAAGACTTTGAATATTCAGTTTAAACTAGATATAGTCGTTGGACACATTTCCCAAGTGTTAGATATGTTTTAAAACAATTAAACATGTGGTTATATTGTTGTCCAGAACGTTCTTGACAAACGAAGATCGTTTTTGTTTTTGGGTCTGATGGAAAACATGAATGAGGGAGTGAATGAGCTGTGAAATGTTAGTTGGTGCTGTTTTGAATCAGATTTATGCAGAACTTTCTGCATAATAATGTAAGTACAATGTACTTGCGTCCTTCCGCACAACTCATCAAGTTGGAGATCAATCTTGTCATCAATCTGGAGGTTGTTTTCCTCCTTTGGGCATTCAGCTCGAGTTCTGGGCTTCACCATCGATTTGAGTAGTCTTGATACTCTTTAACTTGTGGTTTGGACTGTGGAAAATTATTTGTTTTAATTATGTCTTTAAAAGAGAATAACCAGAATGTTCTTTTGTAAAACCAGAACGTTCTTCGTTTTTGTTTTGAGTGAGTGTTAGAGTGAGAACTTTTGACAACTGTTTGGTGTCAGTCTTTTTCTGCTTTGTACGCAGGCTGCCTTTTTTGTAGAGATGCAACATCAGTGTCTTATCCTTGCCGTCCTAGTTGTACTTGTTTCATAGACCACCAATCTGGAGGTACATCTTGTTATGGTTCTTGATGTTTTGACTTGCTTCTTTTTATCTTTTAGGAAAAGTTGTCCAGAATGATCTTGTGTGAATATAGCTGGTACTTTCGCAAACCAGAATGATGTTGTTTGAAGAAGACTTGTACTTTTTGCAAACCAGAATGATCTTGGTTTTACTAGACTGAAGGCTGTAAAAAACTAGAACGATATTCGTTTCTCCATACTGCTATTTTTAATAAATCAGAATGATCTTTTAATAAACCAAAATGATCTTGTCATCAATTTCCAATTTAGTTAAGACATGATTTGCTTTGATTTATAACATGGTGTGATCATTGATTGTTGTAAGACTGTATTTGATCACCTTCTTCATGAAGATGCTATCTTGAAGATGTAATAATCATTATCTTGAATGATTGATATATGATATATTATTTTTGAGATTCTTTCATTATTGAGTAGATACTTATGCACTTTGATGATGTGAATGTCTTCTTGCTTGTTCACTTATGCAATTCATGATCCTAAAATAAAATTCAAGTGCAACCATTAGTAGATCACCGTTCATAAAATTTAATCATTTATTTCATAAGATTTATTGTCATTAAAACATATATAAAAAAAGTTCTTAACTCAACAAACCACTCACCAAGAGCGCCTCTCTCTAACCAAGGTTCAGTCCAAAATTGAACCTCAATCCCATTTCCAAGCACCCTATGCAAACTTCATTCCATAAATCTTTCCACCAAACTCAAGTTCTGCTAAACCTCACCATTTGAACATCAAACACCAACCCATATTTATAAGTTGGCTAACACTTTAAACCACATTCTCTCTTTCATTTCTCACCATCCAACACCAGTTGTCTAGTAAAGCAATATTAAAAAGTTTTAAATTTTGAACCCCTAACCCTCATTTTTCTTTTGGCAAACAAACCATCTCCCATTTAACATGGATTGTGGGAGCCTCGTCATTTTCCTAAAGAAAACATTTAAATAAAGATTCGAGTTTAGAAATGGTATCTGAAGGAGTCTTCAAAAAAATAAACAGGTAACACATACATGACATATTTTAAGAACACAAATCGACCTCCCAAATAAAGATTACAACTCTTCCAAACAAACAATCTTTGGTGAACCCTTTCAATCATCGAGTTCGAAAACGTTAATCTTCTCGAACAATCTCCGATAAGCAATCCCAAATACTTACATGGAGTTTTTCCAAATTTACAATGACACACATCACTTGCCTCTGCCAACCAAGACATATAAAAATTCACACCAACCAACAAACCAACTCTTAGAAAATTCATCTTCAAAATCAATATATCATCTATAAACTAGAAATGAGACATTCAAAAATTAGTATTGTCACCCACTCGAACAACATTGAAAAGACTTAGATTTATCATAGACTTAACTAAGTGTAATGTTTAATACATTTTCATATCATATTTCATTCGGTTTAGACTCTCGACATATATATTTTAATCAATATAGTATAGGTTTGAAAGGACATTAGATGTGTTATCAAAAAGTAGATATTTGGTGTTTTAAAATATTACTTTTTTTATTCCGTAAAAAAACTACTATTGTTTACTAGATTTATGAAATATCTTAATATTGGGTTAAATAAGTTTTTCGTTCTTATAAAATTTTGAAATTTTGTTTTTAGTTTCTGTAAAAAAAAATTACATATTTTAGTCCCTACAAAATTATTATGCAAACACTTTTAGTCTCCCTTGAAGCATCAACATGTCTTTTTGAATTATTGTTTTGTATATATGTTTACAACACTATAAATAGTTCCTCATAGAAAAATGAGCTCAAAAGTTGATTTCTAGATCCATATTTTGAGGACTTTTATCTTGAACATATAACATTTAAAAAGTTCATATTTAATTCATTTAATGTTAAAAAAGTCTATATTTGTACGAATGAACTTTTAATAATATTTTAAATATGATTGCAAAAAATCATTCAAAAATTTAAAAATTAAAGTATGTTTCTTTTTAGCAAGGACTAAAATAACTTGTAGAATAATTTTGTATGGACTAAAACATGTGATTTTTTTACGGAGACTAAAAGCAAAATTTTAAAATTTTATAGGGATTAAAAACTTATTTAAACCTTTAATATTTTATTTACTAATTCTTTTATTGTGGCAGAAAAGTTAAGACTAAAATTGGAGATAAAAAACCTCCATATAATTATAGGATTAATTTCATTACCAACATGTATTATATTGACTAAAATAAACATCAAGAAAGTAATCTTTTTGTGTTTCAAAATTGGTAAATGATACGTTGGGTATTAAGCTATTTGAATCATATTAAAAGATTCTAATCGAAGTCATATTAATAATTAAAATTTGTATTTTATAACATTTTATGTTTGAATTTTTTTTTGTTTTAACCATCTGATTATTAAGGGAATTGAGCATTAGTAATTTGAAGTTTGGTCTAAAAGTAAGTAAAATACGATAAAAAAATTGGATTCTCCAAATAATTTGTCATTTACTGAAAAATATTAACCATTTGAGTTCAATCACCAGATAAATTTAATAATAGAATAAACTATATATTGTATTTATTTAATGTTTGAGCTCAAATTTTGTTGTTAAAGGATAAAATCATGTTATACTAGTGTAGAATAGTTTTTTCCCTGCATGAAGTAAAAATTTGAATAGTAAAAATTATTATATATAGATAAATATTACGTGGATTTTGAAATAGAAAACTTCATATATAATATAGACATGATTTTCATTTAGTTTAATAATTTCATGTATTGAAAATGGTTATAGTAGAATGTTTAGGGTTTAAAAAAAACAGTATTACTACAATTGGAAATAATGTTGCTATAGTATTTGTTATTTCTTCATACATAAATAAATATAAATAATGGATATGAAATTTTCAAAATCTAAATTGCACAAAAAAATTACAATTTTTTAAAAATAATTTGACTACAGATAATGTTAAATTGTGGATAATATTGAAATTAATGTACAAATATACATAATATTAAACATTAATCATGTAAAAGTTAAATAATCTTGAGGTCATTATGTAATATTTTGGGTAGTCAATTGTGGATTAAGTGAAGTTATTCAGAGTCCTTAAGTCTTAATTGACAAATACCGATATTATTAAATTGAACGTCTTGTCCCAGATTCAAATAGATTGGACCCGGATTAAAATCCGAGACCTCGTAGTTGTGTGAGTTTATTATAATAGAATTTACCATAACAAAAAAAAAAGTTTATTCACATAAAAAAAATCACAAGATGATTTAATAACAAAAAACTATAAATGAATTAGTTTGTTTGGCCCATTATTAGGCCCAAATTGTAACACCACTTCTATTAAAACACATTTTTTGTCCTCCCATTTTAGTAAATATTTAATTATGGTCCTTTATTTTTTTTCCTGCAATTTTTGTCTCTCATTTCAATATTGATGATATAGCAATAACTTATGTGATGTAATAAAAGTTTAAATGATGATGTAGACATTTATGTTTATTTTAAATTACTTAGTAAATAACTCTTTTTTTACTAATACTTAATAAATAACTTAAATAAAGGAAAAAGAAAAACAAATTAAACAGAGAAAATGATTATTAGATTATAAAAAAAAGGAAAATGAAATAAATCTGCTTTTTATTTTCAAAAAATTGAAAAGCAAGGAAAATAATTTTTAAATATTATTATTTTTTATTGTCAAACATTATTTAAATAGTACTAAGTTTTAAAATTAAATTAAAATTTTACGTCACCATGATTTTCTACATCATCATATAAATTTTTCTACACATTGTCTAAGTTATTGTCACATCATCAACATTGAAGCTCAAATTAAGAGGGAGCCAAATGTCAAAAAATTTTAAAATGAGGGACAAAAACTACCAGAAACAAATGGAGAAATCAAAATTGCGGATTTACAAAAAGTGAGAGACCAAAAACTGTATTTGAGCTAATTCTATATGATCATCATCCTAACTGCCTCTACTAAGAAAAGCGAAAGCCACCCCACCTCTTTCTATTATATGATATATTCCTTTTGATGGTGAAGACAAAGCAAGAGTAATTGAGATATGAACATCTCTTTGAATCATATTTCGCTAAACAACACAACGTTCTTGTTCACTATTAAACCAAGTTGGTTTGAAGAACAATGATTCATAACTAATTTTGAATCATATATAACAATGTCTACAAGAGACCAATTTATCCTCTAATGTATATATGTGAAGTGTGCAGACATAGCTTTTCAAGTGATTTTCTTGGATCCTATGATTGTATCCTTCGCAAAGACTTATTTGTATATCAACTTTGTAATTGATCTTATTATGTTTCCAAACAACATAACTTTTGCTTACGTGTATCTGGTGAACAGTTTCTCATTGGATTGTTTGGCTTCTACTAGATCTAGTTTGATTTTGTGTATTTACAAGCACTACACGAAAAATTCCATTACTTAAAGCGATAAGAGTACTAAGACTTCTAAAAATAAAAAGACAAGTCATGCATGGTCAGGTGTCGACTACACATGACGGTGATGTACTACCTAAGAGACAATAGGGTTTAGACATCTCATTAATGGTTATAATTTTGACCTAAAGGAATCTTTTCCATGATATTAGCACCTTGCATCTCTTAAGAAACAACTCTCAAATAAAGTCGAAAAAATAACTATTGCAGAATTTAAATTTCTTTAAGCACTGAACATACTGAAGCTCAAAATTCCAAATTCATCTTAGAGTTCAAAGAGAGAAACACTTGTTCGAATGAGAAATATTTTCTAAGTGTTTTTCTTAGAGTGTGATAGTCATTGTTATAATCTGCTTGTTAGAAGCAACTACTCAAGTTTCAAACCTTTGTATTCAAACCTGATAGTGGTGTTAGTGTGTCTTTAACAATCTGAGGTTGTCAAATTGTGTGGAGAAGACTTGGCTGGTAGAGTCAAAGTGTGTCTTCCTTAAAAGTCTGGGGTTGTCGGACTGTTTAAGAAGACTGACTCGAAGGGTCAAGTTCTTTGTAATTCAAGTTGTTGAATTAGTGGATTAAATCTTTCTGAGTGAAGGGACTGGATGTAACCAAGTTAATGGTGAACCAGGATAAATTACTTGTGTCATTTTATTCCTGCACTCCTTAGTTCTGTTATTGCTTCTACTCTAAGTAAATCATCAAGTCTGAATTAGTTTAATCAAATAATGAAAAAGTTATCAACTTCGTCAAACACAATTCAACTCCAATTCTTGTGTTTGCACCTTTAGTATTAACTATTTGTTGGGAATAATATGCCTAAACATTACTAGTAAAATTGTTTTTAGCGTCCATATTTAGCATCAGTCCAACACACTCTACTTCATTAAACTGTTTTTTTTCATTAATCATTAGCGTCGAACATCCAACACTAAGTAAAATATGACAGACGCTATGTTGTTTTAGTATCTTATTCACTATTTTAGCGTCGGAGGTCACTAATGCTAAGTTTTTTTTTATTTGTAAAAATGAAATAAATTATTACTTGTTTTTTTGTTTTTGTATAAATATTTATTCTTTTCCTTCACTTTCTTTTTCCCTCTCTTTCATACTCACTCTCTTTCACATTCCCTCTTGTTCCCTCCCTATTTTCTCCTTTCACCATTTACCCTAACGTCACTCACGGCGAACTCTCATAGCGCAATCCTTTCAGGTTCTGCCTTTAAACCTCCTCCTCCTTTCCATGTACCATTCCTTCCACTCTCAACCCTCCCTCTCGTTTTCGCTTACTCACTATAAAACCCTCTCTTTTCTCTTACGACTCATCTCTGTCACCACTCACTCACTGCCACAATCCCACCACCATTATTTTGTGTTCATTTATTTTTGTCATCTCTTTGTTCATCTCGCCTCTTTGAATTTTTCCCTCACTCACCACAAATCTATTAATCATTGGTATGTTATCTATTGTTTTTTTTGGTATTTTTGTGAAATGAAATTTAGGAATTTATTCCCTTTTCTCAATAGCAATTTCAGTTTTATAAAGTCTTAGGGTCAATTTTTTGGTAGGGTTCATTTTTGTGGAAATGTTGTTGTTTACTTGATTCTTCCAAATCAATGTATAATCTTCTTAGTTTTGAATTTATTTTTCTTTTTGCATTCGAATGTGTCTGAACTTTGGTTGGGTTTCTAACAAAATCTAGCAAAGTGACACAAGATATAACTTTTTTGTTGTGGTTTAATTTGCTCTTAATCTATTTCATTGATAAAATGTTGTGCACTTGTTCTTTGTTTGTTTTAAATGTTGTGCTCTTAATCTTGATTGTGATAGTGTAATGTTTTTGTATTGCACTATTTTTGTCATGTATGAATAGTTCCTTTCTTAAGATCTTATATTTTCGTTTTACCCTTTTTATAGTTGTTCTTTGGATAGTTTATAGGTTACCATTTTCTAATTAAGTGACTTTGTTATTTACCCTTTTTACTTAATTACAACAGATGACTAACAAAGGTGGCGGTGATAAAGGAAAGAGCCATCCTACTAAGGGTAAACCAAAGATGCTATGATCGGGCAAACTTAATGAGCAGTAGGATGTCATCCGTTGCAAGTTGTCTACCACTAGGCCACTGGATCGACCGTCTCCAGCCTCGTCTTAGCCTCCTGCACCAACTCAGACTGTAGCACCTGCTCATACTTTGAAACCACATTCTTTCTCGATACCATCTCCCATCCATGCCTCAACCCCTGAGGTATTTGTGTTTATGTCAACTCTCGATATAAGTCTTCAAACCATGGGTCCCTTTTCATAACATGCCCCACGTGAAACTCTGGCAGAGGAGGATGTGCAACAAACTTCCCATGATGAGGATAGGTGGGTTAAGGGAACACTCCTCCAATGAGAGTCATTATACAACCTTACGGTAAAGGGTAAGATACAACACTCACTTATTTTCTTCAGCATCAATCATCAAAAGGCCATGAATTATACTAGAAGTATAATTGCAGACATATAATGAAAATTTGCCTCCCTCACCCAGGCGACCAGCCAAGAGAGCAAAACTGAGAAAACAAATAATTTAGATTCTGGTGTCGCCCAAGCGACAAGCCAGGTGAGCAAATAGAGAGAACATGACTTTTTCCATCCCATCTCGCCCAAGTGACCAGTTGCATTGCCTAGGCGATTCTTGACAACTTTCACATCTTAAGAGCTCTTTTTGCCACCAATTTATGTATCCATAACTCCATAATTTTCATTGCATTTCTCCATTACATATGATCACCTACAATAGCTGAACACAAGAAATAGAGAACACTTCGAGAATTGTCTGGTTAGAGAGAAATAATCAACTATAAGACTCAAAATGTTGAACTTATTACCAAAGACCTAGCTAAACTATAAATAAACAACACATAAACAAAAGAAATGACGCTAAAATGTAATGCATAACATATGTTGATATAGAGTTATCAACATATGTTATGCATTTTGATTCAAAAATTAAAGTGTGATCTTTTATTTTTCAAATGGGATCTCAACCTCGCACCTTAATCAACACATAAGTTGTAACATAAGTCTCCTTCAACAAATACGTACAACATCAATGTAGTTGCAACATCTTTCAACAATGATGGATGTGTTATTTGAGACTCTCACATTGACATTATTGTTCTGTTGAATTGGAAATCTACACACCTCCTTGAACCCGTCGTGGTAGAAGCCATTGGGACGGCGTTAGGTGTCAAGTTCGTGAAGGATATTTGTTGCAAATGAATTGATTATTCTTAGTTTGAAGAAGGTTAGCATTTTTTTGGTTATCTTCATCATTATGTTTGGGATATTTTGGATTTGGGGTTAGCAGTTTAGATATATTAGTTTTAACCATGCTAGCATAAAATAAAATGGTTTGGCTCATTTCTTAGCAAAATATGAACTTTCTAATTTTAAGGGGGTGTGGATAAAGGATAATCCTACCTTCTTGCTTGTTTATCAAGTGTCTCAAGGGTACTGTTTAGCATTCTCCAATAAAATTTGATTGAAGATTGGCATTTTTAAGAAGAATATCATAATAAATTAAACATTGGCATTTTTAAGAAGAATATCATAATAAATTAAACAAAACCAAATAAAATAAAATGGAAAAATAGAAAAGATGGTTCGACCAAATGAACAAACTTATATAAATAAAAAGTTAGTAAAGTAAGGCAAATCCACTTAAATTAACAAAGTAATAATTAAAATAATATATATATATATAGGCTAAATTACATCTGTGGTCCCTTAACTTAATTTCAGTTAACGTTTTAGTCCTTTATCTTTTTTTTCCTCGATTTGGTCATTTATTCTTTATTTGATGTTGTTAGAGATGAAAATATGAGTTTATTTAAATATTTAAGTTATGAATTTGATGAAATTTGCATTATATTGAGGATGATAATTAATTTTATGGATTTTGTTTGAATTTTTTTGATGAATTTTTGCAAAAAAAAAAAAGGATAACATTGTTGACATTTTAAAACATAAAAGATCAAATTGTCACTTAA
>JBBPBQ010020321.1:50498310-50511295 GCA_037974755.1 Cicer yamashitae
AAAAAAAAAAAAAAAAAAAAAAAAAAAGATAAAAGACTAAAATATAATTTAGCCTATATATATAGAGATATATACAGAGAGAGAGAAATAATAAAAATCTGAGAAATAAAATGTTGAATGATACTTCTTATGCTATGCATTTATTCTCTCACTCTCATATTTTTATAGTTATAAAATAATTGCAGTTAGAATTTTGCATAAAAAGGTATGCGGTTGTTCATGTCATTTACGATTTTGCCAATTTTTTTCAAAATACCGAATTACCTAAAATGGTAAAGTTGTGGTTGTCATCATCGATTTTGTCATTTATTTAAAAAAAATAAAAATGGAAGTCGTTAATGATCGTAGCGACTTCTTTAATTTTTTAGAAACTAAAACAAAAGTGTGACTGTCATCACGACATACATCTTTTCTGTATAATTTTATTAAAATTCAAAATAAAAACATACAAGATAAATATTGAAATTATAAATAAGTTCAAATAACATATATATTATGAATCTGAAACATGCGAATTGAACTAAAAAAACATTATAGAGTACAACCCAATAAAATATAAGGAAAACACAACATAAAAACAGATAGACAGACACGTTAGCGACTGTTTTTCCGCTACAATCATAATGTACATGCCATATTTTTCTTTATCATAAAACTGCATGATATTCTTGAGCCTTCATTAATCAGAAATTCCACAAGCTATCAGTGACCACAGGCCCTGTAGAAGCTGGTGATAATTCTGGATTTCCAAACCACCTCTGAAAAAAGTCACTTCCAAACACCACTGAGGAGATATCACCATCAAAATCTCTCCCTACAGAGAAATCTGCTTTTACACCTTGCTTTGCACTTGATTCAAGATTCTCATTCTCCAGCTGCATCCTCAACATGGACTGTTCTTGAGACAAAAAACAATTTGAATACTGTGGATTCCCAATCTGGGGTGCAACCTGCGAAGATTGATTGGAGACTGCAAATGCTGCTTCAGGTAAAGGGTAACCATCAATGGCTTTTGAAGAGGATGAAATGTTCAAGATACTAGTTCCATTGTTATCAACAATGTCATCTAGTGTTTTCTGATTCTGAGTTTGATTTGGAATGGAGAAGGAATTCACCAGAGAGAACTCACCAGTAGCGAACTTTGTTTCGCTATTGTATAGAGAAGAATCCATCAATGGAGGCAACAGAGAATTAGTAGTTGATGCTCCTTCGTTAGAGTCAAACCTTCCAAGTTTTGGACCATGCATTTTCTTTCCATAATCACCCTTCTCATAGACTCTGCAGATAACCCATTCGCCCTATGAAAAGGTAAAAACACAATGTTAGAACAACAATATTAATAAATGTTCACCTTGAGCAAACATAGACAAAAATAGAGCAATAAAAAAACATAGCAAAATATTACCATTCCTGGTTTGGATAGATTTTGCTCGGAAAGATTGATACCGTCCAATCTGAATTCATGCATGACCCAATTGGTTTTTTCACCTTTTGGGGCTCTTCCCTTGTAGAAAACCAGTGTTTTCTTCATCCCAATTAATGCATTTTCCTTGAAAATCTCTCTGTCTTTGCCTGTGGCCTTCCAATAGCCGGCAAGAGTAGCCCTGTTTGTCCTTTGACCGGTTGGGTATTTTCTGTCCCTCATACAGAAAAAATACCATTCTGTTTCTCCCATTTTAGCCAACTCTTTAAACCAAAAAAAAAACATAATTAAGAGAAAATATATATTACCATAAAAGTAAGATTATGCAAAATATCCTGAAGGTGTAGCTCAAGTGATTGAGCTAATACACCTGAAGAAATTTAAGAAAGAGATCCAGAGTTCAAACTCCGACTACTTACATATTAACAGCTGATATTTGCTCATAAAAAAAGAAAATATTAAACTCACCAGGCAAATCCCATGGTTCACACTTATTCATATCAACTTCAGCAATAGCTATAGCGCAGAAGCTATTGTAATCAACCTTCTTGACAAGGTATTGATTTATGAGTTCTTCATCTGTTGGATGGAATCGAAAACCAACTGGAAATTCAAACTTTTCTTCTTCCATTTTTGGTATGGAAACATTCTCCATTGATCCCATCCAGCACCCAAATCCTCTGTTTCATCAAAGAAGCAAGTTAAAAACTGATGAGAATAAAAATAAACAGATTTGTAAGTTCATATTAAAAAAACACTGAAAACATGGTGTGCCTAAATTGAAATGGTAAAAAAATCCAGGATACCAACCTATCAAAGTTTGAAAATGGAGTGAGATGTGATGTGAGGAGAAAAGAAAGTTTTGGATCTTATAGAGGTCACAATTTTGTCTAAATGTACAGCTGAAAAGCAGAAAAGGGAAGAAAGTGAATGATGTAAGACAGTTTGTTTTGAAGAAATTGATAAGGATGCCGCTAAGAAAATATTGAGTTGCAAGAGTAGAAAACTCCTTAAATACTGATATTTTAGGTATGCAAAATCATGGTTCATCAGAAAATTTGGGGACGTTTCAATGTTTCATGCTTTTAGTTGTGTGTATTTATGTGCATGGTTTAGTATGCAAAAGTTGAAAGGTGAAAATTGTGAAATGATGATGAAAATAGAAAAATAAAACTTCATAACAATTAATAATAATAAATACTCTTATATGACGTAATACAAACATTTAGGTGTACTTCAAACGTGTCTAACGATCAATGGAAAGACTTTTAGCATGTTCGGCTAGGATACCTAAATGCGCAAACGGTTAAATACCAGGTCCCGATGCACTTTTATTGAAGCAAGATTTTTCATGCCTCAGTCGAATTGACGTTTTGGACTATTGTAACTTTATGCTAATCGGACTATAGTTTGTGGATCGGGAGCCCACAGTTTTATTGAAACTTATTTCTCTTTATGCCTAAGCCCAACATGGAAAAACTTAGTATGTTCGATTGAGATTCTTGTGAACTCAAACCGACAAATACCAAGTCACGTTTAATTTTATTAAGAGAAGATTTATCATGCCTCCATCAAACCGCGTTTTGGATGGTTGGAACTTTAAACTAAACGGCTTATTTGTTGAGTGGTTAAAAACCCAATAATGATTCAAATTCGTTTCTTTTTATAAAATGAAATGAAATTTCTAACACCCATTTATTAATTGATCATGAACAGTAATTTGGTCATGATCAATCAAAAAATGGGCATTAGTATTTGTTTCTGTGATATAGCTTTGAAAAATTGGTCACAGCAAAAGCAGATAAAAGTAGGAAATGAATTTTCTAACTTCGGAGCATGAACACGCACTGGTTTTCCCTAGTTCTGCTTTGTCGGATCCATCAGACAATTGAGAAGTGCCATGTGGCCAACTTGCTCTGTTTTTTTACAAAAATACAATCACAGTGATAAGTGGATAATTTTACATGTTTTAACTTAGTGCTTAATCAAAATGAAAAATTGGGTGGCCATCCTATCATTTCTACTAGGGCAAACTAGTTCATGGAACGCCGTCAAAGCTGCAACCTCAATGACCTTGGATATATATGACAAATACATCTTCACTTGGCAAGACAACAAAAATCATCTAAACCTTATCAAAGCCAAACTTGGCCATTTCATGGCAACCAATGATTGGATCAGAACTTTTCCTAAATAAAAAGTCTATTATCTTGTAAGGTATGCGTCAATCACATGCCTATTGTATTGTAGATTTTTTCCCTAAACTTTTTTGCAGATCAATGAAAAAGAAAATCACAAGGTTTTAACAAATATAGGTCAGAGATTAAAATTTAAACCATATTGTTAAGGAATGCTAGAACTCCTCTTCCTCTGAGATATAAAACAAAGTTATCCAACTGGCTAGACGCCTAGACCATCTTTCAAGGTGGCGAAACAAAATATTTGGTGATATCCCTAGAACAATCAATAATATTAGGGAGAATATGCAACAGTTACAATGTCAAAACCAATACCAAATCAACTAAGTAGACTTAAAGATTTGGTAAGGAAGCTTGACAATCTTACTGAAGTTGGAGTATCTTGGTGGAGCCAAAGAGCTAGAGCTTTATGGATTGAAGAAGGGACATGAACACAACATTCTTCCACCAAAAGGCCATTCAAAGGAAGGATAGGAACTAGATTTACTCTATTAAAAGTAGATAGTCACATAGTGTATGAAGAAGATCAAATAGGAGAAGTCTTCAACAACTATTTTAAGGAGAATTTTCTTCAACTAACACCACTGATATTGAGGAGGCAACAACTAGTCAGAAGGGAAGAATCTCAGATAAGCTGATTAAAGATCTAGGATTCAAATTCACAGAAGAAGAAATTCTTAGCACTATCAAGCAATTAAAAATATTACTTCTATGGTCTTAGGAATCCTTAATGGAGAAGTTTCCCCAGGAAATATCAACCAAACTTATATCTATTTAATTCCCAAAGTTAAAAGACTCACTTCCCCTAGTGAGTTTTGTTTGATCTCTTTATGTAATGTTTGTTTTAAAATTATTTCTAAAATTGTAGCAAATAGAATTAGAAGTATTTTACCTCATATTATTAGTCAATTCCAAAGAGCATTTGTCCCAAATTGAATTATAATTGTTGCTGTCCTTATTGCTCATGAAAATTTTAGTTAAATGAGATAGAATAGGAAGGGCAATATTGGTTGGGCTGGCATTGAAATGGATTCTCACAAAGCCTATGGCAGAATAGAATGAAAATTTCTAGATAACATGTTTTTTAGGTTTTACCCCCGACTGGATATCCCTTTTTATGAAATGCAAGAACCATGTGTGCTTTTTCATGTTACTCAATAGTAGAGCACTCCCTCCCTTTAAACTTAATCATAGAGCACTCCCTCCTTCTTTATGCCCTCATTACTAGAGACCAAAATAAGAGTTATCCATGGCATTAAAATAGCTAGAAATCCTCTAGAATTAATCATCTATTTTGTTGCTAAAGATAGCATCATTTTTTGCACGGCCACTCAAAATGGGGCAATTGAAATTACCAACATCCTTCAACTCTACCAAAAAGCTTCAGACCAACTTATCCATCTAGACAAAAAATATATCCTTCAGTCGAAATGTTCAACTATGTATTTGGGTCTCACCACTGCTGTGGAAACATATAAAGAACTTATATTCAACTATGTGCTGAACAAAGTTTGGAAGAAGATAAAAGGGTGGAACGAAAAGTTTATTTCTCTTGCAGGAAGAGGTGTTCAAATAAAGGTCGTAGCTCAAGCAATTCCAACTTACATTATGCTGTTTTTTACTCCCTAAAGGGTTATCCAACCAAATTGAGAGCATTATTAGTAACTTTTAGTGTGGCGGCACTAAAGGGGGGAAGATCATTATACTAGTTGGAAAAATCTATGAATAGAAGGACATCTGAAGGAGGCCAAGGAATTTAAAAGCTTAAGAGACTTTAATAAAATCCATCCTAGCCAAACAAGGTTAGAGAATTAACAAATTCCCAAATAGCTTAGTATGTCAATGTCTCAAGTTCAAGTATTTCCCTAAACCATAATTCTTCACATCTCAAGTTGGCCACTCTCCTAATTTCACTCGGTAGATTATTCATCAAACACAATGGATTAACCAAATAGGAAGTACTTGGAAAATTGAAAAATGGTAAAAAGATTAAGATATGGGAAGCAAACTAACTTACTCTTCAAAATGGTCATAAAATCTGGTCCCCTAAGCCTAATGGATATACCATGAGCCTTATTAGCCAACTAATAGCTAAAATGAACAGAGCAGCTGGAATACTGGCCTTATTATTTCTACAACACACCCTTTCGAAAGTGATCAGGTCGACCAAACTCCCCTTCCCTCTGAAGATAAAACTGACCATCTCTATTGGGGATCTAATGAAAATGGTACCTAAACTGTTAAATCTAGTTATCGCTGCAGTCTGCATACAACAGTGGAGAAGTCAAAACGACCCATCTCCCTCTAAAATAAAGGTCAGACATCAATCCTTGATCAGACTCTTCTTATATCTTGGCCAAACTCCGAATTACCAGGGTCCCTTTCCCCTTGGGTTAAGTCCATAAATTATGTTAGACTAATTTAAACCGGAGGGATCAAATGCACTATTTTGTGCCCTAGATGCAATTTGAAGGAGCCAAAATTGATTCGAGGTGTAGAATTGATTTAGACATGTTTGATTGTTCTTGAGAAGAATTGATTTTGCTTCTAGAATTGATTCTAACTTTAAATTAGGGTATGTAACTTTTGACTCATTTTCACGTGAATATATTCAAACATAAATCAATTTACATTCTAACTTACTACAAACTAGAATCAAATACTAAAACCCATTTTTCTATACAAACACTCATCACATTTTGAATCCTAAATTTAAATTGTAGTTTGAAAATTCATACATCAAAACAATAAAGATAATATATATATCACTATTCTAGCAACAAACATTTTCAGAAAATAGAAAAACAAAAACACGCAATAAAGCTTTGTTTTGAGGAGATAAATAAATATACCTGTCATGACTTGGGTAGAAGAAAAAATCAACACTTCATTACCAAGCTGTCGGGTCAAAACCCTAGAATTCACCATCCAACTAAAACAAATGAATGATTTAAATCGGTGGAAATTCATTTCAAAAGGATGATTCAAAATGAATGTTGATGCCGTAAAGGGAGCCAAAAATGGTGAGAGGGTAACAACGGCTAGTTGGCGAAAAAACGGCCTCGAAGACATTGTTAAAGGAAGAAGGTTTAGATGTGAGGTTTAGGGTTTGAATTTGCGAGGGATTTTGTGGCATTCGTGATATGGAAATGGAATCAGAGATGCTTAAACAGTTAAACTATTCGTGATTGTTTGTTTTCGGTTATTTGGCTCTCTTTTTTCAGATTGCAGAAACACGGCAACCTAATTTTTGTTTTGAATGAATAGTGAATTTAGTTCATGATATTACTCTGTCGTTCGAATTTGAATTTAAATTATAAAATTTAATAAATACTTTGTCCCGTATGTTTTTTATTATTATAAAAATATTTTAATTTTATATTTTAAAAATGATTTTCACGGTAAGTTATAGTTTTTAACTTCAAAATAGTAGAAATTAAAAAAGTAATTTAAACATTCAATAATTTATATATTTATTGTTAAATATTTTAATATAATAAAAGTTACATTTAAATATTTATATATATATATATATATATATATTTCAAAAATAATTTTATGAATAGCTATTCGAAATAGCATCTCATTTTAAATATTTTTTGAAATTTTATCATTTAAAAAAATTGTAGCAAAAATATGAAATACTTAAAATATTTTTTTTTAATAAATTATTTAAATTAATTTTTATTTAAATTTTTATCAATTTTTTCAATTATGTTGTTTGTAACTAAAATCAGTTAAGTGCAGGAGCTGGTTGATGTTATAGCATCGGTGAGTTAGAATGTCAGTTAATTTTGTTAGTGGCCATAACATAATTGGCTATTCAATTATAGTTGTTACTTGGGTGTGAGTTAGTTGTTATAAAAAGCTTTATATGGGTTTGTATTGGGTAATTTTTGTAACTCTTGCAATGGGGAAAAATAATATAGAATTGTGAGGAAACCAAAAGATAGACAGAACAATGGGAAGAGAGAAAATAGAGTGAGAGACAAGCAAGACAAGCTTGAGGCTCATGCAATAAAGTGTGCTTTCATAGGATCTCGCACTGGAGTCAAAGGATACAAGCTATGGAAGATAGAACCTGGTGATCCTAAGAGCATTATCAGCAGAGATGTGATTTTTGATGAGACTAGAATGGTTGCAAATACTACTAAAGACCAAGAAGGAATAGTTAATCAATAGGGTGGATCAAATAGTACAAAGATTGAGGTGGGGCTACCAACTCATCATGTTCGGGAACTCAGAATTCATGAGGAAGAGTCGGAATGAATATTGTTGCTCCAATAAGGTTTGGACAAGCTAATCTGATTTACTATGCTTTGAATGTGGGTGAAGAATTTTAAGGGAATGAGCCAAGCAATTTCACAGAGGCCTTGGACAGCAAGGACAATGAGCATTGGATGGCTGCAATGACTGATGAAATGCAATCACTTGAGAAGAATAAGACCTGGGTTCTAGTGGATCTACCAGAAAAGCAAAGGGTTGTCGGTTCAAAGTGGATATTCAAGAGAAAAGGTGTTCAAGGTGGTGAAAGTGTGATGTTCAAAGCAAGACTTGTGGCAATGGGATATTCTTTTGTGGTCAAGCATTGCTTAATCATAATTCTTTTGTCCATAGTAACTCAATTTGATTTAGAACTAGAACAATTGGATGTGAAAACTGCTTTTCTACATGGAGACCTTGAGGAAACTATCTACATGTTGCAACATGAGGGTTTTTTTAAGGGTAATGATAAAATATGTCTACTTAAGAAATCCTTATATGGTCTAAAGAGAAGTCCTAGGCAATAGAACTAGAGGTTTTAAGTTCATGATGAAGATAGGGTTTCAAAGAAGCAATTATGATAATTATGTTTACATACTAAAGGATAATGGATAGCTACTCCTTTATTTGTTGTTATATGTTGATGATATCCTCCTAGCAAGCTCAAGTAAAGATGAGATCAAGAAGCTCAAGTCAGAGTTGAGGTCAGAATTTGAAACGAAGGAGCGTGGGGAAGCTAAGAGGATATTGGGAATGGAAATTAGCAGAGATAGATAAAAAAAAAAAGGAACTGTTCTTGCATCAACATGGATATATGAAGAAAGTGAAAATGAGATTTGAAATGCATTAGTCTAAATCTGTTACAACTCCTTTAGGGTAAAATGATAAACTGTCAACTAAGCACAATCCAAATACAGATGAGGAAAAGAGTAAAATGGAATTGATCCCCTATGCTAGTGGTATTGGCAACATCATGTATGGCATGGTTTGCAGCAGGCCAGACTTGGCTTATATTGTGAATAGGTCAGATTGTCAAAGCATTAGAGCAAACAAGTTATCAGAGGATACAGATTATCAAAGAAAACAAATTCTAGATGATTATTAGAGGATGTGCACAAATTATTCATTGATAAAATGATATCTTACAGATCATTAACTTTTATCAGAGCGTTGACTTTTCCTCGTGGAAATAGTGAGTTTTTGCCTTCCATGATAATCGAACCCGGTACCTAGGGGATAAGTAGCGCCGCTCATTTATTCCCACTACCAATTGAATAGTTATTAACATAACTTTTGCCTTTAATCTACACACTTAGCATATATAGTTAAAGAGTTGTTGTTCTTTATTTATATGTATTTGTTATCATCAAAACATCAACCAGAAGATTGTATTTAAAAATACTTTTGCACTAACGCTTAGGATTGTTATCTCATCAGTTGAAAAAAAGAGCCAATGAGACTCTATTATTCTACCCTCGGCCATGGATGTAGGTCTTTACGGCTGAACCACATATATCTCGTGTTAATCTTTTTCCTTGTATAATTGTTCTTTCTGTTTTACATTGTTTGTGTGTGTGCAATTTCTATTGTTAGAATTGCTTCTAGTTTTCTTTCTTGAATTACATTGCAGGTCTTAGATAAAACTAATTATTTCACTTTATAGTTTTCTTCTCTCTCTTACTTTTTTTTCTATTTTATCACTTCATATTATTGCTTTTTATCTTTTTTACTTTTTGTTTTATATTTTATTATTTTCTATTTTTTCACTTCTATTATTTCTCTTACTTTTCTATATTTTTTATTATGTTTTCACTTTTCTTATATTTCTTACTTTTTTTATGTTTTATTACTTGATATTTTGTATTTTTTTATTATTATTTTTATCGTCTACTGTTTATATAAGATTACACACAATCCTATAAAAACTATGCATATTTTTTCTTCAAATTTCTAATTCTAGTTTGAAACCAATTTCTTCATGCAAACCATTTTCAGTAACATATAATTAGAAACTTCATATTTACAAATTTTATATTTGTGATTCAAATTACCAACTTTGTGATTCAAATAACAAATTACACAAATTACATGATTTTGATCAAATACATACTTAATTCGAATCAGGCAACATGTGAATCGAATAATGAAAAGCATAATGACTTAAAAACACTTGTTTTTAATGTATTTTCATGAATTTTGTCATACATATAATATTATATAATATTATGCATGATTTGTAGAAAATATTTCTCATAATCCGAGTCAATTGAAATTATTGTAAGAAGACAACTCTCACCATCTAAATTAGATCTAGGTTCTAAGATCAATCAAAACACCTAAACTTATATTAGGTGAAACATATACTTACAAAACGAATTTAGTGACTAACTCTCAAATTTATGATTTGATGCCTAATTGTATTCCCTAAAAAAAAATGTTATTAAAGAAATGAGTTGATTTTATTTCTTTAAAATAACTATCTAATTTAAAATGATTAAAATTTAAAATTATTCAACAATTCAAATCCATAGAGCATATAACGAGTCAATTTGGTTCAAATTTTTAGAGAAAAAATATTATGACCAATTAAAAAATAAGCAGTTTGGTTTAATTTTATTTTTGCATATTTGCTCACATAATATGAGACGAACAAAACAGATGAGTAACATATTTATTTGGTTGTTCAATGTGATTGCTATTTATAAAAACTCAAAAACTTATTTTATTAAAAGAGAAAATAATATCACAAATTATAGTTTTTTATATTCAAAATATTTTGATCCATAAGGGTATACTCAATTTTGATTATTTTTTTTACCATAATATCTCTCCCCAAAACTCAATATAATCAAAGAAGACAATTATTGTCTCAAAAATTCTATAACTTGGGGTTCGAAAATTATATTTTTCCATCCTTTTAGCAATTATAGATTATTACAAGTTATGACTAAATTTAAATTCTAGAGACAAATTGAATCCGTTGTTTTAAAAGTAAAAGGCAAAACATTTTTTATTTGTTCAAAAAGAAATTAAAACAAAAACTTATTCAAATGATGATCAAATCATCCTTTAAATATAAATATAAGCAAGAAACGACAATATAAAAATATTTTAAAAGCTCAATATTAGACTGAGTTATTATCAATGCATTGGAACTACACAACAATTAAAAGAGGACCATTGTTTTCAGCATTAACTAAAGTATGCACATGCTTTGGAAATGACCATCAAGTAAATGCATGTTGAGCTATTAAATTATAATACCACTAAATCCTAACTAATGCAAAATCTATCCAAAACACTTATCCCGCCAAAACAAGAACAAACACGGTTGCATGATACATATGTAGATACACACGCTTCAATATTGTTCTTTCTTAGCACACAATTTAATGATGTACGATTCTCTAATATATAATATATAATTTTTTTTAATTAAGCCTTGAAACACCAAACCCTAATCTGAAAATAAATAATTCAAAGCACTTATAGAAAAAATTGTTTATGCCCATTTCATGTAGCACGCATGAATTAGTGCTTTAATGGTTGTCTATTAATTTGAATCAAAAATAGGTCTGTCCATCAACAAAGTTTGTGTATATTAATGTTGGGCGGTTGTGCAATAATGTTTGTCTAACATTATTGGGAATAAGAGAAGCAATAAATGATCATTAATTGAGTTGAGTTATTATCAATGCATTGGAACTACACAAATCTAAGAAGGAACATTGTTTGAGCATTAATTTGAAGGTATTGGAAATAAGGGTGAGAATAGGATAGGTCGATCGATATGGGTCAAATCTAGGTTACACCAGACTTTTTTCTAAACAGACAAAACCAAGACTTCTAAAAAAATCAATTTAGTTAAAAATGGTCATACTACAGGTCACATAAAAAGTCTTTTAGGTCCATCAAATTAACCTATTTAAATAAATATAAATAATATTTTTTATTGCTACTATAATTATTATATTAAATTTTTTATCTTTTTTGTTATATATTGAACTTTTAGTAATTTACGCATATTAATATTCTTTAGTTTTTGAAATATTTAAATGTATTATTATAAAATAGAATTGAAATAGGATGTCATATAAAGTCATATTCTTCAAAAATCATGTTAAACATCAAACTATAACTTAAATTCATTGACATATTAATTTGTTAGTCTGTTTAAAAATATGTCTGATTACTTATTCAAGTATGTTAAAATGAAATAGACTTTTAAGTAGGCTAATAGGTCATATCATACTTCCATCAATAGTCTCAAAAATAAGTATGCGACATGCCAAAGGTCAGGCTTAGGCTTTGAATTTTTTTGACAACCCAAACTCAGATTTTGTAAAGTCTAGCTCGACCTAGCCTATTTTCACCTCTAACCGAAAAAAAAACAAGATATAAGAGGTTTAAATTGTATTAATTATTTTAAAATATTTCTTCTTAAAATAAATTATTTATCAAAAACTCATGTTCAATTAAACACAAATACTTATAGCGGATCTCAAAGAAGAGTTTTTTTCATTTGGCTCTTTTTTATTTTCAGATTACAGAAACACAACAACCTAATTTTTATTTTGAATAAATAGTGAATTTAGTTCATGATATTACTTATCATTCGAATTTGAATTTCTAAAATTTATAAAAATATAATAAATACATTGAGTCCGTATATTTATATTATTAAAAAAAAGTAATTTTATATTTCTAAAAATAATTTTTATGACAAGTAATTTAAAAATAGTAGAAGCTATCTCAAACTCATTTGTTATAAATTAAAAAGTAATTTAAACATTCACATAGTTACATAATCATTGTTAAAAATTTGAACATAATAAAAATCACATTTAAAAAAAATGATTTATTTCAAAAATAATTTTTATGAGTAGTTACTTAAAATAGCTTCTCATTTTAATTTTTTTTTGAAATTTAATTATTCAATAGTAGTTATAGCAAAAAGATAAAATATTTAAAACAAATTTTTTTATAAACTATTTAAATCAGTTTGTTTTGAATTTTTTAAAAAGAAATATAATAAAAATTTAAATAATTTAAAAATAATTTTAAATAAAAAACTGTAACAATCTGATTTCAATTGTAAAAT
>JBBPBQ010020321.1:50511588-50558332 GCA_037974755.1 Cicer yamashitae
CATATTTTATTATCTCCTATTATTTCTTCTTTATATTTTTTTTAATTTTTTTTTATTTTATAACTTTCTACTTTTTTCACTTATATTATCTCTCTAACTTTATAATTTTTGATTATTTTTGATTGTCTTTTTACTTCTGTATCTCTCTAATTTTTTCATGTTTAATCACTTTATTTTTTCTTTATTTTTTTTTCATCTTTTAATATACTATTTATATAAGAATACAAACTACTCTAAAAAAACTATGCATATTTTTTTCCTTTCAAATTTTTATGTTTAAATTTTTAGGGTAAAATTACCGATTTGTATCACACTCAAATTAGAAAAACTATGCATAATTAACGTGGACTTGAATAATTTGATGAATCATTAAAAATTGAAATCATCTAGTTTTGTTTGATTTGATTTTTGCAATATTTTTGTTGAGGAAATATTAATCGAACCAAACTAATGATTAACAATTGGTTTGGTTCTATTTAATGTAATTGTTATTTATAAAAATTAAAAAACTTATTTTATAAAAAGAGAAAATCAAATTTTCATTGATCAGGGTGTAACAGTTAGTTTGATTCGGCCAATTAAAAATTTAAACAAAATGAAAGTTACAAAAAAAAAATTGTATAAATTATTAATAGGACATATGTATATATATCATTGGCCAATTAGTTAAAAAATAGTCATTCACAAATCTTTTAAATAAAAAAGAAACGTGTATTTTATTAATCGTGTGTCTTTTAAACGTCTTCTACATAAATATTTGAAAAATATTATAATACACTTATTTCAGTTTTCTATATAAATAATACATGGGACAAATATTTTATCACATTTCGATTAGTTAAAATATTGTTTTTTATAAATCAATTAGGTACAAGAGAAACATGTAGTGTGTCTCTTAAATATCTTAAAGATAAAACAAAATATAATACAATAATTATAATTTACTATTTAAATCATATACGTGTTGATTTGATTCAATTTTTAAAAAATATGCAGTTTGATTTGGTTCAGATTTTGCAATAATTTTTCACGAAATCTAAACAAAACAAACTTATGAAGACTATTTTCGTGAGTAAAAAAATAAAGAGTGTTTTGTGTATAAATCATACATGGGACAAATGTTTATTAAGCATTGTTCAATTGGTTAAAAAAAAGTCTTTCACGGATAAAGTAAAAAAGAAACATGTATTTCAGTAGTAGTGTGTTTCTTGAATGTCTACATATAAACGTTTACAAAATATTACAATACACTGGTTGTTAATTTCTGTATAAAATCTAACACCTCATATTTCAGAAGTCGGATTAATAATAAATATAACTATAGTATCTTTTCGCGTCATTTGGTATTATTTAATTTAGGCCTCTTTAAAGAACTAAATTGGAGTCACGTCCCTTCATGAGAATTTTAGGCGCGTCTCTTATCTTTATATTGGACTTTATTTGCCCTCAATCTGATATTCACAACTCTATATATGCTTTTCGAAAGTAACACAGTTCAAATTGTTGGAACATAGAGTATGTTAATGTGTGAATTTACAAATTGTTGGAACATAGAGTATGTTAATGTGTGAATTTAAAAATTGTTGAAGTCCCACATTGGAAAACTCCCATATTTTGAATAGTTTTAAACTCTATAAATACTAAAGTCCCACATTGTATAGAAAGTATATGTGAGTTTGCTTCCATCACTATATAATGAGTTTCAAACTCTTATGATAAGTACGCATTTCACAACTTTCTCTTTTCTCCCCTTTCTATTTTGCTCGACTTATTTCCGAGCCACTTCTCCCCTTTCTTTGTTATGCCGTAGAACCTTCGATTTTTAGAGCGGTTGTTATGCCGTAATCCCTTCGATTTTACAGCGGTTGTTATGTCGTAGTCCATTCGATTTTTAGAGCAGTTGTTATGTTGTAGTTCCGTCGATTTTTGAGTGGTCATAATACCACTATCCTTTTAGAGTGGTTGTTATGTCGTAGTTCTATCGATTTTTGAGTGGTCATAATACCACTATCCTTTTAGAGTAGTTTTTATGTCGTAGTTTCGTCGATTTTCTAGTGGTCCCAATACCACTATGAGCGGTTTTTGTTTCGTAGTCTTTTAGAGCGGTTTTTGTACCGTAGTCTTTTAGAGCGGTTTTTTGTGCCGTAGTCCTTTTGATTTATGAGTGGTCATAGTACCATATTGCAAGTGACTTTAATCGACATAATGAGAGTGGCTTTAACCGTCATATTGAGGGTGTAATCCTAGAACGGTTTTCTACGATGCAATAGAACTCCGATACAGTGTATCTGAGCTGTTTTATCCTGGGGACTTCATGGTTAATAGTTTGCCTTGCACAATTTGGGCAGTGCCGCGAAACGTCTTAAAGAGAGCGACCTAGTCTGCGACTCAAGCCAGTAATATCTTCAGTGGCATAAATTGATTTTGAAACAATTTTCGAAACTCAAAAATAACAACTTTAAGACGTTTCTTTCTGCCATGTCAACCGAAAAGATTACTGGATTTGGTTCTGTTGCCTCTGATTTCATTAAATTGTTTCAGTTTGAGGCAAACAGAAAAGGATAAGAAAGCTGGAGAATTAACCCATGGGAGAATAATGATAAGAATTATATTCTTAATGGACTTGTTGATGATCTGTATGACTATTACAGTTCCAACAATACTGCTAGAGATGTTTGGAATGCTCCGAAGAAAAAATATGATACTGAGAAAGCTGAGGATAAAAAGTATGTTGTGAGCTGCTACCTCAAGTATTAGAGTATCAGATGACCGATGACAGATCCGTGGAGGATCACTCTAGTGAAATTCAGAAAGATAACTCATGAGATTATCTATTAAGGTACATCACTGATGACATGTTTAAATTGAATGTTGAAATTAATAAAATGTCTCATTTTGCTTAAATGTTGTGTGATTTTAATATTTGACATGCTAGACTCTGTCATGTGAACAAGGACTTTCAAACATAAGTAACCTAGGTTTAATTCCAAAGTTATCTTTAAATAATTTTGAAAAATGTGATTTTAATAGTCAAGCTAAAATAACAAAGAGTTCACATAAATCAGCAGTGAAAGAATTTGAGTCTTTAGATTTAATATATATGTGAACTTGTTGGGACGTTAACAAGAAATAGAAAACGTTATTTTATCACTTTTATTAATGATTGTTTTGACTATACTTTCGTATATCTAATGAACAATAAAAGTGAAGCGCTTGACATGTTTAAGATATTTGTAATTGAAATTGAAAATCAATTTAGTAGAAAGATTAAGATGTACTAAGTATGATTCTAGTTCGTTTAATGAGTTTTATAAATTGTATGGAATTATACATGAACCATCTGCATCTTATTCACCTGAAATGAATGGTAAAGCTGAAAGAAAGAATACAACTCTTAACTAGTTGTTGCTATTATGCTAAACTCTGAAGCTGCATCTCATTGGTGGGGGGAGATTATTTTGATTGTTTTCTATGTTTAGAATAGAGTTCCTAAATCTAAAAACAAAAGGTAGTAAATGGATTTTGAAAAAGAAACTAAAACCCGATGGAACTGTTGATAAATACAAGGCACACCTTTTAGCCAAATGTTTTAGACAAAAAGAAAATATAGATTTTTTCGACACTTTTTCACCGGACACTAGAATTACATCCATTAGGTTACTCATTTCTCTAGCAGCTATTCATAACTTGGTGATACACCAAATGGATGTCAAAATAACTTTTTTAAATGGTGACCTGAAAGAAGACATCTATATCGAACAACCTGAAGGTTTTTGTAATTCATGGACAAGAAAACAAGGTCTGTAAGTTAGATAAATCTTTGTATGGTCTTAAACAAGCTCCTAAGCAATGACATGAAAAGTTTGATAACTTGATTATATCGAATAAGTTTAAAGTAAATGAAAGTGACAAATGTATCTATCACGAATAAGTTTGCACTATCATATATCTCTATGTAGACGACTTACTTATATTTGGATCAAACATTCATGCTGTAAATACTATGAAATCATTGTTGCGCAAAAACTTCTATATGAAAGACCTTAGAGAAGCGAGTGTAATCCTTGGAATCAAGATTACTAGGTCAAAAAAGGGAATTTCCTTGGATCAGTCTCACTATATTGAAAAGATCCTGAAGAAATACAAATACTTTGACTGTAAACCTGCTTGCACACCATATGATCCAAGTGTGTAAATTTTTAAGAACACTGGTGAAAGTGTTAGACAAATTGGGACATGCCACTGATTGTACTAGACCCGACATTGCCTACGTCGTGGAACTGTTGTGTAGATTTACTAGTAGACCTAGTGTGTAACATCTTTTAAATTCAAGTGGGGATTGTTGGAACATAGAATATGTTAATGTGTGAATTTAAAAGTTGTTGAAGTCCCACATTGAAAAACTCTCAAATTTTGAGTAGTTTTCAACTCTATAAATTCTAAAGTCCCACATTGGATAGAAAACATATGTGGGTTTGCTTCCATCACTATATAATGAGTTTCAAACTCTTGTGATAAGTACACCAAAGTTGGATGCATTTTCCAACTTTCTCCTTTTTCCCTTTTCTATTCTGCTCGACTTATTTCCGAGCCACTTCTCCCCTTTCTTTCTGTCCCCTCGATTTTTAGAGCGGTTGTTATGTCGTAGTCCCTTTGATTTTTAGAGCGGTTGTTATGTCATAGTCCCTTTGATTTTAGAGCAGTTGTTATGCCGTAGTCCCTTCGATTTTTAGAGCGATTGTTATATCGTAGTTTCGTCGATTTTTGAGTGGTCATAATACCACTATTGTTTTAGAGTGGTTGTTATGTCGTAGTTCCGTCGATTTTTGAGTGGTCATGATACTACTATCCTTTTAGGGCGGTTTTTATGTTGTAGTTTCGTCGATTATTTAGTGGTCCCAATACCACTATGAGCGGTTTTTGTGTCGTAGTCTTTTAGAGCGGTTTTTGCGCCGTAGTCTTTTATAGCTGTTTTTTGTGCCATAGTCCTTTTGATTTATGAGTGATCATAGTACCATATTCTGAGTGACTTTAATCGTCATATTGAGAGTGACTTTAACCGTCATATTGAAGGTGTAATTCTAGAACGGTTTTCTACGGTGCAGTAGAACTCCGATATAGTGTATGTGGGCTGTTTTATCCGGAGGACTTCTTGTCTTGCACAATTTGGACAGTTTCGGGAAACGTCTTAAAGAAAACGACTTAGTTCGCGACTCAACCCAATAATATCTTCGGTGGCATAAATTGATTTTGAAACAGTTTTCGAAACTCAAAAATAACACAAATGTTCACTATAACGTTTTAGAGAAAACTTATAATGTATTTTTTCTATCGTCCTTAGAGCTCGAATTAGGTTAAGGCTATTTCTAACATTGTTGTAGTTTTTTGTTATCGTATCTTTCCAATGTCATGAAGAACACATTAATCATATACATGTAGGTTAAGTTATAGTCCAAATAGTGTAAATTGTTAAAAAGGGAAAAGGAAAATCAGTAGTTAATTGATTAGATATGGAATAATTAATGAGTTAGTCGATTAAGAAAGTAGGATTAATCGATTAGAATAACTGAAAAACAGAAACTTAGTATAAGTTAAGATTAATCGATTAGGAGCTATAATTAATTATCGATTAGGAAGTTAATTTTAATCAGAAAATTAACTAAGTAGAGTTAATTTCTAATATAGTTTAAGTTAAGATTAATCAATTAGAAGCTATAATTAATTGATTAGGAAGTTAATTAGAATCAGAAAATTAATTAATTAAGTTAAATTATAAGATACAATTGAAAAACATAAGTAATGTTACGTCATAATTGTTTATGGTACAAATCGATAAGATAGTGAACAAAAAGGATAATATATTATTTTAATTAATTAGGGTTACTAATAACTAAACAGTAGTTTAATTAAATAATTAATCAGTAATATATGTAATTAATTTAGTTATTCATTTATTATATAGTTAATTTGGACGAAAGTATACTGGCAATAAAGACTAGAAGTTACTAAGGTTAGGCAACATTTAGCTAAGTAATAATTAATTATAAGTTAGTTATTAAGATTAAGTAATGATATGTGTCACTTATTAATTAATTAATTATAGCTCAGTTATTCTAACCTATAATTAACCGGTTCACCGATTTATAGAACATTTCGATTTGGTTTTTTAAACTGAAAACCAGATCGGTTCAGTTTTTTCAAATTAAAAATCGGTTCGCTTTTGTTTTCAAACAATTCTAAGTTAGAATTGAACTTTGTCCACCCCTAATATTAATTAGAAGATACAATTGGAAAACATAAGTAAAGTTACATCCTAAATTAAAATAATTTATTTTCGGACATATTATTTTTTACAAATAGGTTACTCATGGTGGGAAGGAGGGACTAATGAATAGGTAATTATTAGGATAATGTTAGCAATGCTTACTAGATAGTTGATAATTTTTGATGATGTGCATGTATGTGTTATGTATCATATGATAAAAGTTAATTGTTGATGATGATACTCGTTAGTCATTTACGACGTCCTAACTCGTATATATAGATTAAGTGATGCTAAATGGTCCTCAGTCGCATATATGGACCGAGAGTTGTCTAACAGTACTATTGACGATGTTGTTGTTTTACCCCTACTTGTCTATGTTGCATTCATATAACTAGGATATGTCAGGGGGTTGATCCGTGACATAATTGGAGCTCAATAGTCGAGGACACCTTAAAGGTGTCGCTAATCGGAAGTTCATCCTTAAATGCGGGGTGCACTGTCAAGGTGCTCTACTGCATAAACTGGGCTAACCATACTAGACACTCTTGTTTGTGGGATAATAGGTGGTTTCTCTATCCATATTAATCTCAAAGTTAGATGGATACTGAAGTGGAATGAATAGTCACAAGAAAGGGGTTTGAATTGTGACCCTTTTAATATTTAGTTCCTTCACTTTAATTAATGTTTTACTCAAGATTAAGCATGATAATCAAAAGTTAATTAGTAAGCTCTTAACTGACCAGAACATTATGGACAATTTATATGAAATTAAGAGGTTGTAAATAAAAACAATGATAATGAAGTGTGATCTGTCCGTGCAAATAATTAAAGATAAGAGATAGAAATATCACACACAAAAAATATGTTGGTTCAACTGCCTCGGCCTAGTCCAGTCCTCACAACCATGAGATTTTCACTATGTGCTTCAAAATCAGAACATTCTTCTTCCCACATTCTCTTGATCAAGTACAACCTTTGATGGAACAAGGTTAGTTCTAGGAAAAATTCCTTCATTATGTTTTGATGATAACAAAGGTACTATGTGACAACAATTTATTGCACTAATGATTTCATTGAGTGTGCAATAAATATAACTAGGAAACGGAGGAAACGATATCAGCGGAAGTAAAAATATCATAGGAAACGAAGACATCAGACAAACTGAAGATGTAAGAGGAAACGAAGACATTAGAGTCAAGTGAAGTCAAAGGAAGTCAACGCAACATTCAGACTTTGGTTATTACGCGCAATGTTGTGTGTGTGCATCTACTCTTATGGCGACTAAGCTGTTTCATGATTCTGAAGGTCTAAGAACATATTATGATCTCTTCCCTCTACTCTTAAACAAGCATATGAAAGAAGATTCAAAGAGAATTATTTTCAAGTGCTATCTGGACATTCTCGCACATAATCATTCTAGAAGATTTGGTTGAAGATTCATTTTGGAATTAATCAAGCTTCAACGATCATATTCTAAAACCGTCTCTATCAAGATTTATTTTTTGTGAAGATCTCTATTGACCTCATGCAAGGAAGATATACTCAGAAGATTTAAGGAGAATTATTTTCAAGCACTATCTTGACATTCTCGCACAGAATCCTTCTAGAAGATTTGATTGAAGATATGTTTTGGAATTAATCAAACTTCAACGGTCATATTCCCAAATCGTATCTATCTAGGTTTATTTTTTTGTGAAGAACCCTGTTGACCTCGTGCAAGGAAGATACGCTTAGAAGTTTCAAGGAGAATTATTTTTAAGCACTATCTGGACATTCTTACACATAATCATTCTAGAAGATTTGGTTGAAGATTCGTTTTGGAATTAATCAAGCTTCAATGGTCATATTCCCAAATTTTATCTATCAACGTTTATTTTTATGAAGATCTCAGATGACCTTGTGCAAGGAAAATACGCTCGTTATTTGTTTGAGACAATATTGAAATCCTAATTCATGTAGTATAAAGGGATTAATTCTGAAGAATAATATACAACACAACAACTCAGAAAACCTTACGAACGCAAAAAAAATCTCTAAGTATTCAGTTTCAAGGTTTCATTTTCAAAGCAAAGGCACTCATTCAATTTATATTACTTAGTGCTTAGTGCTCTATTTTAAGTGTGTAATTCATTGTAGGTTTTTTAAGTTGGAAGTTGAGAAGACTTGACTTGTAGGGTCAAGGTATTGTAGTGCCTCAACGGCCTGTAGGTTTCAAGCTGGAAGTTGAGAAAACTGACTTGTATAGTCAGATGGTGTAATTCAGGTTATGAATTAGAGGATAAATCTTTCTATGTGACGGGACTGAATGTAGCTGCCACGTTGGTAGTGAACCAATATAAATCCCGGTGTTTTTCCCTCTGTCCTGATACTTTGTTTTATTGATGCCTTTGTTCTGTTATATATGTTCTAGTATCTCGAACCAGATTTTTGAAAATAAGTTTTTAATAAGGGGCTAAACACAATTCAACCCCTCCTTCTTGTGTTTTTCGCTTCTTAAACCTTCACCTTTCAATTCATAAATGATTTTTCAAACCACCTTTTAAACCAGAAAGAATTTTTACAACCAACTTTCAAACCATAAATGATTTTTACAATCACACTCAATCTAACATAAAAGATAGACTTGAGTTACCAAAAATGTGTATGATAAAAACTGTTTGGGATACAATGATTCTCAACTCTTTGTTTGAGATAAATAAAGACAAACTTGGTAAATGATGATCCACATATATAGTTAAGAGAATTGGAGTTTGCTTGAAGAGTTTTTGACTTGCTCTCACTTGAACAAGTGAGTATTGATTGTATATAAACTGTATATTTGTTGGACACACTTCCCAAGGTGCCACCAATCTTTTGAATCAATCTCTTTAAGTGTAGAGTAATTATGTTCAGAATGTTCTCTTTTCTACCAAAACATTATGTCTTGAGTTTTAAAGGAAAGTACCAATTCAATGAATATGTTAGTTAGAGTAGTACTGAGTCAGAAGCATGTGCAGTTGTCACGTCAAATAGTATCAATTCAGTGTACTTGGGTGCTTTTTGTACTTGCTTCCATGTCGTCAACCTATAGATCAATCTGCAGAATATTTTGCATGTTTGTTTTTGCAAGTAGGCTTTCAAATCTTGAATTTTAATTGCTCATTAATTATTGGGAATCCCATGTGCGAAATGTCAACTGATTTACTATACGTTGTCCTTCCGAAAAATTCCCTTTGTCATTTGTTCTTCAATAGAACAACTAGAACATTTTGTTGAATGTTCTTCCATCATTCTTTTAATACATGACTCAATTTTGAGATTATTTTTTCTTCAAAGTTGATTATTGTCATTTTGCTGAACTGGTAGGAATATTTATGAGTGCAATGAACTTGTTCATCGTGAGAACACTCTTTCATAACAATTGAAAATGTTTTCTTTTATATGAGAGGAGAAATTTTTTGTTGAAGCAATACTTCCCACGATTTCTTTTGGTGTTTGCACATGTTGTGTCTCCTCCATGAAGTATCATTGAGATAATTTAGCATATGCATGAATGTATTGGATATGTTCTTCTTGAAGATGTTATCTTGAAGATTCAACAATTATTCTCTTGAATGATTAATAATATGGTTTATGATATATTCCTTTTGAGATTCTTTCATAAAGATGTTATTTGACTTCTTTATTTATCTTCAAATATGTTTGGATCTATAATATATCAATTGGACATATTTCCCAAGGTATCAAATGATCATTCTCCTTATTCTTTGGTTCATAACGTTCTAAGCACTTGTTGCACTTGATTTTTGGGACAACTTTTGACTTGCTTGATTCTTATGAGTTTATAAATCTATTTGGAAAAGTGCTAACACAATGTAGGCACAATAACCATGAACTCTTAGGCCAACATTCACCTTTGGAAAAGGAGAATGCTATCTTCTCTTGCAAGAAACATTCTTATCAATAAATGATAAGGTAGTTGAATTAATTCTTCAAGGACTCCTTCATAAAAAAATTTCTATAACATTATATCATTATTGTGTATTGCATGAGCTCTTTTAAAAACTCATTCAAGATAATTCTCAAACCTCAAATCCTTCAATACAAAACTCAATGTGAGTTTTGTCACACTACTTCAAGAATAATCTTGTGTAGCTTGAGATAGAAGTTCTCATATAATGATATCTCAAATACGAACCTTCACATGATGAGGAAGACTCTATATGATGAGTTTCTTATCCTTTCAATTAATTCTTTTGAGGTTCAAATAATACCCTTCAAATATCTCTATGAAGCTTATGATATTATTGTTGTAATCTTCTGATGCTACTTTAACTCTTTCATCATTGAGTAGATGCTTATACACTTGTTGATATGAATGACTTCTACCTTGTCCACTTGTGTGATTCTTGTTTCTTAAATAAAAACTCAAGTGCAATCATTAGTAGATCACCATTCATAAAACTTAGAATTTATTTCGTATGGTTTGTTGTCATTAAAACATATATCAAAATGGTTTTGACCTCAACAGATACATGAGTCGAAGTTAGTTGTTGATTAGGTTATGTCACATCCTAAGTGACTAGGAAACTTGTTGGTCTATGATAACGACTAAGTTTAAATTGAATAATATGTGGTTGGCTCTTTAATATGGGTGGCAAAACGGGTCAACTGGCTCTATCATCAATTAATCTAAAGTAGGCAAACCAATTTATAAAATACCTTGATTTTAAAGCAATTTGGCCCATCAAATTGATTGGCTCATGGCAGGTTGTTACCCTTGGGAAATGATTTATGAGTTCTCTTTTGCTTCTCCGGTAGATTTGCAAAGTGTTTGAACAGGAATATGAAACCGGGACTTCATCGCGTTTTCTCTTGGACAAAATATTTTAACCCGAATTTGGTAAGAAACACGAAGGCTCAATGTTGGATTCATATATACAATCTTCCTCAAGAACATTGGAGGCCAAAAACCATTTTCACAATTGTTTTAAATATTGGCACCACTTTATCTATTAATGAAGCAACCAACTAAAAAACATTGGAAAATTTTTCCTGAGTTTTGGTTGACTTGAACATGTTACAAGAGTTGAGAGATCAACTCCTTGTTGAACGCGAATAATATGCATTTTTTGTTTACATTGATTATAAAAAAATGTCGTTGTGTTTGTGAATCATGTCAAGTAGTTGGACATTCCATAGATAAATGTCGGAAATATTCTAATGGTCATGGAAAAACTCATGTTGCTGACGATGCAACAAATGTAAAGAAGTTGGTGAAGAAATATGTCTTTAAAACAACCACTGTTCCAAACAAGATTGAAATTAATGGTACAGACAAGGTTCAGATTAATAGTACTCAACATGTTCCTTTTGTTGATCACATCCCTAATGTTGAACTAGAAGGTACCACTGTTGTTCAAGAATTTATCTTATATCAAGAAATAATTAATAAAAATCGCAAAAAATCTTCTAACTCAAATTCAATTGATTTAAGGGAACTTGAAATTATTTCAGAGACACCTCGATAATCAGAGGTTCAGGCTTCACGAAGTCCTAAAAATGTAATTCATGAGATCTTTGATTTCAACTTATCTAATATAGTTAATATAGAGCATCTACGAGAGGATCATCAATATCCAGATTGAGTATTGTTGGTTCTTGTAGTGATATAGTGTTAAAGGAGAACAATATTCAAAACCATCAAATTTCTTCTGCTACGACATTTAATTTACATTCAAAGACTATGGTTCCTAGTAGGACTTATCCAAATGTTATTGTTATTGATAATAATTTACATCCCAGGATTGCTAATGATTTGGAGATATTGAGGAGTTTAGGATTGTTTAAGGATAGAGATGCTAGCGAAACACATCAGTCTACTGTTAGTGACCAACTTTTTACAAAGATAGAAGAATTCTATAGTATATAATTTCCGTTCAAAAAGCATAAAACCTGCGTAATTTGAAGTTTTTTTTAACACTTTTTTTTTATTTCTTTCCTGGGATAGGTTTATGTCCCCTAGTTGTTTTTTTTTTATTTCTTTTTAATAAATTTTTAGCTTAAAAAATACTCGGTCCATCAAAATTGAAATCTAGAAATAAGAAAAGTTTATGATAAATTTACAAAAATTCTATATAATCTAATAATTATTATGCAAATAATAAAAATCTAAAATAGTCCAATTGAATTGAATCATATATAACTTCAAAATGGTTTAAATTACTCAAACAAAACTAAGGCACCAGCAAAATAAGTTTAGAAGATATATAAACTCAAAAGATAATCTAGTTAGCAAAGAAATAAGATTAATTGTACAATAAAACCTGGCTTTAGAAAGAAAAGAAAAAGAGTAATAGTCTACAAACAAAAAATAACTAAAATAATAAAAAATTACTGTTTTAAAAAAAAATAATGAACCAACCATTTAAGTGTAGAGATATTCATAGTTATAAACCAACTCACAAAATCTGTTATGAAAACTATTCAAATTTTTATTTTAATTCAACTCATTCAAGATTTGGTGCAATCCAAATCAACTCATTTAAATACAAAAATATTTAAGCATATATATATATATATATATATATATATATATATTAGTGATATCAATATATATTATTGTTGTTGTATTTTTTTATAAATATAATTTAAGGTAAAAAAATGGTGTTTCAGTTTAAAATAAAAAAGATTTTTATACTTTTTCTTTTTTTTTACTATTTATCTATCATTGTTGTTAATATAGTTGATTTATGCATTTTTGATGTATTTTAACTATTGAATGGTGTATTAACATTTTATAATTTTAAAGAAATTCAAGTATGAAATTTCTTCATTTTAATTACAATTTTTAAAAATAAAAAAAATAGTGATATCGATATATTCAGTTATCAAATTTGGTCTAACATTACCTTTGTAGCGGTTATCTCCAAAACCTCTTGCTACAATAAGTTCATGCGTTTTTATCCTTACCTTTGTATTGTCTATATTTGAAAAATGTAGTAAGTAGTAACTGTGATGAGAAACCAAGTCCGGCATCATGATCAGAAAAACAATAGGAACCGCCCCCACCGTTCCAAACCTCAAAACCCTCAAACAAATCCACGCTTTAATGATCATCAACGGTTTCGAAACTTCCAACGTTCCCTTCCTCAGACAACTCGTCTTAACCACCTCCACGTCACTCGTAGGTCCCACAGCCACACCAACCGTCACAAACTACGCACACCAACTGTTCGCTCAAATTCCCCAACCAGACACATTCATGTTTAACACCATGATTCGTGGTTCATCTCAGAGCCCTGATCCACTACGTGCTGTTTCACTGTACGCTCAAATGCACCACCGTTCATTGAAGCCTGATAGCTACACTTTCCCTTTTGTTCTCAAGGCTTGTACAAAGCTTATATGGGTTAATACCGGTTCAGTTGTTCATGGTTTGGCTGTGAGATTTGGGTTTTGTTCAAACACGTTTGTGAGGAATGCTCTTTTGGTTTTTCATGCTAAATGTGGTGACTTGAAGGTTGCAACTTCGATTTTTGATGATTCGTGTAAGGGTGATGTGGTTGCTTGGTCTTCACTCATAGCTGGGTATGCGAAACGTGGGGATTTGAAGGTTGCGAGGAAACTGTTTGATGAAATGCCTGAGAGAGATTTGGTGTCGTGGAATGTGATGATTACTGGGTATGCTAAGCAAGGGGAGATGGAGAGTGCTAGGATGCTTTTTGATGAGGCTCCTGTGAAGGATGTTGTTAGTTGGAATGCAGTGATAGCGGGTTATGTGGTTTGTCGTTTGAACCGACAGGCGTTGGAGTTGTTCGATGAGATGAGTAGAGTCGGTGGGGTTTGTCCCGATGAAGTGACGTTGTTGAGTTTGTTGTCTGCTTGTGCTGAATTGGGGGATTTGGAAAATGGTCGAAAAGTGCATGCAGAGATCATGGAGGTTAGTATGGGAAAGGTGAACACATTGTTAGGGAATGCTCTTGTCGATATGTATGCCAAATGTGGAAACATTGAAGAAGCAATTCATGTGTTTTGGTCGATAAGAGATAAAGATGTGATATCGTGGAACACAGTCATTGTCGGATTGGCTTTTCATGGACATGGTGAGGAATCACTTGGTCTGTTTAAGGAGATGCTGAGGACAAAGATTTGTCCAAATGATATCACCTTTGTTGGTGTTTTAGCAGCTTGTAGTCATGCTGGAAAAGTTGATGAGGGTTATCGGTATTTTGATCTTATGAGACGTGAGTATAAGATTGAGCCAAACATTAGGCATTGCGGGTGTATGGTAGACATGCTAGGACGTGCCGGACTGTTAAACAAAGCGGTCGAGTTCATCGACTCCATGAAGATTGAACCTAATGCAATTGTTTGGAGGACTTTGCTTGGAGCTAGCAAGGTTCATGGAGATGTGGAGTTGGCAAAAGTGGCTAATGAGAGGCTGCTTAGAATGAGAAAGGACCATAGTGGTGACTATGTACTGATGTCAAACTTATATGCTTCACGAGGCGAGTGGGAGGGAGTTGAGAAGGTAAGGAAGTTAATGGACGACAGTGGTGTCACAAAAAACCGCGGCTCTAGCTTTGTTGAAGCATGTACCTGATTAACATTGAAATATCTTTCGCGCACAACTGTGAAGAGTAATCTCTTAAGCTGAGTCAGATCACATGAGCGGCAAATTTCCTCCTCTGAGAATTTTAATGCTTCTGCCATCTCATGGCTTGGATTCAAATTTAAAACCACTGATTAAGCTGAAAATGACTCTCATTGTCTCATCCAAGTGCTCTTTAGTTGCAACCATACTTTTTAAATTATGGTTATAGTGGCAATAACAACTATGTCACAATCTTTTGAAATTGTAGAAATTTACAAACAAATACAGTTAAGGTCAGTGTGTTTGCAGCTACAATGTAACTGCTGAGATTTTTGAAACCTTGATATTGTAGTGTAGCTGCAATGTGATTTTTTTAATTGTAATCTAAAACATTAGCTAAAACTATAGTGGGTCGATGCTGGCCAATTGCAGTAAATATTGCCTGAGTATCGACTTTATATGGTTAGAGCAATCTCAATAAAATGTTTTTGAACTATTCTTACCAGGCTCACCATTGCACCATTAGTGAATTCTAAAAAGTCTAACGACAAAACTCAAACATTAAATGCGGAGAAATAAAGTATTGTGAGTTCGAATATGTGTCCTAGCATATCAAATATCTCTAGTCTTTTAGTTTTTGAATTGCACTTGTGGGACAAGTTGTACCACTAGTGAGATAATGACTATAATTTTAGATTTCACAATTTAAAGTTGTGAATATGACATGTGTATCATGTGATGAACTCTCAATGAACTAAATATAGTGCTAAATCGGCCTCAATGAAAAATTTTACTTTGAGAATGTCCTACAAATGTTTACTTCTTTTTTCTTATCCAGGTGAAGTATATATACATAATATTAATTTCCACTTCAATGAAATATAGTATGTATTTGTGTAAAAACTAGCATGTAAAATTATGCAAACATTGAACATCAAACATATAAACACGATTAAAGAGTTAATTGCAATTTTGTTATTTCTATTTTTACTTATTCACAAAATTGATCCCTCTATATTTAAATCTCCAATTTTGTTCACTCCATCAAATTTATAAATGCAAAAATAGTTACGTAACATGTTTTAAATGATGTAACATACGGTTTGATGATGTAGAATTATCTAGTTTGATTAATTATTTAAACATCAATAATTAAGTATTTATCATTCTACATCATCACATTATAATCTACATCATTTAAAATGTCACATCACCATTTTTATATTTTTATATCTATAATTTGAAGAAGATACCAAAACTAAGAGATTTTAAAATGGGGGGACGAATTCCATAAAAGAAGTAAAAATAGGAGGATATATAAGCCAACATTAAATTAACACATCAATATTACATAATTAGATACAAATATATCTCTCTCAAACACACATTTTTCTTTAATATTACAAATAGGCATGCACAAAGTTTAAATTGGTTTAACGTCTTGATAGAACAAGAGCAGACAAAAAGGATTAGAATTATTAGCAGAGCAATTCCAATGATTGAACCAGAAATACGGTCGCAGAAAGAGTGACATTGCTGGCAGAAAGAGTGACATTGCTGACAGAAAGCAAACCAATTTACTTTGGCATTCCCTTTGCGTGCCAAATAAACAATAGATGCTGCTGCTGAAGATGCAGCTGTCAATGAAGCTAGCACTACCTGCAATTATATATAGTATAAAGCTAATTAACCAGGACTCCATTCGAACTATGAAGCACGGATATAGATGCAAAGTAAAGATAGTGCATTGAACTGTAGATTTGAAGACTCTGATGATGAAGGATGGCTTAATGATGAAGTGTTAGTGACTGATGAGTTTTGCACGAATAATGGTGTTGAATTTGGTGGTGCAATTGATGAAGGTATTAAAGAGCATTACTCTGAAGAAGATTCATAAGATGAATCAGATAATGAAGGTATTAAAGAGCATTACCCTTCATTTGTCATGTCAAGGAGGATGGATGATTTCAAGTGGGTTTTGGGTACCGTTGTTTTCAACTTTTTACACTTTCATCCATTAATCATGATTTTTCTGCCAAATGTAGGGGTTGTTACCTGCAATGGAAGAACTACTTTCTGGAGTTGAACGGAGATTCTGTGTCAGACACCACTCAGAAAACTCAGACCAAGCCAACTCCAGCCCAAACCTCTCAGAAAACTCAGACCAAGCCATCTCCATCCCAAACCACTCAGACCTAGTCACAATCATCACAAACAACTCGAAGGGTACCATCTCAAAGAGTAGCATCACAAAAATCAACATCAACCCAAGATGACAAAATTGCAAACATGGAGAGCACAAAGAAAACATCTGCACTATTTTCTTCAACAAGCTCAAAGCTAACAAAGAGAACAAAGTTGACAACTAGGAGATGATGCACTTAGATTTTGTAATTTTGTCATGAAACTTAAGTAATTGCACAATCCTTGCTATTTTTTAGTTGTGATTATGTATTTTGGCTCTTTTGGTGTATTCTTGTTAATTTTTACTTTTGATGGATCCTTCTTATTTTGTAAGACACAGATTTTGTCGCGATCATTTGGTGAATTGGATTCACATAACAATTTTTGTCATTCAATTAACATAACATTCCAACGGTACATTCCAATTCTTAAACATCAACCTAACATTAGTACTAAACTTATATTCTGTTGAAAATAAAATATTATTATGTAAATAAATAGAATATCTGTAAGTATTCTGATCATTATGTGTATTTATTACTCATAGTCTATATAAAGAACTTCTATTGTGTAGTTGAAACACACGGGTTATTCAACATGTCTCTCAATATTTCCTTCTCATTCAATATGGTATCTAGAGCCTATTGAGAAGCAACCATAATCTTCAACTACCCAGTGGACCCCCTGTCTCCGATGAGAAATTCTTTTTCTAGCAAACTGCGTTCTCAACTCCGGTTCCCCCTCCTTATTTGTGGTACTGTTTTCCCATTTTTCCTAGCCACCCACGCTTGGTCATTGCCGCCGCCGCCGCTCCCTCCTACGACCCTTAATGACGAACGACCACTCCAACAACGTCGTACACCCCAGATCGGCCCGCCCCTCAACGTGCGTCATCAACATACCTCTCACGAGCCCAAACGCTTCACGTGCGTTAGATCCACGCGCCAACTCCTGCCACCGCGTGTGACGGCATGTATGGCAGACGTTTACGACGCGGCCTCTCTCTTCACACTCACCTCAGCCTTCTGATTCCATATATGTCCTGAGTTTTCAATTTCGAGTCACAGATATACGCGTTCCAGTTCAAACAACCCCTGTTTCCCCGGTTCGAACGCATTTTCTGGCACTCTTTACCAACCATAATGTCTCTGTCTGCTACTGAAACAAAGAGCATCTTTACCAACTACATCACATCTCTTCTCACTGTAGAAAAATTGAATGGATCAAATTATGGCAGTTGGGCCGCCAACATCAAACTATGGATGCTTGGTCAAGGTTACGAGGACCATCTGACTAAAAATCCTGAAAAGGTGGTTGCAGCTAAAACTTCAAAATGGAAGCAGATAGATGTTCCGTTATGCAGTGTTATTAAGTCTACATTTCATCCAGACGTTAAACTGGTTTTTTGTCCACATCTCACGTGTGAATCGGTTTGGAGTCAAGAAAAGGCACTCTACACTAATGACACTCAACGTCTCTATGGAGTTTGTCACCGCTTGCTGAATATCATTACTCTAAAGACGATAGATGGTTCTATTTCTGCATATTTTGGCAACGTTCATAATGCACTTCATGATTTTAATGAGCTTCTCCCTCCTACTACAAGTAATCCAGTTGAACAAAAGAAGGAGCTAGATCAACGCAACACTTTCTTCATGCTTCTTGCTTGCCCCAAGAGTACTTTGCAACTCGTGATCAAATTTTGGGGTTTGTTACTGTTCCGAATATGTCTACTACCTCAAAGATCCTTCTTCGAGTACCAGCAAAACATCCAACTGAGCCATTTATTACTTCAGCTCCGGGTGACACTACTGCCCTTGCATCTCTGGGACATAATCAGAGTCACTCTTGTGGAGGACCATCCAACTCTAAGCCTCGTCCCAAATCTGAGCATTGTAATCGACTTAGACACACTATTGATCGTTGTTGGAAGTTGCACGGTAAGCTTTCGTCTTCGATAAATGCAACTCAACTTGATCTTTCGGCCACTATTCAGACTACACCTTCTCCACAGGGCTCCCCAACTAGTTATGAACATTTCCTTCGTTATGTTCAAGTCATCCGAACTATGGTTCTACAACTTCGGTTGCACAGACTGGTAATACATTTGTTTACCTCTCTCACTCATCTTCTCTCGGTCCTTGAGTTCTTGATTCTGGTGCGTCTGATCACGTCACTAGTAATAAAGGCATCTTTTCTTCTCTCTCTACATCTAGTTTTTTACCTACTATAATTTATGACAATGGCTCTCAAATCCGGTCTCAAGGGGTTGGTAGTGTCCAAATTCTCCATTCCATTTCAGTTGTATTTGTTCTCTATGTACCTAGATGTCCTTTTAATTTACTTTCAGTTAGTCGATTAACTCAGTCCCATGACTGTATTATTACTTTTACTAATGATAATGTAACCTTGCAGGACCGGTGTTCGGGACAGACGATTGGTCCTCCTTCTACGCACCTTGTAGTTGAATTGAACGACCCTGACTTTTAGGTTCGTGAAATCAAGCCTTGGTTAGTGTGTAACGCCATAGAAATCACAAATGCTTTGAGTTCTAAATTTAGGGTTTTCAATTTGGGAAAATTGAAGCAGAATGAAAAGGAAAAAGAAGGTAATGAAGAATGGGGTAATTGAAAATTCTAGACATTTTAAATGTTTCAATTAAATTTCTTTAATTTCAAAATTTTGTTCCTTAAAAGTTGGGCAAGTTTTATAAATTTCAAAAAATTTAGGTTAAAAATAAATATTATATTTGGGAAAAACTGAATTTTGTATAAGTTGAGGGACTATTTTGTAATTTTTAGGGACTAATTTGCAAAATTTGAAAAAATTTACCAATTTGCAAAAAATAAAAAAATATAGGGACTAATATGCAAATTTTAAAAAGATAGAGTCAAAATTGGTAACATGCAAAAATTATAGGGACTATTTCATGATTTATATATTATAAAGTAAAGAGGGAATTTAAATTTCTTAGATTTTTAGTTGATATTTGAAATTCTCTAAATTTAGCTTTTATAAAATACCTCATGAATTTCATTCATTTTGAAAATTCTCTAAACTTATTATCCAAACAAAGTAATTTGCTTGAAGGATTTGAATGCCCCTAAAAAATTACATCCCCCCAAAAGACTCATTCATCCAAACACACTCTTAGTGAAATTTAAATGACTGCGAGATGGCTTAAAAAAAATGTTAAATTGCACTTTTAGTCTTTTTTGTTTGATCAAGTTCCCAAGAGATTTTTTATGTTTTTTTTCCCAACTAGTTCCTTTAAGTGGCACTCCATTTACAACGTTAACCATTATATTAATGTTCGTTTGCAAAAATATCATTTAACATTAATTCCGTTAAAAAAAATGTCACATGGCTTTTACAATGTTGACGTGTTCATAGCGGTGTTGATATGCCAAACTATAAAAGTAAATGATTTACAGAAAAATCAAAATAAAAAATTTATCATTCCATCATGAATTAAAAAAAATAAGTTGTTGTAATAAAGAGAAATCAACTAAAAATAAATGAGTTGTTCATAAGAACTGAATCAAACATAAAAGACTAAAAGTGCAATTTAACCTACATTTTTTATATAATGCTATAGTATTTGTACTCTTAGTTTGAAAAGTATTCGTACATTTGAGAGTAATAATTGTACTATTTGTATTCATACATATTAGATACCTAAATATTCATACATGTTACTGAGTTATTAAAATAAATCGATATATGACAAAATACAATTGTAATTATTGTCACTCAATTAAAAATTATTAAAATATCTTTAAATCTGAACCATAAAAATATGTACTAACTCTGATATTCTTAGACAATACACCTCTTTATGTACATGTTTGGTATTTTGTAAGAAACAAAATATTGAATTACATTATATTTGATACAATTCTCGAATATACAAACAACTCATTTGTTTTTAGTGGATTTCTCTTTATTTACAACTCATTTTTAATTTTTGTTAGAATAATGGTTTTGAAATCTATTTAATTCACATGGTTGACATTTTGAGTTTTTATTGAAATTATAAATTTTAGGTTTTAGGTTATTTAAAGATGGAGTATATTTAAAATTGGAGTGAAAAAGTAAGATGATGAAGAAGTAAAAATAAGATTGAATCTCACTGAAAATTGGTTTAAATTTATACCACCCTAAGTGTATTTTTCAAAAAAATTAATGGACCAATGTGAAAATCGCTTAACATGAACATTGGCATGCATATATGCATTGTAACGGTCACACTGTTGCAAATAAAGTGCCACTTAAAAGTCTAGATGAGAAGAAAAAAAACTTATAAAAATTAGATCATATATAAAGACCTAAAAGTGCATTGTAACCTAAAAAAACATGTGACTTGATTATGGTATTTTCACCTATTTCTTTTTTAAGAATTAAATTGAATTTCTCAATTTTTATTAAAATTAAGTTGAGTCTTCCCTCAAAAGCCAAAAATTTATCATTTTTCACTTTAAATATTTTATGGGACAGTCATTGTAGTATATTTGGCCAGCATTTTTTTTATATAAGTTTGAGGATTAATTTAAGGTGATTTAATCCTCAACTTTCATAAAAAACAATTAAGTCTCTCACAGCCATCTTTGTTTATTTAAAATCTCATATATCCTAGTTTATATAAAATCATTGCAGACAATGAAATTATCAAATTTAATCGGGAAAAAAACTATCAATGTTTCACTTTCTTCTAACCTAGCTCACATTTTACAAAATCCATTATATTAACTAGAAATGTCAACAATTTTCGATGGTAAAATATTTTACGTCTTTCTTATTTAAGTCTTGGTTTAGAATTTCTTATGTAAACCATGATTTAGAGTACCCATCTTGTTAACAGACTAATTCACATTAAGCCAATCTAAATCACTGAGTAAAATCTTCTCTCCCAAACTTTTCAAAAGTTCACTAGTATATTAGCAAGTTTTGTACCATTTGACTGTGTATTAATATGGAAATTAGATTAACACATTGCTACATTTTGTCTCTCGGTATATTTCCAAGGGGTATTACGTCTAGATTAATCCTCTGCTGAAAGTGACAGTTAAATAAAACTCAGCGTGGTGTCAAAAATTAGGTTTGAAACTAACATTGCAAATAAAGTTTGGAAGATCAAGATCAGTTTTTATTTTGACCAACCGTCTGAGTTACATAGAATATAGTTACTACATAGTCTTTGAACCAATACCAAATTTCTCCTAATGAAAAGCGATATCAGGGTTTCCCTTAATAACCAAGTGGCATATTATCACAAACTTCTTTAAATTTAGAAATAAATTAAATTAGACTCATGCATACAAAAAGTCACAAGTCAAATAGAAAGCTGCATATATTTTCTGTTGCAATTGAAACAAAATGACCTTTGTAATCTTAAATGGCCTAAGCAAGAACTCAAATGAGTAAATAAGTAATTCAACTGCATTCAATTAACATTACATATTAGGGGTGGTGGCCAAAAAAACATCATACCATGTAAGTGATTGAATTTCGACTATCCACCATATCTTCAAATATTTCTTCAATGATTTCCAGAATCCCAGGAATCTCAAATGGCATGTTAACATTTGATTCAAGTTTATCCAACAGCCTAAACAAAATGCAAGACTAACAACCAACAGTTGGATCCTCCGAGCCTCCTGTGCTTAGTTCATTTAAGGCCAAAATTTCCAGACATTTACTTGGAGTAACGTTATACAAGTAACACATTCATACAGTAAAGAAATAATAATAATAATAATAATAAAAAGAAAATAAAAATAAATAATTAATGACAAAAAGTGTGATTTACTCCAATGTAAGCATTGGAGCTAGTCTACATGGCATTTATGTGGACTAACACAAGTGCCTACAAATACAAAATTACTAAAAAACAGAAATATGGTTAACCATAACCTAGCAATTCCCATTGATCAATGACAAAATATCAAGATATAAGAAATCAAAAGTTACCCATGCATCGTAAGACTGCCTACAATAGATCACAACAGATCCAACCCTTCTCTAGACCCCACGCTATGTGAAAGGTCTATAGATGCTGGTTGCCCTTTCTAAGTCGTGCTCAGCCTATAAGGTAGACCTATAAAACAAACAAGCATCGATCGGAAGATAAATAGCCCATTCCTAACTAAACTATACACCAGACTAGTGCCCTGGATTTGGCTCCTATGGAAGAATGACATTTGAACTCGAACTCCTTTTTAATTGATATATCAAGCGCTAACCCATTAACCATGGAAACCTAATAGAACTTGTTTGAATTGTTGACTGGATGCATATTTCACAATGTTGTCGATTGTAGATCATGGAAAATAGTGGTTTGTTCAAAATCAGCTATGCTAAAGTAGTGTTATAGCGCCACAATAGCGGCTATTCCACAACATTTTGTACTAAATAGCATGTTGCAGAGCAATAGCATTTTGTTCAAATTCCGCTATACTATAGCGCTACAACGCCGTTATAGCAGTTATTTGACAGCAGTAGTATTTGAGATATTGAATTGCTTTCAAAACTGTGTGGATTTATGGAATTGGAAAGTGAACAACTTACAATTAAATGACATTTTAACCATAGATTTGAAAACCCAGAGTAACCCATTCAACCTAAAAACCAACTAACCAATCTTGTATTCAGTCCATTCAGCTCATATAACCAAAGGAGCCACCAGCTAGTAAAAATTCAACTAAACCAGAATGAAACTAGCAAAACCAATAAAAAAACAGAGGTGTAATGCATCACTTTCAAATTTAAGATTAAAAGGTAAACTTACCAAGAACCAACATCATTAAATAATTAAATTCAACGGAATAAAGTTCAAACTGCAAGTAACTATGAACTATCAAGAAAACAAAACCCAACAATAATAATACAGGTATACAAACTGCCAAAGGATCATAGCTACATGGTGTTTTAGATCTAAAGACAACCAAAGTGGAATCATAAAGCAGCCACAAAGGCAAGCTATTTTTATAGGTTCTTGGGAACACAAGTTAATAAGCTTTGGGAAGTAAGGTGAAATGGACATGGTCAAATTCAATAGTCTCCACATGTTTGGTCCCCTAGATAGAGGCGTCAAGGTTGGCCATGAGTTTGTCAGTCCACTAGGTTGAGGCGTCAAGGTGGACCATGAGTTTGTCAAACCCTGGTTCATCTGGTCTTCTGGTTAAGGCAGTAGACTGCAGGGCTTCACAGAACTCAGCTGTTTGGATGGGAAGGGAAAGGCAACAAAGGGAAAACAAGAGCATCAGAATTCTACAAGGTACACTGGTCAGGGTAAGATATCAATCTGTTATAAGCTAATGTGATTAGCCTATATTGTAGGAAGTTGCACAGATAAAATACAAAACATATCATGAAAACTAAAATCTACCTGCATGGACCCATCAAGTTTTAGTAACCGTGGTTTCTCCTCCGAGAAACACCATTCTGACTAGACAATCTGGCAATAGATACCAAATATCAGTGTTGACGAGTTTTTGAAGACTTGAATAAAATATCGTTGAAAGTAGCCTATTCACAACATGTATAGGGAAGAATACGGAAACTAGAAAAATAAAATAATAACGATACGTTGAACGTAAAATAAATGGATTGGTTACCCAGAAGTACTAGACCGTCCCATAGCATAACTTCCATAAGCTCCATAAGGACCACCTCCGCCAAGCTGCCACATATGAAAAAATATTAAAAACAATGAATTGAGGAATAATAATCGAACTAGCAGAACTCATTCTCACTTAAAATTCTCCCAAAAATAAATGGTTGTAAGAAATGTACCTGTGAACTTCCATAGTTTCCATAACTGTCACTGGGTGCCAAATCACTTGAGCCTCCATAGCCACCTGAATAAGAATGTCCACGTCCATGTCGCTTTCCATCTCTACCATCATAATTCAAACCATCTGGTCCATCTGCCGACGCAGGAAGATATGGAAGTACTGGTGGAAGGAATGATGAAACAGAACGCTCCTTATCAAAAAGATTTGCTCTAAGTCGTGTAAGTACTTGCACGAGAGCATCCTTAGCAATATCTAGGTCACCCGAAATCTAATAAAACATTGAGAAATAAAAAAGAAAAAACATAGTTCAGAATTATCGAGCATTGTAACATTTGATCGCCCGAAAAAGGCATTACTCAGTCAATCTACTGGAATTCCCTCACCTGCACCATTTCATCCTCTTCAGATGCAATTTTAGGAAGATTTTCCTTCGATAGGATGCGGATGTTAGCTTTTGTAAGCCTTCTCATTTCGGTTATGATTGTTCCTCCTTTACCAATAAGGCAACCAATTCGATTGCTTGGCACTAGTAACCGGCTAGTGAAAGAGAGAATACCAGAATCTCTTTCAATTTTCTCACTGCACCGGGGTTGCAAGCGCACAGCTGCTTCTATTGTTGGAGAGAAAGAATCCTCAAAGAACTGCATAAACACAATTCAAAAACCATGATGACAGGCAAAAAAAGGCCATACATTCATATCGTATGTTCATACGACACAAACAAAATGATTAAATAAAAAGATGCAATTAATTGATGATCAAAGTTTCACCTCTCTTGTTGAAATGGCTATTAAACAGTCATCTCCTTCAGTTGCCGAACTATCAACCTTGATATTCGCCCCAGAATCCTGCCTAATTTGATTTATTATACCACCACCCTTACCTATCACACCTCCAATGTTAGCAGTTGGACAAACAAATCGAACTGAAAACTCCCTCACAGAAGTTTCATCCCTTGAACCCGAATACATGGACCGTGGTGGCCAGTCTCCAACATCACCTTTATACCCCCCATAACCACCAGAAAGAGGAGCCATGCCCATAATTGGAGCCCCACCAGGAGGACCCACCATCGAACCACCAGCTGCATACACCCCGGGAACTGCAGAAGTAAGCAAATGCTGTGTCCGTGAAGGGTTGTCATGAAGACGTGACGCTATCTGATTCAGAGCATTCTTCACAACCACAATCTCACCAGAAATCTGTAGTTTCAGCATTGTGAACAAAGACATACAATAACTTCTCATTCAGATGCAACAATAACAGATGAATTTGCAAGTAATGAATGCAGAAAACTCAACATAAAAATTAATATCATTTCGAGCATGTACTTAGGGCCTATTTGAATTGGCTTATATGAGCTTATCCACTGACATAAGCACTTAAAAGACTGTCCAGGAGAGCTTATAGAAATATGTTCATACAGCTTATTTCCATAAGCTCTTCAGAATATCTTATGAAAACAGCTTATAGCTTTTGTGAAAAGAGTTTGACTTTATTATATCCTTTGTTTTAGAAATAGCTTATACATGATCACTTATATGATACGCGCTTAGTGTAGCACTTAATTAAGCTGTTTAATTATATTATTTGATATATATTTAGTTTTTCATTGCTAGCGTCTATACTCTACAATCACTAAACTAGCACAAGAAACGAATTACTCTAAATTTGAACGAAAATGCAAAATACATAATGCAAACAACAAAATCAACAAAAAAGAATCGCGAATAAGAATTAACCTGAACAAGTTCATCAGAGCTCAGAGCACAAAGAGGCAAACGCTCATCCTTAAGAATCCGAATCTGCGCACCAGTTTCACTTCTGATACTCTGAACAATCTGTCCACCTTTTCCAATCACACAACCAATCTGATCAGACGGAACAAGAAGCTTCGCCGTAACCTGATTCCCCCCATCCTCCTTCTCCATATCCTCATCCTCATCATCATCCTCACCACGACCACGCAAATCCTCAGCAATAACTCTCTGATGAATCTTTAAAAGCGCATCGTGCGCCGGCGAAACAAATTCACCGGAATCCTCAACATCATTAGTCTCTTCAGCCGAACTGTAGATCGTAACAACACGTTCGTCGCATCCGTGGAGAGTCTCACCGATTCGGATCTTAGCTTTAGTATCGGCGCGAAGCTGTTTCACGATCTCGCCGCCGCGGCCGATTATGCTACCGATCTTGCGAATTGGACAGAGGTAACGGTAAACGGTGTCGTCTTGAGTTATCATGAATGTGTCACGTGATTCGTCGGCGCCGGGGTTACGGCGTTTGTTTTTGTTGCCGTCGTCGTTGTGAGAGTGTGAACGTTTGTTTCCGTAAGAATTTCTTTGACCAGCCATTAACAGTATTGGAATTGGATGGATCTTTGATAAGTGATTTGGTTGCGATTTTTTATAGTTTGATTTAACGGATTGAAACCGCAGTGTTGGTTTAGGGTTTTTATGTGGAGTGTACTGTTTGTACACTTCGCCGCCTTAGAATGCTTTCCTGTCCAACCAGTCAACTAGTTATTATTATTAGGGGACTTCTAGTTATTATTTTTATTTTTATTATTTCAAGGGTTACAAAATATAGATAATTGATTTCAAGTGTAAACATAGTTAATTGATGTTTGTATTTTATTTTTGCTTCAAAAATAACTATTTTTTTTTTTAACCTCAAGTGAATGATTTTCTAATAATATTGAGATCGATTTGAATATAAGTAGAATTTAATAAAGAATTATTTTAGAAGAGATTTGAATTCAGATTCTTTTAAATGATTCAAAACTTATAAATTATTTGAATTCAATTACTTGACTTTGTTTTTTTACTTTTAAATGATATTATTATTTGAAAAAGTCAAAATACATGTTAAAAATATAATTGGTATATCTAAGCACCAGATATGACCACAGAATCAATAAATATACTAAAACATTTACAAGTGAGATAATAAACGCTATAAGCAACCTACTCTAAAATTACAAAAAAATAGAACTAAACGAATAATATAATAAAACTTCAATCTAGAGACGTAGCAGGATTACTCCATCAAATATTGAAGTTGTAATGAAACCTTGCATATTTTGATTTCAGCCATCACAAAGATTAAATTTTTCATATGATTCATAATTTAATTAAGATTAAACTCTTGCGTTTGAAAATACAATTATTTTGTTCCTTCCAAATTGTCCACACACAAGTCAACCACGTCACTTTTACCTATTTATGCAATGATTTATTGATAATAAAAAAGACCCTTGTATTGATGTAAATGAGAAGAAGTGGTATTGGTTAGAGCACTAAGTACATCCATCAAAGCTAATATTTTAGCCCACACTCTATTAAAGGTATAACATTCGAAAAATAAATGTTACATAGTTTCAACTTGATTGCAACCTCCGACACAAAGTAAAGATTGACTTTCCATCACGCTTCGTCTTGCAAGTGAAGTGGAGAGAAATGGAAATTTGAATTTTGACCCTTTTTAAAACTTAATCTGCACTTAAGATGAATAATTCTCAAGTTGAAAACTTGGAGCAAGTTAAGTTCACACTGTTTTGAAGTGTTAGTGTAGGAAAAAAAAATAATGCAATATATATGTGTGATATAGATTCGAATACTAAAGTATATAATGTATAGAGTTTACGGAAGAGAATCACACACTAGAAGTATCCTAGTTCACCTCACTTGGGCTACGTCTAGTCCTCACACTTTGTGAGATTTTTCACTAAATGCTTGAGAGAATATCTCAACACCTTACCTTTCTGCCACTTGGGACTTTTTACAAACTATTATCTCTTTATCTCAATAGGATTTCACTATGTTCTAAGTCTGAACTAACTATGCAACAATTACAATCATTCACAATCTACTTTTACACTTGTAGATTAAGATGATAATGTTTACAAGTTTAGGAAGGTTTTGGGATTTGGTTTCAAACTTTTTGATGAATGAGATTGTTTTGAATAAAAATACACTCAAAAAGATTGATCCTCAAATCTAATAACGAGCTTAAGAGTGTTTTTTGTTTGAAGAGTTCTTTAGCATTGTTGATATCAAGGGCAATATGATTGTTGGGCACACTATTCCATGTAGGATATTTGTTGTTCTTCCTTAACAATGAGTTTTAGTTAAAACTCACGACATCAGAATAAGTGCTAATTGTCTAGTATAGGAAAGAGTGCAAGTGTTGTGCACGTTTCCTAAGACTGATCTGATAGCTGGAAATGCCTTTTTGTTGTAGGAGTAACTTCTCACGGTATTTTATAAAAGTGTTTGTTAGTTTTGTCTTGTAGTGCAAACATTTTAATCATCTTAGATCCTTCTGAACTTGATAAATATGATTGTTTGATCTTTTAAGGTTGACATTTAGATCTTAAATAGTAAGAAATGATTGAGACAACATTTTTCTCGATAGTTAGATTAATCCTTGTTGGGAAATCAAAAGATATATTTTAAAACAATTTTATTTTAAAATCATTCTCAAGAGGGAAAATTTATTCATTGTCATGGATCATGCACGCACAATATTTTACATGAGATTTATGTATTTACCTATTGAAGCGTCTAGGAGGACAATTCATCAACACCGAGATATGATAGTGTCTCTACTCAATCCATGTGAACAGTTGCCTCATATTGTGTCGATGCTAACTGACAACTATAGTAAGAATGATTCTACCTTACTATCATAGTGGACCTTATATGCTACAAGCTCAATTGATTTTACTTAATTAAATCATTAATTAATTAAATTATTATTTAATTAAATAATTCTTTTATTAAATTTTACTTTCTCATTTAACCGTTATATCGTGTGACCCTATAGATTCTTACTTAATTTGCAATAATATCTAATATTAAAATAATACAAAATATTAAATATTATAAACAATGTGTGGCATCTAGCAATGCATCATTGCTACCTAATTAATGAGAAAATCAGTAATATGATTTTAACTTTACCGCAACCAGTGTTTAATGTGTAGTAAATGTCCATTCATCCAAATGTCTTAATTGAATACAAGGAATAAAAAGTGTCATCCTAGTTAGGTCTGATAATTTGTTTCTCGATTCTCGAGTATACGTGCAATCATTAATGTACCAAATATCTTATTTTGGTCCATTTTGACGTGACCACGCACATTTCATGTATCACTCTATCGAGAGACCCAAGACACAACTTCTATTATGTAAAAGAGATGAATTCTATCTAATCACCCATTTTCCTCCACATGGTTTATTGTAAACCTAATAACTACTGTTATGTTTGTTCTGGTATAGATAGTGTTTGATAGCCTCAAAGTATACAACTCTCTAAGTAGAGATCGTAGTGATTTCAAGTCGAAGGACTACTCACTATTGTCACATGAGAATCGTTAATGACACTTGCATAACTATTATGTAACGTTTTCATAGCGGATCAATCTAATACAAATATTACTCCTAATATTTATACATATGTGAAGAGTTGATATCTTATATCCATGATCATGAGATGTGATCATCAGTCTAGTCACATAATAGTATCTATACATTACTATTGTCTCATTCAACAGTAAAATTTGACTAAATACAGTTTAAGAATAATGTGATTATGCTCAATGGGGTCTCACGATTAAGTCGCACTTAATGTTCCATTAAACAAACTAACGATTATAAGGACTTTATTATGCTTTAAATGAATCCACATAATAAATTAAAAGGCATCATATTACTATATAAGTAATAGTAAGTGTCATAATACAAATAATAACCAAGGAAACATTGTTGGCTAGAGCTAACTCTAATAATCTCCCACTAGCACTAGAGTCAACTAGGAATAACCCTAATACCCTCGAGAATATTCCTGTTAAGGAATGCAGTCTTGACGTCCATTTGTCAAATTTCATAATCATAATATGCATCATAGTCTATACCATGATTTTATTTACCTTACCATCCATGTCAATGATGTGACGAAGTAAGGAAAACTGCCTCTAGCAGGTTTGTTTAGTGGGCCACATACATCACTATGTATTAATCCCAAAAGATCATTAGCCCTTTCACTATGACCAGTAAATGGGGATTTAGTCATCTTTCCAAGTAAGCAAGATTCACACATTTCAAATGATTCATAATCAAATGAATCAAAGTATCCTTCTTTATGGAGCTTGGATATGCGTTTCTCGTCTATATGGCCTAAACAACAATGCTATGTAGGGTTCAAATAATTTGATTTAATCCTTTTCGCATTTATGTTATAAATCAACATATCTAAATCTAGGACATAAAGTCCATTACACATAGGTGCACTTGTATAAAACACCTCATCTAAATAAATCAAACAACTTTTATTTTTAAAAATAATATTAAAACCTTCCTTTTCGAAACAACAAATAGAAATGATGTTTCTGCAAATGGTAGGAACGAAATAACAATTCCTAAGTTCAAAAATAACGCTCGATGATAAAGTCAAAACATAAGTTCCTACAGCTAATGCAACAACCTTTGCTCCATTTCTAACTCGTAGGTCGACTTCTCCTTTAGCCAATGTTCTGCTCCTTCTTAGTTCCTACACATTAGTACAAATGTGAGAACCACATCCAATATCCAATACCCAAAATGCAGAAGTAGACAAATTAACTTCTATAACATAAATACCTGAGGTGGAAGTCTCACTTCCTTTTTTTCTTTAACTTTTTTTAGGTATTTTGGACAGTTCCTGTTCTAGTGACCATTTTGATCACAATGGAAACAAGTACGTTCCTTTGCAATCCCACCTACTGATTTTAGGTTATAAGTACTCGACTTGGCTTTCGCCTTGCCGTTGTCCTTCTATTGCCTAAATAATAACTTTTCATTCACCCTTGCCCTTATCAGTTTGTACCATCATTATGACCTTATCATTTCCTTTGTTGATGTCATGCTCAATAGCTCTCAACATTCCAACAAGCTTTGCCAATGTTTTAGCCACATTATTCATACAATAATGCATGACGAATTGGTTAAAACTATCCGACAATGATTGTAGCATCACATATGTTGTCAGTTCTAGGCCCAAAGGATATCCCAGCCTCTCTAGGTGCTCAATGTACCCAATCATCTGGAGTAAATTAGGTCTAACTAGACTTCCTTCTGCCAGCCTACAATGGAAAAAAGCTCTTGACACCTCAAACTTTACTTGTCTAGCATGCGCTTGAAAGAGCATTATAAGGTGTTCGATCATATCGAACATCTCCATGTTCTCATGTTGATTTTGCAGATCTAAGTTCATGGTTGCAAACATAAGGCATGAAGGATCTATGGCATCATTTTGATGTTTCTTATAAGCATCTCGTTCAACCCTAATATCATTTGCAGCGTGTTGCTCAGGCATAGGCCATTCGAGCACATACAACCACCTATCTTGTTTCAAGACAATCCTGATGTTTCAGTGCCTCGAGGAAGTTAGTTTCCGATAACTTTTCCTTCTCAAGGATGTTTCACAGCGAAATTGTGTTGGTTGTATTTGCATACATGGTTAGTCTAAAATAGAAAACAGATATATAAGTATCATGCAATGAACATATTTAACAGGTCTTTATTAAATATGCTCCTACTATTTTTCTCAAATTAATGACCCTCTCCATTGACTCGGAAAATCCAACTGGAAAATTTTTTAGTGCTCCTACTATTTAACAGGTCTTTATTAAATATGCTTCTACTATCATGTAATAAACATATTTAACAAGTCTTTGGTTCTCGTAAGTTTTTTTTGTTTGGTTCATATCCATGCAAATATATTTTTCATTTTAAAATCGTACTTCCATCCGATTTATGTTAAAAAAACTGTAACACTATTAAAATATAATTAAAACATAACTTTTTTAACCTAAAAATAAACCCCTTAAATTATAACATTTTTTAACCAAAAATTAAACCCCCCAAATGTTTTAGTCTTCTTCCCTAAAAAAAATCTAAAATTAACAACTTCAAAATGGTCACTAAGTCATCCAACATACAAATCTCATCCCAATTTTTTAATTCGCCCAAACAACCTCCAAGTTTATCAAACAATTAATATTATAAAATGATGGGGCCACATCCATCATAAAATTGGAGTTAATTCTTCTTTGAGAACACTTATAAACTTTTCCCTCACCGTCCTAATCAACGACACCTCAAATTCTTGGCTCAAAAACGCAATTTTCATATTAGATTTAGCTTTATCACATTACCAGAATCACCTTCTTCAAGACCAACAATAATCTTCATCTGAATTGTTTTCCCTACACCGTTTACACCAACCAAACCTACTTTATCTCCCCTTTTCACTTCCCAATTAACCTCTTTTAAAACGGTAACACACCTTTATAGGTTTTGCGAATGTTTTCTAATTTCACACCAGATGTGTAAGACCCATTATCATTTGTCTAGAATATGATAATTAGACCCATACACCTTAATAAAACAGAGGAACTAATAATGCATAATAAATTAGAATCACCATCATAACTGAAAACTACATTCATAAATATAGTTTACAACTTGTTTAGTAGATTCATAAAATATTACATCTTGAAAATAAACTACGATTGACTAATTACGTCATAAAACAAAATATCAAATTCTAATTCCACGAGTTTGGAACTGGTCTTCTTATGATAAATTCGTGTCTCATGTTCCTCCAGCTGCTAATAAAAAAATAAATGGGGTGAGATAAAATATCTCAGTGAGTTCTGAAAAATAAATGGGAAAACAGTCTCAAAGAGTTTCTTTCATAAAAGTGTATAAAACATGAATACAATTTTACATCTCAAGTTAAAACTCTCAATTTAATTTTTATAAAATTTTTACTCATAAAAATATTATTATTATTATTATTATTATTATTATTATTATTATTATTATTATTATTATTATTATTATTATTATACACATTTTTTTCTTCTAAACATAGGCATGACCTCAAATCTTTTCCTTTGAAATAAGGAAAAGTCGCTCAATATCTTGATGTGGGTCACCAAGATAATTGAGTCCTGATTGGTAAAGGTGGTCTGGCCAAACCCCAATCAGCGTCCTGATTGTTCTCCTTTACCTGTTATTCCATGCCTGAAATAACCTGAATGTCCCACCGTGAATAATGTCATGCATGATCTGATTAATGATACTATACTAAACTTGAGATGTTTTATGAAATGTCTTTATTATGTCATATATAAAATGCATCTTTCATCCACAACAATTATAAATAAATTATCGATATAATAAACCCATAATAATTTAATCCTAAGTCCTTAATTCAAAATAGAAATCATAGGCAGAAAAGAGTCATGAAAATAGTAACAACATCAAAGTCATGACAATTATAACAATACAAAGTCATGAAAATAATAACAACACAAGGGTCATGAAAAATCATTTGGATGCATTTTTAAAACACCTAAAATTCCATTTCCTCACACTCTAATTCTCCTAATCCGTAATAACCCAAAACAGTTTATTTAAAAAATTTCAGTGCCTAAGACCATCATACTAAAAGAAATTAATGTAACAAAACTAACAATTTCACATACACATCAGAGCAACAGCAGTAACGAGCCGAAATCGTGCTCGACAAGCATATTCAACCTTAAATCTAATTATGAGCATCTAATTAAATTTTTTGTAACATATACTTCATTCACAAACATCAGAACCAGCCATTAACAGCATGCACATTCTAAATTAACAGATAAGCTAAAATTTTCAACGGCCTTACTATTGTCAGATTTCCTTTTTCTTCCATATTTTAATTCTTTTCCTCCATTCTTTTTTTTTCAACCAACTTCAGAATTTTGCAATAAAAATTGAATCATCAATTTCACATGATATAAAAAAAAAAACTTAAATAAACAGAACTCACAGTTTGTTAAAAGAGAATATGGAGTTCTGATTAAATGGGGTTTTGAGCTCCTTTTTGTTGAATTGCAGTTTGGCTCAACTTCTCCAATTTTGGGTCATTCTCCCTTGCTTCGAGTCTGATTTCTAGAAATGGAGATACATATTTGCACATGCAAGGTTAAAAAAAACTGTTTTAATGAACTTTAAGAAGCTTTTGGGTTTAAAGGATTTGAAAAAAAAATGAAGAAAAATGAGAGGTTTGAAGATTGGATGAAGCTGTGGTTTGGGTTTGCTCACGCTAAAAGAAGAGAAGGGAACACGTTTCTGAAGGAAAGAGAAAGAAGGGAGAAAAAAAAAATGAAAATGATATTTAAAGGTGTACACGGGAAATTATATGATTGTACTTTATTTGTCAAAGTATTACAATAGTGCCATTTTCTTAATTAAATAAATTTTAAACTTATTATTTTATTTTATTTTTAAATTTAACAATTTTAATAATTAACTTCTAGACTTACAAAATAGATAGGTTGTTACAAGATGAAACACTCGAAGTGTCGTTGTTTGATTTCGATTGCTTGTTGCTTTTTTGTTCATCACAGAAAATTTGGAAAATAGAGACTCGATGTCGTCTTCGGCTAACGCAGTGTCGTCGACGGCTACAGCAGGTAAATGAGATGAAGTTGAATTGGATTTTTTTGGTGGAAGAATCGATTGGGATAAACTAAATTAGTGTTATTGTTTGTGTTGATGTTGTTGTATCTGGTCGTGGTGGAGACATTGGGATAAATTAAAAAGGTTTAACGGTGTTACATTTTTTTGTAACAGAAGTTGGATGGAAATACTATTTTAAAATGAAACTATATTTGTAGAGATGTGAACCAAACCAAAATACTTACGAAGACCAAAATCAAAAAATGTTATAATTGCAAGGACTAAAGACATATTTAAACCAAATATAAATTACAAGTCTTCGATCTTTGAGTTGACTTCTCAAATCTCTCCACTGACATCCTTGTATGGTGTTGCTTTCCGTCATCGTGGACAGTTACAACAAATAAATTATTACGAAACGCATACCGTATTTTAAAATAAACCACGACACACATGTTGTATTTAAATAAAATAAAATAAACACCAAACATACTTGCCATAACTATACACCCTTAATAATTAATTAAAATTAGTTACTTAATACATCTCAAAATATTTACTAATAATGATTCTTTATTATTAATAATTAATTTTGAGCATCGTATGTTTTAATAAATTCAAAACCAAAACTGTTGCAACTATTGCGTTCTGAATTATGATTCAAATATTCATATCAATTTTAAATAAGAATAAGAACACATACTCAGTTTCTTACATATTAGAACAATATTGAGAGCGTTCTTAAGCCCTAACTCAATTGACAAATGCTGATATTGTTAGGTTGGACGTCTTGTCCCAAGTTCAAACCCGAAACCTCATAATTGTGTGAGTTAATAATGGTAGAAATTACCATCTCTTCTAAGATAAAAAAAAAGAACAATATTGAGAATACATATTTCGCAAATATATTGAGGCAACAATTATTTATTGAATATCATATATATAAAGAATGCTCCTAGTCGATAACATTTATTTTATATGAAACATAGTTCATAAAATATTTAGGCATGCTATCAAATAGGTAAACAAACACCTACGAAAATAAGGCATAAACGACCATGGTTCTGATACCAATGTTGAAAAATCAAGAGATATATTTTAAAACAATTTTAAAATCATTCTCAAGAGCGAAAATCACCCATGTCATGGATCGCGCACAATATGTTACATGAGGTTTATGTGTTTACCTCGGAATGCATTGATGCTAGCTACAGTAAGAATGATTATATTGTTAGGTTAAGAGAAGACACAATATATATATATAGTGTTTTTTCTACCTTACTGTCATAGTGTAATTTGTATGCTACAAACCGAATTCATTTTATTTAATTACATCATTCTTTAATTAAATTTTTATTTTTCGATTTGACTGTTCTATCGTGTCACCCTATAGGCTCCCACCTAATTGGCAATAATATAAAATATTAAATTAATATTAAATATTATACACAATGAATGACATTTAGCAATGTATCATTACTACCCAATTAATGAGAAAATCAGTGATACGATTTTAACCTTACCGCGACCACTATTTATCAGTAATTGTCTTTTCATCCAAATGTCTTAATTGAATACAAGGCATAAAAAATGTCATCCTTATTAGGTCCAATAATTTGTTTCTTGATTACCGAGTATACTTGCAATCACTAATGTACCAAATATCTTATATTGGTCCATTTTGACGTGGTCACACACATTTCACATACCACTCTATCGAGAGGTCTAAGACAAAAATCCTATGACTGTCATGTTACAAATAATGTTTGATGGCTTCAAAGTATACAACTCTCCAAGTAGGGATCATAGTTGTTAAGACAAACTCTCAAATTAAGTTTTGATGAAAATAAACAAAGGTTAGTTAAGAATGTTAATTACGATTCTAAATGTTATGTTAATTTAATCTGTGCTCTTGAGTGTTTTTATTAGAGATAGAAACCAAGCAAAGCAAAGAAATCAGATGAAAAACCAAACAGAACATTCTTGATCATAAGTTGTACAAAACAGAGAATGTTCTGCAGAATCAAGATTGATTGTCGCAGCCACTTCCCCAATCTTTCTCCAGTACTTTAACAATGATTCTGCCGTAATTCTTTATACCAATTTCATCAATACATGGCAAGGAACAAATAGGAATCATTATTACTTAAAACGGTTCTCGAATCACTAAGATAAATCATCATGAATCAAGGCATGTCAAAATGGATTGTAACTTTCTCCAGTCTGGAACTGTCAAGAAAGTTGAAACAAGACTGAACTTCAAGATTGATTATAAGTTCTCAGATTGTCCAGAAGACCATCAGACCAGATTGATCATCAATCTCCACTTCTAATCATCGTTCTCCGTTTCTGAAAAGAACAATCTTCAATTTCTGCAGAAACAGACTTCTCAGTTTTACAGAAGTGATTCACTCATTTCCAAACAGTTTTGGTTCAAATCAAGCATCCAGATCAAAGCCCAATTATCATCAAGTATTTTCGAAGCTTAATGGGTCATTAAGAGCGCAAGAAATCTGTTTGAAATTGAGCAAAACAGCCCAGTCAAGCAGGGCCCAAAACTGTTACATGGATGGTTTATTTTTTCAACAGAAAGGTTGCTTTAGTCAGAAGAAAACAGAGCACTACCAACAGCTCTTTCTGACCAGAATTAAATGCTCAAATTATCTATAAAAGGAAGACAATTTCGTAAGCTTAATTCAGAACTTCAAGTGCTAAGTATTCTCATTAAATCATATTCACTTGCATTCTTGAAGCTATCTCACTCACAAAAGAAATCAGGCAGAAACAGTCATATACTTTCAGTTTATCTTACTGAGTTCTTTTTATTCTGAATCTATTCTCAAACAAGAATTGAGCATAATCAGATTCAACCAAATCTTTTAAATTATTATTGTATAAACTCATTACTATAAGGATTATTTATAGTTTGAGTGTGATTAAAAGAAGTTAATTGTAAAATCCTAGCAGATTAGTTAGGTGACTTGATTGAATCCTTTCAGGGTGGAAAGGAAGTGTAGCTACAGATCAAGGTTGGTCTTTAACTGTGTAAACAAAAGATTGTTCTTCGTTCTTTGAACACTTAGTGAAAATCTCACAGTTGCGAGGACTGGACGTAGCCCGAGTTGGGTGAACCAGGATATATCGTTGTGTGGTATCTCTTCCTTATTTCTATTTACATTCAGTTATTTCTATTATTAAGTTAAATAGAGAAACTAAAAACTGTGATTTTAACAAATCGAGAACGTTCTCCGTTTTCTGTTTCAAAACCAAAAACGCTCTTCGTTTCTGTTTTCATAACCAAGATCATTCTTGAGTTGTTTTTCTTAAGTTTTTAACAGGAAATTTTAATTAGGCAAGATTACAATTCAAACCCCCCCTTCCTTGTAACTTGACATTGCTACTTCAATAGTGACTTCAATTAAAAGGACTACTCACTATGGTCACATAAGAATCCTTAACGACACTACCATAACTATTATGTAATATTCTCATAGCGGATCAATCTAGTACAAATATTACTCCTAATATTTATACATGTGTGAAAACTTGATATCTCATATCCATGAACTATGAGATGTGATCATCAGTCTACTCACATAATAGTCTCTAAGCATTATTGTTGTCTCATTTAAAAATAAAACTTGACTACAGACAATTTAAAAATAGTGTGATCGTGCTCAATGGGGTCTCACGATTAAGTCATGCTTAATATTCCATTAAATGAACTAACAATTCTAAGGACTTTATTATGCTTTAATTAAATCCACATAATAAATTAAAATGTCTCATATTACTATATAAATAATTTAGCTTATAAATCACTCAAAGATACAAATTAGATAATAATATAAATCAAAATCTTTTTATTGTTAATCATAAAAGTTAGTTATCTTTAAAACATTAATGAATTTTGTCTCAACAACAAGGTTATCCTTTGCTTGAGCAGTTGAGTGGTGCAAAAGATATATAATAATCTTAATTTGTTTTTCAAAAGCTTCCACACAAACAAGGAGACCTTTAGTGGTGCAAAAGAATTCCAAATAATATTGCAATGAGCAATTGTTACAATGCTTGTTTCGTCCGCTAAATGGTGATAATCCTCTTTGACCTAGTAGGCATCCTCATAGTCATGCTTCGATGTCCACTTGTCCATCTCAGAATCCTACAACACCACAATTTCCAAAAAAGAACAGCACTAAAAAACCATATTTTCCTCGTAAACAAATAAATATCTCCACGCCTCACCACCCACCCCCATCCTAGACTAATCGTGTCTACAACTGAGATATTTTTATTTATCGTCAAACTGCAAAGACATCTAAACCTCTCACACAACAAACCACCCTCTGACCACTCATCATGCCAGAAATAAGTGTTACGACTGTTACCCACCACCTTAGAAAAACTATTATGGAACCAATTTTCTTTACTAACCCTAACCCCGTGACAAACAATATTGACATCCTTCCACCAATTTGAATCAGTATTAGCCCTATAGATCACACTTGATTTATCTAAATCATATTTATGCTTCAAAAATTTAAACCACATACCATTTTTTTTTATCAGGTTTTCAACATCCAACCCCTTAAACTCTCTCAGCCTATGAACACCCAACCCACCCTTCTCATGCGGTAAACACACCTTATCCTATTTAACCCAATGAATCTCACGAGCTTCCTCACTACCCCCTCCCCAAACAGAAATAATTTAATAAGAGATTCTAAACGTGAAATGGTATGTGACGAAGCCTTGAAGAATGAAAGAAAATAAATCTGGTAATGCAACTAAGATAACTTTGAGAAGCAAAAGGCAACCACCCATAGACAAGTTGTGGCTCTTCCAACTCAATAATTTTTTTTTAATCTTGTCCATCAAACTAGACCAGAACGATAATCTCCTTGGATTTTCACCAATACGTAATCCCAAATATTTAAATGACAATTGACCAACCTTGTAATTTAAACCTCTCACACCACCTGTTTTATCTCCTCGATAATGAATTCCTTTTCTAGCAGAATTGCCTCCCTCTCCCTTAAAGATGGAAATTAAAGGTTTTCAATCACTGATCTAAATACGTCAACCACTTTGAATTGGTTTAAAAAATGCTCAAAAACGGCATTCCTAACTCCTAGAACCTCTTAAATCTGTGCTTCGTTCACTTCAATACTAACTATTTCATTATGTCTCCTTCTAAGTGCTACTATTCCATGAAAAAACCTTAAATTAGCATCACCCTCTTTTGATTAAAGTAGTCTTGACTTTTGCCACTGGATACTACAACTCGCACAAGATAACTATTGCAATTCAGCAGAAAGAAATCGATGTTCCTAGACCTTTTCCTCACTTAAAATAATTGATTCACCACTAAGATCCAACGAATTCAGACACTCATTTGCCTCAAGCAATTGACTCTCCAGATTTCTGCTATGATTTTGGTGCCACTAACGCAAATAATTTTTAATTAACTTGATTTTTAAATATTATTATTAATATTTATTATTATCTATAATATCTAAATCGTATTAAATCTTGATGCAACAAATCATAACCCTAATCCAAACTAACACTACCAAACCCCTTACAAATATATGTCATCACATACTCTATTAGTTACTGTGTGAATAAAATTAGTCATCTTACATTAATTAGGCCGCGTGAATTTAGATCAAACTTTGCATGTCTATGCAAATTCAAGGCACAATTAATGCATATGTTGATTACCGAGAATGATATAGTAATAACCAATGACTACATTACTTAATAAGATACTGTACTAATTGTGCTCTATCAAAAAAACGTGTAACTCAAAGTTGCATGACTATGCATTAAACAAGGTTGTGTGTATTACTAAAGAAAGTTGTGCATTAACTACAATTTCATGAATAAAGATTGTGCATTAAGTACAATTGCGTGAATCAAGATGTGAAGATGATGCTTGCAGCAAGTCAGAAATAATTAAACCAAATAGCTGGCACGTGGGAAGCTTACATAACCAATAAGACAAGATATATGAAAGCTTTTCTATTTTTTAAGTATATATGTTATAGCTTTGCAACTCTTACTTGAATTTGTCATAAAATGTGCCATGAGATGATACAAATTACACTTTTATTTTGGACATTTAAATTTTTAATCAGTATTAATTGTTAATTATTTAAAAATATAGAAGTAGATGTTATAATTTTCTATTGGGCATGTTTCATGAACAACGATAGAAAATGAATTTAGTTTATAAAAGTGAGATCATTATATCAAAAATTGTCAAAGTATAAATTGGGCCAAATAAAATAGTGCAATTTTAATAATTAAAAAATTTAGTAAAATAAATTTTAGTCCATATATACATACCAATCTACATGATGAAGATATACACGTACCAATCTATATGATAAGAATCCACACGTACCAATCTACATGACGCATGTCATTTGGTTAGATTAATTCATGTAAAAGAGAAAAGGTGCACAAATAGCACGTCATCTTCACATATTAGACTCAAACATAGATTTCGACAACAACAGCCCAATAACCACAATTATATTCATAAAAACAATGTTACTCGAAAAATTCACTGATTATAGAACCCAAAATTGTAAAACATACACTATAATATCTATATTAATTAACATATCTTATATCTATTATCATATAGGTCTAGTCGAAATTCATTATAGCCTATTAGCCTATATCAAATCGCAATTATTCTTATAGTTTTTCTTAAAAAATGTCCAAACGGTTAAAAACATAGAAAAATAGAGATGCAATATAATGGAAATTTCAAACGGTTAAAATCAATAGAGATGCAACTTAAAGAGAAAATTCAAACGGTTAAAATCAAGTTGGTTTGAAGAACAATGAATCTTAATCGTTTTGATGATAACAAAAATTATTTTGTGCGAATAATCTATTGTGCTAATAAGTTTATTTAAATGTGCATATTCTTGTCATCAACTTTAAAGTCTTTACCTTGCATCATCTGCTCAAAAGATAAGATAAACAAATAAATCAAAGCAATGCTCTAAAGAATCTGTTGAAGTTGCGTCTTTGTTAAACACACTCTCAACGTGCCTCTGCTGAATTTGATTACAAGCTCACTCTATCATTGATAAATCTGATAAACCAGTTGACCATTTGGTCAATGTTTTAAGTCACACTATAATAAAGTTAATGATCTGATGAGAAGTCAACATTCCAACATCCTCTGCTCCTCATGATGGACTTATCCTCTGACTGAAGAACCGCATGACATCCTCTGATTTTCCGACCACTTCCATCAAGATACGTTGAATTAATTACAAAGACAGATTTTGACAAGTTTTTAATGCTCATTCAATATCTTTGAAGATTCGATGCAAGTCATTATTTCACATGTTGATTTCATACAATCATAGAAACGGGCAAAAACCCTAATGGACTCAAAGACTCTCTATAAAATGACTTGTGATCGTCGCTGCAATAGACACAAGTGAAAATTCTACTACCGTCACATATAGTAACTTGTAAAAATTCTTATATTAACTCTAAGCGTTGAGAAACCTAAAATACATTTTGAGAGCATACTTTATAAACATTCTCGTGTGAGAGTTTTTCAGAAAATCATCTTAAACATTGTTTGTAACTTGGCCTAGTAGTGGCTGATGCCCTCAACAACTTGTACTAAGCTAGAAGATTGAGAAGACGTGAACATAGTTAGTTTGACTGGAAGGTGTTCAATGGACGTGTGCTATTTTTGGTGATTAGTGGATTAAATACTTCAAAGTAAAGGGACTACACGTAGCTACCGTGTTGGTGGTGAACTAATATAAATTGATTTGTATTTCTTCTCTTTATCTGTTTACCTACTTTTGCTTCCTCACATTACTTAGGTGCATTTTTTTTTTATAGTAAATCGAGTATGAAGGTCAAGCCATATATACCGAGCACTATTAATCCATAGGACAAAATTGGCTATAGTGGGAATAGTTGAATGTATAAGCCAAGATTGGGCCATACTATTACAATGAACCCAATTAGAGAAATTTGCATTGTCAGGTTTTGGTTTAAGAAGACTTCCATCAATAAAGCCAGGTTTGCTTTTGGCTTGTAGTGCTATGGTGATGGCTTGGCTCCAAGTGGGGTAATTATCGCCATTAAGATGTTTTGTGACAATCACTTGGCCTGGTTGGTCAGAGGAATGGAGGAAATATGGTGATGTTGAATCAAGGTGGTTAGCTGCAACCATTGGTGTGAAAAAAAAAACTAATTTAGCATGATACGATGTAAAGAAATTATGCAGAGTATGAAATTGGAAAAAAATCTGATTTGTATATTTATCAATTTCTTGTTATATTAATTCAAACTATGAAATTGTGTGACTAGAGTTAGTTGTGATTAAGTTAGTTAATAAACTGTTTTACAGTTATAAGCTGACAGTTATGAAGCCTAGAGCTTGCAGTATAACTAGCAAGGTGCATTGATATAATCAGTTACTTGTGAATTAAGTTTTACACACATAATCCATAACTTTAATATATTGTTAGAGTTATGTAATATTTGAAAACTAAATTGATAGGTTAATACATGGGAAAGCTAAATTAGATTAATCATAACATGATTAGATTCAGAAATAGTTGATAACATTTTGGTTGGCATATTGTCCAATATTAACTAATTAATTGATCTAGTTTTCTTCTCTCATTACAAATTGGCTAAATATGTTGTTCCTTTACTTTCCAATTTGGAAATGATATTGGAAAGGCATATATATAAATTTGAGAGAAATTACTCATTAAAGAGGAAAAATAGGAATTAGTTAAAGTCCTTTGATTTAAGGTGAGAGCGGAAAAAGTAGAAAGTAATATAATCAAAGAAACCACAAATTATCCTTAATATTATGTGAAATGGTCTCAAACACTAATGCAATTTTTCAGAAAGTTACTTTATCCAAATCTTTATTTATTACACTACAATTGACCTTGTAACATTCATATGTGATTTTTGGCAATAAGACAAAGATGATTCTTTTTGTGTCTAGCAAGTCCTGGTAACCCTTCAATGTCTATATCTTTCCTTGTCATTCCTTCAGGCAATTCCCAATCAAACGAATTAAGAAGGTTTGCAATTATGGTTTCAACTGTGGCAATTCCCAATGGTATGCCAGGGCAAATTCTACGTCCAGCACCAAACGGGATCAACTCAAAATCTTGTCCCTTAAAATCTACATCATTGTTTAAGAATCTCTCTGGGTAAAACTTTTCTGGGTCTTTCCACGTCTCAGGATCCCTATGAATGGCCCAAATATTCACATACACTAATGTCTTTGGTTCAATTTTATAACCATTTAAATTGAAACTTTTAATAGTCTCTCTTGGTATTAATGGCACTGGTGGATAGAACCTTAGTGTCTCTTTTATAACTGCTTTGAGATATACAAGCTTTTCAATATCGTCTTTATCTACAAATTCTTTTTCGCCACATAGGTTTCTAACTTCTTCTTGAACTTTTTTCATTACTCTTGGATTCTTCATTAATGCAGTCATCCCCCAAACTGGTGTGGCTGCAATTGTGTCGATAGCTGCTACAAATAGATTCTGTAAAAATCAAAAGCCTAATAATGAATTAGGATCATATAACTTTGTTATTTTTTATTGTTTATTTGACACGTTATTTTGTATTATATTTTTCTTTGAAACATGACACCCACTATGGCAGAACAAAATTGCACAGTTACACAATTTCAATTCCAATTTTTCCCCTTACTTAATAGTATAATAATGTGCTTGTGGTACAATTTGAACTAAATTTCATGACATGCATGATTTATGAAGTAGAAAAATAACAAGCAACAAAAGTTACTTCCTTTGAAACTTCTTATGTATTGAGTTTTAAGAAATCTTTTGTTGTTATTTATATGTCTTTTGAAAAATTTAAAGTGATATTAACTATTATTTTGTAAAAATTATCTTAAACAATTTATTGTAGAAAGAAAAATAAATAAAATGAGATAGAGACAATTACTTTTTTAAAAACAAAAAAAAAAAGTTTTAATAATTTTCTTAATATGCATAAATAGTTTTAAAATAACACATTGAAATGAATCGAGGTAGAACATTATAATAATATAAATAGTATAGAACAAAATGTTGGAAATAATTAGATATGTTCAAGATTCAATCAATCGTGTAACCAATTTTAGATCCAATCATGTAACTAATTTTAAATCTATTAAAATATTAAATTTCATTGTCAATTTATCATATTTACTGTTTAGTTAAATAGTTAATTTTATAAGTCCTTGATAAAATTATAGACTTGTTATCTTGATAGATATTATGATAATTAAAACAAGTATTTTATTATTTTAATCTAAACTGTTCATGATCGTATGATTCTTGTGAATAGGACATTAATAATCTAGACAGATCAATATATATGTGATGGTCTCAATTGAGATTTTTTAATGGTTAATATTACTTTAATATGTTTATAAAAAATTCTCAAGAAGAAATATAATAATTTTATCTGGCTTGACATTATCGTAGTGATTAACAAGTTATTTATCGTATTTTAATTTCGAACACCTAATACCTTAGGGTGTTACTTGAAAGGATATTGGGTACAATTAAATATTTGTATAAGTAATAATTAATTAAGATGAGATCCGTCAACTTCCAATAATGAGTTTGAGCTCTGTGATAAAATGAAACCCCTGACCAATGAAACTGATTAAAAGAAGAGTTTATTGAGTCATAGATGTTAACTTATTAGAGCTTGACAATAATATCATGCTCTAGAGTTAACCAGAGCTGCAACGACGAAATAAAATATTATAATATTCTTAAGTGGAATATTATTGTATTTTTTGCTAGCACTTAAAATGCAAATAATATATATATATATATGAAACATATCAAATGAGATGAATTTTACAATGAAAGGGTGAGAGAGTTAAATCTTGACCACACATCTATACATGTATGATCATGATTAGAAGAAAAAAGTCAGAGTTTTTAAGTGATCATTTGTCACTTAAATAACTCATAAGCAAGATCATCGATGATCGTATGTTAAAGAATTAACTCTCTCAATTTCATTAAAATTATTCTCATTTAATATACTTATATATATATATATATATATATATATATATATATATATATATATATATATATATATTTATTTGTTAAGCACATATGTTATTTGGAAATAAATATATATGAGATTCCGGTAATTTTTTTATTTATAAAAATAATATATATTTGAATGTATATATATGAAACATATGTTTTGGTTTTTACTTTTTGAAAACTCTTTTATAAAATAATTTGAGAAAACTGTTTTTAAGAAGAAAAATAAAATAAAGACATGTTTGGTAACTTTCTTCTTAAAAACTATCTGGTGAGAAAATGAAAAAATTTGTTTGATGAACTTTTTTAATATATATATA
>JBBPBQ010020321.1:50564530-50669134 GCA_037974755.1 Cicer yamashitae
TTTTTTTTTTTAGAAAAGAGTCTAAACAGGAATTAGAGGCAAACAAAAACTGGGAACATATATGATTGTTTAAAGCCCTAATTATTTATTTTTATTTTTATATTTCTATACATTTATTATTATTATTTCCCTTTTTTTTAATAAAAAGTAAAAAATAAAAAAATAGATAAATAAATAAAAAGCGGACAAAATTAGGTCTCAACAGTTGCCCCTCTTTACTTAGGATTTACTTGAGAATCAAAGTAAAAGATAAGTAAAGATAACAACTCTAATTTTGTCCGAAAAGAATTTTTTAGAAAGGTGCGAGTCGTTTTCCCGGCTTCAAGATGCGGGTTGTTTTCTCGACTTCGGGTGCAAGTCGTTTTCCCGGCTTCAACATGCGGGTCGTTTTCCCGGCTTCAACATGCGGGTCGTCTTCTCGGCTTCGGGTGCGAGTCGTTTTTCCGGCTTCAACATGCGGGTCGTTTTCTCGGCTTTAGGTGCGAGTCGTTTTCCCGGCTTCAACATGCGGGTCGTTTTCTCGGTTTTAAATTTATGTAATGTCATGAATCAATGAATGAATGAATATGTTGATTTTTATTAATATTTTTATTGGACACGACCATTAAAATCATGGATGAAAAAGGCACTTATACGTTTTTCTTGAACTTGATATCTTTGATCTCTCTTTTGTCCTTTTCACTTTTTTCCCTTTTTTTGTTTTGTTTTTTGTTTTTTGTTTTTGAAGAAGAATTACTGTTACAATCTTTAGTTGGATCTCATATTGTCGTCTGCCTTGCACTCTAAACAACCTCTTATATATCCGACTTTATCGCAATTCATTATATCGAGGTATGGTATATGTTTTACTTTCCAGTACACGATAATCATAAAATGCATTCGAGAAAGAAGGTTAAAGATGATAAAAGTATATATCAACATATTGAGGTTCAATATTCTTCGTAAAAAAAAAAAAAAAAGAATATACATAAGATAAAACAAAAGGAATGGGTGGAAGACCCGACTTGGTTACTAGTAATTCACGGGTAGACTGTAATAACTTCTCGTGCCATAGTCCGATCGATACTGTTGGTCTTGCCCTTTTGAGTATATATTCTTTATTTTTGTTGTTGTTGATGTTGTTTTTCTTCTTCTCCTACGTTGCCCTTTCAAGTTTTCAACCTAGTAGGTATTTATTATTTTTTTTTTGTACCCTAATTTTTGCCTAGGTCGTCCTTTTAGGTTTTCGACCGAGCAAGTATTTATTATATTTTTTGTACCCTAATTTTTGCCTAGGTCGCCTTTTCAGGTTTTCAACCTAGCGGGTTTTTTTTTTGTACCCTAATTTTTGCCTATGTCGCCTTTTCAGGTTTTCAACCTAGCGGGTTTTTTTCTTTGTTTTTGTTTTTGTTTTTTTTTGTACCCTGATTTTTACCTAGGTCACCTCTTCAGGTTTTCAACCCAGCGGATATTTTTTGTACCCTAATTTTTGCCTAGGTTGCCTTTTTAGGTTTTCAACCTAGCGGGTATTCATTATTTAAGTATGATACTTTTTTACGGCAAACTGAGTTTACAAGGAGGACTAAATCTTTTCCATCCATATTCGTGAGGATCAAAGCTCCACCTGAGAAAGCTTTCTTCACGACGTATGGGCCCTCATAGTTAGGGGTCCATTTCCCACGATAATCCTTTTGAATGGGTAAGATCTTTTTTAACACCAGGTATCCCTCCCGGAATTCTTGAGGACGTACTTTTTTCTCGTACGCTCTTTTCAATCTTTTCTGATATAATTGCCCATGGCATAAGGCCGCCAACCTTTTTTCTTCAATTGAATTTAATTGATCGAAACGGATTTGTACCCATTCTGACTCCTCTAGTTTGGCTTCCATTAATACTCTTAGTGAGGGTATTTCAACCTAAATGGGTAGCACAACCTCCACCCCATATACTAGGGAAAAAGGGGTTGCCCCAGTTGAAGTGCAATACCCGTGTAGTGCAAACGGCAACGTCTCATGCCAATCTTTGTATGTTACAACCATTTTCTGAATAATTTTTTTGATGTTTTTATTGGTTGCTTCAACTGCACCATTCATTTTTGGTCTGTACGGGGACGAGTTGTGGTGTTGAATTTTAAAGGTGGCACACAATTCATCCATCATTTTGTTATTCAGATTTGTGGCATTGTTAGTAATGATCCTGCTTGGTAGGCCATAACGACAAATTAACTCCCTTTTTATGAATTTGACTACCACATTTCTGGTTACATTGGCGTACGAAGCGGCCTCTACCCATTTGGTAAAGTAATCGATTGCTACCAAGATGAAGCGATGTTCATTTGATGCTTTCGGTTCAATCATTCCGATGACGTCTATGCCCCACATTGAGAATGGCCAGGGCGCTGAAAGGGTGTTTAGAGGCATTTGTGGGGCGTGGATATTATCAGCATATATTTGACACTTATGGCATTTCTTTACATAATTAAAACAATATTTTTCTAGGGTGAGCCAGTAATACCTGACCCGAAGAATCTTTCTAGACATGGCGTGTCCGTTCATATGGATCCCATAAGAGCCATCGTGGACATCTTGTAGAATTTCTTTCGCCTCATTGACATCAACGCATCAAAGGAGTACCATATCATGATTCCTCTTATACAAAATATTTTCATTCACGAAAAAGCTTGCGGCTAACCGTCTCAGAGTTCTTTTCTCATTCTCCGATATTCCAGGAGGATATTCTCTATTTATAAGATAATGTTTGATGTCGTGATACCACGGTTTCCCATCAGTTTCTTCTTCCATTAAGTGGCAATAGGCAGGATGATCTCGACTCTCCAATTTAATGGATAGGATTTCATCGTTTCGACTTATTTGGAACATCGAGGATAAAGTAGCCAAAGTATCAGCCAATTGATTGTTTTCTCGAGGGACATGGTGAAAGGTGATTTTTTCAAATTGTAAGGACAATTCTTTTATGTAGGTAAAATAAGGTATTAATTTCATATCTCGAGTTTTCCATTCTTGGTTAAGCTGATTAATGACCAGAGCTGAATCTCCATACACTTCCAGCACTTTCGCTTTTGATTCCAAAGCCGCCAAAATTCCCATGGCACAAGCTTCATATTCTGCCATATTATTGGTACAATCAAAACACAAGCGCGCTGTGATAGGTATGAACTTTTTTTTGGGAGATATCAAGACAACCCCAATCCCATGCCCCATTATGTTTGAGGCCCCGTCGAATAGCAAGGTCCATTTTCCATTATCGCATTCTTCAAGCATAACCATGATGCTTTCGTCTGGGAATTCGTATTGCATTGACTTATAATCATCCACAGGTTGATTAGCTAGATAATCTGCTAAGGCACTCCCTTTGATGGCCTTATGAGTAACATAGGTAATATCATATTCTGATAACATCACCTGCCAGCGAGCAATTCGCCCTGTGAGAGCAGGCTTTTCAAAAATGTACTTGATTGGATCCATTTTGGATATCAAGTAAGTCGTGTGGCAAAGCATGTATTGCCTCAAGCTACGGGCCGCCCAGGCAAAGGCACAACAAGTATGTTCTAACATTGTATATCTTGTTTCAACCTCTGTAAATTTTTTACTTAGATAGTAAATGGCATGCTCCTTTTTTTTCTGTTTCATCGTGTTGCCCCAACACGCATCCCATGGCCCCGTCGAGAACTGTAAGATACATAATCAAGGGTCGGCCCAGAACTGGGGGGACTAGAATTGGAGGCTTTTGCAAATACTGTCGGATTTTTTCAAATGAGTTTTGACATTCTTCGTTCCACACAACTGTTTGATTTTTCCGTAAAAGTTTAAAGATCAGTTCACAAGTCGCAGTTAGTTGTGATATAAATCTTGAAATAAAATTTAGTCTCCCAAGAAAACCGCGAACTTCTCTTTCGGTACTCGGGGGAGGCATTTCTGAAATGGCCCGAATCTTATAGGGGTCAACCTCTATTCCTTTCTGACTAACCACAAATCCCAATAATTTGCCTGACCTCACGCTGAAAGTACACTTGGAAGGATTAAGCTTTAGCTTAAACTTTCTAAGTCTTTCGAAGAGTTTCTTTAGATCAATAATATGTTTTTCTTCTGTTTGTGACTTAGCAATCATGTCGTCTACATAAACTTCTACATCTTTATGTATCATGTCATGGAATAGGGTTACCATAGCTCTTTGGTAGGTCGCCCCAGCATTTTTCAGACCAAAAAGCATTAATTTGTAACAAAATGTTCCCCAAGGGGTGATGAAAGTCGTTTTTTCCATATCTTCAGCTGCCATCTTAATTTGATTATACCCAGAGAAACCATCCATAAAAGAAAAGAGTGAATGGCGAGCCGTATTGTCAACCAGAATATCGATGTGAGGTAACGGAAAATCATCTTTAGGACTGGCTTTGTTAAGTTCCCTATAGTCAACACACATTCGAACTTTGCCATCCTTTTTCGGCACCGGTACGATATTGGCTATCCATTGGGGATAATTTGCCACAGCCAGGAATCCTGCGTCAAATTGTTTTTTTACTTCTTCCCTAATTTTTAATGACATATCGGACTTCATTCGCCTTAATTTTTGTTTGACCGGAGAAAAATCGGGTTTTAAGGGCAATTTATGCTCCACTATGCTAGTATCCAATCCAGACATATCTTGATATGACCAGGCGAAAACATCTTTGTATTCATGTAGGAGTTGGATTAGTTCGTGATACACTTCTTTCTTTAAGATGGTGTCGACTTTGATTTCTTTCTTTATTTCTTCTGTCCCTAGATTAATCATTTCCGTCGGTTCCTCATAGGGCATGATACCCTTGGCTTCCCGTTCTACCGCTCTTAACAACTCTAGAGGAGGTTTATATTCTTCTTCGTTATCTTTTTCTCTTTAACTAACAAGATGGTCAAAATTATGCGACGAGATCTTAGTACAGTCATCTGTGAATGGACTATTCCCAAATCTGCAGGATTCAAGGCTAGGATAAGGGGAAGAAAAAAGAAAGAAAGAAAGAAAAAAGAACAATTTTGGCGAATGAATGTTAAAATATGAGAACGGTAAGAAAGAACAATAAGAAAATAAAATGAGAATGCATTTATTGAAATTCAAAGTACTGGGAAAAAAAATTGTGTCCATCCTAAATATAATGACGTATCTTAAGGTCTTAGTAAGAGTAATAATGCTTTTAGAATTACATGGGAATTGCATTAAATATTATAGGTGACTTGACTAATTTCCAATCTTGATTTCTGCTCCTGCACCACACATACGAATCCAATCAGCTTCATCAACGGAAATGTCATCTCTAGCTGCTGCAATATGGATCACACTTGTTGGTCTTGCACTTTGGAAATTCTGTTGGATGTCACAGATGGGAATCCTTTCAGTTATAGGCTCTCGATTCTCGATCCTAGCTAATCTCTTTTCTTTTTTTCTTTGACCAATCTTCGTTTGTCAGTCTGGGTGGGTTTGTAGCCTAAACCCCACTTATCCTTATTCTCAGGAAGTTCCACCAGTTCTTTGAGCCCTTCTTCATCTTTCCCCAACCCGTGCCATGGATGGTGTCCTCTGCTCAACATGAACTTAGCCAGCATAATAGTAGTGTTTGACACATGTGGTTCTATAGGTGTCGTCTCGGCGTAAGCGGTGTCCACAATTTCTAGTGTTTGGAAGGCGGTCTCTAGAGCTTCTTCTGTCGTGTCAACATAAGGTGTAGTGGACAACTTACTCACCAACAAGTCTTCTTCTCCTGACACGATTCCAATTGATCATTTACCATATACTTCAGCTTTTGATGTAAGGTTGATGGCACTACGCCGACAGAATGGATCCATGGTTTTCCCAACAAGCAACTATAGGCGGGTACAATGTCCATCACGTGAAACGTGATTTCAAATGTGACCGGGCCTATTTGAACTGGGAGTTCGATTTCTCCCATTACTTCTCTGCGACTCCCATCGAAAGCTCTAACAACCATGGGGCTTGGTCTCATATATGTACCATCACAAGGTAGTTTTGCTAATGTCGATTTTGATATGACATTCAGCGAGGAGCCATTGTCAATGAGGACTCTCGATATTATATGGTCGAGACACATCACTGATATGTGTAGTGCTTTATTATGCCATCTCCCTTCGATCGGCAGCTCATCATCTGTGAAGGTTAGGTGGTTGTTGGCAGTGATGTTATTTATGATGCCTCCAAATTTGTCCATGGTGATGTCGTGAGTGACATGGGCCTCGTTTAGTATTTTCATCAATAGCTTCCGGTGGGACTCATAATTCATCAGTAGGGACAACAATGAAATCCTTGCAGGAGTATGGTTGAGCTGGTCGACTATTTTGTATTCACTCTGTTGGATGATTTTGAGAAACTCACGAGCTTCATCATTAGAAACCCCTTTCTCATTTTCTACTTTCTCCTTTTCAACTTCTTCTGTTACAATTACTTTCTTTTTCCCTTTATCTTTGTATGCCTTCTCAGACGCCACTATTATTTCTCTCCATGATGTTCTCGGGGAGTATATCCGACCACTTCTAGTCATCCCTCCTATCCCTGAAACGTTCGTGGCAGCGGTTGTTTTTGAGCTAGAAGCATCTTCATTCTTCTGTTCAGCCAGATGTACCTCTACATTATAGTTCCAAGGTACCGCTTTATTGTCTTTATATGGAAAAGGGCTTGGTATCCGAACTATTAAGGTCCTCAGATCACTGGGGGCATTCATAGTTTCCTTCTTAGTGAAGTGAATGACTAATGGCTTTGGGATGGTTATGCCAAGTTTTTTTTCTGATTGGGTTGCGATCATATCATCATCCTTTTCCCAACGACCTATTTGAACGATGCCTGTGTTTATCATCCTTCTTCCATGGAATGATCTTCATTGAGGTGGAAATTGCATCTTGCTTTCCCATCTGCGTTTCCTTGGATTAACCTAAATTTGCATCACTCGGAGAAAATTAGTCCCATCGGGGTCTTAATTCTCTAGACCTCCCTTATTAATTGGTGATTTTCTTCAATAGCATTCACTATTGGTCCACCATGGACTGGTAGGGGATTGTTTTTCACGCTAGGCTCGTTTTCTTTGAAATTCGACCATCCAGCTTTAAGCAAATTGTGCACCTTAAATTTTAAAGCTAGGCAATTTTCAGTAGAGTGTCCTACAGCCCCAGAGTGGTAATCGCATGCGGCGTTCGAGTCATATCCTTTGGGCTAGGGAGGTTCTATAGGTTTCCCTGGACAAAGTGTAACCATAGAATTGCTAACCAAATGCGGTAATAATTCTGCATAAGTCATAGGGATTCGGTCGAAATGTACGAACTTCCTCCCACGATAGTTTCTTCCCCGACTTTCATAGGAATCTTGATTCCTTTGTAAGTTTTGACTTATGGTACTTGAGGTTTGTGAGGTTGTAGCGGCGTAGGGGCGATGCACGAAAGAAGGATTAGTTGGGTTTGACGCCACAAAATGGCTTTCTCCCTTCTTTTTCTTATTCGCACCTACGGGCGGCTTCTTTGTGTTATTCAATCCAGGATAGCCAGAAGTAATCTTTTCGCTTTTCAATCCCATTTCTACTCTTTCGCCTATGATGACGAGATCTGAAAAATTTGCAAGACGCTTCCTATCATTTTGTCATAAAACGGAGGTTGAAGAGTGTTTATGAACATGGTCACCATTTCTTTTTCTGATAGGGGGGTTCAACCTGGGAAGCTAGCTCTCTCCGTCGTTGGGCATATTCCTTGAATGTTTCATTGTCTTGTTTTGTCATATTTTGCAACTGCATTCTGTCAGGAGCCATGTCAAGATTATATTTGTATTGTTTCAAAAAGGCATCCACCAAATATTTCTAAGAGCCGATATGAGCTCGCTCAAGGTGCATATACCAACTAAGGGAAGCTCCTGTCAAACTATCTTGAAAGAAGTGGATTAGCAGTTTTTCGTCATGGGCGCAAAAACCCATTTTTTGACAATACATAATAAGATGGTTCTTGGGGCATGTAGTTCCCTTGTATTTGTCGAATTCAGGCAACTTGAATTTCGGAGGTATTATAACATCAGAAACGAGGCATAGGTCTGAAGCATCAAATCCATAATTGTTTCCCCCTTCGATGACTCTCAAGCGCTCTTCTAAGGCTTGCCATTTTTCTTGGGATTGATTGCTCTCGAGCGGTCGAGGTTCATGAGGTATGTTAAACATCACCGGCGTAGCTTCGGTAGCTTTTCCTTGCGACGAAGAGCTAGGAAATCCCAAAGTAAGGGGTGAAGGTTGCACTTGAGGGAACTCGCCAGTACTATGTTGTGGATTTGTAGCCACGACCAGCGGATTGTTGTTGGGGGGATGAGTGTCTATGGATGGGGTATAACCTGGCGACAGACCATAAGGTGGAAATTGTTGTGCCTTCCCTTCTTGATAATTAGTGTGAAGGTGTGGAGCGACGCTCGTTGGGTGAACAAGAGTGTTTTGGGGCATCCCCTCATCTACCAAAGGATTCCCATCATTTCTATTTCCAAGTGCTTATAGAATCTCCAAGATCTTGGTCATTTGCCCCTTGAGTTGGTTCACGTCTTCTCTTATTTCTGTTTGCTCTAGCTCATCCATGATTTTTGACTAGGATCGTGTTCGATAACGGTGTCGTAGCACCAGTTTTTTTATTTGTTGTGTTATTTTTTCTGTGAAAGAATACGGCATGAGTATGCAATGTGATGTATGAAAATGTAATGATGCATGAATGTTAAAGACCTATTTATTGCTTGTTTGTGAATATCTTAACCAATAATAAAGAGAGAACCATGAGATCAAAAGTGGAGCGAAATTTAATTCATTGAGAAAAAACAAAATACAAGTTTTACCACAAATGAGAGAACAAACAAAACTTAACAAAACGAAAGTAGTAACATAAACACGAAATTTGAAAATTTAATGAGCAAACATTTTTTTCATTTGCTCAATTAAACTTTTACATTGCTCAATAAAAATGGAGATCTCTTGGGGGGTAGAGAGAGGATTAACCATCCCGTCTGCATCTCTTAATAACGGTGGAATATCTCCGATAACCGAATTGGTTAAATAAACTAGTTTGGCGAAGCGGTCCATCCAAAACATTCCTTCTTGAACAAGTCTCTCGATAGTGTCTTTTTATGTATGCATCTCGTCTTCTTTTCTTGCAAGTTCAACTCGGTATGCCTCAACGATCTCTTCTTGACATTGCCTTTCTACCATTATCTTGCTTTCACATTCCGCTTTTACCCTCTCTATTTGTTGCTTTAGATTTGCTTCTTGTCGACGGATGACTTCATGTTTTTCCCCAGATTTTTTTAGCAACTCCTTAAGCATGAGACCTTCAATCACTGCATCATCCCTTTCTTGACGTCTGAGTCTCAACTCTTCATTCGCACCCCGCAAACAGATCCGAGATCTATTCTTGCTTTCTTCTTCCTCTCTTGCTCTTTTCTGTACTTTCTCAAGGATAAGGGATTGTTGAGTATTCTTATACTCCATATCTCTATAAGCCTGGTGTGCCCTCTCCAATTCTTGTTGTAATTTCTCAATTTCTTGTCTTTTTAGAGCTAAGTCAGCCTCTAAATCTTCAGTACTGAAAAAGGATTTTGTTGTTACTACTTCGGGAGCAACTGTGTTGCAATGAAAAGGCAACTTGATCTCTAATGCCCTCTTTTTCACCCAATTATGATATTCTTCTCCTATACCACAACTTCTAGGCCCTAATTCTTGACCTCTTCTAACGACATCTCGCCAAGACTTACGTATTCTTCTCAGCAGGCTAGCATCATAAACGTCTCGTCCACGAATGACAAAAGATTTTGTTACATCCATCATCGGAGGTTTCGTCATAGGATAACCCAATTGTCTCAATGCAACATAGGGACTATAATTTATACACCCTTTAGTTCCCATGAGGGGAACATCGACAAAGACAACGCATCTACAAATCACTTCATTTATATCTTGACTCCGGGAATACCACTGGACAGTTCTTTCGTTGAGATTTGCTAGAATGTTGGCCTATTCCTTTTTGCTCTTAGTTCTTAATTGATGTGTGTCTTGGAAAATATGTTTGACAAACCAAAGATATAGTATTGGCGAGCAGCAATGGATTATGCCCCCTTCTTTCTCATGACAGAAGTCGAGCGTGCAGTAAATGTCAGCCAAAACCGTCGGTACTGGGTTCTCCCATCTATGCTTGTAGGCCAAAAAAACGTCTATCGCCGTAAAATCCACAAAGTCCTTAACACTTGGAAATAAAGCAATCCCATATATAATTAAGGCGAGCACATCCATGAAATTGTCCCATTTTCCATATCTCGCTAAGTTTACTGCTTTCTCTTTAAGATATTTTATTGGGAATCCGATCAAATTGTCTTTGTTGGTTCTATTGTCTTCTATTTCCTTTATAGGGATATTAAGTGTTTCAGCAATTGTTTTCAGTGAAGGGTAGTGTTCCATGTACTGGTAAGGTTTGCTCCCCTTCATCGGATATCCCATTATTCGTTCGAACTCTTCCAACGTTGGGGCCAACTGAAAGTCCTTAAAGGTGAAACACCTGAAAGGAGGGTCATAGAATTGGGCCAATGCTGTAAGGGCATCCAGTTGCACAGTAACTTCAAGTAAATCCAGAATTTTGCCAAATTTCCCCATAAAGATTACACGTTGTACCTTTTTCAACTTCCGAGCGAGATTCTTAAGGTTGCTTACATCTGGTTTGAGAACTCTCAATGGCAAGGTCTTTCTTAATGGAGTAATGTTTGAGCCACCATTTGATCCCATGTTTCCTGTGGTTAAAGTTATTCACAACAAGCCTTAATTTTTATGGTTTTGAAGATGATATGATAATGATATTTTTTTCAAAAGTGACCATGATGAAGAATATGATGAAAAACAAAAAAACAAAAAAAACTTAGGTATACTAGAAGGTAAAAGTGAACATGACATAGAGTAGGTTTTTCGTATGTACACGAGATTTACACGATTCTTTTCTTCTTATGTTTTTTTTTTTTATGTGAACTTTTACCATGGGTAGCTCTATAGTTCTAAATTGGTTCCTAGAGCACACAACTCAATTCTAAAATATTAAACCAATTAATAGGTAAACTATTAAAATGGCAATATTATAGAAAATGTCAACTCTAGGTGAGACTTTAATGACAACCAAACAGGATGTACATCCAGAAGATTATCATTACACAGTCTCTAACTTATCTTAGGTTGCACTCAGCCCGGGTATAGAGCCCACTCATAAGTGTGTGAATCGTGTTAGAGTAGTGTATAGAAAAATAAATAAAGTAAAATAAAAAAAATCACAATGAAAATAAATTAACAAGACACATATAATTATATTCACAATATAACAAAACAAATAAAACAATAGGGGTAATATAAATAAAACAATAAATAAGAAATAATTATATACAATTAATTAGATTGGGCTTGACTCTAAAAAACCCCAGCGGAGTCGCCAGCTGCCGCGTCCGGTTTGTCCGCGAAGAAGGAGTCGCCACCAATTTTATTTTATTCAAAGGAAAAATTGGATAAAACCTAAAGTAATGATTTTTGAACCAAAAATTCGGATTCGGGAGTCGATTACGAGTAGGGAAAGTATTACCACCCTACAACGTCCGTTAAAAAGGTTACCCTATAATTAATTGTATACAAAATATTTATTTATTTATTCATTTATTTTTACCCCAAAAAGAATACTAAAAATAAATAAATTATTTACATTAATAAGAGAAGGAAAAATATTTTTTTATTAATTTGGTTTGACAAGGAAAAAACCTTGGTCCTACGTATCCCCAGGTGCAATGGAGAAATCAAAACACACGTAGTTCTTGGGTAGAAAATATTTATGTGTTGATTAATTTTATTATTAATTTTACTTTATATATATACATATCAAAATAATTAACAACATAATAGTGATAATAATAATAATAATAATAATAATAATAATAATAGTAATAATGGTAATAGTGATAATAATAATAATAATAACGAAAAAAAGAGGTGAGAAGTTTGTTCACGGATTGTATCTTTTTATTTTTGTTGTAAAGAAAAATTAATTTTTGTTAAAAAAACAACGTAACGAAAATATAATAATAACGAAAAAAAGAGGTGAGATGTGGCGGGGGGAGCGAGGATCAATTTCATCCGGCGGCAGTGACTATTAATTATAATCCTAAGGGAAAACTATTTATTTGTTGTTATGATTTTTTTTGTTATTTTGATAAAGACGTGATATGAGCTATAAATTCAATATTACGATATGGTGAAATTTGTTTTCTTGGTGATTGGTTTATAAACATCAATTAGTTGTATTTTTCTAGCATTTTGTGTTGCAAAGAAAACAATTTTAAGAACAGACAACCTTAGAAAAATGAAAGCTTAACACATAAGTTTATTTTTGTATAAATAGAAAAGGAGAAAGAAAAAAAGAACACTTTTTAAAGGGATGCAATACAAAGACTAATAAGAAGAAATTAGAAAAGTGATACCTTACTACTGAAGTGGTTTCTTGTTGGACTGATTTTCTCCAAGACCAGATTCTCTGCTGCTCTTTCGCCTGTTATTCTCTTCTTTTTTTTTTTTTTGTGCTCTCAAAATGTGCTATCTCTTCTACTTTTACTATGGATTATTTATAGGCCTTTCGGGTGTAGGTTACAAAAGACAAGGAAATAATTGCCAATTGATCACCATTTTATTACTATTAATCTCTTTCTTTTTGGTTTCTTTTCTTTCAATTGATTATCATTATACCGATTTTTATGACCATCAATCCATTCAATTGATCCTCATTATACCGATTTTTATGACCATCAATCCATTTCTTTTCAGTTTCTTTCATTCAATTATATACCTTTATTTATTTATTATTATTTTTTTATTTTTATTTTTTATTATTTTTTATATATATTTTTATATATTTTTTTTTAATTTTTTTTTTAGAAAAGAGTCTAAACAGGAATTAGAGGCAAACAAAAACTGAAAACATGTATGATTATTTAAAGTTTAAAGCCCTAATTATTTATTTTTATTTTTATATTTCTATACATTTATTATTATTATTTCCCTTTTTTTAATAAAAAATAAAAAATAAATAAAAATAAATAAATAAAAAGCGGACAAAATTAAGTGTCAACAATACACCACACCAAATTACTTTTCTTTTCTTTTTCTTCATAATTCTCTCTCTCTATTTTGATGTCAATGCCTCTTCTCCACACAACCACTATCCTCACCCCAACACAATTGCAATCCTTAACACTAACAACAATAGCAATTAAGTTTTATAGAATTCATGTGATTGTATCTCAAATGAGATGAAAGATATGTTGGAGTTAGGTTGTAACAGGGATTTGAGTTGACGACGTTGAATATTTGGTCCGGCGATAATATTTGGAACAGGGATTATTGGAGTTAGGTTGGAACACGGATTTGAACAGGGATTATTTTCAGTAGGACCAAAATTATTTATTGATTTACTTAAACCATACATGTATTCTAACTTTTTATTAAATAACATTGAATCGACCCACCATTTTTCCATAGAGTTTTTCTCTCTATTTATATGAAAATACAATAGATGAATAGTCATTCAATATGAAAAATATTTTATTTTTCATATTATTCATTTATTGATTCATAGTGAGCGACTTAATCACTACTTCACTCTATAAGCCACCTTAACTAGCCTCATAAAAATACCAACGTTGTTACACATCAACCTAGTAATTTATGAATATTACATCCATGTATGACCATTCTATTTGACATTTAATACAGAAAAAAAAACTAAGAAATAATAGTCAATGGAGTATTCATTTTATTGCCCTATTTTGGTGCTCAAATATTTACTTTAGCACTATATAATTAACTATCTTCATGAAAGTGTGAAGGTGGTCACTCCACTAACAAATTGAAACTTAACAATTAATGAAAAATAAATAAATCTAAGGGATCAAAACTCGCAACCATATAGTAAAATCCATGTTTTCTTAAAATTAGTGACCTAATTTATTTATACTATAAACAATTGGTAGTTTTTCTAAAAACAATTAAAATTAATGCAAAATTTCTCGAGACTTGGTCTAATAATAGTAATCTTACTTGGCATGTTCTCCACAGTTGTTTAACACATAAATAAAAAATAAAAACAACCATGAAATGATGGTCGAAAGTGTATTTATTTTATTCCCTTATTTTAGGCTCAAGTAATGTTTACATTGACATTATGTAATTAAATTGCTTCATAGAAGTTTCAAAATTGTTACGCACCAATCTAATAGTAATAAATACAGTAAACCATTTTTTGTCAAAAATATTCAAAACGTTCATCACCATTGTTGCTCAGGTGTTATCATGTTGAAGGAGTACAAAACCAAAAAAAGATATACATATTATATCATCATGTAATGCCTTGACTAAATTAATTTTATGCATTTTTGGTGTACAATATATATTCTATATATACCATTATACAATTAAATTTGTACCATTCAAATGTTTAAACTATAAGCACTCAATAATTAGAATTAGGTATGTTCATTCTTTTTATATTTTTTTGAAAATTTGGGGAGGTGAAAATTATTAATTAAAGTGAGATTAATAGCTATTTTACAATCATCATCGATGAGATTTCGCAATTGTTAGTTGAGATTACGAGGTTAAGTTAATGCATACTTTGATTTGGATTACATTGGTTTTTTTCTAGTATCTTAGAAATAATAGATAGTTTTCCTAAAAGAAATATCTTTAATAAAAAAAATTCAAGACTCACTCTAAGCATAACAGTCCTATATGGCATGCTCACCATGATTATTTCAAACATCAAATAAATAATAAATAATAAATAATAAATAGAAACAACTATAAGATAAAAATCAAAGGAGTATTTATATTTTATTTGCCTACTTTGGTGTTCATATTTTACGTTGGTATTAGGTAATTAGCTTGCCTCATAAACACGACAAGGTTGTTACATGGTCAAAGCTTAATGTAACTAGAATATAAAGAAAGTTAGTTTAACTCTTGACGTCACATTGTGAGAACCTCAAGAAGATTCATACACCATAAGACATCTAAAAAATATTGGTATGTACTATAAAAATCACAACACAAGCATACAAAACATATATATTGAGCATAACAGACGCCCAAGCAACATTATTTTATGTATTATCAATCATTAATTGCATTCATTTCGATTAACTTATCGTTAAACACATATAACTCAACGTCATCACAAAAGCACTCATATAATAACAATGCACATATAACACATATCCTACTAACTCCACTAATGCAAGTACACATAGGATGCAAGAATATGTGTACACATGGTATTTACGGTGAGAATCACAACACATGCATACAAAACATATATAATGAGCATAACTGACACCCAAAAAACATTATTTTATCTGTTATCAATCATTAATATCATTTATTTCGATTAACTTATCATCAAGCACATATATCACTCAACGTCATCACAAAGCACTCATATAACAACAATGCACATATAACACATATCCTACTAACTCCACTAATGCAAGTACACATAGGATGCAAGACTACCTAATCACCGACTATCTCTGGCACATGAATCCAACTACTCCGGGTTAGTGCAAGTAGAGAAGTCACCTCTTGCCTAACGAACTAGAATGTCTAGTCGATAAGGTGTTAATATACAATCGGAACATCCCATCAATGTCGATCTCGCCTTTCACGTAAGACATTCATATGAACATCCCCCCAAGACCCCAATTTGGCCGCATGCTTTAATTCTATCACGACACTAACTCACGACATGTCCTCTATATGCAAACATAAATGACATTATTAACAACATCACTGTCAAACGAAACTTAATCCATATTGCAACTTGACTTCATTTTCAACAGATCAATTTTGTCAACAACATCGCCATCAAACGACACTCAACCTATATTTCTAGTTTAGGTCATTTACAACGCGGATCAACTTATCAACAACTTTCATTAGAACACATATATCCCATATTGTGACTCGTATGTCATAACAGTTTAATTTAACAACAACAAACATAGATATGTCATACATCATCAACAACATAACATTCATGTTATTATTTCATCATCATTAGATATTATTCTAATATGTTAAATCATTAGATTATAGTTGTTAATATAAACCTTATTTTTTCTTTATAGTTGAACCTTGGATGAATTCTAATGATTTGCCTAAGTGTATCTTACATAGTTTGGATTACAAGCTTTTTTCTATTAATTCTAGAGACAACTTACTTCATAACCTTTGGGGTTTATGCTCTTCTCAGCTTGACCCTCACATTATTAGTAGTTCAGATTAACATATTTCTTTCACCTGACTACATAATGGTGTGGATTTTGATATGATTGTTGTTTATGCGTCTACGAATTACATTGCTAGGAGATCTTTGTGGTCTTATATTACTAATGATTAAAGTCAATTTAATCCTCCTTGGTCTTTCATTGATGATTTCAATACTTATTTGGGAGCTCATGAGTATAGAGGATATATTTCCCTTTCCAGGTTGTATATGGAAGATTTTCAAAATTGGACTAATTGCAGTTCTCCTACTCATCTGCCCATTAATGGTGCTCAATACATTTGATCTAATGGTAGAATAGGTCGAGCTCATACTAAAAAGAGATAAGACAGAGTGGTTTTCATTCACAGGTGGCTAGATCCTCGAAATTCTAGCTCTTGCCTCACTCTCACCAAAGCTAATTCTAGTCATTATCCCATCATGATGGAGTTTCACAACAATAAAGCTAAACATATATCGTCATTTAAGTTTATGATGATGTGGGCTTCACGTCATGACTGTATCAATGTAGTGAAAAATACTTAGAAGGAGTAGATTACAAGTTGTCCCAGGTTTATTCTTAATAAAAAACTAAAGCTTCTTAAATTCAAGCTTAAAATTTGGAATAAGGAAGTTTTTGGTAACATTTATCATAGAGTTCAGGCTGTAGTTATAAATCTAGGTATCATTCAAAAAAAATATTGAGTCTCTTGGTCCCTTAGATTATTTATTGAATGAGGAGCAACAGTCACAAATGGAAGTGAATGAAACTCTTAATTTGGAGGAGCAATATTGGCATCGGAATGCTAACATTAAATGGCATTCCGAGGGTGATAGGAACATTGTTTCCTTTCATTAAAAGTTCAAAATCAAATATGCCTACAAGACTATTGCTAGCATTATTAATAATGATGTCTTAATCTAGAACCTTTCGGATATAGAAGTCAGGTTTGTTTCCTATTTTGAAGATATCTTCAATTCTAACAATAGTTGTGTGGATAATAGTTTGATAAGAGATACAATTCCTCATCTTGTGGATTATTCTATGAATGTTATGCTTACTAATCTACCAAGTTTTGAAGAAGTTAAAAATTATGTTTTTTGCACAAATCCTGATCTATTCAATATTGAGCTATTCTTCTTAGAGGTCGGGTCTTTCTAAAGCATGGGCGTATTAGATATCACATTGATTATTGTATTTAAACTGCATTCAAAGCTAAACTAACTATTATATACGAGAATGTAGTACCTCAATTTTGTCCGACTAATAATTTTAAAAATAGGTAAAATATGTTTAATAAACATTTTGCACTTATTATTATTTAAGTAAGAACATTGTCATTTTGAATATGGTCTATTTTTGAGTCCATAAGTGTTCCCATTAAATTACACCAAAAACAACATAAAATAAAACAAAAAATATTTCTTCTTCTTACTTCTCTATAGAGGCAAAGCCTCAATTCCTTTCTTTTCATGTTGCTTATTTTTTACTCTTTCACTAATAAAGATATGATCTTCATTCAGATTGCACACAATAAAAAAGGTCAGCCACTCTTTTCTATTTCCATCTCTGCAGTTCCATAATTTCTGCAAGAAGAATATAAACACCAGACATCAATTTATCTTATAGACACAAAGATTCAACCTTGTAGTCTATAAATTAAGGCAAAAATCAGTTCCGAAAAGGGGAGCGAGTTTTATTTTTTCAAAAGAGAAGTAAAGAAAAAAGAGAAATTTTTTATAAAAGAGAGATTATGAAACAACAATGAAGTTGAGCAGAGGAGAAACAACAATCTAAATCCATCATCAATACCATATATTTCAAAACTAAAACAAAAAATAGAAAACAAGAAACAGAGAACATTACCGTCATTTCAACTTCCACCGGTAACCACCGCCAACCATCATCAACCATTACACCCCGCCTTCTTCTTCTTCTTCGTCTCTATACAAAAATCCGCATCTCTCACGTTTGTCTTATCTCTTTTTAATATAGTGTTTCATTTTCTTGTTTGTTTGCTAAAGTTTTGGTTTCATGCTCAATGATGTTTTTCATTTGTTGTTACCTTTTATTTAAAGATAAGGTTATTAGTAAAAAATTCAAACTGATATGTTGAGGGATGAAACACGTAGAGCAGAAAGTATCCAGTACATAGATAGCTTGCTTGCATGTATTTTTTGTTCAGTTTGCGCAGAACAGTATAGACATGGTACAACTTGCAATTACTTTGCATTAAATCTTTAATTTTTTTTGCAAAAAAAAAAAACTCTTGCCAACATAAAAATAAACAAAATCTTGTTCTAAGTTATTATGACATGAGTTATGATTACTTAATAGTTCTGAAACTCTTTTATTTTTAATACATTAATAATCATACAAAAATTATTTTAAAGTTGATTTAATTAGATGTGGCATCTTTTTAATATTTGACCTGTTAAGACACAAATTGTACAGTTATGGTTTTAAAACTCAATTTTAAAACGGAAAATAATATAACATACCCTTATAAAGATTAACTAGATGAGACATCATTTTACTCTTTGAGTTTTTTTGAGACACGAGTTGTACAACTTTATAGTCATAAAACTCACATTTCAAAATAATTATTCAAGTCAAACAAACTGATTTTCTTTTGCAAAACTTTTTTTTTTGTTAACAAAACATATTTTCTTTAATAAAAAAATTTCGGTAGATACGTAGGAGCAAGATTACATTCTTGTCAAGCACATTAATAAAAAAAAAATTTCCCTCTTTCTTAAGCACACATTTATTTTAAAATCATATTAAAAAATAATTGATATTCATATTTAATAATAAGGAGAAATAAATATATTTAAGTTGATATTAATTTTGCATAATTAATTATAGGTAACCATATTTTAACTGATGTCGTAGGGTGCTAATATCTTCCCTACGCATAATCGACTCCCGAACTCAAAATCTGGTTTCAAAGACCATTTTTTTATTTTTTATTTTTATTTTTAAGGGTTTCCCAATATTTTCCCTATTTTAAAATAAATTTTGGTGGCGACTCCATTGAATTCGAGAAACACTCGAAATTTTAATGCCGCGACAGAGATCAACAAATGAAAACATGGAAAGGTAGCGATATTAACTTATGGGTCGACACTTGGTTGGACGATTCTTTGGTTTCTAATTTAACATTGATGAGGACAAGCAATCTCGTCTTCAATCCACTGTCAATCATTTCATTCAAGATATTCCTTGAAAAATTCCTTTTGTACTCTTACATATTTACACTCAGTTGGCCACCTTGTTGGCCAAGACTATTATTCCTAATTTTGAATGTAAGGATCATCTAGATTAGAGATTAAACAATTATGGGATCTTAAGTTTTAACGAAGCTTATCTATTTTTCTAGCCTTTAGGGCAACACATTTCTTGAACCAAAGCTATCTAGCATAATAGCCTTCCTCATTCCATGTCTCTTATGTTTTGGAGATTGTTGCATAACAAGATGTCTATTGATGATAATTTAATCTCTCGAGGTAGTCAAATCGTTTCAAGTTGTAATCTCTTTAAATGTGAAATGAAAACTAGCAATCATCTCTTTCTATTCGGCTTTTTTGCTATTAGGATCTTGTTTTGATTAAGCTTTATTTTTCACTCTCAAATTAATAATAGTTCAATTCAAAATATTATTGCCATATGTGACAAATGTTGGTCTCATCGATGTAAAGATGTTATTTTGGCCAACATCATCTTTACTATTGATACTATTTAGTATTATAGAAATCAAGCTCGATTTGAAGGCAAGACTTTTGTTTTTCACACTTTCATCAACAAAATTATTGCCAATGTATCTTTATTTGGCAATCTCACTTCTAGCACAGGCTCCAATTATAATCAGGAATTTCAAATTCTCAAGTACTTCTAAGTTGGATCTCGTCCTCCTAAAGCGCATATCATCAAGGAAGTCATATGGCACCCCCCAAAGAGTCTTGGATTATTTGTAATACCAATAGAGTTGCATCTGAATGTCCTAGACCAGCTGTTTAGGGACAACTCTATTGTTTCCTTGGGTTGTTTTGTTGTGCATTTAAGGATTATAACTGCACTACATGCTAAACTTACAGGAGTAATGGCTGCTATTGAAACAACCTGCAAGAATGGACGACGATTTTTGTAACAGTCCGATTTTTTTTTAACAAATTCAAATTCATAATAAAGAGAGAAATATCTTTGGATAAAATATTTAAGTCGTATCACAACGACAAAAGTCAACAATAATTACAAGCAGCGGAAACGGTTATGAAATATAAATCCAAAGTATTTAAAACAGAAAAATACACCGGGGTTGTGAGACCTATCCAACGTAGCTCATACCCTCTGGGGTATTCTCGGCAGACACCTGTACAAAAGCACTGCCCCAAGAATTTTAACTTCCCCACGTCACATCAAAAAGTGGTACAAGGACCCATCAAAATAAAAGTCAAGCTGACAATATATGGTATAGATACAGTCTTCCAAAATAAAATAAATACAACCACAAAAGAAAGACATCTAGCCCCTATACAGCCATCTAATCTGATCATGCTACAAAAAACTATAACCCATGTGATCTCCACGCTCCCCGCAGAAATGCTTCTGACACAGCAGTGGTTAGGTAAGTCTAACTTCGTTCCCATCTCCAGGGTACTAACCGGTAGGACGATCCTGATTCTCATATGAGGGCAAAGCCTAGGTTTCCACAATAATTGTAAAGGTCACCAACCGAAATTAACAAATATCACATAGCATTTAAATTTTAAATGCACAAAATAACCTTTCAACCTAGCATACATCTAGAAAGGGTTTTCACATGCCACACATGCATAATCAAAGTTGAAAAATGAAGTTTTTAACAAATTGCATTGTCGTATTCGAATACAACATCCTTGTATTCGAATATAGTGCTATTTCACAAGTCAGTAGCAAAATTGAATATCTGTATTCGACTACACACTGCTTGTAGCCGAATACAACTGCTAAAATTTGCAGATTTCAGTTTCGAAAACGTTTCGCAATCATTCAACACTTACCACACAAAATCAATCAATCACACTCATCAATTACAACACAATTACAAACGACAACCGAGTATGTATATACAACCATCATAGTATATCAAACATGACTCGCATGCCAAGCACCCTAATGCAATGCGTATATGCCAATGCACATGATTCCGGAATTCCAAACCAAAACCCTCCTCGAAAGGGCGTAAATCATAATTGTACAGTCTCTCACAGACCAATACTAGTTATCAAGGTGCAATCTCTCACGAATCAGCATGATTTACTATCGTACAGCCTCTCACAGACCAGCACAATTTTCTATGCGTGCAATCACTCACAAATCAGTACGACTTACAAGAGTGCATTCTCTCACTGATCAACACGACGCGAAAATCCCCGCAAGGATAAGATGAACCAACAATTCACATGGCATCATCCCGTGGCCCATCCGGTCACCACTATAACCACGGCCCATCGCGGTCACTATGTACTATGAAAATGCATGAGCATACTCTGACTCTTTTCACCACAACCATTAAGTAAATGCAGCTATTAAAAGATTCCCCATTTTTAATACTCATTTAACACTAATGATTTTTCAAATTCAACACAGAGCATACTCAAACATATATTCATCTATAAAATTCATAACGCATATGCCATCAATTATGGATACATCAATCGCACATTCACCACACATCCACATCTCAAACACAACAAATTCAATCAATTCAAATTCCAAAATTTCACACCAAATTTAATCATGAATCACCCGTATTCACAACTCCACATTTTCAAACATAAACCACCAAATTTAATCTCCAAAATTTTCAACATAAATCACCAAATTTAATCTCCAAAATTTTCAACCATAATCCACACATAAATCACATCTCAAAAATTCATAATATTAATTATGAACACATAAATCACATCAAACTTGAATCACTACAACCCACATCTTAAACACATTAAATTCAACTTCCACAATTTCACCCATAAACACATTAAATTCATTTTCCTCCAATCTACACATAAAGTACATCTCAAAATTTATAATATTAATTATGAACACATCAATCACATCAAACATGAATCACCACAACAACATTAATATACCAGAGTTCTCCACACCGCTAACTCGGTGCCAACGGTCTCGATTCCTTTTAGAGACTCAAGGAGCCAACTACATAAACATAAATATTTATAACAATTTGTTCACAACTAAAATTTATCCAACCACAACAAAATTCCCAAAATTATATCTTTTTCACACACCAACCTTTTACAACCAAATAATCTACATTAATTCAAAACTCCACATTTCCAAACATAAACCACCAAATTTAATCTCCAAAATTTTCAACCATAAATCACCAATTGAAATCTCCAAATTTTCAACTATAAATCACCAATTTAAATCTCTAAATTTTTAACCATAAATCACCATTTTAAATCTCCAAATGTTCAATCATAAATCACCAATTTAAATCTCTAAATTTTCAACCATAAATCATCAGTTTAAATCTCTAAGTTTTTAACCATAAATCACCAATTTAAATCTCCAAATTTTTACCCATAAACACCTTAAATTCATTTTCCACAAATCTACACCTCAAACACATCAAATTTATTTTCCACAAATTCACACATAAGGCCCTAAATGCAAACTACAAGTTTGGAAGGAGCCCTTACCTCAACGGTAGCTCTAACAACAGATTACGGCACCGCAATTATTTTCGGTAAAAACTTTGTTCGCGACGTCGCTTCCAAAGTTAGCTCACTAGCACCGTAGCGTGGCAAGGAGCAACTTTCCCTTCTGCCACTTCGCGAGATGGAACTTAAATCTAGGTGAGAAATGAGGTTTTGTATTTTGTATTTTGGGTTTTGGTTTTTTTTTTTTAAAGCTGAAGGAAGAAGAAGAACTCGCAGGACGGAAATTGAATCTTACTTTCTCTCTCTTTGTTTTTTCCCTTTGTTTTTTCCGTTTGCCTCTCACACTGTAAAATATATATATATATATATATATATATATATATATATATATTATAATTAAACCAAACCAACAAATATCTAAATATTTATATACACATCACTTCACCCACTTCTCAAACTATTTTGATAAAAATATCTACTCTCGTTGCAACTCAATTGACAGGTAAAGTTTTTAGCAACTATAGATATTTTTAACAAAATAGTCCGGTAATAACTTTTCCGCAACGTAATTAAATTATTTCTCGCCAAATAATTTTAAACGGGTCTCATAAAAATATCATTGGCATTTAACATTCAAAATACCAATAAAATTGGCTAAAAAGCCTCAGAATTCAACATAAAAACACATCAAAAACAAAATGTACAAATTAAAACTACGGGTCTTACAAGAATGAGTTTTAGGAATACTAGCCTTGTTCCTAGGTCTATTAGGAATAAATATTTTAATTGTCTTGAGATGCTTAAAAGAATGAGTTTTAATGTATCTCATATTTGTATGGAAGAAAATCTATATGAAGACAAGATTGCTATTAGGGACTTCACATGGTTAACAGTCATTGGTGGGATACTTTTCCATCTAATATTCATGATATTTTCAATAGAAATAGGATTGGTCTTCTTGAATATTCATTTTTCTTATGTATATAGGTGTTTACTGCACCCTTTTATCCTTCACCATAATTTTGCCTCTATGGGTTTTCCTAGTAAGGTTTTTAATGAGGCAATACTTCACAAATAAATGAATCCTACATCGATCATGGGTCTTCAAGTTCATAACGATTACTCATAGTTAAGGAAGAAAAAGAAAGATTACTTCAGATTTGGACCTCAAATAATGAATTAAGAATAAGAACGTGGTTAGGGCAAGGTTTCTAAGAAAGAAATAGAAATAGAACAAAAATCACGTTTTCACGACTTATCGAATAAATTTTAAACAATGAGTAAAACACTAGATTATAGCTCGGATTTCTACAGTCATTTAGCAACAAACATAACTGAATTCTCATAACGAATGAGAAAGTTATGAATGTATTAGTGTTTCTCTCAATTCTCACCAATTTTGATCACCAAAGCAAGGTACTCGAATTTTACCTCTAATAAGTTTAAATAATGGTTTTAGGTCAGTTAGATCGAGTTTGTCGAACCAAATTAGGGTCCAAGTCGTTTAGATTAGTTTGAGAAAAATTTAACACTAAAAACCACCAAAATCTCGTTTTTAGTTACAACAACAACAACTACATTGTTTGGACCATAACTCAAGCTACAAGAATCCTATTAACGTGATCTTGGTGGCGTTGGAAAGATAATAGAAAATACTTAAAACAAAGTGATTGAAATATCCTTAAATCTAAAGATTCTAATAATGCATTTGAAGTTTTGGATGATGCATATAGATCGTAATTTGAGTTGTTTTGCTTATGAAAAGGTTTTCTAGAGTTATAGATATCAGATTGCTCTCAAATCAAAGTTAATATGAAGGGATACAACATTAATGAAGGAGTCTTATTTTACTTCAGTCATTAAAGAGTGATAAATATACAAATTGAAAGATTTGGTTTGGTTACTAAATTTTGTATCAAATTAGGAATAATACAAAATTTGGGGTTGTTACAACTGACGTCTGATACAACGATGATTCTCTAGAGATTTCCATCTAAGGTATTTCTAATGACATTTTTTTCTTCGTATTTCCGTTTCCAAATTCCGATTTGTTTCCTTTCTGTGATGATTTCGTGTCCATTTCGAGGACCACTATATGACATGGTGACTATCACATAATTTAATCACGGTTTAAAAACAAATAAAAAAATTGATAGAAGAATTAACATATCCTGATTTATTTTTGTAAGAGACTAAAAATGGTTGTTTTTTGTCAATGACTAATATGTACCGGATATTGTTTGTGAGGGACCAAAATATTACTTCAGCCAAAAAATAAAAACAACCTAATTTATACTATCTCGTGAGACATATTTGGGGGATTACAAAGTATCATTTAATGCTTTGTGGATGCTACATGCCTAAACCAATCGAATTTGGGAGGGATTAGGGTTTATTAGGGGACTTAAATTGGATTAGGGTTTTGGAGACTTAATTTACATTAGATATATAAAGATAGAATAATTTTTTAGTCCTTATAAAATTACAACATTTTATTTTTAATCCTTATAAAAAAATTCTTAATTTTTTAGTTCCTAAAAATTTGTAGTTTTCATTTCTTGTCTTTGATTTTAAGTCGATTCATATGTACCCTTCAAATTTATAAATGAATTTCTCATGTGTATTTAGAACATCATAAAAATCTCTCTCACAAAACTTTAGAATTTTTTAATAACAAATTAATTAAATATAAATTTTTAAGCACCAAAAACTTAAAATTTCATATTTAATTTATCCCTTCTTATAAATTTTTACACTTTTGTAAGGGATGTATTTAAATGTCCTAAATATGATTTCAAAAATTCAAACGATACACATATATGTACTAAAATAGGGACCAAAAATGAAAAAGTAAAATTTTTGGGACTAAAATATTAAGAAAATTTTTATAAAAATTTAAAATAAAATATTAAAATTTTATAAGACTAAAATTTTATTTAACTCTTGTTTTTATCAAGTAAATTGCACGAACATTGACGACCAACACCTCACCATAGGGTAGAGCACAGGGGGTTCAAGCCTCATTTGGGACATCTGAACCAAACTGAGCACATCAAATCAAGGCCCAAATTCGACTACGTTGTAACACCGGTTGGGCGGGTTTCCGGTAACACAAGTGGGCGTGTCATCAGTTGGGTTGGTTCATTTATGGGCTTCGACAAATTGTGCTGAATTGAGTTTTTATTTTATTTTTTTATTAGGCCTTTGCAAAATGGGTCAAAAACTTTTTGTTGTTTTTTGACATCAAAAAGTTAATCTTTTATTGTTTTTAAAAATGTAGATAATTTTTTATTTCAAAAGTCTCTTATTTTTTTATTAATTAATAAAATTAACATAAATTTACAAAATAAAAATATATAAAATGTTTTTTCAGAGTAGATGGTGCCTAAATTTGCAAGTCGCTAGTCATATTATTCCTGAATACGCACTTACATTTGTGAAGAAAGTACCATACCTAAAAACTCATTTGACTGGAAAAAGCACATCATAATGAAAATTAAAGCAAGTTCAATGCTACATCAATTCACATTAGAATGAAAATCACAAGATTGCCAAAGCATATCAAATGATGTTCAATAAGAGTAAATAAGTCGTTAATTTTGATATATTTCAATAACATATCAAATGATTTTAAATTTGTAATTTTGTATAAAACTTTGTATGTATGATTTATATGATATACACTTTCAATCCAAATCGGAAAAAAAAAATAGAAAAAAAAAAGTAAAATTAAGATAAATTAATAAGATTTGAGAGAGGTTTGGATCGAGATGATCAAATTCCGGTAATTAATCATCAACAAATTAAAGAAGAATGAAAATCAAACAAGTAAACATAACACAATCAACAAGCAAAGAGCAAAAACATAGTGGAAAAAATCAATCACAAAATCAGAGGGAGTTTAATGATGTTGTAGAGAAATCAAACAAGGGTGGAAGATCAAAAAGAGGAAGAGGACGATGGCTGGAAGATATTGATGACGATTGGATGAACGTGGCTGATCTAACGATGAATGTAAGCGCACGAATACGAGCAAAGAGGAAATAAAGGAACTCGACCGCGTGACATAAGGTGGTTGGGTAAGGAGGTCATATATCCAACTCCTTCTTGTTAATACAAAAATGGTTTTAGGTACAATTATCATATTGATGCTTTGATGATAACAAAAACAATAGTACAGTTATCTCCTAACTATGTTTGCTAATGTGCAGATTTAGTTAGAAGATAAAATTTATATTAATGACTATCTATTTTAAGGTAGCATGAATTTTGAGTGAGTCAGAAATAATAATCGGAGTGTTATTAATGTAGAAAGAGTAATATTATCTAATGAACAAGTAATTATATTTGTTAATAGAGTAAGTCATGATATATAAAAAGGCTCTTGAGAATATTATAAAGTGAATCATAATCTGATTACAACAATTGATTCAACAAGAAGTTGTGCAATAAGTATATGATATTCTATACTCCGATTCAAAGTTAGAAAACAAAGGAAAATCAGTCAACAAGTGTTCCTCTAATCACAAAGGAAAAGAGTGTTACTATGATCACCTGCCTCTGACAAAAGTCAACTTTGAACCAAGATTTTTGTTAATCCTCTGATAAAAAATCTAAGAAAAATTTGAAAGAAGTCTCTGAAAAAGTTAATGCTCTTATTAAAGTCGAATCATCTGAAAAAGTGTATGACTTTGAAACATTTGTATGGAGAAATAGTTCCTCTAAAAAGCTACCCTCTTAAGAAGTCAATGCCGCTGATCAACAAAGAACTATTGAAGACAAAATTCCTACAAGAATTTTGTCCCTCTAAATATTAGTTTATGTGACATGGCACCAGAACATGAAGTATTAAGATAAGAATGTTGTATATCCTCCTATTCATACAATACAAATGTCTGAATAGTACAACAACATCCTATAATAGTACTATAAATAGTACATCTCTCTCAACGACTTAGTATACTATTTCTACGTGTCAAGATTTCCAACGGCACTATTCCCAACAGATATATTCTTCAGTATTTGAATGAAACCATTTGAATATTGTGGATGATGAAGATCATCATCCATGAAGAAAAGGAATTATCCTAAAATGAATATTGTAAAGATAAGAAAATCATACAATAAAGTATTTCGAAAATTACTTTTGTATCAAAAGAAAAACCACAATGTTCAAATGAGATTCGGTAAAGCCTTGAACACATCAAAAGAAAAGGTTGAATGAAAAAATCCTCTCTGTTGAGAGTTATTAGAAATTGATGTAAATCAACCAAGTTGTTTTATACACTTGAATTGATATAGGATTAAAAATGTAATATTATCTCAATGAGAGTTAAATCCTAAAGACATACTTTTCAGACACAAACTGGATTGATGTAAATCAGCCTGATAGTGACAACAACTTTTTAATTCACAAGAGATACCTGAAGCGGTGTAAGAACACTTGTAAACCTCAACGACAGTTTGCCAGAATGTTGAGATGACTAGAAAGGTTTCTAGTGGTGATAGCCTGGAGAGGCAGAAGAAGAATACTCAAAGTCTGAAGAGGCAAAATAAATAATACTTGTTTGATATTAGATTATAGTGGATTAAAGTTTCGACTGTACTAAAGCAAAATCTCTCCGTAAAGGAAAGACTAGATGTAGCAACATTTTATTATGAAATCGTATAAAAATACTTGTATCCCTCTCTTCTATCTCATCTCTTTTAGTTAACTTGTTCGTATGGTTCAATTTCAACTTATAATTAAACTAATTTATAATCCACACATCTTGTATTTTCCAACACTTTTATTATCTCTAACAAAATTAACGACTAATTAATATATTGACTATTTCAAACAAACCAATTACTCTCTCATTTTAAATTTGCTAAATATGTTATTATGTTACTTTTCAATTTCCAAATGATATTATAGATTCATATAAATATGATACAATACACTCGATACTTAGAACGAAAATAAGAATGTTTCTTTTAGTAGAGTGTAATATCCTAAAATCAAATACTAAAAATAAATAAAATTTTAAATTTTAAAATAATTTAATTTATAGATTATTATTGTTTTTTATTAATTTATTATTATTATTATTATTATTATTATTATTATTATTATTATTATTATTATTATTATTATTATTATTATTATGTTGGTATACGATAAGTCTTAAGGTTTACCCTAACTTAACCATTTTAATTTTATTTTATTAAGTATTTTATGAGATTTAATCTTATTAATTATTTATTAGAATAAAATAAAATATTAGTGACATATAGCATAATTAATAAGGAGTTTGTTATTATAGTAACACTAAAAAGTGGATCATGACTTGAATAGCTAGTTTAGAGGATAAGATTATTTTGAATTACCAATAATCCATGTAGCAAATTGCTACAAACATGTTATCTTAATTTGAAATAATAATAGTAGTAGTAGTTTAACAGGATAACAAACAAAAAAGATAAAGATACTTTTCATTAACATGAAAACATATTTGACACCCAAATTATATAGAATCACGGTCTCAAATACAAATAAGTTACATTGTTACACATACAAAATGATACAAATCGAGAAAAATTGTACTTTTGGGCAGCGACCAGAGAGTTACTTGAAGTATTGTTCGGGTTTACCTCAACCATAATTCAAAAAGTGAGTAATCACACCCTTTAACTTTCTCGTGGTACATTTATTTTGATAATTTTGGATGAGAAAACAGTTAGATATTTTGAATAGTAATTTTTATAAAAGTTATTTTGTCGAAAGACTAACTATTAAAATTGAGATTTTATGAAATACAATATAAGATTATGAAATTGATTTATTTATTATTTTGTTTGTTGAATTGTCATTTTTTATGATTGTTTGAATATGTATTCTTTAAAAGATTGTTTTATTATGTGTGCTTAATTATTGTTGTTATTGTATATTTAAATAAAATATTATATTTTAAATATCATTTTACGAAGATGATTGTTAAAAATGAATTATTTTTATTGCATGTGTTTGAGATGAGTTTTGTGCTCCATATAGATGGGTCTTGTACCCTATAGTTAGTTACCCGAATGAACTATGTGTTCCATATAGATGGATCATAAATCCCACATGTGATGAGTTTTAAACTCCACGCAGATGAATCTTGTACCCCACAATAGATGAATTGGTGCTCCACATGATGAGATAATCATCACTCCGCATAAGTGATACATCTCCATATAACAATGCGACGTCATTGAATTGATTGATTTTAAGCATAATAATTATGTGTATTTGATTATTATAGATGTGAATTATTGTTGATTTTAAGTAGATAAGTTTATATTAATAATTGAAAGTAATTGGTTATTATAGAAAAATTATTTTTATTTATAAAGAATATTTTTGAAAGAAAGCGGGTGTCATGCTCGATTTTTTTGGTTACCGTGTCCGCTGAGAACAATATTTGTTTTTAAATTATGTGCATTATTTACTAGGATTTAGCATCTCGTTAAAATTTTGTTTTTAGATACTGAGACTGTTGAGGATGTCGAAAGTTGATAAGTCATACCTCCTTTGAGAAGAGTAATTTCCTTAGATAAGGTTACTAGATCAAGAATAAGTGGACATAGTGTCTACATCACATTTTATTTCAGAATTAGTTATTAAATGTTCAATTTTGAATATTTTGATTATTAAAGAATTTTTAATTATAAGAATTTATTTTAATGACTTTTCAATATTATTTCTTTCATACAATTAACTATTTATTATTAGTACCTTATTCTGTTATATAAATATGAAAAAATTTGTCATTACCTCAATTCCTTAACTCACGTAATTAGGCGTTACATAAAGCCATTAACTGAATGGGAGGAAAAAAATACATAGAAAGAGATCCATCCTTCAATAAGAGGAACATAAATTATTCTCAATATTAAATGGAATGGTCTTAAACACAATATTTAGAGTTATTTTCTGCAAATAATTTATTTATTAATTGCACAAAATTAATTTTGTGACATTCACATGTGATTTTTGGCAACAAGAAAAAGATGATTCTTCTTGTGTCTAGCAAGTCCTGGCAACCCTTCAACGTCTATATCTTCTCTTGTCATTCCTTTAGGCATTTCCCAATCAAATGAATTAAGAAGATTTGCAGTTATGATTTCAACTGTGGCAATTCCCAATGGTATGCCAGGGCAAATTCTACGCCCAGCACCAAACGGAATAAACTCAAAATCTTGTCCCTTAAAATCTACATCATTGTTTAAAAATCTCTCCGGATAAAACTCTTCTGGATCCTTCCAAGTCTCAGGATCCCTATGAATAGCCCAAACATTTACGTATACTAATGTCTTAGACTCAATTTTGTAACCATTTAGATTTAAACTTTTATTGGTCTCTCTTGGCACTAAAGGGGCTGGTGCATAGAATCTTAGAGTCTCTTTTATTACAGCCTTAAAATACACAAGCTTTTGAATATCATCTTCATCTATGAACTCTTTATTGCCACATAAGTTTCTAATTTCTTCTTGAGCTTTCTTCATCGCTCTTGGATTCTTCATTAGTCCAGTCATTACCCAAACTGATGTGGCTGCACTTGTGTCAGTAGCTGCTACAAGTAGGTCCTGTGATTATAAAAAAAAATCAAACAATTAAATAAGAGCTTGTTTCTTTATTGGACACATAATTTTGCAAAATTTTTCTTTTGAACATGTGACTCCCTGTGGCACAAAATTGTGTAGTTAAATCATTCCAAATATTATAATAATTATATAGTTTCTTCTCACATGTTCCTTAAGTAGACATGTGGATTTGTTCAGAAGTTTACTTTTACACGGCACAATTAATGTTTTTATGTGTACATTTCAACTTAATAGTTAGTACCAATGTATTTGTACTACAATCTGAGCTTAATTTCCTGACATGAATTATTTATGAAGTAGAAAAGTAAGTAACAATCAATAAAAAATGTTAAAAGAATGTCTACACTTTGTTACTACTCTCTTCTTTTTTCTTTTCTGATCTTTAGTTCTTTTAAATTTTTATTCTAAAATTTTGATTTTTTTAAAAATTAAGATATAATTATATATATATTTTTTATATTTTTTCAAAAATTAAAATTTAGCTATTAAATGATTTTTATATTTATTAAGTGACTTACATTGAAAAAAAATACTTTAATTGGCACATATATATACTCCACAACTTGAATTTAATAACAGAACCGTACATAAATTATATGAATGAAGTTGGAAGATAAAAAATTTGAGTGAAAAGGATAAAAGAAATATTGGAAGTTTGAGAAAAAAATATTGTGAAATACTACTTAATATGTGTATCCAGATTTAAAATAATCAAAAAATAGAGGAAGCATCTCTCTTAATTTTATGAGTCAATTTATAAAAAAAAAATTATTACTAAATATCTAAAATCATTTATTAAATTTAAAGTAATATTAAATGAATAAAAAAAATAATATTAACTATTGATTTGTTATAAATGTTCTTAATTATTCATTACAAAGAAATAAATGAAACAAAATTTGTAAGTGTTAGTGAGTTTTAAGGTTTTTCTATATTGGACTAGGCACCACCTGCACTCAAAATTTTCTTTATAAAAAAATTATTTGCCATTAACATGTTATTTAAATAATTTTTAATCATAATCATCAATAAATAGTTGTAAGGTCAAAATTTTATCCTCTTATTTTAAAACTCATGTCACTTGAAACATCTCACAGATATATATATGAGAGAATTTTTATAATGAGAAAATGAGATGAATGATTGTAAATCTTCAATCAAATAATAAATGGTTAAAATTAGAATAAAAAATCATATAATAATTTTTTTAAGTGATTATATGTCACTTAAATACCTTTCAATTATAATCATTCATATATAATTATATGATCTAAATTTAATCCTCTCGCATTTTCTTATTAAAAATTTTCCCACTTCATACACTCTCTCACTATATAATCTTAAAATGCCACATAGAAAACAACATAATGAAGCACTAACATACAACATAACTATAAAACAAAAGTAGATATAATAAAATGAACACATACCATAACGACAGCTTTTATGTGATCATTAGTGAGATCAATTGAGAGACGACCTTGTTTCTTCAACTCAAGCAACACATCAACAATATCCTTCTCTTCTTCTTTCTTCTTATTATTAGGATTGATATGTTCTTTAAGTACTTCTTCAAAAAACATATCCAAACCCTTAAAAGTATTGTCAACACGAGCAACTAACCCCGTGAGTTTATCAATCCATCCCATAAAAGGAATATAATCCGAAATAAAAAAAGAAAGAAAAATAGCTTGTGTCTCATTAAGTAAACCATGGAACCTACTTCTTTCACCTCCTTCATTTTCATAACTTTTTCCGAAAGCAATTCTACATACTATAGCGCTCGAGACAGACATTATAATCTCACTAAGGTTTGAAATTTTGGAAATTGAAATATGACCCCGTATTTTTTCTATCATTTTCTTGACCTCATATTTTCTCACATGAGAAAAGGTTGAAATTTTTTTGGAGCTAAAAAAATGAACCACACAAATTTTTCTTAACTCTCTCCAACAATCTTTGTATGGTGAGAATATCAAGTCTAGGCCATTGTAAGATAATATTTTTGGACCATATGAAGGAGGTCTACTACATACATCAAGGTCATGTTCTTTGAGAATTTGTTGAGCCAATTTAGGTGTTGAAACAACAATTGCATGTTTGAAACCAATTTGAAGGGAGAAAAGAGGGCCATAGGTTTTTGAGAGATTCCAAAATTGTAAATGGAGATTTGAAGTATCAAGTTGATGAAGGTTGCCAATGATGGGTAACCCTTTTGGACCTTTTGGAAAGGTTGGTGAGTTTTTAATAATAATTTTGTATTTCATGAAGAGGAATAATAGCAATAAAGGAAGGGCTAGAAGTGTGTAAAGAAATGACACCATTTTGCATTAGAAGTTTGATGACAAATCTCACTATGAAAAATATCACATGGGTGTTGTTATAATATAACCTCTGCCTTTTGTTTTTATGTTGAGTTTTACAAACATACGTAACTATGACCAACTATTTTTATCTCTATTCAATTTATATACTATTATCTTTATTTTTCTTTTACTTTACAATTATACTACTATTATCTTGTGGGTTTAATGACTATGCACTAACCATCTGGAATCATTGATAAGATGATTTTTAAATTATAATGGTTATAATTAATTAGTAGGATGGTGAAATTTATATTTACCTTTAATGTAAAATTAGTAAACTCTTAGATAAAAGAGAAAATGTTGTATAAATTATTTTACACCAACATTTAATTTTAAACCATTGATCAAATAGTTTTTTTAATTATAGCGGTTATAATTAATTATTTATTAGTGGAACCTTACGAACTTAGTAGATTTCAACATTGGAGTTTTACAAACCCACGTAACTAGCTAGTGCGGTTGTTTTTCGCTTGGTTTGATAATTCTTTACGATGGTTATCGTGTCTTAAATATTGGATATATTTATTCATTGATTAAATAAAAGGTAGGATGTATTATTCAATGTACAATTAAGATGACTTCATGAAATATTGTGACTAAGTGCTTACGACCATACCAAGGGTTCTTAAATCTAATTTAATTGTTTTGTGTTGGTATATCAAAAATGAACAAAGAAGTCTTATAGTAAATAAGAAAAAGATACTAATTATTACATAAATGAAAAATTTATAAATTTATTATTTAAAAGTTTTAGTTAAATATGTTGTGTCAACTTCTTTTTATTCAGTGTAATTTAGAGATGTTAACCGATCGGATAGGTGTGAGGACTATTCTTTTGCTCTTCGTCATACAAAATGCTCAATGCTCTTCATCTCTATCCTTATTCCTCACCTTGGGAAGTTTTTTGACTTTGTTTCTGTTTTCATTTGTGGAGATCCACTAACATAAAAAATAATCAAAATTGAAATTCATTCATAAAACAAAATGTAATATTGCCCCTTTGTTTAAGATTTTTTTAAAAAATAATTTTTATAGTATTTTATTTTTTTGTTATAACATTTTTAAAAAAGAATTTTAAAAATAAAATTTCAAATGAAAAATTAGTTTAAATAATTTATCTTAAAATATGATTTTAAGTATTTCATCTATTTTCTCCAATTTTTTTGAATAATGAAATTTCAAGAAATGATTAAAATGGAAAACTATTTTGAGAAGCTCTTTATAAAAATCATTTTTGAAAGATACTCTTTTTAAAAAAATGTAATTTTTATCATGTTAAAATCTCTAATGATAAATATTTAAGTTATTAAATGTCAAAATTATTTTTTTTAATTAGTAACAAATGAATCGAAAAAACTTCTACTATTTCAAAATAAATTTTCATAAAAATCATTTTTGAAAATATAAAATTAAAATCACTTTTTTAAACCGATCAAATATGACATAATTGTGAGTCTTGTACTAAATAAAAGATATATAAAGAAAATTTATACACATATTACGTAAAGAGACAAATAAATATAACATGAAATAATTCTCAAGAGGACTTTTTCCCGTCTCCGTCATTGCGGGGAAAAATTCCCCATCCATTGGTGTCGTACTCTGATTTTGGGTCCATTTATTTAATATTTTTAAAAAATAATTTTGACTTTATATTTTTAAAAATAATTTTTATGATTATTTACTTTAAAATAGTATAAGTTACTTTAGACTCATTTGTAATTGATTAAAAAAGTAATTTTAGCATTAAATATACATTATTAGATATTTTAACATGATAAAAATCACATATTTTTTTAAATAAAAAATTTTAAAAAGGATTTTTATGAATAATTTCTCAAAATAGTTTTTCATTTCAATCATTTTTTTAATTTTATTATCTAAAAAAAGTTGTAGCGAATAAATAAAATATTTAAAATAATATTTTAAGATAAACTATTTAAATTAATTTTTTATTTTAAATTTTATTTTTAAAATTGTTTTTTTAAATGTTACAAAAAAAAAACTATAAACTATTTTTTTAAAACCAAAACAAACGGACCCTTTGTCCGATCAATTAAGAAAAAATCTAACGGATAAGTCATACGTTATGTAATTTTCTTATCTTCATAAGAAAATATAAAAACATAAAAATCTAATGAAAAAGATAACAAAATGTAGTTGCTAATTACAACAAAAATAAAATTACACGATAGAAACAAAATTGATAAAATGCAAGAACAAAAAGAAATATAAAAGAAAAAGAAAAAAACAAAAACAAAAACAAAATTACACCAAAGTGACTTGCATGCTTTTACACATACAATTGTGTTATTGGAATCCAGAAGTAGACATAGACACCGAATGTATTCAGTGTAGTGTTCATTTTGTCAAAAACAAATTTTGTAGCACAATATACAAATTACTGTTATTAACCCCTTTAAATACTTAATTAATCATTTCTTAAATATATGTCCCATTGACTTCTAAAATACATAACATTAATTATATATTTTTAATTATTATATCACAAAACTCTAAAATAATTAATATCTTGCGTTTTAATAGTTAATGAGATATACCTTATATAAATAGATAATAAAAAATAGTTAATAGTATAAATTTATATATGTATAAAAAAAATATCTCAATCATAAAAATAAAATAAAAAGATAATAAAAAAAATTAGAATTTTTATTAAAAAAATATCAGTATTGTGTAAATTTTGTGGGTTCAAATATGATTTTTCTTATACATACTTGACTAAATGCCAAAATTACAAAAATAACTAAAAGGCCCACCAAACCCAAACGGGTTGTTTTTATCATTTGGAGCATATTCTGACTTTTCTTTCTCATTTGCTTTTTACTTTTGCAATTTTTTGTGTTCTAAAACTATCAACGCCTACTAGTCTTTTTTATTTTTCTGCAATTTTGGTCTCTTGCAATATCCACTAGTTTTGCATTTTGGCCTCATTTGTATTGATCTTAAACTAATTTTTTAGTATAACTAGAAAACAAAGATTAGAACTAAAGAGAGGACTTTTCTGGATTAAAAAACTGAAAAAAGTGGAAAAAGTAGGAGGAGTGGATTCTTAGAAAAATAAAGAAGGAGAATAGAGAGGAAAGGGCAAGTATAATTTGGACCATTGACAAGATTGGTCTATGTTGGACCAATTTTACTATGACAGTAGATATATTATTAAATAATTTGGATAGTAAAAGATGTATTTGTATACCTCACAATGTTACAGTGTATTGACCATGATTCCATGACTTAATTTTCATTCTCAACAATAATAATAAACTCAACACAAACTCATTTCTTTAAAACAAATTAACCAACAATATTTTTCTATCTAAAAGTTACGTAGGTGTAGATTTTCTATCCAAATAGCGTGTACATAAATAACATCGCATTCTTAATAATAAAATTGTATTTTTCTCTATTTTAATCACACTTTTATTTCAACATACAAAATAACAATTTATATTTGCATTTAATAATAAGGAGAAAATAAATATATTTAAGTTAACACAAATTTTAAGTAACTATTTTTTTAGCGGACATTATCGAAAGTTAATATATTTACAGTGCTACTCTTAAACCAAAAATTTAATTTTAAAGACCATTTTTTTTGTTTTTTCCGAATGTTTTCTCTTTGGTATTGACTCCTTTGTTTTCAAATAACTCTCAAAATTGTATGCCATAACAATAGGACCTCAAATGAGAGAATCCCCATTTCTAGATGCAAATTGATATTTATAAATGTGATGATTTCCCAAACGCTCTCATAATACAACCGTTTAAACTCAAATTGAACTAAATCAAATAAACTTAATATTTATAAATTTTGATATCAATTTTACATAATTCAAAATTTATCACTCGAGAGTCAAGACCAAATTATTACTTCATATATTTTTTTTGGTCTGTATTATTCATATATTTTGTTATCTAGATTGATTTATAGACAAAAACGGAATGCTAGTCTTTGCTACCCCCGGATAACATTAATTTGTTTGTTACCTCAGATAACATAAGTTTCTTTATTAATAAAAAATTAAGAGAAATAAAAAGTTAAAAAATTATTATTTGATTGATATATCTATTTATATTATTTTGTCATTTTCAATATATATGCAACTTCAAATAAAATATTTTTAATAATATAATTGTCAAGACATGACTCATAAACAAAATTGATGAATTGTTTACCATGAAAAACGATATTGTTAGTTAGGATAGATTCAATAATACGTAAATTTGACTACTTAAAGTGTTGTTAAGCACTACTTTTTTAAAATAACTATTATCAATTATTATTTTTTATTATGGTTTTAATTTATATTTTATATAATTAAAATTTATTATGAATTTTTTCATTAGTTAAATTTAATATATTAAAATTATATTTTATTTTATATATTTGAGTTCCCTCATATAAATTAGACTAGTCTGGCTACTGCTTGTAAGCTTCTTTCATTGTCTAAGTGTTTTCTCCAAATCCTACCTTATATTTTCATCTAAGAAAACTAATCGAGTCGAATGAGCTATTGGCAATCCTTGCCGCTTCTTAGGAGGGATGTTCATAGTTCGAAAAAGGAACTCAATTGAAGCGGCCGGTTCAAATTTTGAAAACCACTTTAATAAAATAAAATTTAATTTCTGAACTAATTTAATATTTTAAATCGATTTAAAACCTATTTTTCAGTTAATTTTCGATAATTTAGTTTTAAAAAATTGTGAAACTCTAAAGAAGTTGATTTATCTCATTGCTTATTCACGTTGATAAAATTATACAATAAAAAAACTTGAGTGGATTGATAAAATACAAATACATTTAGCTATTTATTTACTAATTTCATATGTAAATATTTATGTAAGAGAACAACATTCCATTATAATATTTTAGGAACGATTACAATATTAATTGAACAAGAGTGAAGAACAATAAATTGCGAGAATTCCAATTTTAAAAGCTTTTAGAGAGAAAGAATAATTCTTTAGAGAGAGGCGAAAATATTTTTTCATAAATTTAGTGAATTTTTTTATATAATGATTTTGGTTAGATAAATTTTAAAATGGTTAAACCGATTTTTTAGTTATGTTTGGTTAGCTGAACTATTTTAAATTTGTGGTTTAGTTCACGAACTATTTAATTGATTTGGATTTTTTGGTGCAGTGCAATCCAGTTTATCAATATGGTCCAATTAACCATATGTTTTGTTGTAGTTAAAATATCACTAAAGGGGGGGGTTGAATACGGATATTGCTATTTTAAAAATTTTCTCAAGTGTTTTAAATCACTATCCTCTCTGAGAGGACGAGAATCAGATGATAGAAATTTGAGATTTTAAATATGAGATGAATAAATAAAAAAGAAAGTATAGAAGATGACACACACAACTTTATATTGGTTCGCCCAATGAAGGCTACGTCCAGTCCTCACACACTTGTGAGTTTTTTACTAAGGACCAAACAGATTAACCTCTCATAGAGGTTAGTTACATTTCATGTATTCTTTAGCCTTACCAAGCTTACAACTTTGTTTCTTACAAGTTTCAACTATTTCCAAGTGTAACTCACTTGGAAATTACAAAGTGATATGAGTATGATGTTTCTCTTTACTTAACACTTTCTGAAGGATATTTCAAAGATCTAGTGTAAGACTATAGAAAGTATAAAGAGATGATGGAAATTGCTCTTGATAGCTTTTAGAATTTGCTCTTTTTTTTTTTTGCAATGTTGTTGTGTGTTTGATAATGAAGAGATCCCTTCCTTTCTGAAGGATATTTCAAATATCTAGTGTAAGACTATAGAAAGTATAAAGAGATGATGGAAATTGCTCTTGATAGCTTTTAGAACTTGCTCTTTTTTTTGCAATGTTGTTGTGTGTTTGATAATGAAGAGATCCCTTCCTTTTATAGAGATCTTGCGATGCTCTTTCCATGTGTCAAAACACTTTATGAGCGTTGGGGACTTAATCAAAAAGTCCAATGTCACTAATCATAATTACATAAATGCCATCCAGCTGTCCTTTGGATTGATTCAGTCCATCCTCGTACATGAGGTTCAATCCTCCTAGAAACTTGGACATGAGCAGTCCTTTTCCTTTTTCATTCTTCAAGACATGTAAGACTATATTTTTGTCTTGTTAGCTACAACCTTTCTGTACGTTGATGTGTTGGGTCATTTTCAACATGTGAGGATGAAGTGAACTATAGATCCATCCTCTTACAGTCCATCATCTGTCATATAAACTCTAGCCTTTGACCTCTTCTTTTAAGATGCTTTTTCTTTCATTCTTTGACACTGATTTATCTTCTCTTTATGACAAGAAATCATTGTCGAATATTTTGCATCTTTGAAAGTTCATCCTCTTAAGGGTTGATCCTATTGTCTGTTTATCCTCCAGTTTTGAAGACTTGATGGATTGAGTCATATTTTTCTCCTCTTTATCTAAATGATGAGTAACCTGTTTTCTAATGTGAATTCACTCAAAAGCACAGATTAGTCATTAACCATAATCATAATCTTTTAAACAATTTTGTTATCATTAAAATCATTTGAGAGAGATTTTGTCTCAACATATTTTGCACACCCCTACTTCCTACCCCTTCTTCCATTTGGGATAAATACACTATTTTTTGTTTCAATTGTTTATCATGATGTTATAGTTGTAAGTCGAGAATCTTCGACAAATAGTCGAATGAATTTAGGCCAATCCCAAGTAGTCGAATGAAAGTCAAGCGAACTAAAAATCGTCGAATACGAGTTAGGCAAATCTTTCTCAACTTTAAGAAAACCAAAGAGGGTCGTGGAATTGTTAGAAGTCGTCAAAAGAACATGAAAATTGATAATTCTCGTGTCCCATATTTTTAGCCACCACTAACAGAAACGATTATTTTTGCAAAAGTAGAAAGTGATTGGAAAGGCGTGTCTGGATGGAGGAAACTGTCACGCCGTAAAATGGAAGAAAATTATAGTCAAACGTGGGACACCATGTACATCCAATAACAAGAAGAAACATGTACTCTATGCAAGAATAGCCGATCATGGTAAGTCATGACTAGTTTTTGTAGGCCATGACGCTCTGACCAATAAGATTAACTTTGTATATAAATACTCATTGTATACGCCAATATACGCACAATTAATCAAACTTGTCATTTTTCTTGCAATTTATCCCATTATCATTATGCTTTATATTTTCATTAGATTAATAGTTCACAAAAAATCAAACTCTATATTTAACATTCTTGTAGTTAAGGAACCCACAATCAATGAACATAGTTTCTTCCTTGACGTAATAGTTTTAATTACAACAACAAAAATCATCAATTGAGAGTTATTCATCGATTCTTTAGTTAACTTTTAATTTAACAAGTACAAAATATTTATCAATTTTATTGATTACTAATCTCTACTAGATAGATTATCACTCTTGGGATATTCCTGCTTGTTTTACTTGTTCATTTCCTAATATAGTTGTTTAGTTGCATCAAATTGTTACTTCATCAATTGTTTGTGATTATCAACTAGTTTGGAGTCTCACATATTCTAGAATTTTATATTTTAAAGATGCTAACAAAATTCCTCATCCTACGAGCTTAAGCTTAATCGGAGTAAAAATATTTAGAGTCTTGTAATTCTTCTTTCCAAATCATTTATTTTATAGTGCCTTTTTCGTAATAAGATGCCTAATAAATTCTCTAACATCTCTTTACTTTCTGGAAAAAAAAACAGAAACGTTAGTTACCAAATAAATTTAGCCCATACAAAAATTACTTTCAGCCATTGTTGCTAAGAGGAATAACTTCAAGTTTCTATGTTATTGGTTTCCAAGTTTTCACTCCCCCACTATACACGGTGTATATCAAAAATTGAGTGAGAAGCTTAAGGACCAACAACCTATTTATAAGTATTCTACCATCAAGAATGTATTGAATATCCATTTTTGAATGTATTGAATATTCTTTGTCATTATCATAATGTTCATGAATGTTATGGCCTTTCATATTCATAACCCATGAACCACTACCATCAAGTGAGATTTCCAACAGTTTAGATCACTTAATATAATGTTTATGATGAAATTATTACATTCTTCCACTTCATCCATACAATCAGCTCATTAACCAAATGAGTCGATTCTAAACTTTCCTTAAGAAATAAGCATGTGAATCATAGTGATAGTTTCCTCTTATATCTAGTATTATCATCCATGTATTACAACGTGTTCAGTTTCCCAAGTATTATACTTACTGTGACAATAAAACTTCATGAATAAATCTAATATTTATTCTTGGTCCAAAATGAAATATATTTTCTCAAAAACTAAAGTGCACATGAATATGAGAAAACATCAAATTGTAAGTGTTTTACTAATAAACTATATGCATACAATCATAATGTGGAACCAAGTCTCATATTCTCTACATTCCTTGAATTTTATTGGTGGCATGTCTTTAGTGAAGAGGTGAGCGACCATCAAATCAGTGCTAATATGTTGAATGACCATTATTTTATCTTTAGCTCTTTTTCTAATGGTTAAGTACGTGGTGTCAAAGACTAGATAGTTGAATTATTGCATATCCCTTACAAGACAAATGCACTTTCACATCTCTCACGTCTATAGAGAAGACAACATGTATGCTTACAAGCTTGTTAATGTTGATTTTTACATTTGTTGTTTCACATGGTGGGGTTTACTTATTGCGTTGTCAATTAATTTCAAGCAAATACATGAGTGCAAGTGTGGTTCGTGGTGCATAAGGTGACTGAAAAATAGTATATCTAATGGAGGTAATAGGCAAACGTTGTTCGTTGCTAAGCATCACATAACTTAAGTTTGTGAGAGAGAGAGAGAGAGACAATGTCAAGAAGGTGATTTGCAAGGTGTGTCACATGATGAATGACGCTAGAGTCTGGATGTCACTGTAGTTAGTGGTGAATGTGATGCATAACTTTTAGATCTAGTGAGATACGCCCAAGGTTGATGATGATGTTGATTTTCATATTGAGGTGGATAACAAAGGGGATAACCATGCCAATTCTAAGAATGAAAAGGTTGAGATGAGTGACGATGATCGCAAACACTAGCATCGTGGCCCCACGACCATAACAAGAGCCGCCGCAACCACCTAGATATTCATTTGTCGGTGCATATTGCTCGTTTAGATGCGACGACATCTAAGAAGTGACCTTTGATGAAGTTTGAGAAACATTTATAGTTAACGGTCCAATTAGCGTTACATTGTTAATGTACTCAAGGAGAGCTTCTTATGAGAGAAGCATCACTTCTGCAACAAGAATGGAACATGGTTTATCTTGATAATGGATGATTGCACTCAACACATTGTTTTCTCTAGGAAATTCATCAATAATTGCATCCATATGATCTCACAACGAGTTGAGATATCCAATGAACTCCAATATGTGAGCAATTTGTTGAATTTGAGCAAATAAAACAATAATTGATTTTGCTCCATTAGTGGTGCATTTCAACTCAGTGCGAAATTGACGCAATTGTGTTGATTTGAATCTCATAGAAGAAATTAATTGTAGTCCAAACCTCATGAGCATGAACAAAACGTACAACTTGTGGAAAAACCGAATCAGATAACGTGGTTAAGAGCCATGTTAAGAGTAGAGAATCTTGCTACTTCCCACATGCTGAAATATAAATTTGCTCATACTAACCTTGTAATAAGGAACAATACACTTTTAATTAATTAGAAGGAAAAATGGGAATTTTGTTTTTGGTGGATTGAAGGGGAAGAAAAAAAGTATAGGTAAAGATACAAACATTATTCAATGCCCAAATTATCTATATTAAATGGAATGGTTGTCAAACACTAGCGCAATATTCATGAAGTTACTTTATCCAAAAATTTATTTATTTATTGCACTACAAGTGACCTTGTTACATTCACATGTGATTTTTGGCAACAAGGCAAAAATGATTCTTTTTATGTCTAGCAAGTCCTAGCAACCCTTTAGTGTCTATATCTTCCCTTGTCATTCCTTCGGCCACTTTCCAAAATGACTTATGAAGGTTTGCAGTTGTGATTTCAACCATGGCAATTCCCAATGGTATGCCATGGAAAATTCTACGCCCATCACCAAACGGAATCAACTCAAAGTTTTATCCCTTAAAATCTACATCATTGTTTAAGAATTTATCTGGATAAAACTCTTTTGAATCCTTCCAAGTATCAGGGTCCTAATGAATAGCACAAACGTTTACATACACTAATGTCTTAGGCTCAATTTTATAACCATTTAGATTTAAGCTTTTAGTGGTCTCTCTTGGTACTAGAGGTACTGGTGCATAGAACCTTAGAGTCTCTTTTATTACTGACTTGAGATATACAAGCTGTTGAATATAATCTTCATCTATGAACTCTTTATTGCCACATGGGTTTCTAATTTCTTCCTGAGCTTTCTCCATTGTTGGGTTCTTCATTAATACAATCATTACCCAAACTGATGTTGTTGCACTTGTGTCAGTAGTTGCTACAAGTAGATGATGTGATTACCAAAAGTCAAACAATTAATTAGGAACTTATATATTTTTTGACACAAGATTTTGCAATATTACTTTTTCTTTGAAACATATCACTCATTGTGGCATAAATTAATTGCATAGTTACATTATTCCAAATATGATAATGATTATATAGTTTTTTCTTACATGTTCCTAAAATGTACATACAGACTTCTTCAAAAGTATACTTTCAAATGACACAAAATTACTATTTTTTATGTAAACATCTCAATTTATGTTGAGAGTGGCAAAAACATTTCCTATCAATTCGCTTGCGATAAAATTTGAGCTTAATTTCATGACATTAATGATTTATGAATTAGAAAAATAACAAGCACCAAAAAATAATAAAAAAGAAACTACATTTTGTTACTATCTCCGTTTATTTTTATGCGTCAATTTTTTTAAAATTGTTACAATTTAGTTGGCATGTGTAAATTTTAAAGAAATAAGTGAAGTGTGATAATAAACGATTTAAAGTTATCATATTGATAAGGAGGTTGAGAATTTTATCTCTACCTACAACATAGCACTAACGTATACTAAAATTTGTCAACAAAAAATAATAAGATTTTAAAAGATTGTTATGAGACAAAAAATCTTAAAGATTGGATTGGATTGAAAAAATCTTGAGCTGCAGCTCAATTGGTAGTGAGAATGAATAAACGGTGATACTTATCCCCTAAGTATCGGGTTCGATTCGCACGGAAGGAAAGGGGGCAAAAAGATCGTGAATAACAGTGCTGATAATTTGGACAGGACCGTTACACTAGGCAATGTGAACATAAAATAGTTGGTTATTCTCTAACAAACTTATAACTAACTTACTCATTAGTTCAATAAGTTAGTTATTCTTCTATTGCCTTCTTAACCATGCGAGCCATTCATAAGCTTCATGATTGAGCAAATAATGGGCTAGCCCATTGAGATTGCAGAGGTTCAAGACCCAATTAACAAGTGCCAGTGATCAACAGAAGGAGTATTGTTTCCGTTCCTTTTCAGGCCACTCGATGTACAACCACTGGATCCCTAAGATTCCTACATCACTCGCCTCATGAGTTGAGTATTTCTGTAACCCAAATAGCCAACTAACTCAAGAGGGAGGGGGTGAATTGAGTTTGAGTTGAGAGAATTGCACAATGGTTTATACTAGTTCAGTCACTAACCACCTGTGACCTACATCTAGTCCCTAAGCACCACTCAGGATTTTCTTTCACTAATCAATCGATGACTACAATGTTTTTTTGCTTACAACCTTAAAGATACCTCATCCTAAGAAACCCACCACAATTGGGATGCCTCAACCTATCAAAAACCAAAGTGATACCTCACCCTTTACAAGAATAGAAGAATCTGAATCACTTTAATAATGAGATAAAAACAAATTGAAGTCTAATGTACTCAAAGGAGTGTATGAATGAATACAGTTAAAGAATGAACAATCAAGACAATGATTGTTGGAGAGAGATAAGAAATTTTTCAACCTTACAAAATATTCTTACAATGGTTTACAATGATTGTTTCAAAAAAGTTTCAACCTTTTCACATGTGAGAAAATATGTGTTCAAGAACATTATGAAAAAAATATGGTCATGTTTTAATTTCCAAAATTTAAAACCTTAGTGAGATTATAATGTCTCTAGTACCTCAATTTTGTCCGACCAATTAAAAATAACTCTAAAAAAAATATATAAAATAATATATTTAACAAATATTTTACAATTACTATAAAATCTAAAAAAAATCATTTTCAAATTTGACTCAATTTTGAGTACGTAATTTACATAGATGTTCCCAATTAATGCCAAAAATAAAATAATATAAAACAAAAAAAAGGAAAAATTGTGAACACGATTTCTTTCTTCCTGCTGCTGTTTCCATTGTGTACATCCATTTGTCTTGCTTGCCTTCTTAGCATCCTACTACAAACCTTACTTTATCTTGCTTGTCTTGTTAGCATCCTACTACAAACATTCCTTTATCTTGTTTGCCTTGTTAGCATCCTATTACAAACATGTTACAAAACAATTAGTTACTTCATTTTATTTTATTTCAGACTACTAAGGTTAATACTTGTACAGCTTGTGCACTCAAAATCTGATGTTGTGTAAAATTTGCAACAAAATCATAAAAAGTCCAGAACTTAATTTTATCTAATGAATAGAAAGATTTACCACTTTAGCTTACTTTAGCATATAAATTGAGTTTGAAAATCAGAAAAAGGGGAAAAAATTTTGGGTGAGGGATCTGTTACAAAAATAAAAACACTAGAAAAGGAGAAGAAAAAATAAGCAACTTAGTAACAAACAAACAAACAGAAGAAGGGTTTTATCTTTACTTTATAATCATTATCCAAACAAATAGAGGAAGGAATAAGGTATTTCTTTCATCTTTACTTTGTAATCATTATCCAAATATAATATAAAATGAGTTATGAATAAAAATGAATTTTTGTTGTTGTTATAAGTCTTATCCTAAGAGTATAAAAAAGGGGTTAGAAAGGATAAGATTAAAAGCAAACCTTCGACGTCGTCGTTGGAACGCCGACCACATCCGCATTTTTTACCTAAGAACTACGTAGCTTTGATTTCTCCATCGCACCGGGAGATACGTAGGAGCAAGATAACACTCTTGTCAAGCACATTAATAAAAAAATCTCTTTTTTTTTCCTTCTCTTTTTTAAGAAGAAATTTATTTTAAAAAACAATTGATATTCATATTTAATAATAAGGAGAAATAAATATATTTAAGTTAATATTAATTTTGCACAATTAGTTATAGGTAACCGTATTTTAACGGATGTCATAGGGTGATAATACCTTCCCTATGCATAATCGACTCCCGAACTCAAAATTTGGTTCCAAAGACCATTATTTTATTTTTATTTTTAAGGGTTTTTCAATATGTTCCCTATTTTAAAATAAACTTTGGTGGCGACTTCATTGAATTCGAGAAACACTCGAAATTTTAGGCCGCCACAGCTGGCGACTTCACAGGGGACCCTTAGAGTGTCAAGCCTAATATAATTAACTGTGCAAAATTTGTTAATATCTATATTTATTTCTCCTTCGCATTTTTTTGCTTTTATGTGTTTATTGTTTATTAGTTATTTTCTTGTGTACATTATATTTTTTATATATATGTTTGAGTACTTTGCATCCTTTTATTTGATTATACTTATTCCACACCCTACACTTTTACTAAGACACACACTTATGAGTGGAACCTGATATCCGGATTTAAAAAAAACTTAAGTTTAATTTCGAGGTTGCGTAATGGTAGCCTTCTAGATGTACATCCTGTTTGGTTATCATGAAAATCTCACCTAGAGTTTGATCTTGTTGAGGGTATTGACACTCCAAATAGTTTACCTATTGTTGTTGACAATATTCCAAAATAGGATTATTGGCTCTAGGAACCACATCTAGAACCATAGAGTCATCCTTGTGAGAGTTTCACTACATAAGCCAATAGATCCTCTCATCATAAGAATATCCATATAAGCAAAAAAAATATACCTCATACATTCAAACTTTATATATATATACACACACACTCACGATAATTATTCTACATAGTTTCATTCATATCTCATGACATTTTTTCTTTTTTTAAGGAAAAATCAAACATAATGGCACTTTGTATAAATTATCAGGATTTTTGGGGAATCATACGGACCTTAGTCACGTGTTAGTTAAGTGGATAATGGGATCGGAAAAAAGAAAAACTTTACTTTTAAAGTTCAAACAACCTGATTTTAAAAGTTTAAGGGACATCAACAATCAAATGAAAACCATACAACGTGAGAGTTTCTTTAATAAATATGGGAAGATCCTAAACCTCTTGGCAGTAAATGTGCAAACAGGTGCCCTCACGGCACTGGCTTAGTATTACGACCCTCTTTTAAGATGTTTCACCTTTCAAGACTTTTAGTTGGCCCCAACATTAGAAGAATTCGAACGAATATTGGATTACTCCCTAGAGAAAGGAAATTCTTATCGGTATACTAGTTAACCACCAAATTTGAGTACAATTGCTGAAGTGTTGAAAATTGACATAAGAGAGTTGGCAAGTAAAAAAGAGAAAAAATGAGCTATTCATGGTTTTTCAAGAAAATATCTAGAGCAAAAGTGCCAAGATTTAGCCGTTAAAAAAGAATGAGGTACTTTTATAGATGTTTTGGCTCTCATTATCTATGGTATTGTGTTATTCCCAAACCTTGATAATTTTGTAAATTTTGCTGCCATCAATGTCTTCTTGGCTTTTAACAAAAACTAACAAAATTCAGTTTCCCGCGGTTCTTGCTGATGTATACTACTCTCTGCATATGCGACACGAGAAGAAAGGAGGAACAATTTTGTGTTGTGTTCCAGTGCTGTATACTTGGTTCATGTCTCATCTGTTCAAGAAAGGGTATCATGTTGGAGTTAAAAGTAATCGTGAATGGGCTCAAAGTATAGCTAGCCTTGCTGGGGACACGATTTCATGGTATCATAGAGAACAAGGGGTGGAAGAAGTAATATGTCAATGCGGAGATTTTCCAAATGTACCTCTCATGGGAACGAAAGGATGTATTAATTACAATCCGACGGTAGCTCTGAGGCAACTTGGCTATCCTATGTTGGAAAAACTGGATGATAAGTCGCTGGAAGCTTTTGTTTTGCACAATACGGGTATAGTAGACCCACCGATGCTGCGAAAGATAAGTCGAGCCTAGGAAATGATCATTAGAATAGGAAGAGTAATAGGATGTAGAAGTTGCAGCAAGAAAGAACCCTATCAACAATGGGTAAAGAAAAGAGTCCAAGTAATCAAGCTGCCTTTTCACGGTACACCCTCGAATAATCAGGAAATACCTGAACCTACCCTTGTTACAAATGATGAAATAGAAGAACTCAAAGCATCATTGTTAAAATCTGAAGAGGAGAAAAGAGAGCTACAAGCGAGGTTAGAAAAAGTCTCCCAAGAGAACGAGAACTTACGATCAGAAAACACATGTAAGAGTCAGTTTATTGAGAGAAACAACAAGAGGTTGAAAATTGAAAACAAAAATAAACTTGACATACAGGATTGTTTGAGAGGTGCAAATTAAGAATTAGAGGTGCGAAAGCAAGAAAGGAATGAAGCTATTGAAGAAGCCTATATGGAAGCAATTGTGGACAAAATCAGCAAGCTCTGATAGGAATATAAAAAAGGAGTTTGAAGATTTAAAGAAACAACTTAAAGAAATGGTAGTTGAGTACGAGAGTCAAGTAAAGAATGAGAGGCAACACAAGGAAGAAGTTGAAGAATTACTCTCAAAACATCAAGATGAACTAAGAACAGAAATGGAGACTTGTAGTGAATTGAAGAATTACATTGATTATCAAGAAAAGATCTATAATGACTTAAAGGATGAAACCATATATTGGGATGATCGTTTTATCATGTTGCTTGGACAATTGAAGAATCAAGAGATCTATAAAGAGTTGGAAGATAAAGGCAAGCATTGGAAAGATTGCTTTTCAAAATTGGCAATGCTAGCTAATCAAGCAATCATAAAAATTCCAAAACATCTAAGAGAGATTGATGCAGTAATGCATCCGCTCAATACTCCAGTCAAAGTCTACAAGTTTGTTGAATATTGCAAACATTTGGTAGAAGAATTGGAGGAGAAGATTGGTTGTCCTATTGAAACAGAGGATTGAAATACCATAGTCGATGTAGTTTTTAATTTAAATGCGATGTACTTTTTTTCATTAATGAAGGATTTGTTGTTTTGTTTATCGATCCCCATATTTTCTTCACTAATAATTCGTGTAAGGCTTATGATTCCCCAACATCCAACTATCATGTAAAAAAAAAAAGAGATAATTAACTAAATAATTTCATTTTCATTCCATTCATATTTAATACATACTCATAAATTTTTTTTTATTTAAAAAATAGAAAAAATCAATAAAGCTGATTCCCCGACACCCTTATCGGACTCGCGCAAACTCCAAGATCGTGGATGAACTTGAGCAAAACCAAGAAGTGATGTGAGCGGAAGTCAGCCAATTGAAGGACAAGGTTGATCGAATCCTAGAGGCTATACAAACTTTAGCAAGAAAGGAGAATATAGATGGGGATCCTCCAACTGCAAATGAAGAACACCAAACTACTCCTTCTCACCCACCATGCTTTACCCCGACTACCCAACAGTTTTTTACGGAAGCTATGCAATTTCCCATGTGTGGTCTCCCACTTGGTTATACTCTGCCCTTAGTCATCAACCCCATGGACAATAATCCAAACCACTCAACTATCAACACCCAAAGCCTAAACCAACCACAAATTCCATCTCCTCTGGGATACGTGCCACCCCAAAACACTATACCCTTAGAAAATATTCCATCAGTGCACCCTAAGTACCCCATTTTGATGCTAACAAAAATTGACAACAACCTCATGTTGGTGATGATACACAATCGAAAGAGAAATTCCATGTTTTAGAAGAACGAATAATAGCAACTGAGGGGAATAATGTCTATGGTCTCGAAGCTTTTTATATGTGTTCGGTTCCCAATATGGCTATTCCTTCGAAATTCAAGGTACCTGAGTTTGAGAAATATAAATGTGTCACATTTCCTAAAAATCATCTGACCATGTATTGTAGGAAAATGGCTTCTCATGCTCATAATGACAAACTTCTCATTCATTTTTTTCAAGACAGTTTGAGTGAGGCATCATTAAATTGGTATATGCATCTCGAGCGCAATTGTATTCATTCATGGAAAGACTTAACTGATGCCTTCTTGAAACAATACAGATACAACATTGACATGGGCCTTGACAAGATGCAACTGCAAAATTCGTTGGAAAAGGACAATGAAACATTCAAAGAATATGCACAACGGTGGAGAGAAGTGGCATCGCAAGTAGATCCTCTTTTATCTGAAAGGGAAATGGTTGGTATGTTTGTGGATACTTTCTGGTCGCCCTTTTATGATAAGATGATCGGGAGTATGTCATCAAACTTTTCTGCCATGGTCATGATAGGAGAAAGAGTAGAAAGTGGCATGAGAAGTGGTAAGATCGTATGTGCAACAAGTGGTGTGAAGAAGCCCCAAATTGGATTCACAAAAAAGATAGAAGGGGATGTTAATGCTGTAATGGTAAACCCAAGAGTCTCCTGTTTTCCATCCATGAATTCTTATCGACCTCCAAATTTTCAGCCCCTGATACCCCAAATTCCCTACATTCCCTATCCATATGTTGCTGCAACCTCACAAGCTTCATACCCTCAATGTCACTCTTCAAGGCCACCTTTTTATCAACCATCTTTGGTCCAACCACCACCTGTCATGTTTTCCCAACAAAACCAACAGAACCAAAATCCAAACCCCAATCAATACAAACCACCAGTCAATCGAGAAAAGAAGATAACCCATTTTGACCCGATTCTCGTGACATACAGCCAATTGTTGCCTTACCTACTCCAGAATTCAATGGTAGTTCTAAGACCAATGAAACCTCTGGAGCCACCAATCCCAAAATGGTACAACCCAAACACCAAATGTGAATACCATGTAGGAGCCGTAGCGCATTCCGTCGAAGATTGCCAAGCCCTAAAGTCTAAAGTGCAAGAACTGATTAATGCAAAATGGCTTACCTTCAAGGAAGACGGTCCCAACATAGGGAGTAATCCCTTGTCGGGCAATAGGGATACCTCTGTCAATATCATTGTAGATGAGATAGACCAATGTGAAAAAGAAGATCATGTATTGGGCATAGAGCCGTGCGTGGAAAATAATATATCTTTCCCAAGACCATTGGAAATCTTCTATAGAAAAGAGAATCTTAAGCCAACTCCTAGTGGGGCAAATGCAATAATTGTCCAAGCACCAACCCCTTTTCCTTATGAAAATACCAAGGCGGTACCATGGAATTATGAAGCCACATCTCATTTTGTCAATCACCAATCAAGTGATAGCTTTGAACCTCAAGGAATTGATGTCACCAATATTTCAGGGATTGGTGGGATGACTCAGAGTGGTCGAGTATACGCTCCTGAAAAACTTAGGAAAAAGGAGAATCATGGAGAAAAAGGGAAAGAAGTTATGTATCATGCCATAAAAGGACAAGAGTCTAGCAAAAAGACGGTGCCTAAAGAAAAAGCTAACGAATTTTTGAAGTTTATCAAGCAAAGTGAATATAAGGTGGTGGATCAGCTAAATCAAACTCGTTCCAAGTATTTGTTCTCTCCTTGTTATTGAACTCTGAAGCACATAGAAGGGCACTGATGAAAGTGTTAAACGAGGCTCATGTTACTCATGATATCATTGTCGACCAGTTTGATGGAGTTGTCGGTAACATCACCACTAGTAGTTGTCTGAGTTTTAGCGATGGTGAATTACCAGCTGAAGGGACAAGGCATAATAAATCACTACACATCTCTGTGAAGTGTCATGATCATATTCTTGCACGGGTGCTAGTTGATAATGGTTCGTCATTGAATGTCATGCAAAAATCAACACTTTCAAAACTATTTGTTGATGGAGCCTGTATGAAGCCTAGTGTTATGGTGGTGAAAGCATTCGATGGATCCAGGAGACAAGTTGTTGGTGAGATTGACCTGCCGATTCAAATCAGACCCTATAACTTTTGAATAACTTTCCAATTGATGGATATTAAACCAGCATACAGTTGTCTTTTAGGGAGACCGTGGATTCATGCAGCTGGAGCAGTGACATCCACTCTCCATCAAAAGCTAAAGTTTATAGTAAACGATAAGCTGGTAATAATATCTGGAGAAGAAGATATGATAGTGAGTCATCTATCTTCCATGGGCTACATCTAAGACACGGAGGAAGCCATAGAGACTTCCTTCCAAGCATTAGAAATCGCCAATGTTGTCTTCACGGGTGAAGGATACCGCTTAAAGGAACCAAAACTATCTACTACATCACTGAAGTCTACCAAATCCATGTTGGAAGGAGGAGTTTTTGTTATATTGGCAAAATTGATAAAAATACCAGAGAAGAACGATAGGTACGGGTGGCATTCGCCAAGCCTTTCAAAGCGCTGAAATAATATATGTTGATCAGGTGGCTGTTGCAGAAGAGGATCATGTTGACAATGATATCCTCAAATTAGTGTACCCTTGTCCTCCAAACACCAGTCTCAACAATTGGAAGATCATCGAGTTTCCCGTGTTTGTTAAGTCATGTTTAAAGTAATTATGTATTTCAATTCCTTTTGCTCTGCCCAAAGCTATGAGGATAACTAATTAGGGCATATGTATTTCAATTTCGTACTTATTATCAATAAATGCATTTTGAATTCTCCAATCGTTTTTATTTCTTTTCTTTTTGAAATTGCAATCTTTATTCATATTTTCTTTTTTCCTTTTTTCTTCTTAATTTAAACAATTCAGAGTAGAAAATGAATCTATTGAAAATAGCAGCGCTAGAACCCCTTCTTGTAATTTTGAACTCCCAATTAATAACGTTGATGAGGATTGTGAAGACGATTGGGAGCCTCCCCCAGAACTAGAAAGGTTAATTGCACAGGAAGCTAAGATAATCCAACCCTATCAAGAACCTGTTGAGGTGATTAATCTAGGGACTGAACATGATAAGAAAGAAATTAAAATTGGTATGTCTATGAAAGAAAGTGAACGAGAAAAGCTGGTTAGACTTTTATTTGATTATGTGGATGTCTTTGCATGGTAATATCAGGACATGCCTGAGCTAGATACTAACATAGTTGAACACAAGCTACCACTCAAGCCTGAATGTGCTCCAATTAAACAAAAATTGAGCAGAATGAGGCCTGATATGTCACTTAAAATTAGAGAAGAGGTCAAGAAACAATTTGATGATGGTTTCTTAGCAGTAGCAAAATATCCTCAATGGGTTGCTAATGTTTTCCCAGTTCCAAAAAAGGATGGAAAGGTTCGAATGTGCGTTGACTATCGGGATTTAAATAAAGCTAGTCCTAAAGACGATTTTCCTTTGCCTCATATTGATGTCTTAGTGGGTAGCACTGCTCAATATTCTCTTTTCTCCTTCATGGATGGTTTCTCAGGGTATAATCAAATCAAGATGGCTCCCGAAGATATGGAGAAAACTACTTTTATCACACAATGGGGAACTTTCTGTTATAAAGTGATGACATTTGGATTGAAGAATGCTGGGGCAACCTATCAAAGAGCTATGGTAACTTTGTTTCATGACATGATGCATAAGAAGATAAAGGTTTATGTAGATGATATGATTGCAAAGTCTCAAATCGAAGAAGACCATGTCGTTAACCTTCAAAAATTATTTATGCGACTAAGGAAGTTTAGACTCCGTTTAAACACTGATAAGTGCACTTTTGGTGTGAGATCATGCAACTTACTTGGGTTTATCGTTAGTCAAAAAGGGATAGAGGTTGACCCAGATAAAGTAAGAGCAATACAAGAAATGTCGGCTCCGCACACGGAAAAAGAAGTTCGTGGCTTTTTGGGTAGATTGAATTACATTGCCAGGTTCATATCACATCTAACCGCTACATGCGAGCCAATTTTCAAGTTGTTGCGTGATCCGCTGTCGCACACGGGTCAAATACAATTGATAAGATGTAAATAGAGGTAATAACTCGAATCGTTTCCCAAGGACTTCTGATATAATAATATTAACCGAATTGAGAGTTGAAATTCGAAAAGGAGGGTTTTATAATGATTTAGTTTTAACAGATGAGCAAAACGATTAATCCACTTATTCGAGTTTCAAACCTATCATAGATTCTATCAATGAGTTTAATTTCTAATTCATGATTCTATTCTTATTTGACTATTGAATTGATCAAACAAGCATGATCAATCTTATGTGAATTCGGTTTCGTTGACTGGATTAAGCATCACAATCATCAAAATATTATTACAATTAACGTTCAAACGTCGCAAAATTATAATTCAATTTAATTAGAGACGAAACCAAATTCTGTCAAATGAATTTAATCGATCCTATTGAAATTCAATTTAAGCAATCAGAATATCAATATAATCAAATAAACAGAAATAGAATCATGAATCAGAATTGACGATGTAACCTGAGTCTCCAGGTGTTGATGAAACCTCGAACTCGTGGATTAATCTTGTGAAATTAGTCTTCCATGAAATTAAAATAAAAAGTGTTTATATTTATCTGGTTCTCTAATCCCAAAAACAATACAATCAAGAAAGGAAAGAAACTCCAAATATATAGCGCTCGGTTTTGGGCTAAAAAAACAAGTGGCCCGCGATTTAAAATTATTACAAAGGTCCAGATTACGAAATCTGCAATTTAGGCCTAGTAAAGTTCAACATTGAGATTTTATTGTAACACCAAAGTTGTAGCTCTGATTTTTAGCTTTCCAACGACTGCTCGCATGCTTCAATCTGATATCCAGAGCTCAAGTTATGGCCTACAGAGCAAGCAGGGGTCAAAATGCAAATAATAAAATTATAATTCAATTTCAACCCAAAGTTTAGAAACAAGCTAAAAAATTATTCTAAGCTATAAAGAGATTTAAAAAAAACAAATTAAAAAGCTAGAAACATGCACCCAAGTGCTATGATCATTGCGCAAAGACCAAAAGGTTGAATGGAATGAGAATTGTCAAAAAAACTTTCGAAAAGATTAAGCAGTACTTGTCAAAACCTCCGATCTTAGTGCCTTGTGTTCTTGGGAAACCGCTTATTATGTACTTAACAGTACTTGACGAGTCAATGGGTTGTGTATTGAGGCAGCATGACGAATCTGATAAGAAAGAACATGCTATTTATTATTTGAGCAAAAAGTTCACCAACTGTGAAACAAGGTATTCACTGCTTGAACGAACATGTTGCGCATTAGCATGGGTTGCTTGTCGGTTGAGGCAATACATGTTATGTCATACAACTTGGTTGGTGTCTAAAATGGACCCAAATAAATACATCTTTGAGAAACCTGCTCTTATTGGAAGGATAGCCCGTTGGCAGATGTTGTTATCAGAATACAATTTGGTATACGTTACACAAAAAGCTATCAAAGGAAGCGCCCTAGCAGAGTATTTGGCCCAACAACCTATAGAAGATTATCAATCAATGCAGAATTCCCTGATGAAGGCATAATGACTTTATTTGAAGAGACTGAATCATCTAATAGAGAAAAATGTAAGTTGGTGTTTAATGGTGCTTCTAACACGTTAGGGCATGGAATTGGGGCCATTTTGATTTCCCTATCGAACAAGTTCACTCCATTTACTGATAGGTTGTGTTTTGATTGCACAAACAATATTGCAGAATATGAGGCATGTGTTATGGGCATTAAAGCATCTATTGAATCAAAAGCAAAAGTTCTTGAGGTATATGGAGACTCATTGTTGATCATCCATCAAACGAAATGAGAGTGGGAAACGCGAGATTCCAAATTAATTCCGTATCATAACCATATCAAAGAATTGACAGAACAATTCGAGAAGATTACTTTTCACCATATCCCTCGAGAAGGAAACCAATTAGCTGACGCCCTGGCCACATTGTCGTCAATGTTCAAAATAAGCACCAGTCAGGACGTGCCGGTCATAAAAATTCAACAAAGGGATAAACCTGCATATTGCTTATCAATAGAAGATGATTCTAACGGCAAGCCATGGTTTTATGATATCAAATCATATGTTAAGAATAAGGAATATCCATTGGGCATTTCAGAGAACAACAAAGAGGGTTTTAAGGAGGTTGTCAATGAATTTCTTCTTAAATGGTGATGTGCTTTATAAGAGAAATCATGATATGGTTCTCCTCATATGTGTGGATAAAGCAGAAGTGGAGAAAATTATTCAAGAGGTTCACAAAGGTTCTTTTAGAACTTGTGCAAATGGGCACGCCATGGCAAGAAAAATCTTAAGGGTTGGCTACTATTGGTTGACCATGGAGTCCGATTGTTTTAGTTACGTAAGGAAATGTCATAAATGTCAAATCTATGTTGATAAAGTACATGTACTGCCAACCTCTTTGAATGTATTAACATCACCATGACCCTTTTCAATGTGGGGGATGGATGGATGTTATTAGTAGCTATTAATTATTTCATAAAATGGGTTGAAGCTGCTTCTTATGCCAATGTGACGAAGAGTGTAGTCATCAGATTTATCAAAAGAGAATTGATTTGTCAATATGGCTTGCCAAATAACATAATCACTAATAACGCGACCAACATGAATAACAAAATGAAGAAAGAGTAGTGTGATAGTTTCAAATTTTAGCATCGTAATTCTTCGCCATATCGTCCGAAAATGAATGGGGCTGTAGAAGCAGCAAATAAGAATATCAAGAAGATCATACAAAAGATGGTGGAGACATATAAGGATTGACATGAAATGCTTCCCTTTGCATTACATGGCTATAAAACCTTTGTTCGCACCTCAACAGGGGCAACTCCTTTCTCATTGGTGTATGGAATGGAAGCGGTACTTCCCATTGAAGTTGAAATTCCCTCGATCAGAGTCCTGATGGAAACAAAACTAGAAGAGGTAGAGTGGGTTCAATCACGATATGACCAATTAAATCTCATAGAAGAGCAAAGAATGATAGCTTTGTGTCATGGCCAGCTATATCAAAAAAAGACTTAAAAAAGCATACAAGAAAAAAGTTCGTCCTCGAGAGTTTCAAGAAGGGGACTTAGTGTTAAAGAAAATATTGCCCATAAAAAAAGATTCTCGTGGAAAATGGACCCCGAACTACGAGGGACCATATGTTGTAAAAAAAGTTTCCTCTGGGGGAGCTCTAATACTTGTAGAAATGGATGGAGAAAACCTTCCACTTCTAGTAAATTCAGATGTAGTCAGAAAATATTATGCTTGAAAAAAAAATGATCAAAAATGGGCTCGCTAGGTTGAAAACCTGAAAAGGTGACCTAGGCAAAAATTAGAGCATCCCGGTGGATTGAGCGGTCCATGCAAAAGTTAGGGATTAAAAAAAAAGATCAAGCGATTCAGACTGGGGCAGTTATTATTCCTGGAAGCTGACTAACAGGAGTCTTAAATTACAAGAATGACTAGCGTTTGTTATCCATAAAGATAAACACACATTCATCCCTGCATTGTAACCCTTAGCTAAATTGTATTGTTCTTAATGTAATAAATGTACATTTTTCAAACTTGTCATTCGATGTTATACATTACCCTTTTTCTAAGCTAATTTAGTCTCATGTTTGTTTGTTCTAGTATTTTAAAAAAACAAAAAAAAATGTTATTTTATGATAATAAATTTTAGAATTTGAAATATGTGTAAATATAAAAAATATTTTAATTATTTTGACATTTCAAAAATATATACACGGAAACTCGATGGATTCTCAACTTATATAAGGGTGTCAAAAAAAAAAAAGAGGAAGGTAATCATTTTAGACAATGCATTTTGTTTCGCCTCTAATAAAGGAGTCACACAAGATATACTAGAATCGTCATGCAAAAACGTTTGTTATCTCCATTCATCCATTGAATCTTGTGGACGTAGAAAATAATAAGGATCAGGGAATTAAAGAAATGAAGAATTTAAAAATCATGCATCTTTATTCATACTTTACCTATACTCAACAAACAACCTTGCATGGTACATAACAATATCAATCATTCGAAATTAATTTACTTTCATAATTTATATAAAATTTAAGTCCTTATATTTAATTATCTTTTACCACGATAATATTTTTTATTTTTACTAGTAAAATATAATTAAATAGGGGTAGCTGTAGTACCTCAATTTTGTCCGTCTAATTAAAAATAATTCTAAAAAAAATATATAAAATAATATGTTTAATAAATATTTTACCATTACTATAAAATCTAAAAAAATAATTTTAGAAATTTGACTCAATTTTGAGTACATAATTTACATAGATGTTCCCAATTAATGCCAAAAATAAAATTATATAAAACAAAAAAAGGAAAAGTTATGAACACACTTTCTTTCTTCTTGTTGCGGCTGTTTTCTTTCTTCTTGTTGCGGCTGTTTCCATTGTGTATGCTGCTGTTTCCATTGTGCATGCTGCTGTTTCCATTGTGTATATCCATTTCCATTTGTCTTGCTTGTCTTGTTAGCATCCTAACACAAAAAAGTCCAGAACTTAATTTTATCTAATGAACAGAAAGATTTACCACTTTAGCTTACTTTAGCAAACAAACAAATAGAAGAAAGATTTTATATTTACTTTATAATCATTATCCAAACAAACAAAGGAATAAGATATTTCTTTCATTTTACTTTGTAATCATTATATAAATGTAATATAAAATGATTTATGAATAAAAATGAAAATTTTTGTTGTTATACGTTTGATATGTGTTTGATGTGTGTTGATGTGCACATGATAAAAAACTTGATAAGATTAGTTTATCATATTCAGTGGTTGATACACAACAAATAACCAAATGATATGATTTATATTTTGATAAAATGTAAAATTTGTCCTTATAATCTATTTAACTTTTTCCTTTCAAAATAACGTTCATATATTTTTTTTATAAATAAATAAAAAATACTAAAAAATGTAAATAATTTATGAAGTAATTTTATATACTTGAAAAAATTGTGATTTCTCTATCCATCACAATTGAAAAATGACTCACTATCATAAAAATTGTGATTTCTCTATCTATCACAATTGAAGAATGACTCACTATCATAACATGTAAATAATTATGAAGTAATTTTATATACTTGAAAAAATTGTGATTTCTCTATCTATCACTATTAAAGAATGACTTACTATCATAACATCATCTCGATTGATCAAACTCTCTAAAAATTCTCTCCTTAATCCCTCTTTATCCATTAGTCGATTTCTAATGTTATGATTTTCATAAAACCGCATTGAAAAATGACTCATTATCATAAAAATTGCTAAACAAAGTCCAATCATCTCTAAAAACATTTGCTCTAATATTAAATATAGCATCACATTATTTTGTTCTTGTGAATTCATATTTACCTATATATAAATGTATCAACATTATTATTATTATTATTATTATTACTAAAAGTAAAATATCAATACATCATAACACAAAACATGGATGACAAAGGAAAATAATTATTATTCTCCATCAATTTTTTTTATATTGTTATAGAATAAAATAAATAAAAAAACAACCAAAAACATCATATATGAAAAGAGGAAATCAATCTAACGTACCAAGAGCAAATATGAAAAAAAAAATAGAAGATAAAAAACTCCTTAGCTAAAGGAAGAGAGGTAAACGTGAATAAGAAATGACAAAAATGAGAAAATATTTATTAACTCTTAATATATCTTAATATATCTTAATATATCTTAAATTAACGATAAATACGAAGATTATTTAAAAAATTTGATTACTGTATCGTCAACGAGTCCTAAAGGTATAAAAAGGGTTAGAAAAGATAAGATTAAAAGCAAACCTTGAACGTCGACATCGACATCGCTGGAACGCCGATACCCTTTATCCCCCTTGATCTCTCCCCTTCCGTCTCGATCCCCTTTTCCCTCTTTTGGTACTCTACGTTTCGTCCCTGTTTTTCCTCTCATGCACAGTTCCTCTTTTGATTTTTTTTGGGTTGTTTACGTTTGTTTTTCTCAAGACAGCCGTAGCCCTTTTTTTGTTTACAAATTAGGATTTTGGTATTAAAACGGGTTTGAGTCTTAAGCCATTAGTATTTCTTTATATAGCCCTGTTTGTTTTCTTTTCTTTTGATACGTCCAACACTTTTTTTTTTATCTTAATCCAATCATTTTATTTTAACAAAATATATATTGAATTTAATCAATTCCTAATACATATCAATTCTTATGAAAAATAAATATTTTTTATTTTATTTTTATTTTATTAAAGATTAATTAGATGTGACATCTTTTTAATCTTTGAGTTGTTAATATACAAGTAGTACTACTTTTCAGTTTTAAAATTTAAAACCAAAAATAATAAAATATTCTTAAAAGAATTAAATTAGATATGACATCTTTTTACTCCTTGAATTTTTCGAGACACAAGTTGTACAACTAGATAATCCTAAAGCTTGCATTTTAAAATAATTATTCGAATCAAACGAACTCATTTTTTGTCAAAATAACTTTTTTTTATCCATAACAATACGCATTTTCTTTAAAAAGCAATCAACACATCCATATTTTTTACCTAAAAACTACGTAACTTTGATTTCTCCATCGCATCGGGAGATACATAGGAGCAAGATCACACTCTTGTCAAGCACATTAATAAAAAATCTATTTCTTAAGCACACATTTATTTTAAAAAAACAATTGATATTCATATTTAATAATAAGGAGAAATAAGTATATTTAAGTTAATATTAATTTTGCACAATTAATTATAGGTAATCGTATTTTAACGGATGTCATAGGGTGTTAATACCTTCTCTATGCATAATCGACTCCCGAACTCAAAATTTGGTTTCAAAGACTATTTTTTTTTTTAAGGGTTTTCCAATATTTTCCCTATTTTAAAATAAACTTTGGTGGCGACTCCACTGAATTCGAGAAACACTCGAAATTTTAGACCGCCACAATGTCAGTCTCAAGCTTTATAGTATGTAGAATTGCTTTTGACAAAGGAGGTGAAAATAAGTAGGTTCCATGGTTTACTTATTGAGGATAAGTTATCTCTCTTTCTTTTTTATGTGGATGAGTAAATTCAATGGGCTAGTTGCTCAGGTCAACAATAATTTTAAGGCTTTAGATGTGTTTTTTTGAGGAAGTACTTAAGGAACATCTCAATCCTAAGAAGAAGAAGATGTCGTTGATTTGTTACTTGAGTTGAAGAAATAAGATTGTCTCTTAATTGATCTCACCAATGATCACAAAGTTGTTCTTAAGGTATGTATGTTTTTCAAAATCTTATATTTTTTCGTCCTATAATTTATGCTATATTGTTCAACATCGGTTGATTTTAATGTACTCTACCTTAAAACTTCTTTTTTCAATAATCATGGTTGAAATATTGGCTCCCGAAGTTGGAAGTAGCTAGTAGGTGGCTCTTATAGTGGTGATAAAGGCTGATGACGGTCAAAGGGGATGATTAAAGTGGTGGATAGCGGAGGTCAAAATAGTGGTTAGAGAGTAGGAGTGATATAAGGTGTTAGTCAGAGTGGTGGTTCAAGGTGGACGAAGAGATAGTCAATGTTGGTGGTTGAAAGTTGTATTTGGAGGATGTCTTAGTTGTGGTCATCGGGTGTTGGCTGATAATGGCTATGGTGGTTGGAGTAGTGGTTAATAGAGACCAGGGACATGGCCAACAATGGCTGATGTGGTGGTCACCAAGTGTTTGAGTAGTCGAAGGTGGTGGTTGGAGTGATGGACGATAGTTATTGGAGTGGTAATTGACGATGGTCGATGCTAGAGTGACGATCGACAATATTCAAAGTGGTGACCAATAACCACCGACAATACTGTGTTAGAATTAAAAAAAATAAGAATTATAAAACCTCATTTTGTCATTTTGGATTTTAGAGAAAAATGTTTTAAAATCGAATAAAAAACTAACTTAACTTCATTTTACTCAAACAAATTTTAATTTTAAAATTATCTATAAAAATAAAAATTATACTTTTGGTCCCTGAAGTTATTTTGAGGTTTCGCTTTGGTCCTTTAAATTTTGTTCGATATGTTTACGTTTCATTTTAGTCCCATAAGTTATAAACATTAAAGATTTTGGTTCTTAAGTTACAAATATTAAACAATTTGGTCCCTTAAGTTACAATATTAGAGACTATTTGAAATGATCAAAATGTATAATGTTTGTAACTTAAATGGGTAAAATAGAATGAAAATAATTTGATGGACCAAATTGTTAAATATTTATAACTTAAGAGATCAAAATAACTAACCAAACATAAGTGACCGAAGTGAAATATAATATTTAAGGAATGCTAGCAACACATACTATAACACACATTTTCTAACACGCTCTCTTTGATTGATTAAAATTCACATAAGTCCTACCAAATCACGTGGGTTCCATATGAATTTGGTAGAACCGATGTAGATTTTTAATTCATCAAAGATAGCGTCGAAAAGTGTAATAAAAGTTATTTTAGACTCATTTGTTACCGTTTTAAAAAATAATTTTGACATTCAATAATTTAGATATTCAATAATAGAGATTTTAACATGATAAAAATCATATATTTTTTTAAAAGGTATTTTTCAAAACTAATTTTTATGAAAAACCTTTTAAAATAACTTTTCATTTTAATCATTTCATTATTCAAAAACTATTTAAATCAATTTTTTATCTTAAACTTTAATTTTAGTTTTTTTTAAATATATTATAACAAAGAGATAAAATACTATAAAATTCAATTTAAAAAAAAATCATAAACAAACTGACTTAATATTATTCAAAATATTTTATGAGACAAAAAGGAAATGTAATTTAGCGAAAAAACAAAAAAACTCAGAACCATTCGCACAATAATTCATTCAATAAAATGAAATAATTCAATAAAAAAATAAAAGCAATCGCATTACATAAAAACCCACTTTTGCCAGTGGGGATATACACTACCACTAGTAGACGACAACAAACAATCCCTTACAATCTTCAATCTTCAATCTCCCCTTTGTTCTTCATATCACAATTCCGTCGTCTTGAATCGGAAATCTTCAATAAATGTCAACATCAAACCAACACCAGTTCCGTTACACACAAACCCCATCCAAAGTTCTTCACCTTCGCAACCTTCCTTGGGAGTGTTCCGAAGAAGAACTCATTGAACTTTGCAATCCCTTCGGTAAAATCGTCAACACTAAATGCAATGTCGGCGCCAATCGCAACCAAGCCTTCGTCGAATTCGTAATAACTAACTTCCTTATCTCTCACTCTTTTCAATTCTTTTTTACTACTATCATCATCGCTTAGAAATATATTAGGGTTTCTTTAATTATAATCATGCATTTCTTGATCTAAGACTAGAGAGAAATTGAGCTCATTTTAGCCATTTCTTTATTACATATTTTGAGAAAATGGAAGTGATTGAATGTAGTGACATGTGTCAGTGTTGTATTGTATTGCTAGACGTGTTGCCTTCAATGTGAAGTGTTGATAGTAATTTGAGTATATGGAAGTGATAGCATGTGTATGTGTTGTATTGGTAGACGTGTTGGGCGTCGGAGACATCTTGATGGTGCTAACTTGTTTGCCTCAATCTCCTCAGGCTATTGTTATGTTGTTTGTTATAGGGTTCTACTCTTTTACTTAGGGCAATTATATTAGGGTTTTTAATCGTGTATTTCTTTATCCAAGGCTAGAGAAAAATTGAGCTCAATTGTTTCAAAAGTGTTGTCAAATAGCCGCTATTGCGGTATAGCATAGCAGAATTTGAACATTAGCTATTTTCCGCAATTGACAACATAGGTTAAGAGACTAAATTGGAGAGAGGGTGATAGTTTATGGACCAATTGATGGTTTATTCACTGCATAAATCTCCTTAGGCTATTGGAATGTTGTTTGTTATTGGGTTCTACTCTTTTACTTAGGGCATCTATATTAGGGTTTGAGGAGTGCCAACAACACACTCTTTAACACACTCTCTTTGATTGGTAAAAATTCACATAGGTCCCATATGAATTTGGTGGGACCCATGTGAATTTTAACCAATCAAAGAGAGTGTGTTGGAAAATGTGTGTTAGATAGTGTGTTGCTAGCATTATTCTAGGGTTTTTAATCAAGCATCTCTAGATCCAAGACTTGAGAGAAATTGAGCTTAGTTTAACCATTTCTTTATGACATAATTTGTATCCTATGAAGCACATGACACAGGCAAGACACTAACGTATAGACAACAATAATAATTTGAGAAAATAAAAGTGAATGAATGTAATCAGACGTGTCAGTGTCTGATAGAGACACGTGTCTCAGACACCAGACACACCTTCAATTTAAAGTGTTGGTGTTATATAGTTGGCATCAATCTCCTTAAGCTATTGGAATGTTGTTTGTTAGTGGGTTTTTAATAATCCATTTCTTGATCTAAGACTAGAGGAAAATTGAGCTAAATTTAACCGTATCTTTATGACATGATTTGCATCCTATGAAGCACAAGACATAGAGACTTTGGAAAAAACCTTTGATATTAGTAAGAACAAGGTTCGTAATCATGTTTGTATAGTAACTTTAACAAGCACTCATAGGTAAAGAAAATGTAATTGATTTTGTAATGAATATGAATCTTCTGAATAAGAGCATCCCATTTAAGTTGAAATCAGTTTCTGCACCCCCTTGTTCATGACTGAGTTTTTGCTGCTTTCATGACATCAGTGGTGGCCTTATAACTGCTATTAGGCTTCTAGGTTTGGATTTGGTTTGGTAGCAGACTAAATCGTGACTTTCTCAAAAGTCCCATTGACACTTGCCAGAATTTACTCCACGGTCTACTATGGCTGTTCAACTTGTTTTGAGACAGCTTGAAGAAGCCTATCTATGTTTAGATTGATGATTTGATATATAGGGAATATTGAACCTGCCATAAAATGGAAAATGTTTAAATCATAAACATTTGTTTCTGCTGCTGTTTGCCAGTTTAGCTTATTTCCCTTAATGGTGGTTTCTTGTCCCGCCCCCTTATGTTCTCAAATACACGTCCGGATTGGCCAATCAGGACAAAATTTGAGGGATTTTGAGAAAACATGGAGGCAGAAAAGAAGCTCAGTCCCTTGATTAGTATTATAACTTACAAGTTAAAATCTGCCAACTGCAATGGATTTTCTTTTATTTGATGATATGATACCTGGTCCTTTATTGACTTTCCAACTCAGATTTCTGAATTAGTGAATTCTCAACTATACCTTCTTTTCCAGGTGGATCTAAATCAAGCAATTTCAATGGTTTCATATTATGCTTCATCTTCCGAGCCTGCTCAGGTTCGTGGTAAAACTGTTTACATACAGTATTCCAATAGACACGAAATTGTCAACAACAAAAGCCCTGGAGATATTCCTGGAAATGTCTTGCTGGTAACTATTGAAGGTGTGGAAGCTGGGGATGTGAGCATTGATGTTATCCACTTGGTAAGTGCTGCAAAGTTGTTTTGGACTTTTGGTTCTCTTTTGTGCTTGTGATTTTTTAAACTCCTTGGGCTTGTTTATGTAGAAACACTTTGTTCTGCTTTGGTTTCTTTTATATTCTTATTTTTGAATTAGGGTTTAGATCTACATGCTATATCTGTTAAGGCTTATGTCTGAACTGCGAAGTGAATATTTAAAAACATGCCAGAAAAAGTGTTATGATCCAAATAATATGAAGGGATGTTTTGTCAAATAAGGGTATGATTATTCACATAAATGGCTTCCAGAAATATCTCGCTTTTTGGGTCATCAAAGCCTTTTTTTTTGTTAAGAAAGTTTGGGATGTTTCAGTATTGCGGACTAGGATATATAATTCAAAAGCACAGCCAATTTTGAAGTGTTCATTAATATCATTAGGCAGTAACTTATTCACAAAAATAATTTATGTTTCAAACTATTTTATTTTTGTGCTAATAGCACTTTCCATTGCACTGAGGCCATCATCAAATAACAAAGTAAACTTTTTAAAAATTTTTAGGTTGCAAAAATAGGGTTATCAGGTATGAGTACTGGAATGGGGTACAACAATTTTTGAAATATGGTAACCTTTTTGAGGGGGAGTATTGGTTGGTAATCACGCCCAATGAGTGGTTACTTAGTTGGAAATAATTAGACCGAGTTAGTTGGAGGGTTAGGCTATGATGTATATATAAATATAAGAAGGCAGTAGAGGCACACTATCTTGCCATTTTCAGAGACTTGGGGCCTTTGGGTTTGGGGAGGTCTGCTGACCCTTGAAGTTGTGCAGTAGTGAAATCATGGGAGAATTTCCCCAAATCTTCTAATATAATACGAGTGTCAATCAATCTGCTTAATATTTTGGTTTTGTCTGATGTTTTTCTGGGAGTAGCAAGGGTTATCTCATAAGTGACTGCCTAGGAATCTTCCTTTTAATACTCTATTCATAATTCATATACAATTCCGTTTTTTTTCATTTAACCATGTGAACTTTTATTTTTACCCTTTTATTTACATTTAGAGAGAATCCTGATTAAATCATCTCCCACTGTTTACTGGAATCGGTTGAATCACAGATGGTGTTCTCTCATATTTAGATACTTTTGTTGGAGACAGTTTGGAATTATTATCATGTGCGTCGTACTCCTTTCTAAGGTCACACAGATGAGTACAGGTGTCATTCTGCACTTATTCCTCATCTGTTTGAAACTTCTTTTTCCTTCTTGACATTACCTTGTAATCTTTACATTTGTGATGGTTCCCAATCATCTGCTGTCCTATTATCTTCTGACCTTTTTATTTAGGGAGAAGCAATGTGATGCATGAACTAGTGTTTTTTAATTCTTTGTTCAGGTGTTTTCTGCTTTTGGTTTTGTTCACAAAATTGCTACCTTTGAAAAGACAGCAGGTTTCCAGGTTAGTGAATTATTGTCAGCTGTGCTTCCTTCAATGTCCCTGACTCACTGTAAGAATTAACTAAGTTTTATGCCATGACAGGCTCTGATTCAGTTCACTGATGCCGAGACAGCTTCTTCAGCTAGGGAAGCACTGGATGGAAGAAGCATACCAAGGCAAAATTATTTTTGTATTTCCCGCTTACTTATCTTACCGTGTCTTTAATTCACTTCTTAGTTTGATGGTTATAATTTTCGCTGATTAACTTGTCATTTGCATCCAGATACCTGCTTCCAGATCATGTTGGTTCTTGTAATTTGCGTATTTCATACTCAGCACATAGAGATCTGAATATCAAATTTCAATCTAATCGCAGCAGGTAATGGTGGAAGCAGGCAAGACAACTATCATAAGTTATTCTTCAATTATGTTTCTTGATGGTTTATTTTCTTAGAAACTTAAGCAAATTGTGAAAGCTCTTGTATGTAATTTTTCATGGGGTTCTCTTATCTGCTAATTGATATATGTGCTTTTATCATCTAGGGGTTACTGAAGCTTGGTAGTCAGGATTCGGTTGAGTTGCCATGACCACTTTGTAAATTCCTTGATCATTTTCCAGCTGTTTATACGAAAAATACTTATATTATTTTTTTTCTTGTTTTGTATGGAGGTTCTAAACTTTAAGACTTGAAGCCTTGTTTCCTAGAATATGTAATTGTAAATAATTTCTTATTCTACTTGCTGCTTGGATAACATTGTGTTAAAATAATTTGACTTAGTGATGGTGAGTTGTGACCTCTTAATTAATTGTTTGCGAACCATAATTGTATCAATAAGCTTGTGTTGTGAACTAAGCATTTCTTCTATCATTATATTTTGAAAATTACATAAATTTAACAGGGTTGTCTCTTCACTTTTGTTATTTATCATTTATATTTCTAGTCAACCATTTTGGTTCAATGGCTTTATCATCTAGCAAGATCTTTATATATGTTTAATGGGAAAGGGCAACCTGGTGCTACAAGTCCCACCATGGTAGAGTACAGGGAATGATCGGACTCATTTTAGATCTATTATTATAGACAGTCTTGCATTTGCAAGAGTCTTATTCCACAAATTGAACTCGCGGCTTCATTGACAGTTAGTCACATGGCAACACCTCTAACTATTGTGTCAAATGGTTGATGCTTCCCTTAGCTATATATGTTTAGTGTAATCAATTTATTTTCACAGCTTTGGCTCACGGATTGTGTTTTTATTTAATATGCTCGGCTATATTTATATTTCTCTTATAGATGTTAATGCGTCAACAGTTAATAATACTGATTTTTTCCATGACTTTTCAGGGACTATACAAATCCTATGCTCCCTGTCAATCATAGTGCTATGGAGGGGGCAGCACAGGTGTTTTATTATTTTATTCTTCAATAACTTTTAGCTTTTTCTATTTTAGTATGTGCTAACAAATTGTAATCTTCAGCCTACTATAGGTCCTGATGGGAAGAGAAGAGAACCGGAGAGCAATGTACTTTTGGCTTCCATTGAAAATATGCAGTATGCTGTTACTGTTGATGTCATCAACACGGTTAGATATTATATAATTCAGTAAAATTTCCTAATTTGTTTGTGAATTATGCACTCAATGCTGGTCTATTACAGGTGTTCTCTGCATTTGGTACCGTCCAGAAAATTGCTATGTTCGAAAAGAATGGTCAAACTCAGGCACTAATTCAGTACCCTGGTAACAATCCTACTTGTCTGTTAGTTCTTGAGCATGTGCAGTATGTTCCAGTTTTGTATAGAATTTCTAATGTATATATAATTATATATATGCCTACTCTCTCTCCTTAGTTTTCTTGTCTTCGGATTTGGTGGTTCCTTGGATTGAATGATTGATAACCCATAGGCTGTTTTTCAGTTGTTTTGATAATTTCATATCAGTTCAATTCCATATTTCGTTTTTCTTTTTGTTGATTATTTCATTAACCAAATGCTTTCCTTCTGCTTCAATGCTGAATTTTGATGTTTTTGTGGTAATGGATAGAAATAATTATGGTACTTCTCTATGAATTTGAGTTAAGTTGTATTTTTATCCGAGAACTAATTATCATTTTAGATGTATGTCTATTAATGGTATGAAATAGAAACTGGTCACCCTTTGGAGCATTTCTTGAGTCTCTTTTTCAAGTCATGTTTTTTCCTTAAGTTATTTTAGGAGGATCTATTGTATTCCCTTTTGTCGTTTTTCTTTATTTCTATTAATATATTTTTGTTTATTCAATTTATTCCGGCCTTTTGTGTATTAAATTCTTAAAGATTAGGGTCCATTTTACATGGTATACTATACATTTAATTGCTGTGGGAGTTCTGGCACCAGATTGGCTAGAGATCTGATCATTTGTAATTGTTTTTTTACAGATGTTGTAACCGCAGCAGCTGCTAGAGAAGCTTTAGAGGGACATTGCATATATGATGGTGGCTATTGTAAGCTTCATCTATCATACTCTCGTCATACTGATCTCAATGTAAAGGTATAAAAAAATGTGTTTTTTGAGTTAATGTTAATGAGGGGAAAAAATTAGAGATATCCTTAGAGAAGCAATGTGGGCACTTTCTTGATCGGAAAGAAATTTGAGATTTAAATGTATGCTTCTTGACACTTGATTTACCTATAATTTTAATTTGTTTATGACAATTAAATGAGTCTGAGTCTAATTTTAGTGTTGTATGTTTTGTTTTCAGGCTTTCAGTGACAAAAGTAGGGACTACACAGTGCCACATCCTAGTTTGGTTGCAGCACAAGTTCCTGCAACAGCTTGGCAAAATCCTCAGGCTGCACCTATGTACCATGCCGGTGCCCCTGCTTTTCAGACTCAAGTTCCTGGAGGACAAGTGCCGTCATGGGATCCAAATCTGCAGTCAGTTAGACCGAGTTACGTATCTGTTCCCGGTGCTTATCCTATTCAAACTGGTGCAGTTCCTCCTATGCCTGCCTATGCGTCAGCAGGTATGCCGGCCACTTCCTCTCCTCTTGCTCAAAGCAGCCCTAATCCTATCGGAATCAGCCATCCTGGGGCTCCTGGTTCGTCACCTGTGAGACCTGGTGGTGCTTCACCAGGTCAGCATTATTATGGTTAGAAAGTTTTAGGTTTACTTTTACCTCAATGATAGGAGAATGGCTTTGATGATGGAAGTGCTAATATTACTCAGTTGCTGTTCAGTTGGAAAGTACACCATCATGGCACTATAATATATACTATATGATAAGCACTTTGTCTCTTCATCAATATGTTCCTGTATAGATTCTTTTCATTTTGAAAATCTTTGAATATTCACTTGGGCAAAATGAATTTAATGAAAAACTTTAATTTGCAAGCTACAAAATCCCATATTTATTATTATGCCTTTCTCTCTTCATTATGTTCCTTCACTTGTGCTAACTGGTGATCAGCGCAATCAGTAATCTCTATTGTTGATCAAGATTGAACCTATAGTCAATTGTGGAGTCGTGGAACTGCTGTGAGGTTTGCTGCAATGCGTTTGACTGGTGAGCTGTGTTCAACAGGTGCAGCCGTCGTGGCCGCAAATCGTATCAAGATTCGTTCTCCTTTGTGGCGTAATCCTACATTCGTATTTGCATTTAGGTTTACAACAAATATCCCTATTTTTAACTGTTATGTTTTTTAATAGTGTATAAGTCATTTTGAAGTATTTTAATTAATTTATTCTTCATCTTCTTCACAAAGAATAAGTGTTTTTCTCTGTTTACAAACGTCTTCTCCTTTATGTTTCTCTTACTTTGCGCGCGATGCCCACTCATTTTTCCTTCTATGCGTGAAGCCCGTGTTTCTCTTGCTTCTCCTTCTTCTTAGTACGAATAATCTCACTGTTCTTTTCCTACTTATGTGAAGGTTTTGTGTTTTCCTCAGTTCTTCTCTGTATTTTGGTCTCCTTTCCTATGTTCTTTGGTTTTATGCGAGAATACTGAGTTGTCATTTAATTATTTTTAGGACTTTAATTAGTAATTAAGATAAATAGGGGTTTGGTTTTTAATGTTAGTGAGGAATGGGCTAAGTTAATTATAATTAAACTTAATAATAATTAGACTTAAGTGAATAACGATTTTAGTCCCTCGGTTCCATGAATTTTAGGATTTTTCTCCACCGTCTCTAGTTCTGAACTTAAGTTTGTTGGTGTCTCCTCTTCATTAATGATATAGCAATATATTTGATAACATGACAGTGTTGATTTAGATTAAAACTTAATATATTATTATCCTGTCATGATTTATTTGCAAAATTTGTAAACTTATTTCTAAATAATAGATATTACAATTAATAAAAATTATTAACCCTAAAATTGAGAATTCCCTCAAATTTATAACCTCCCATTTCTCTTTGTAAATCCATAAATAGTGTTTTTAGAGATTACAGGAGAAGTCGAACATGGTTGTCTTTTTTGTATCAAACTTTTTTTAACTTAATTTTGTTGACATGTCATCTTCACATGTATTATTTTCTTCATTAAAAATTATTTTGATAAAGAAAATAATCATTACAGTTGAAAGAAAGTTTTAAAAGTCTTATGATAATAGGTTTTGAAAAAAGTCATATTTTGAAGGGAGGCAATATTAGGTACTGCATGTGCATATGCATGTCCCTTCACTCGGGGACACATGTAAGGGGAAAGATCATATAATAAAGGGTCGCATTGATTAAACTAGAAGAAATACTAAACCTAGCAACTTATTTTCAAGAAATGTAAAAGAAAATAAATCAAAAGAGAACCTTATTTGTGGACATAATTGAAGGATACTTCTTACTGACTATGAGCACTCTCCTCTGCTTTTTTCTTGCACGTATTTATATATGCCAATGAAGAGAATGATGTGAAAGATAGCTTAAAATTGGTTGCAACACATGCACTAATGTACAACTCGATTAGTGAATTAAGGGGCACAAAAAGAATTTAAAAAAAAGTTAACCAACTACTGATTTATTTACATTTTCTTATAAAAAATATATATTATCTTTTTGATATTTTTTCCTATTTTTTAGTAGTTGCTTTTTTTAGGAATTTTTTAAAAAATTATTTTCTATTTTCATAGTTATATTTAACTATTTTATTTTGTCAATTATATTTAACTTAACAATTATTTTTTTACTTACATTATTCAAGAGATAGATCAAATGGGCGAGTCATTGAAAGATAATAAGTAAAAAATAATTGATAAAACAGATATTTAACTATTTCTTGATTTGTGTAAAACAATTTTAAAAGATATACCTTCATCTCTTAATTTAGGACCCTCTTCTCCTTTTTTATAAGATCTTTTTGAACTTTTATTTTAACTTCATTAATTATTTATTTACCATCATACCTCTAATAATTTTACATAACCTTTACCAAATAACAGGCTATAATAGAAATATAAACTAACTCTTTCTCTTAAAAGACAAATTTATAATAATGATACTAACTTTCTTAATCCTCGTGATTTAGTCAATAAAATTTTACATTTATAAATGGAGGTATTGTGTATATAGAAATAGATAAATACTCACAATAGCAACAATATTAAAATACTTTTAGACTCTTCAATGGATGCATTTTTCTCGACAACTTCACCTATAAATAAAAAATACTTAAATTATTCTTTGAAATTGTAGAGTTTGTATCAACCTAGTCTTTCACATTATCATTATTTTAAAATAGTCACTAAAATTACAAAATGTTAATCAAGTTTGTCCATCTATCTATATTAAATGCATCACTGACATTATCATTCAGTTTCAAACTCAATGTCATTTAGTCCCTACAAATACTAATAAAGGACAAATTTGATTAAAAGTTTTATAATTTTAGAGATCATTTTGAAATATCGATAATATAAGAGATGTGCTAAAATACAACTATAATTTTAAGGACCAACTTTGTATTTACTCTTCACTGTTTACTGAATTAATTAGGAAATTTTAATTATACATTTTTGGATTAAATACGTTTTTGGTCCTTATAAATATAATTTATTTTTTTTTTAATTCCTCTAAAAAATTTCTTCAAACAATAGTCTCTTAAATGTTTCCTATCAAAAAATTTGGACTCTACTTTAAGTCAACTCATGTGTATCATTAGAAATTTTGAATAATTTTTTGCATGTACGTTTAGAACATTATAAGAATATGTCCCACAAATATTTAGAATTTTTTTTTTATCAGGGATGAATTAAATATAATTTTTTAAGCTTTTAATGTTTAAAAATTTATATTTAATTTATCTTTTGTTAAAATTCTAAATTTTAGTATGGGAGATTTTTATAATGTTTTAAATATACTGAAAAAAATTATTCAAAACTTATAATAACGCACATGAGTTGACTAAAAGTAAAGATCAAAATAATTGATAGAAAACATTTGACAGACTATTATCTAAAAAAAAATTTAGATAAACTAAAAATATAATATAATATAGTTATAAGAATAAAAAACTTATTTAACTAATATTTTTTTTTGACAAAGGAAGTTTTAAAAATTTAATTAAACATTATTACTATAGAACATATACATGGGTATTTGAGTGTAGAATCATATGAATGTAATGTGGTTGAAATGTACAACAATGTGAAAAGTTGGAAGAAAAGAATATAACTTTAAATTGTAGTACCTTTTTGACTTGCCACACACACACTCACCACAAATGCATGTGCTCTATGTGAATGTGAGGTTGTAATCCATAACACAAACCCATGTCCATGTTCTTTTTATGGGTCACATAACATTCAATTATGATGATGCACTGTCATTGTCTTTAAACAGTGGTTAGGCTAATCCCAAGTGCAAGCAAGCAAAACTAGTAACATTTATTTTTGCTGTTTCTTCACGTTCTTTTGGCATAGGTATGTGTACTTTGTAGCCTCAGGCGTTGACACTGCTCAAAGGTAATAAATAATATGTTACTATTATGTTAGATCCAAAAATATAACTATATCATTAAGTATTTAACATAGCATGTTTCTAGTGAGAACAAGAATTGCTCAAGTTTTTATAAAGAACTTTTGACTTTGAGCTTTGCCTTAGGATTAAGGTTTTGTTTAGCAAAAACTAACTATAGTTTGGTAAAATTAATGGTTAAAATAACATCAAATACATATAAATTTTACAATGTTATTTTTGACAAAAATATATTTTCAAGAGATTATGTTGCTTTTGTTTTAATACTTTGAAAAGGAGAAAAAGGAATTTAATTTAAATAGTTAAGATAAACATAATATAAAAAATAATAACAAATTAAAGCTCAAATGATAGAAAACGGAAAATTGGTATAAGTTAGTGTAGTTTGTTCAATACTAAATTAATATATATAAAGAGATTAGATATGTTTACGTCAATATAATTGTACATACTTAAATTTATGATGATTTATTAGGATATTGGAACGATCAAATGAGTATGTGGTCTCATTGCTCTATAGTCTAAAGACACAAGGGCCGTGAAAGAGTCTCTCCCCGCTTCTAATATAAAGAGCATGGTTTGCCCTAATCAAAATATCTCTCACTTTCCAACTCATTTCACTATATTGTGCCTTAATTGATTCTGTTATTGAAATACCTTTTGCATGTACTCCTCCGAGGTAGGATTTTGTGTACTAGTAAAGTCCCGATAAAGCATATCTCCAACCACACACAATTTTCCATTTTGTCAGAATCTTCATCCGTGATCAAGACGAGTGAATCTAAAGGAGGGGGTGAGCTGGGAAACTTCAACAAGTTCCCTTAATTAGGTCATGCTCTCATGTGACACCTATGCCCCAATAGGGAAGTATAATGTCGAACAAGCGAAAAATTTGTGAAAATTAAAATTATATATGAAACTTTCAAAATACTATTACTGCTATAGAAAATATCATTAAATACCATTTAAAATCAATAATGAAACTTTTTTACAAATAACCATGATTCTCAAGTTACATGATAAGAGAGCCTAATGTAAACTAGAATTCAAGGACTTTGAGTCCTCAAACTCATAACTTCACATTGTGAGAACTTCGATACTTCATCTACCACCAAACATCTGTGTTAGTTGTATGAGTGAGAATCACAAATCAGACACATAATAAAGTAGAACATGAATAATAGGCGTACATACAACCTTCTTTTTGTTATACAACATATAAGTATTTAATCACATAATCACCTTTAATAATTTGTCATCATAAAGCATGGACACTTAGCCACATAATATCTTGATCATTGTCGTTGTATCACCAACTTAATTAAATTATGCATTTAATTATAATCATTCATTAAATGGTGGGATCATGTAATGTATGAAATGCACATGCGTGCAACACATAAAATGTCATGTATTCCTATCAACATCTGACTTCAATACATGGATCCAACTTCTAGGTTCTGACATGTAGAAAGACTCTCTACTATTTAGAACAAAATTGTCTAATTAAAGTTGACTAGTATTTTGTGGATTTCTCCACCAGTACTTACCCACCTTTATGAAATGATTTTCATGTCAATTATCCTATTAAGATCTCCTCGACCAACCGTCAATCTCTGATTCTGTCATGATCACCAACTCCCTCATGTCTTAATTATGCACGTTAACATGTAGGACATAATAATCATCGTCAAAATTGATACCACATTGAACATACCTACTCATACAATGACTATCCTTTACAACACACTTCTCTTAATAACCACCACGACCTTTGTCAACATATTTCCCACCGTGACAATATTACACCAAACGACCAACAAGTTATTGTTAAAAAATATAATAGGAATATAAAACCTTCTTCATACTTGAAGGACTATCATTGTGAATTATTTACAGGTAAACCTAATCCTTCACAATTTAATATTTGTAACTTGTCAAATAAAACTCCTTACCCTATCTATGATTTTATTTTTTACTCTAATTTATCTCCACAACCTAGATTGTTTATTGTTAATTTATGTACTTACACTGAACCTACTTCTTATTTTACTGCAGCTCTGGATCCTAACTAGAAAAATTTGTTGACAGTGAGTTGTCTTTTATAGTCAAAAATAAAACTTACGAACTAGCTTATCTCTACCTCCAAATAAAAGAGTCATTGGTTTATAAAAGGATTTTCAAACACAAATATCATGTCCAATAACTCTATTGAGTGATACAAAGCAAAATTAGTTGCCAAAGGTTTTAATCAAACAGAGGAGGTTATATTATTTAGAGACTTTTAATGAATAACCTCAATATTATTATTATTGAAAATTAATTGTTTACAAAAACATAATCTGAGTTATATAGATGGTGTATGTAGACCCATCTAACTAATTGTGAAAATAGAAAAACAACTAAGTCCTAATAAGTCTCTAACAATCTAACAACATTTTGACTAAAGACTAACTCAAATTAAGGGACGAAGTATTATCTAATACCCTCCCACAAGCTGAGCACTATGTCAATTAAAGCCAACATGGAAATAAAAGAATGGAATGGACTTAGATCCAATGCATTAGTAAAAATGTCAGCCAACTACTGAGATGATTTGATAGGAAGAAGATGGAACAATTTTTGTTGCAGTTTTTCATGGACCAAGTGACAATCAAGCTCGATGTACTTGGTCCGTTCATGAAATAAGGAGTTAACCGCTATATGCCTTGCTGATTGACTATCACAATATAGTATAGTAGGATTGACAAAATCAATTTTCAAATCAGTGAGTAAGCCACTGTATTTCACATATTGTAGTGGCCATGGCTCTATACTCGGCTTCTGAGGAACTGCGAGAAACGGTGGATTACTTCTTTGATTTTCATGAGATTAAAGAGTCCCTAAGAAATATGCAAAACCCGTTTACTGATCTGCGTGTATCAGGGCAGGTTGCCCAGTCAGAGTCGGAAAAAACCTTAAGTTGGAGAGTAGAATTTGCAGACAGAAAAATGCTCAATGCAGGAGAAGACTTGAGATATTACACTCTTATAGCTGCCTCATAGTGAAGATTTAAAGGAGAATTTGTATGTTGACTGAGTTGTTGTACAAAAAATTGATATATGGCCTTGTGTTTGTTAGGTAAATGAGCTTGTCGATTAGTCGTCGATAGATAGATGGATCTTACATAGGGTTACCATTGGCGTTGCTGAGTTTAGTGCCTTTCATCATGGGAGTGTTGGCAGGTTTGGCTACAAGCAAACCGGTGTCAGACAATAAATCTAGAGTGTATTTTATTTGACATATATGGATTTCTTGTTTAGATTTGGCCATTTCAAGTCCAATGAAGTACTTTAAGTCTCCCAAATCCTTAATTTTAAATGAAGTGTGGTTAAATTCCTTGATGAAAGTGCTCTCACGAGGGTTGTTTCGTGCAATAATCATATCACCAACGTAAAACAAAATTGCAGTGAAGGATTTATGCAATCTCTTGGTGAATAAAGAATGATCAAAAGTGGATTGCATATATCCTTTTGAAATTAATGCAGACGACAATTTTGCAAACCATTGTCTACTAGATTGCTTTAATCCATAGAGAGATTTCAAAAGTTTGCAAACTTGATTAGGTTTGTTAGATGAAATGCCAAGAGGCAATCATATTAGAGTAAAGGCAAGAATTAATGAATAACCTCAATATTATTATTATTGAAAATTAATTGTTTACAAAAAAAAAAATCTGAGTTAAATAGATGGTGAAGGTACACCCATCTAACTAATTGTGAAAACAGACAAACAATTGAGTCCTAATAAGTCTCTAACAACCGAACAATATTTTGATTAAAGACTAACTCAAATTAAGGGACTAAATATTATCTAATAAGCCTAATAGTTAAAATGAAAACGTTAAACTTATTCTTCATTTGGCTACCTCCAAAAACTATTTTTTGCATCAACTTGATAGCAACACAACTTTTATATGGAGACTTAGATAGGGAAGTATATATGGTCGTCCCTCCTACCCTATGCTTAATAGTGTGATTTGTATTCTCAATAAATCAGTCTATGGATTGAAACAAGCTAATAGACAGTGAAATCATTAATTAACAACAACTCTTATAAACCAAGGTTTTCCTCGATCCAAATGTCATTTATGCTTTATTAATTTATTAAACACGATTCTAATTATATCATAATATTCTTGCTTATGGTGATGACCTTCTCCTAGCATGGGATAATCGACATGGAATTGATCAAATTAAACTTATAATATTAGACTCATAATTTAGAATTAAAGATTCTTCCTTGCCTTTGAGATTGATAACAAAGGCATTTCACTATGTCAAAAAAAATATTGTCTTGACCTATTGCAGGAAATAGGACTACTTAGAGTAAAAAAAAGAATTAGTTCAAGCTACTTGTGAATTCCATTGCTTGTTATATCTCCTACAAGACCTTCACATTCCACATCCTTCACAAAAAATTGTGTTATGCAATTCATATTGTTTCAAATCTTATTTTTCACGTACGTATTAAATACATTGAGATTGATTGTCATGTTGTCGGGAAAAACATTAAATTAGACTTCTAATTTTCTATGTTATTTCTATTTCTAGTCTTTATTTTTAAGTCTCATCTTTGTTATCCCAAATTTCATTTTCACAATAAGCCCTCTTATGTCGAGACCTTTTTACATTAGGTAATCTTAGTATTAATCTCTAGGTGATAGGAAATCATCCTTGTTACATTAGGTAATCTTAGTATTAATCTCTAGGTGATAGGAAATCATTAAGACAGTTAACTTTTCTTTTTCTTTCGTAATTTTCTTAGTCATTCCAATATTTAGAATAGGGTTAAATAAGATTTTGGTCTCTATATATATATACCATATTTCGTTTTTAATCATTCTAATTTTTTTTCTTCAAACAATGGTGCCTCAAAAGAATTTCATGAAATTTTTTGAATGATTTTTTACCTACATGTTTAGAACATTATAAGAATTTCTTTCATATTACTTTAGAATTTTTTAACAAGGGAATAGTTAAATATTATTTTTTAAGCTTTTAGCGTTTAAAGACTCATATTTAATTAATCGCTAGTTAAAAATTTCTAAATTTTTGTAGGCGAAATTTTTATAATATACTTAACATGTCTATAAAACATTTAAGGGACCATTGTTTGAAGAAATTTTTAGAAGATTAAAATCGAAAAAACGATATATATATATATATATATATAATATTTAACTCATTAAAATATGATGTATTTTGAGAATTCTTGCTTTCATCTTCTACATTCAATCCAATTGCTTAAGGTTCAACCATTGTTGTTCTGCACAATTTAACAATTTGATCTTTGATATTGCAGCAAAAATGTCATTGGAGAGTCATTGAGAAACTACATTTTTTGTAATAGTATATTTTTTTTTGGTCATAAAATGACATAATTATCACCACACATATAACTGCGAAGTATCAAGTTTGAACGCAAGATATATTGTTCAAATTAACAATATCAATCTTTATCAATTAAATTATAACTTAAAGACTTTACTACGTAAATTAAATAAAACTCTATTGAACAAAAGCAAACACACACACAAAATTCAGTGACGTATTCTGATGCATTAGTGATAAATTATTTACTTTCCGGTCATGCTCTTTAATAAATAATAGTATGAATTATTAGATCAAAGTGATCCAAAAGTGATGAATGATGAGACCATGGTAACAATGAAAGACAAACAGAAGAAAACTTAATTCTACTATTGGATACTTTTGTTTTAGTTGAATCATTCTATTTGTGGGACCAAGTCAAGGCACATATACTCACCTATGTAGCAAATAATAATAAAAATGAAAATTTATCTATATATATAATATTAGAGTAATATTAGCTAAATACATGTAATACTTGTACAAAACACTTTAGTGTAATTAGACAATTGTACAAGACAGCTGCAGGCTTATTATACACCCTACCTATGCATATGATTAGAATTCAATAGTACTGCTAACCAACACTTCGGTGTAAGATTAGCAAACTATAAATATGGTGTTGCGGCACTTAAATAAAGTGATCATGCGTCACTTAAATAACTTTTAATTATGATCATTTATAAATATGATATGGTCAAGATTTAACAATCTCACTCTCTAATTTGATATACTCTTTATATATATATATATATATATATATATAAACCACACATTTACATATTATTTAATCTCGTTCATCGATTTAAAATTAGTCGGTTAATCATAATATTATATCTTCACTAAATAAATTTAAATAATCTTTATCGTTAATTTACACTCGAAAAATCAAAATTAACAAATACATCACACATTTTATAGCTGCATCGAATCCAAATCCGACATAAATTACACTTTAAACTTTTTAGCAAGCTATAGAATAGATATTTCAAAGGATAAAATAATAATAATAATAATAATAATAATAATAATAATAATAATAATAATAATACATATTTCAAAATTCCACATGATTACCATATGTCCTTTCACAGCTACAAGAAATCTTCTTGTGTTCAAGCTGTCACCTTAAAGACTTATAAATTGACAATGAGCCCCACCCAAAAGTTCAATAAATATGCTTTTTCTTTATCTCTCTGGTATGCAATATGTTGTTTAGTTAATGGATATATACCTGATTTCCATCAAATCGCTTCTATGGTAACACATTAATTTAAGTAACTATAATTTTAAAAAATTATATAGATCACTCATTGACCATAGCATATATGACTTAACAGTAGAGCACAGATCACGGGATTTTATTGGATTTAATTCCATAGGTGACAATGCTCTAAATTTCAATGACATGTAGTGCTAACAAACTATGTTCTTTATGCACAATTATGAAAATGCGACACTTATTCTAACTCCCTAATTATCGGTCTTGATGTAAAAGATAAAAGTGAAATACACTATCTCTTATAAATTTTGTTTTGTAATATTAGTTTATTTAATGGATCCATGTATATATTTTCTCTCTGTTCTATAATGATTAATCTCTTTTAAAAAATAATCCTAAAATAAATGATGTTGTCAATTAAAATATTAGTTATTTTTTCGATTCTACCATTCAAATAAATTATTTAACATCACTGTCAAGTTAATTCTCAAAAATCTTACAACAAAAAAAAAAAAATCAAAACTAAAGCTTTACCATAGCACAAGCCCTTAAATTTTTTTCTTTTGTTTTCGTTTTGATCTTCATCCACTAGAGGTGATTTGGATGAATTAAAATGTTGGATATATAAGATAAGTGAATCATTTACTCATTGTTTTAAGATTTTTGGTGGAGATGTGGTGTCAAAGTCTCTTGTGCATCCTAAAATATTTGATCTGTTGTTAATTACGTGCCCTCGAACTCCCGAACAAGTGGTATTAGCATCTGGTTCAGCTTGGTGGGAGAGTAGGAATGAATCCTGGGTGTATGGATCGTTGTATCAAAAGTATGTCTGGCGGTGTAGTTATGAGGCAGGTCCTGTTGGTAATAATTGCGTTCAAGTATAGGATGTGGGAAACTCACACTTGAAGGAGAGATTGTTTGGTTCAAATGTAAGTGGTTAAGTCTCACATTGACTATTAATGAGTTAAATGTTGGTTATACAAGAGTGAAGACCTATATACCTAAAGCCTTAAGGTTTTGGGTGGAGATGTGGTGTCAAAAAATCTCTTATGATCTTGGAGCATTTGGGACGTTGTTGCGAGTTTGTCCACAAATAATTCATATATACTTATAGTGTAAAGAGTTTTTACACTATCAGTCAATAAGTTATTCATTGTGGGAGTATTTTGTATATAGTCAATGTTAGTAATTAGAACTGTTAATATTATTAGTATTTTGTTGTGGGTAGAGATCGAACCCGCAAAATACTTACTACCTCACTCTCTACTTTCTCCACCTCACTCTCTACTTTCTCCACTACAGCCATCAAATCAACCTTATATTCCCTTAAAATATATTAGTTATACAAATTATTATAACCAACTAATTAAATATGTTTAATAAATGTATTTATATTTAGCTACTATTATTTTTTATATGATAACTCAATGAATTTATCAAAATTTGAATGACTAATTATTATATTACTTTCTAACAAACAAAAAAAGTTATTATTATTACTTAGAAAGTATATATGTAAATTTAAAAAACGCCAAAAGATACTATATAGTGATGTCTTGTCTTACCATGTGAAATTAAAGTAGCTAGATTGTGTGAGCTAGACCCCATTTCAAAATTTGTGAGATCTCAAAACACTCTGCCGACGAAATGAACAAATCAAATTAAATGGTCAATATCAAATTTTGCATAGTTTATTTACCATCTAAATTGGGTTGAAGTTAGTTAACTATTACAATGGGTTAAACACTAATTAGACATGTCTTTTTATTTTTTTATTTTTTATAATTAAAAATTTATGTGAGTTGGATTTCGAGAATTAACCAAAGTTAAAAACAGTATTAAGACTCAAAGAGTATTCACTGAGATATATTTGTATATTACTTATGCAATTTGAACCTTCTAGGACATTTCCTATACACATGACATTTGAGCACGAGTTAGCTCCCTATACTTACAACACATTTTATTTGTTTGTTGGCTAAGTGTTTGTGTGGTGTGTTGTGAACTTGTGAGTTTATTAATTAAGAAGGTACTTGTGTCTGCAGATATGAATAAATTTCACATGTTTCTATTTAATGGCTAAGCAACCTTGCATGCATGCCAGCCAAACATATACTATTCAAATCTCAAATCGGAGTAAAAATGAGTGAAAAATAATTGATGTATTTTGATCTAAATTTTAGATTAAATATTTTTTATTTTTGTATTTTTTTTTTTTCGCTGGATGAAGTTCAATATTTATAAAAATTTAAAATAATGGATCCTCTTTAATTGTACTATAAAGTCGGATGCAGAAGATTAAATTAAATTCAAATGAGATCCTCACCTTTTATTTTTAAATAATCACTCAATACTTTAATTGAGAAAAGATGTGTGCATTTAAGGAGAGATCAACCTCTTTTATAGATTGGGGCTATATGAATTGAAGGTCTATTTATAACAGAGAAAAAAAATTAACAATATTTAATATTTTAATTATTAAATTATCTTTCTCTTTTTCTCTCATAAATAAACTTTCAAATATTTGAGAGGTTTTAAATTCACGAATGTTTAAGTATATTTAATATATGTGAGTGCAAAAGTCCAATAAATATTTAGGTTAAAACAAATTTAGAGGTGACATATTTTTAAATATTTTACAATATTTTAATAGAATTATATTTGCATTTAAAGTTTATCTTCAGATTTTAAAAGAGTTAAAATCATTTATTAAATTATTGCATATGAATCTTATAATAAGAAAAAATCCTTCGGTAAATGTCGTGCTAGCTGACTAAACTCATCGTGGTATAAAAGTAGTAAGATTTTTGTTTTCTAAAATCTAAAACAAAGAGTACTTAATTAATTATATGACAAGATATATTATTCTTTTTTTATTTTTTAAAAAAGGATGACAAGATTAAAAAAAACATGGATTATATTTGTCATACACAAAGAACACCCATACAATCTATATAATTGAAATAAAAAATTTATTATTATATAAAATTTATTAATTTGTGATGATATAAATATTTGAATAGATTATACCATATGAACCACCAATAACCAGGTTGCTCTATATGAAGGGATCCAGCAATAATTTTAATAGAGTATTTGTACGGAGGAATATGGTCCTGTAGTACTTGCATAATTTATTTACTCACTTTGTTTGATGTTTTAAATAAATCATTGAATCTAAATGAGGAAAAGGTTGAAATTAAAGAATATATATATTTATCATAGTTCATATATTTGTCTAGGTAAACCAAAGATAGGAGAAACAAAGTGAAAGATACTGTTTGTGTGATTATGTCACATTGCAATTTATAGTTGACAAATGACTTTCATCGAATCCAATGTATAAATGCCACTCACAAGAACTTTTTCTTTGTTGTTATCTAATAAAATAGTTGTATTTCAATAAACTTTAAATCAATACCATGAGGTTGACATTTTTTATCAACAATATTCCACCCTGCATTTATTTTAATTACATATTTTAATCTAAGAGAATAATAGTAAATTAGATATGCCTTTCTTATGCAATATCAGTAACATATTTAAGGCATTTTAAACTCCATTAATTTAATTTGAGACAACAATTTAGTAATTTTTTTTAAAAAAATGATCTTTTATTTAATATTAAGTAGATATTTGATCAATGTCAACAATACTATCCCTTTTTTAAAAAATTCAAAAAATCTATCATCTTTAAACAAAACTCCGAAAATTCATTATAAATTTTTAAAAAATTCATATATTGATCAAATTCATAACTTAAATATTCAAATAAACTTATATATTCATCTCCAATATCAACAAATACATCAAATAAAGAACTCATACTTTAAGATTTGATTCTCAAATCACCAAAATATATCTTCTTTCTTCTTTCTATCATTCACTCACATCAAATGTGAGTTTTTTATTTGATAGACTTGATGTTGTTGTTGGAGATGAAAATATAAGTTTATTTAAAGATTTGAGCTATGAATTTGATGAAAATTTAGATTTTGTTGAAAATGATAATTAATTTCCAGGATTTTCTTAAAAAAAAATTGATAACATTGTTGATATTTTAAGACATAAATGATCATATCGTTATTTAAAATTAAAAAAGAACAATTCAAAAAACAATAAAAGATTGAATTATTACCTAAAATTATAAAGGATTGCAATGGTTTATGCATTATCTTATATATAAGAAAGGACATATCTAGTTCCTATGTCAGGTGTTACATTTTATTTAGTTTTGTTTATATTTTTTAACCGATAGAATAAAATTTTATTTCTTTTTTGAATTTTCATTACTTCAATTTCATAATCCAATTAAAAAAAATTATGATATATATGAAATTCAGATTCAATGCTATCCAGGGATCTTGGGTTAACACATCTAGAACAGTAGTGATCATTTAATCAAGATCGAACTATATATAAAAATACAAATTTTAATTTTATAATCTAAAACTTCAAGTTTCAATATGAATTGACAAAATTCAACATTCACATATATCTTTATTATACGAATGTAAGAAATCTTCAACAGTACAAATTGATGTCCGTTTTTAACTTAGATTATCCATTATTAATTTTTTACCACATTTACCCGATCATTCACATTTTTATGCTGTTGTGAATTTGAAATGACCATATAATTTACATTTCAACCGTACATTTTTAAATCTACTTTACTAAATTAGTGTATAAATCGTTCCATTAAGATGGGACGATTGAGATTTTATAATTGAATAAATACGGTAAAATCTCTGCTATGTAAAAAAAATTAGTACTACAAAAGAGTACACACAGTTTTGAACATTGACATGGTCCCAACAGCTCAAGTGTGTCAGTTTGTCTGTCAGATTAGATCACAACTGACCTCTATTTATTCCTTTCCAATTCCCTTTCCATTTCCACAAACAACACCTTTCAAGGTTCATCATATTCTTCTAACTAAATTCTCTTTCTTACCTTTCTTTCTTTTTCTTTCACTTGTATTAATAATAAGTGCTTTAATTCTTGTAACTAATAATGCTGCATTTATTTATGTAGGAAAAATGTCTCTTCTTGGATTTATTCTTCTTGGAATTTTTCTATACAAAGTTTCACATGTAAAGGGACATGGTGGTCATGTGAGTTGGATTAACGCTCATGCTACTTTCTATGGTGGAAGTGATGCTTCTGGTACAATGGGTATGTATTTATGCTTGCATATATAAATGTAACTAAATTTTTTTATAGTCATCAGAATCGTTTTGTTCTGATTAACTTATTTAAATTTATCTATTAATATAAGCATCTGTAAAACTATTTGAAAGAGATTATAGAAATATGGCTTATAATATATCAATAAGTTGTTCTCATTTTATTTTCATAAGCTCTAAAAGATGGTTAATCGAGATAAACTTATAACTTATATCAAAACAACTTGACTTTATTTTTATTTTATTTTTAAACAGTGCATACATAAGCCCTTATATAATAATCGCTTAATTAAACTGGTTATCCAAACATTTTCGCTCTAAGGTTTTTCATTTGCTTAATAACTTTTCTATATATATAAATTGTGAAAATAACTTATAATATGTCTACAAATTGTTTTTAGCTTATTTCTACAAACTCTATAGTATAATTTATAGAAACAGCATATAATCTATATAAAGATAATTTCACTTTATTTTATCTTTTTTTACAAAATAACTTATATATAAGTACTTATAATATAAGATCTTAATTAAACCGTTTATTTTTTGCTATAAGGTTTATAATTTGGTTGAATTGTAGGTGGAGCTTGTGGATATGGAAACCTATATAGCCAAGGTTATGGAACAAATACAGCAGCATTGAGCACTGCACTTTTCAACAATGGATTAAGCTGTGGTGCATGTTATGAAATTAAATGTGTGAATGATCCACAATGGTGTATTCCTGGTAGCTCCATTGTAGTTACTGCCACTAATTTTTGTCCACCTGGTGGTTGGTGTGACCCTCCAAATCACCATTTTGATCTTTCTCAACCTATTTTTCAACACATTGCTCAATATAAGGCAGGGATTGTGCCTGTTGCTTACAGAAGGTGACTTCACTTTTTCATTTTTATTTCTTTGCTCTATTAATATTTGAATAAATTTGGTTTTGGAAAATTAATTTGGTTTAAATTTAGTTTGACGTAAAATGATTGATGTTTGGATGTATTTTATCCAGAAATAAATTTTGCGTAAAATTGTTTAAATTTTTTAATGTACCGCAAAAATTACTTTATAATAATATTTTAAAAATCGAACCAAATTAGATGGTTCAATCAATTGAACTGTGAACCAATAATGTCTTTGATTTGGTTATTTGTGTTGTTCGACCATGGATTCGTCTTGGTTCGAGCTTTTTAGTTGAACTATGACCTGGAAGTCTTGTTTGGTTTGATGTTTAATTTAGTTTTCAAGTACTTCTAGTCAAATCGAGGTTTGAAGACAATTAATTTTAACTGATACTCACCAAATAAATTTTAAAAGTATTTACCGTAAAACTAAACACATAGTTACTAGTATAGCCTTGAAGTTGATAATTTTATTTTTGATTTTGGCTTTTGTAGGGTAAGATGCAGGAGAAAAGGTGGAATAAGATTCACAATCAATGGTCATTCTTACTTCAATTTAGTACTTGTTACTAATGTTGGAGGTGCTGGTGATGTACATTCTGTGGCCATCAAAGGTTCAAGATCTAGATGGCAAGCCATGTCTAGGAATTGGGGGCAAAATTGGCAAAGTAACTCTTACCTTAATGGACAAAGTCTTTCCTTTGTAGTCACCACAAGTAATAGTCATAGTGTGGTCTCATTCAATGCTGCCCCATCTAGTTGGTCCTTTGGGCAAACCTACACTGGAAGACAATTCAACTATTAAGAAACTTTTTAATCAATGTTTTAAAAATCAAACTAGATGAACCGTCAATCAATACCGTCTACAGTTTGGTTATTTGAAAGTTTTATTGTGGTTTTGTTCTGGTTCAAACTGTTTAAAGTTATTGAACCATGACTCAGGTGTCTTGCTGGTTCGATGTTCGAATAGGTTTTTAAAACATTGACCTATTTTTCAACATTGTTTAGTAATAATAGTAGTTCAATTCTCAAGATTATTACATTTGAAGAATTAAAATGGTAAAGTTGTAGTTGAGTAATGTGTAAATGTATTGTTAGTGTTGGGCTACATAGAAGATTGTTTAGCCCTTTTTATTTATTTATATGTATTTTGATTTTTATATTTGGCAAGCATTTGCAGATGATGTACTGGCTTAATTTATGTTGTGCCTCAGCAAATGGGATAATTGCCATGTTGAGAAAGATTAATGTTAAAGAGATTGTTGAATGTGGATTTGTACTTTAATATTTGGTGAATGAATGTGAAAGATCATATGCTTTTGTTGCATGATAAAAAGGAGGTGCCTAATTTCAGTTGCATTCCTAAAAATGTAATGGACACATGAGTGTGATTCATTTGGCATGTTTGCTCTGTTGTGAACCTAAAGTTATTCTTTTTTATTTGTAACTATCATATGTAATAGAAAATGCTTTGAAAAAAGTGTTACTAAAATTTTTATCATAGAATAATAGATCAAAATAAGATATTACTGTTTAATTACATAAACTATTTCTCCGAGATAACTGAGATTTATTTAAAAATTTACTTCTTTCGACAAATATTTTTTCATCTGCACTGGTGGTTAGAGATCGAATCATCAATCAAATATTTAAGGACCAAGTACCAACCACTTGCACCCACTAGTGATGGTACAATCTTTTGTTAGATCATAGTGTTGGATCAAAATTAGAAATATTTGCTCTTGAACATGACATGTTCAAGGTTCTGGACATATGAGGCGATCACCTAAGAGACCTAATTTTCTAAAACCTAAAAATAAAAACTTATACTCTTATAAGATTGTATGAATTGTTAATTTAAATTAATAAAATAAATTTTAATGCGATGATTTTCTTATATAATTTGTATTCTTCAAGACACCTTAAAATAACTGTTTAATAAGCTCAACAAATTTTATTTTTTTAGCTATATGCTGTCTTAGCTTTTTTTTTTTTAATCTTTTATTCTTATTTTATATTCTTCTTAATCTCTTATAACTTTAATAATTTCTATTGCCCATTACTAAACCATTGTATTCTCATTTTATCTGGATTTCCAAACTTCTCCACTCATCTATACTATTCCCCAGTGAAATATCACTTCTCCTTTTGATTCTTTTTCTACTCTGTTTTCGTGCATATATATTACAACAAACCATAGTTATTATATAGTACTGTTCTCTGCACATGTATTGAATATAAAATCAGCTTTAAAAGTGTCTTCTTGAATCTATGAATGATGAAATTTTCAGCTTAAACTCCAACTAGGCCATGGCAAGCTTCCACACTCAAACAGAGATATTTGAACAATGCCAAATCTAAAAGTTGTAGAATAAAAGGCATTGGACTTATAACAAAAGATCAACTTAGTAATTATAATGATATTACAACAAATAAAATTATACAGAAAAATCTAGTCATCTAAATAAGAATAAGATACTAGTTGAAAATTCAGAATGAAATAAAGACAATATCTATTGCCAAAAACATTTGAAATATTCTACCAAAAGAATAACCTACAAAATTTTGTCAGAAAAAATTGATAAGACAACAATTTAAATTTCATCAGCACTCAACTTGGGAAAGCAAGTTCCTCGACAGCATCCTTCTTACCCCATTGATGAATTTTATCTTGTGTATTGCTTATAAGTGTGCGTTTGTTTTCACAATGACACAACCGTTATTGCGCGTTCAAGCAGAAGCTTCACATAGTAGCTTTAACCCTATCGCATGTTCAACATTTTTTCACCGCAAAAACAAACAGGTGTTAAATTGTGGTTGGTTCTTATGTAACTATGTTTTCAAGTTTGAATAATTGAAGCTTCTTGAATTTCCTGATCTGTTAGTAGCCTAGTAGAATGAACATACTCAGAAACAGAATGAATGTTAATGGACTCCAAGCTAATAGGAATTACAGAAAACTCGGCTCCAATAGCCTTTATAGTTCTCTCTATGAATTCTGATCTTGGTATATGCTCCTTCATTCGACAAACAAAATCCATGTGATCTCTTGTCTGCATCATAGCAATCAAATGTGAGCATCGATCGATAAACAAGTGAAGCAAATAATCTCAACACTATTTGAGTTTGATGATATCTGGAGACAATAATTCACTTCCAAATTGTACACAAATGCACAAGAATCTAGGAATCATAAAGTATATTAACAAATTAATAACTCCAATGTAAAGAAACGAAATATCAAAATATAAACTTACCGATCGATACTTGGGAGCCTTTGCAGGTAACTTGAGATAAGACATGTTCTTGCCCCCATAATCCCATAGAAAAGACGTGTGGTGTATCCACCGGTGCTTGGTTATAGATTGAGCATTTCCACCAAACTTACGATCACCAAACACGTAATCTTTGAGCACAAAGGGAAAAAAAGAATTGGATCAGAAATTCATCACAACATTCATGAAACATAATGAATTTTAAACAAAGATGTGAAATGAAATGAACCAATGGAAGTGCCAAAATAAACTATACAGTATACAAAAGTAGACAGAAATGTAGAATTCCAATTTTTTGTATGCTTTTTTTAAAAAAGTGTTAATGGGGAAGATAGGAAGAGATTTATCACCATTGAAATAAGAACAACTCTGCACTAAAAAAATTATGTGTTCATATAAAACAAAATATGAATGGTCCTAGAAATATTGTAAAAAGATCTTGAATCAAGACTCAATCAATATACCATTTTCACAGAGATGGAAATCGGCAAGCCCTTCAAAAACTTTACTGTACAGTAGGCCACTCCACGACATAATGGGACGGGGAAAGGGTTGAACATTTGGAACAGCATCTTTATTGCATATCAGCGTAACGAATATAGTGTCACAGTCAACAACAACAGTTCCTCCCCCAGTAAACCTTCTGATGACGGGTATATGATCTCTCAACACAGACTTGACTTCAACAAGTTCTGAAAGTTTCCTATGTAAAATATTCCACATTGAGAGGGAGGGAATGAAGGAGGCATTACTTACATATAAAGAAAATAAACAAGTGGCCTCTAGAATGTAACATTCATTTCCTAGATACAATTATTATCTAAATAATCTTGGGTATTTTTCATACTTGGGAATGCTGGGGAATGCAGCATTCCCAAAAGCCAGAAGTGATTTCAGGAAAATGGCCAAGATAATTACGACTTTAAGTTCAATGAACCAAGCTTATTAATAAAAAAATAAAAAATGTTTCTAAGAACTTAAGTCTCAAATGGATTCATAGCAAGTCAACCACTAGGGCATTCCCCAAAATAAAACACGATTACACAAACTCAGTTGTCATTAGTAATTTATACATCCATTTTCAAGTTTAACAAACAGCAATATGGTACAAAATCAGGAAAAAGATTAGACTATAGGACAGAAATCAACATTTCATTCTTTTCAGTTTTCACATGTGCACTAGATTCTTAAGACTCCGTATCAATGTTGTCATTTTTGTTCAAATTTCGCTACACAGCAATGCTATAGCACCACCATAGCCATGATTCTAAACTGTGTCCACAATACAAAGGTTTTCAATGCCTCCGCAATGGCATCACAACTGCAATTGCAGCTTCATTTGCCACAATATCAAGGACCACAGTGTAACCACAACTACAATATAGAATAATGCTATAGTGGCTATTTGACACTATTTTGTACTAAAACAGCATATCCCAGAACAATAGTAATTTGTTCAAATTTCACCACGCCACAACACTATAGCTATAGTGCCGCTATAGCCACTAATTAACAACACTGCTCTAGAGGACTATTTCATGGAATCATACAAACAAATTGAAAGAAAAACATATGATAAAGAAATATTAGTAAAACAAAATTGGATTGTGATTCTTAAACAGAACAACATATTTTCAAAGAAATAAAGAAAGTACCCAGATAAGCCCATTACAATAGCAGGGGAATTGGTTCCATCATTAATAAGACACCAATTATCTGAACTTGTTCTAAGTAACCGTTCTTCTAAATGCAATTGCTCCAAAATTGGCATTCCTCTTAACCTAACAAGTTTCATCAATGGAATTCCCGCTTCTCTCGCTTTCCCCAACATAGTCATAATTATTCAACGCTTTTTTCTTCTGCAATTGAATTAATTAAAATCATTAGATAAATTATTATTAGTGAAAAAAGATGAAGTTTTCTATCGTTATAAAAAGCTATGTTGTTAATTGAGGAATCGCGGTGCGAAGTGGATATTTGATGCGACGTGATTCTTATTGTTAGAGGTGGCTATCGCAGCCGCAAGTTGTGCTAATGGAGAGGGGAAAGAAAACCTGATTATAGCGGCGGCCGACGATGAACTCTGGATGCGTTTTCCGGCCAGTTGAGTTCAGTCTGCGACAGGATTTTTTTAAGGAACAGCTCAGTTTGTAAAAATAATAATAATAATAATAATCTTTTTTTTAAAAAAAAATTATATAATATTTTTCTCTTCCAGGTGTATCTTTCATTTTTTTGAGAAAAAAATTATATCGTTTACACTATTTTAATTGCAATTTTATTTTATTTTACCGATGAAATAACTTATTTTTATTCAAATAATTATATATAAATTTGCAATTTCTATTGTCATTATTGTAAAACCTAATAACAATAATGTCAAAATAAATACTATAAAATTTTTGATTCACTAAGAAATGTTTTAATGGTCAATTTTTTGAATTAATAAATTATCATTTTTTAGTTTTTTGATAAAAAAAATATAAATTTTTTATTCTTTTATCAAAAGAATGAATGTTCTTTGACTTTATCTTTCTATCGTATATATGACTTTTACTATAATTTAGTGATTTAATTCAAATAATTTTAATTAATATTCAATAAAATTTAAGTTTGAATTTTAATTTAAATAATTTTTTATTAAAATTTATTTATCTCTCAATTAATCTATAAATTATTAAAAATCTTTTTCTTAAAAATCATATGGTTAAACCTAAAAAATGTATCACTTTCAATATGATTGTTATTGATATTTTAAAAACAATTAAATGCATTCAAGTAGTATTTTGATTGTGGATCTTGGTTTATGGCCTCTACAATTGAATTCAAATGTGGCTCTCAACCTAACTCTTATAAAAATATTTATAGTGATCCACATCTTTGAGAATTATCTATAATGAATATTAAATGAATATTTAATGAAATGAGATTGATTTCATCTTTTTTTTCGAACAAAAGAACTCTGTCATCAAGAAAAGTCTAGAAATTTAAAAAAAAAAAAAACACACGAAGCATCTGCCAATAAAGCATGAGAAACTAAAGCAGAAGAAAAATAAAAAATTTAAAGATTATTGTTCAAACTCAAACCATATTTTGCTAACACATTAACATCCTAATTAGTTTATTTAAAAACACAACTCAAAATGAGATCAATTGAATCATCATACACATGGTGAATAAAATCCACAAGAAAACAAATTAAATAGGTGTTACATCTGAATAGCAGTGCTAAAATTGTTGAGACAAAATCTCTCTCAAATGATTTTAATGATAACAAAATTACTTAAGAGATTATGATTGTGTTTTATGACTAATTTGTGCTCTTGAGTGGATTTATAGTAGAAAACAGATTACTCATCATAAAGACTAAAAGGAAGAAAATCTGACTCAATATCACCATGTTTGCAAACTGGAGGATGGGATGAATCTGTTAGAGGATGACCTCCTAAATGCACAATATTCATTAAGCACAGTAACCATGATTTTTAATCATGCTAAGAAGTCAAAACAGTAACCAAGAATGACCAAATAAAGCACATTATTCAAAGAGGTCAAAAAACAAATTTGAACTAGTACGAGGATGGGTAATACTAGGTGAGAGGACGGCTAGTACTAGGTAAAAGGTTGGACAAATCATCACATCATTCTCCAAAAGTTGAAATCAACCTAGTATTATAACTTTCAGACGACTGTAGCTCACATAGTCAAAGAAATAACCTTACATGTCTTGGAGAAAGAAAAAGTGAAAAGGACTACAAAGGACCAAGTACCTAGGAAGTTTGAACCTCATGGCCGAGGATGGACTACATCTGTCCAAGACAGCTGGATGGCAGTTTTGTAAATTCAGCTGAAAGACCATTGGACTTTTTGATCAAGTCCCCAACGGTCATAAAGATGTTTGACACATGGAAGAGCACTACAAGGACTCTATAAAAGGCAGCAAGCTCTTCATCATCAAACACACAACAATATTGCAGAAAAAGATCAAGAATCTTAAATTTATCATAAGCAATATACGTCCTCTCCTTATACTTTCTACATTCATACACTAGATCTTTGAAATATCTTTTTAGAAAGTGTTTAAGTAAAGAGAAAGAAATCATACTCATATCACTCTGTAATTTTCAAGTGAGTTGTACTTGAAAATATTTGAAACTTGTAAGGAACAAGGTTGCAAGCTTGGTGAAGCTTAAGAATACACAAAGTGTAATCATCCTCTGCGAGAGGTTGATCTGATTGATCATTAGTGAAATCTCACAAGTGTGTGAGGACTGGACGTAGTCATCTTTGGGTGAACCAGTATAAAAGTTGTGTGTGTCTCTCTTTATACTCTCCTTGCATTTATTTTGTTCTTATTTAAAGGTTTGAATTTTTGTCCTCATGTTCACATCCTCTCAGAGAGGTCAGTAATTCAAAAAACTCTTTAAAACATTTTTAAATGCCAAAATCCCTATTCAACCCCCTTTCTAGTGATATTTAGCTCCATAAAAAAATAGAGTAAAATCTTATGCATTTGGAAACCGTCTCGAAACATAGATCAGTGTATAAAAACCACTCGAAACATAAATAATAATTGATGACACTCCTCATGTATGTATTCACGAGTGAATACGCTACTTCGTTCTTCAATATGTAACCATCGATCAATTTAGCCCTTGAATTTATTGAAATAGCAAAAACGTCCCTCAATTTACATATGTCTCTCTGTCAATTCAGTATGTTAAATACACTGACATGAAAAATTAGATGCATATACGGCAATGCATGTCGTTCGCCACGTACTAAGGAACCAAAAACTCAATCTTCTACCTTTTCCATCTTCAACTTCACTCACAACCCTAAAAATCCAAAAATCTTAAAACTAGTAGCATAAATAAACAAATAAAATCTCTTACAGATTCATAGTTTCATAATTTGTATTTTCTAAAGAAGCTCAAATCAATCAAACAAATCGAATTTCTCACATAAATGGGTTTCTCTTCAAAATCACTGTCCTTAATCGCTTTTGTGGTTATTCTTCTGCATAGCTCAACAAGTCTAGTGTTTTTAGACTAGCTAAAAGAATGATATTGCCAAATTTGATCTCAAGAACATTGGTCCAATTATTTGGACTAGGTTCACTTATATGTTTAATTCTCTCATTGAAAATATGTGTAGACATTGAAGGATCGGTTGAAAAATCAAAACTTTGCAACATTACATCACTATTGTGGTTCCTAAGCAAAACCAAATTTCCATTGTCTTGCAATACCATTGTAAAAATCGTTTAGTATTGGTGTTTGAAAAGAGTTCCATCAATTTATTTATTAAGGCACAGGAATAAAATGGGTTAGCAGTTGGGGTTTTTGTCAAAGACAAAATCAAAACATTTTTTATTTTTATCAAAGACCAAATCATCATATTTAGAAATAGGTTGTGCTCTATATAACATTTAGAGAATGAACCAAAGAAGCAAATGATTTGGGGGTTGGGTTTTTTGTTTTTGGGTTAAGAGTCATTCTTGAATTTTTACAATTCAAAATATTTTCTATATCAAATTAGTCTCTACATAGGACAAAGTAGCATATTCACTCGTGAATTAACCTATGAATTAACGATATTCCTAGTTTATTTTAATGAGAAAATAAACTTTTTCATAAAGGGAAAAATAAGTTTATCTTGTCTTGTCAAAAAAATAAGTTTTATTATTTTCCTCCTTAACCACAAGATACTCACACAACTATAAGGTCTTTGGTGGAAATTTGGGACATGATGTCCAACCTAAAAATACCGTTATTTGTTGGTTCTAAATCCCTCCCACTTTTTATATTTCAAGGTTCAAATTCTCCCCATTATTTCCTACTTGTGTTGGTTTTTTTTCATATATATAAAAAAAGGCCTTCAATTACTCGATAAAAGAAAGCTGGGAGGTGGAATATTCAGCATCATACATTAGAAGAGATTGTAAATATGGAGCAATTTGTTCAACAATAGTAACTTTAAAGAAATCAAAAAAACCACATTGTGCAAGCATGTGTGCACATTTTTTCGTTTCCCTAAACAAAAAAGAGATGAAAGTAGACCACGTCGAATTCCTAAACATATAGAAGATGCCTTTAAGGAAAAGAAGCAAAGGAGTGTAGTTGGTATGCCATTTTCTGACCATATTGTAAAGAGATATAAAGTCAGTATCAAACGTAATTTTTTGAATGCGTGGATCTCAAGCTAGCATAATGCCGCAACATAAATCCCACATCTCGGAAAAAATAGAACTTCTAGAGCAAACTTTATAAAAAAAATCCTTTAATGAAACATCCATTATGGTCACGAATTAAACCACCACAAGTTGAAGCTCCATTGCTAGTAGAATGAGCTTAATCAATATTCATCTTGAATTCACCCACCGAAGGCTTGATCCATACTAGAGGAGAAGGTGGATTGGCGTTAGCTAGTTGTTGACGATAAAGAGAATTGTGGATTAAGTCCACTTGGTTGATGATGTGGTACCAAATATCCTTTTTCCAAAATAGTATGCTAGGAGAAGATAAGCGAGTTACGATCTTTCCAAAGAAGATTGACCGCAACACAAAAAACGAGAAACCAAGGCCAAGAAGTCACACCAATATTTGGGGTAGATAAATTCCACCTGATCCAAGCAAAAGTTCCCAAGTTGAAAAACTTACTCCAGAGTTAGAGGTCCTATTTTATAACTTTGTACCAAAATGGTTTGACAATGTCACAATCCCAAATCACATGCATAAGAGTTTCCAAAGCAAGATTACAACGGGGGCATATATCATTGACGGACATACCTCAATGACATCGTTCCACATTTGTGAGCAACTTTCCATGAGCCATTTTCCAAATAGTAGTGCGCATTCTTGTCGAACCTTTCCAGTTCCAAAGTTCTTTGAAGATAGTGATGCTTGGTTGTGCTTGTTGGTCGTTGAAAAACACATCGTAAGCAACTTTAATGCTGAAGTCCTTGCAGTTGCTAGTAACCAATAAGCAAAATCAAAGTGACCACATAAGGGCATTTGAATTTGGCGAATGTTGTCTGTGATAGATGTAAGGAGAAGCTCGTCCAGCTTGGTCCAATTCTTGTTGTCATCTATGCTATAATCTACAACAGATAAATTCTTTTCACCAATAGGAATCACATGAGAAATGTTAGAGGCTAACTTATGGCAATTGGGGATCCAATTGTCTTTCCAAAATTTAGTATCATATATGTCACGAATAATCCACTGAATGATGTTATCCACTTAGCGCCAAACTTTTCAGATAGATCTCCAAGTTTGAGAGGCGACGTTGTTGCTTATCATGCGGGGAGTATTTGTCATGCCACACTTATACTTCGCACCAATGATTTCCTCCCAAAGTTTATTCTTCTCTACCACCACTTGTCAAGCGAGCTTGAACATATAAGCTTTATTTAGCACGTGGAGGTTCTTGAAGCCAAGACCACCTTCATTTTTTGGTTTGCAAGTCACCCCAAGAAATAAGGTGACATCTCCTATGCTATTCAGTGCTACCCCATATGAAATTGCGACAGTGTATTTTAGCTTCCTCACAAATAGATGTTGGTATTTCCACAGTTTGTAAAGCAAATCCCATAATGCTAGCAAGGGGAAACTGGGGCAAAGTAATCCTACCTGCAAAAGAAAAAGAATCAACTTCCCAATTAGTAAGTTTATATTTTATCCGATCGAGAATAAAGGGGAAAAATTGTTTATTAACACTTTTAAGAAGCATAGGCACTCAAAGATAATGTCCAAGATTATGAGTTTGATCAATTCCCAAAATGTTGCTTATGTTATCGGTCGAGACCATGTATATCAAGAATAAAGGAAAAGGATTGTTTATTGCTTACGTAAATTGTAAATAATAGTAAGAAAACTTAAATCATGTATCCTTACTTGATCTATTTTCACGTAGGAAATGCAATTTAAGAAATTATAGACGATACACACATACAATTCATGTACACCTACGTGAATTGAGTTCACGTCTGCAATGAAATTTAAGTATTTAGAGGCAATATATGAACTCAGTTCACGTAAATGTTACGTCAATTTAGCAATACCTTCGTGATTTGAGTTCATGTAGTTTGTCTGAATTCAATTCACTTAGTTTAAAGAATTAGACAAATAAAGAAGGGGCATTTTGGATATGTCAATTTTATGAAAAATTTATAGAGTGTGGGTAGCAAAATTGAAGAATGAATAGTTTCCTGGAGGATTAAAATGTTATCCATAATGGACCTCTCAGGAATAAAGCTACTTTGGTTTTGTGAAATAATGTAGGGCGTGATAGTACAGAGTCTCTACGCCGCAATTGTCGATATAATTTTGTAGCTGACATTGTAAAGAGCAATAGGATAAAATTGGTTCACCTTTGATGGAGCATTAATCTTGGGAATAAGGGTAATGGGGGTATGATTAATGTCACTGATCTTGTTGGGGTTGATAAAACAGTCTTGGATCAAATTACAAATAGAGCAACCCAAAGTATCCCAATTTATTTTGAATAAAATAAGATGGAAGTTGTTTGGACCAAGGGCTTTATAGTTACCCATACTAAAAAGGGCTTTGTGGACCTCACCATCCAACACCATACTCATTAGCTTGGTCATGTCATAGGGGTCAATACTCGGATAGCTCGTGATAGTAACAAAATCATACCTAAATTGGATAGAAGAGAGATAGAGACTTTGACAATAATTAGAAACCATCTCCTTAAGCTCCTCATCAAATATCCAAGAGTCGTCGTCTTTTTGAAGAGTAACAATTTTATTATGGCGTCGTCTCTTCAAAGTCAACATATGGAAGAATCTGGTATTGAGGTCACCCTAATTAACCCAATTGCACCAAGCTTGTTGGAATCGATAATTCTCCTTGTGTTGGTTTAGGGTTTAGTAGTATTTGGTTTTTAAATATTGAATATAAAAGGTAACCATTAAGTTTTGTTAAGAGACAAGTCAACTGTGTTGCACACTCCTTAGCAAAGCATCACGTCTCTATGTTATTCTCAGTATTTTTGATTACATACCACATGCATTGAGACTATTATTTTAAAGGTATAATTGCTCCCGCGGTCCATTAACTTAATTTCAGGTCCTTTATCTTTTTTTTTTTTTCGATTTAGTCTTTTATTTAATTTTAAGTAACAATTTGATCCTTTATGTCTTAAAATGTCAACAATGTTATCATTTTTTTACAAAAATTGATCAAAATTTTCAAACAAAACCCATAAAATTAATTATCATCTTCAATATAATGCAAATTTCATCAAATTCATAACTCAAATCTTCAAATAAACTCATATTTTCATTCTTTATTTGATGTTGTTGAAGATAGAAATATGAATTTATTTGAATATTTGAGTTATGCATTTGATGAATATATGAATTTTGTTGAAATTGGTTATGAATTTTATGAGTTTTGTTTGAAGATTTAGATGAATTTTATAAGTTTCTATAAAAAAGGATAACATTGTTGACATTTTAAGATATAAATGATCAAATTATTACTTAAAATTAAATAAAGGTTTAAATATGTCTTTAGTCCTTGCAATTATAATATTTTTTGATTTTGGTCATTGTAAGTTTTTTTGTTTGATTTACATCCCTACAAATATAGTTTTATTTTAAAATAGTCCTTCCGTCAAATTTCTGTTACAAAAACACTAACAACGTTAATATGTTTTTGGTTCCACCAAGTGTTTGTTAGAATGTGTAAGAGAAGTCCTCCTCATTCAACATATAAACAACAACAATTTGAAGTAAACAATTTGTTGTTATGTACCCGATACCATACCAATATCACGCAACATAGATTTACAAGCATTTCCCACAACAAAAACATTTTTTTTAAAAAACAATTCATATTAGGATCAACATTGCGGTAAAAAACAATTCAGAAACATATCAGGCATTGCATGTGATGTCAACCATTAACCAACCCTTTTATTCTTTTTCTTCCACAGATGAAAAGAAACACACTCATTTGGATAACATCATCAACCCTTATCCTCCAAAGTTAGATATAAATAAAATAAATAAACATGAGCAACAATTAAAATTGCAAAACAAATACAGTAGCAGCAAAGGAAAATTCAGAATCCGAAAAATTAAAGGTTTAATAAAAGCATAAAAACCAAAACTTGAATCCAAATTGTGCATCCAATTGAAGCAAAAACGAAATCCCAGAAACCAATAAACAAAAATTTGACGGTGTTAGTGTTTTTGTAAGGGTGTTTTGACGGAAGGACTATTTTAAAATGAAACTATATTTACAAGGATATAAACCAAACAAAAAAACTTACGAGTACCAAAATAAAAAAATATTATAATTGCAAGGACCAAAGACATATTTAAACCTTAAATAAAAGATAAAATCAAGAAAAAAAATAAAAAATAATGGTTTAAATATGTTTTTGATCCCTGTAAATATAACCTTTTTTGATTTTGGTCCTCGTAATATTTTGAGGAATGTACCAGGCACCCCCCCTCCTATACCTCCCACCCCCCATTTGAAAGGAAAAGACTAAATTGCCCTTTTTACCAACTATAAAATAACAAAAAAATTTACCATTCCACACCCTCCAATCGAAAGTTACAAAAAATTTCATAATTTTCAAATATTTGATAGTTTCGAAATAAAAAAAGTAAGATTTATTGAATAGTTCAAAACTTTGGTTAAATGAAAGTTTCGAAATTATGTTTTCCAGTTATTTTCGGAACTTTGGTTAAACATGAAATCTTCGAAATGAAACATTGGTTGAACTTGAAATATTCGGAACTTTGGTTAAACACAAAACCTTCGAAATGTATATATCCAGATTTTTTCAAGATTCTCGAAACTTTGGTTGAACTTGAAAGTTTCGAAATGCATTTATTCGAAACTTTCAAATGTTCGAAATGTATATATCCAGATTTTTCAAGATCTTCGAAACTTTGGTTGAACTTGAAAGTTTCGAAATGCATTTTTTCGAAACTTTCAAATGTTCGAAATGTAAACTTTCGAAAGTTTCATTAATTCGAAGCTGAATGTATGTTTCGAAACTTTCATTTCTAGGGAAAGTTCTGAAATGTATTTTGTTTTTTTTAATATTATTTTTTTTAGGGTTTAATTTTTTTTAACATTATTAATATTATTATTAATTAAATTTTTTAATCTTTTTGAAATTAGGTATGAGTAGAGTTGAAGTTCCAGCTTCAACAACAATTATTGATTCTACAGCAAAATTCACCACTGATCAGGTATTGTTATTGATAATCCACCACCGATCAAATTTTGATTATAGATATATATTTGATGTTATATTTAACACATATGTTGTAGGTATTTCCCTCTCGAGAAGCTGTATTTGAATGGGCAAAAAACGTTGGAAGGAAAAATGGAATCTTAATTGTTATCATTCGATCAGACAAAGCAACCGGAAAGAGGGGAGGAAAAGACAAATTAATTTTGGGATGCGAAAGAGGCGGAAGATATAAATCTAAATAAAAAACAACAGTAACTTGTTCTCACAAGGAAAACTGTCCGTTTAAGCTCAGATGTATACCGTTGAGTATTGGTGAAGGATGGAAAATTAGTGTTCGTTGTGGAACACATAATCATGATTTAGCGGATGCTTTAACCGGTCATTCATATTTGGGGAGTTTAAATGAAGAAGAGAGAAAATTTGTCAATGACATGACAAAGTATAAGTTTGCACCAAGATTCATTTTGAATGCTTTGAAAGAGAGAAATAAAGCTAATCTCTCAATTCCCAGTCAAATATACAAAGCAAGGAGTAGTTATCGAGCTTCGTTGAGAGGCTCGTACACAGAAATGCAGCATCTGTTGAAGTTAGTAGAACAAGAAAATTATGTGCATTGGACAAGAAGACGGGAGAATTCAGATGTTTTGAGAGATATATTTTGGACGCATCCTGATTGCATAAAGATGTTAAACACGTTTCATTTTGTTTTGATATGTGATAGCACATACAAAACAAATAGATATCGGTTACTGTTACTTGAAATTGTCGGTATCACATCTACTAGTTTGTCATTTTCTGTTGGGTTTGCATACTTGGAACAAGAGCGACAAGATAACTTTATCTGGGCATTTGAAAAGGTAAGACAGTTGTTCGTATCTGAGACTTTAATTTCTAAAGTTATTGTGACTGATAGAGATCTTGCCTGGATGAATGCTATTAGAGTTGTGTTTCCTACTTCAATTCATTTGCTATGTCGTTTTCATATTGATAAAAATGTTGGGGCAAGACGCAAACAATATGTGAAAAAAGATAGACAAGACGAAGTAATGGATTTATGGAACAAAATTGTATATTCGACTAGTGTGGAGATGATCATCATTTGCAACACTTTGAGCTAGTGTGTGCCGACATTATCCTTTTTGTTGATTATGTGAAAGATTCTTGGTTGACACCTTACAAAGAAAGATTTGTCACGGCTTGGACCAATAGAGTGATGCATCTGGGGAACACAACATCTAACAGGTATTTTTAAACTATGATTTGTATTGTTTTAGAAAATATGATTTACTAATTTATGTGATTTGTTTTAATTTGTGTTATTTAATTTTTTTGTAGAGTTGAGTCTGCTCATTGGAGATTGAAAAACATGTTGCAAACTAGTTTTGGTGATTTGTGTAAAAGTTGAGAGGCTGTGAATATGATGTTGAAGAACCAAGTATGTATCATTAAATCGTCATTTCACAAAACCATCAAAGATGTTGAGCACGGGTATAATTCACCATTTTTTCAAAGTCTACATCACTGTGTATCAAGGAAAGTCATGAAAGAAATTGACAAACAGTTACAGAGAGTGAAGATTGTAGGTACTGACAAAACAAAGTGTGGTTGCTCAATCAGAACAACTCATGGATTACCATGTGCTTGTGAGTTGGCAAAGTTGCAGATATCTGGTAATGTTATCCCGATAGATAACATTCATGTATTTTGGAGAAGTTTAAGCATTGAGCATGAATTGAAGGCTGAAGAATCTTTATCAGATTATGACTTTTCAGAAGAGTTGGAAGCAATGAAAGCGTATATGAAGAAACAAGATATTGTTGGTCAAAGGATATTCAGGGAAAAGGTGCGTGAAGTTGTATTTCCACATACAACATCAATACTTGTACCACCTGAGAAGGTGAGAACCAAGGGAGCTAGTAAAAGAAAAAAAGATTTTGATACTCCTCGTGATCCTTCATATTGGGAGTATGTTGATGCATCTCAACGTTCTGCAAATCAATCAGCACAGTGTTCTGCTAGTCAACCATCTCAACGTTCTGCAAATCAATCAGCACAGTGTTCTGCTAGTCAACCATCTCAACGTTCTGCAAATCAATCAGCACAGTGTTCTGCTAGGCAAACATCTCATATCATACATTTTCCTAGTTTTATACATCAGTATATTGAGGAGATAATAGATGTTGTGCCTGATGGAAATTGTGGGTTTCGCGCAATTGCGGCATTGTTAGGTCATACTGAAGAATCTTGGCCTTTAATTCGAACACAATTGGAAAAAGAGATCCATCTACATCAAGACCTTTATGCCAATGTGTTCGATGACAGTATTGAATCAGTGCGGAACTCATTGAAAATTTCAAGATTGGGTGCTCAAGGAAAAGATAAGTGGATGACTATACCAGATTTGGGTTACGTGATAGCAACACTATATAATGTCATATTAGTTTCGTTGTCTCGTAATCT
>JBBPBQ010020321.1:50674377-50716219 GCA_037974755.1 Cicer yamashitae
AATTTTAATTTTAATTAATAATATTATAATTAAAATAAAATTAATATAATATTAACTACAATTATATTAGTATAAAATGATGATTAACATAAATCTATCACCTAATATATATTTTATTTATTTTAAGTTATAATGAAAAAAATCTAAAGCGTAAAAAGAGATTTTAATCAAAATTATAAAGCTTAAATCTAAAGTTATTTTAATCATTATTTTATACTAATATAATTAATTTAATAATAATTAAATAAAACAGAAGATTTTAGTGATTTTTTTGAAATAGAAAATGAAAATTAATTTAATAATAATAAATAAATAAAACAGAAAATTAATAAATTTTAAATTATTGAAGTGAAAATATTTTAAACATTACTTAGCATAAGTTTATTATTAATAAAGGTCAATTTGTATGTTATTTTATATTTAAGGAGATTTTTGAGTATTGCAGGGATGAAATTCAAAAAAATATTTTTCAGGGACTAAAACTGAAAAGTGTTATATTTACAGGGAGCAAAAACTGTTTCTCTTTGTCAGTTAACGTTTTTGTAATGTCCACTTAACGTCAATGATCAAAAATAATTTTTTTTGATATTACAGGGTTGTAAATTAAAAAAAAATTACAAATAACCAAAATAAAAAAAAAGTTATATTTACAGAGAATAAAAACATATTTAAACCATAAATAATTGAAGTGTTACTTAAAAACAAAAGATTACCTAAAAACACCGCATGGAATTTACATATAAAAAGGACCCTACTGAAGCTGAAATCTAAGTACGAAAAAACAAATTACTCATTGGAAAAATTTGTCAAACACACCTTGCGCTCAATACAAATTTCTTTTTCTATGGCGTTTAAATCTAAAAATGCAGTATATATCCACTCATTTTAATAACTGAAACAGTACTAACAAAGTATCAGAGCTATGTTGGCTTTATATTCCAAACATCTTCCATCCCTTGAAGAACTCTTCAAGCTCTTAAAACTCTCTGCTGATGCTAAATTTCTAAACTTTGGCAAAACCATCCATGCCCAGTTCCTAATTTGCAACCAATCTTCACACCAAAACCAATCCCACATCATTCAACTCAATTCCCTCATCAATCTCTATGTAAAATGTTCCCAACTCCGTCTCGCACGTTACCTGTTCGACGAACTGCCCCTAAGAGATGTCGTTTCTTGGAATGCTTTAATGTGTGGTTATTTGCATAGTGGTGAACACTATGAAGTCATTTCCCTCTTCAAAAAAATGGTTTCATCGTTTGAAAAGGTTTGCCCCAATGAGTATGTTTTTACCACTTTTATTTCGACTTGTGCTAATAGTGGGAGAGTTTTCGAAGGGATGCAGTGTCATGGGTTTTTGTTCAAGTTTGGGTTTGCTTGTCATCACTACGTGAAAAGTGCACTTGTTCATATGTATTCAAAGTGTTTTCATGTTGACTTAGCATTGCAGGTTTTGGATATTGTATCTGTTGGTAGTGGTGAACATGGTGGTAATAATGACGCCTTTTGTTATAACTCTGTGTTGAATGTAGGGGTGTGCAAAAAATGTAGTTAACTGGACTATATTCATAAACTGGATTGCACTGCACCAAAAAAATCCAAACCAATTAAATGGTTTATGAACTACACCATAAATTTTAAAAAGTCCAGTTAACTAAACTTTTTTTAAAAAACCGGTTTGAACCACTTTCAAACTTTTTTGTATACAATATCATAAAATTATTTTTTTCACTGAACACATCAAAAAACTAAACCCTAATCCCAAAATTCAAAATGGTTGAACCCTAGCCCCAAATCAATTTGTCCTCTGCTCTCTTCCTCCTACTCTCTCCGGCGGTTATCAAGTTCTTTTTTCACCAACATTGTAAAAAAAGTTTGATTATGGTCAAGAAAATGTTTACTTCATTTGATCAGCCAACTATCACAGTCACTTATGAGAATATGCAACTACAGTTACAATCATCATTCCACTCTAGAAAGTGTCAAAACTGTAATATATTAGCCAAAGTTGTTCTTCCATATGAACACTACATATTGAAAAGGTTTCCATACAAACGAGTGGTTTGCGATAATGTTACATATGTTAGTGTCATGGGACTTTGTGGTCAGATTAGAGATTTGCGATCCGGTTTGCAAGTTCATGTGCGGTTATTGAGAGGCGGTTCATTGTTTGATGTTTGATGTATTTGTTGGTAGCATGTTGATAGACATGTATGGAAAATGTGGCGAGGTTTTGAGTGCAAAGAAAGTTTTTGATGGCTTGCAAAATCGGAATGTGGTAGTATGGACAGCCCTCATGACTGCTTACTTGGAGAATGGTGATTTCGAGGAGAGTTTGAATCTGCTTACGTGTATGGATCGAGAAGGTACTGTGATGACCAATGAATACACTTTTGCAGTTTTGCTTAATGCTTGTCCAGGTATAGCGGCACTCAAACACGGTGATCTATTGCATGCTCGGGTTGAGAAGTTAGGTTTTAAGAATCATGTCATTGTAAGGAATGCTTTGATAAATATGTATTCCAAGAGTGGCAGTATTGATTCTTCATATGATGTATTTTTTGATATGAAGAATCGAGATATTACCACTTGGAACACTATGATATGTGGGTATTCACATCATGGACTTGGTAAACAAGCTTTACTAGTGTTTCAAGACATGGTGTCTGCTGGAGAATGTCCGAACCATGTAACCTTTGTCGGGGTTCTATCTGCATGTGCTCATTTGGCCCTTGTACAACAAGGGTTTTACTATTTGAATCAAGTGATGAAACGTTTTAAGATCAAGCTGGGATTGGAGCACTACACGTGCATGGTTGCGCTTTTATGCAGAGATGGTCTTGCTTGAAGAGGCCGAGAACTTCATGAAGACAACACAAGTGAAATGGGATGTTGTTGCCTGGCGCGTTTTGCTTAACGCTTGCAATGTTCGTCGAAATTATAGCTTGGGGAAGCAAATTGCAGAAACTATTTTACAGATGGACCCTCGTGATGTTGGGACGTATACATTGCTATCGAATATGTATGCCAAGGCAAGTAGTTGGGACGGTGTCTCGACTATTAGGAAAATGATGAGGGAAAGAAATGTTAAGAAGGAACCTGGAGTAAGTTGGCTTGAGATTAGAAATGTTGTCCATGTGTTTGCTTCAGAGGGAAGCAATCATCCAGAGTCTATTCAAATTTACAAGAGGATTCAACTATTGCTGGAAATGATTAAGCCACTTGGATATGTGCCGTATATCGAAGCTGTGCTGCATGGCGTGGAAGACGAACAGAAGGAAAGTTATCTTAATTATCACAGCGAGAAGATGGCTGTAGCATATGGCCTCATGAAAATACCTTCTCCAGCACCGATCCGCATAATTAAAAACCTTAGGATTTGCGATGATTGTCATACTGTTGTAAAACTAATATCAAAGGTCACAAACAGCCTGATAATTGTTCGAGATGCTAGCCGGTTCCATCATTTTTGCGGCGGGACCTGTACTTGTGCCGACCACTGGTAGCATTTTCACAAGTTGTACGGTCATGACTTTTTGAGTTGACCAATTAGCAATGCATGCACTAGAACTTAAGAATATCAAGCATAGTCCAATGTTGTTAAATAGCAGCTATAGCACTATAGCATGGCGGAATTTCATAAGATCACTATTATTTAGTGATACGGTATTTATTACAAAAGGATGTCAAATAGCAACTATAGAAGTAATATAGCACTATTGCATAGCGGAATTTAAATAAACCACTATTTTCTTGAAAACACTGGCAGAATGTACATTCAACATGGATTACACTTATTTAAATTTCAAGGGATTTTGTCCATGATTTAGGAGTTCAATCATACCAACTGCAATTCTGAAATGTCTTCAGTCAATGCATGACTGATATTTGAAGCTAAAATGTATCAGAATGGGATCAGTGAAGTTATTAACACTTCAAATGATACTGAATTCCCTTTAGAAGTGATAGGTATAAGATTTGATTCCTCTGTCTTGTTCATTTCCTTTTCATTCTGTTCACATTTAAAGGAAAGAAAATTTAGAAAATCAGAAGACTCAAAATTGTCACATTCTATCCACCTTATAAACAAGTCTTCAAGCATGTTTAAGCATTGTAAAGGGAATTGTAAATTTTTTGTTGCCTTCATAAATTGAGTAGAGTAATTAATATTCATGTCTTTCTGTATTTCTGAATTCAAATCCTCATTAGATGTATTTACTTGTTCCCTGAACTTAAACTTAAGCGGGTATGCATTATTTTTTCAGTGTAGCCTAGTATATGAACTTGTATTTTATCGAAGTTTCGAGTTGTACTCCCATTTTATTTTTGAGTCAAATTTCTTCATAATTTCATGAAAGTTTTCCACCAGCTCTAACTGCACAATAAGGCTTGCCCCCTTGGGAACCTTATAGTTACTTATGGTGATTTTGAGCATGCAAAGTGTAGCATTTGCCTAAATATATACCATGATGTTGTTTCTATTGTTACATGTCTTCATGATTTTTGGTATGAGATGATAACCTTTTTCATCATTTTTTCAGCATTGTAGTTCTGCTTACTTCATTGACTTTTGCTTGAATATCTGTATCTGTGACATTAACAACAATGGTTGCTTCTCAGAGTGGTCAAGGAGAACTAAACAAACCAGTAGAAGAACCAACAGCCTTTGCTAGTTGACTTTGATCCCAAATTTGATAATGAAATTGATGAGCATAAGGAGCCAGAGAAGCAAAGATTTGATTTACATTGGATAAGAACACAAATGGATTAGAATAAGTCGAAGGAGGACGGAAGTGACGTAAATGTTAATACACAAACACACTTATTAGATGCATAAAATTGGTTAACAAACCAAAATAGATTAGAATAAGCTTAGTGATGGCGAAAATGATAAAACTTAAAGAGAAAGACATTAATATCAATGATGTTAATGGTGATAAAAGGAAGCATTTGTCGTTCCACTCAACCAATAATCCATAATGGTCATGGATTCAAAATTTTGGCCGTTGGATCAAGATCAGACTATGCAAAAAATAAATCTAAAATACCAAACTTCAAATCGGGGTCATCCAATCATGATCCAACAAGCACCGATCTACTAACTACATGAATGCATCAGAGTCCGACTGCATACAATCCAAATCCTCGACACATTATTTTTTGTTTTGAATTATCAGTTAGACAAAGCACAGCTCTTGTTTAGCATTATCACGTTCTTTTTTCACCAACATTGTAAAAAAAGTTTGATTATGATCAAGAAAATGTTTACTTCATTTGATCAGCCAACTATCACAGTCACTTCTGAGAATATGCAACTACAGTTACAATCATCATTCCACTCTAGAAAGTGTCAAAACTGTAATATATTAGCCAAAGTTGTTCTTCCATATGAACACTACATATTGAAAAGGTTTCCACAGCCATGCATGCACTCACCATGATTATTATTTTTAGGCTAAAATTCACTTTTGATCTCCAAATTTCACAATCCGGTAATTTTGGTTTCTCTAGTTTGAAAATAGCAATTTTGACCTTTAACTTAATTTTTTTGCAAAAGTTTTTTGGGGGCCAAGAGTGCATTTTAGCCTTATTTTTATTATTTAAATTCAGTGAATAAGTGATTGCATTCAAAGAATAACACTTTTTGATGAAGAACACATTATTAGCATCTCTCTAAGTAATTGGTTTGTTTGCATTTTTGGATAACAGTTTTTTAACTAACTTGGTCTTTAAAAGTGATTATGGTCACCTTCAATAATATATCCTTTTAGAGAATCTAAAATTATGGCTTACATAACTTTGAGATGACATAAATATTTACCATTCAAAATTTATATTTTTAAAAATTTTAGTTTGATTCTAGTATTGATGAGATAACATTATGATATGTCAAAATAAACTGATATATATATATATATATATATAAAACCTTAAACAAAGGGTAAAAAAACAAATCAGCATAATCTATTTTCCATAATTTTTACAAACTCAATGAAATCAATTCTTCCATCTTGATTTTCATCAAAGTTCTTGATCATCTTCTGACAGTTCTGAACTTCTAAACCTTCCTTCAATCCCAAAATACACATAACTCTCTGCAACTCCTCTGCATCAATAAAACCATCTTTGTTCTCATCAAAAACATCAAAAGCTTGTTTCACTTCCTCCAAACTTGGTTCTTGTTCCTCAAACAATTCAGAAAGTTCCTTGGAGTCATATTTCTCATCAAGTTCCTCACTTTCTGATCTGCAAAATATTCCCATTTTTTCCATCACTATTTTCACTTCATCTCTCTCAATCTCTCCACTTTCTCTTCTGATATTTGACTCAGTTTCTTTGATCTTCTCTTCTCTTATTTCATCTGAGTCTTCAGAATAAAGTTGGCAGAGAAGTAAAAACCGAAAACTAGAGAAAAACTTGTATATTCTGATGAAGAATGTAGAGTATAGGAAAAAGTCTATTAAACCAAACATTGTTGAACTTGAATTTGAGTTGATACCATCATTCTGTGATGTTTTCTCCTCTGCAATAAGATACACAAATTCACGAAAAACCATGTTTAATGATATACTTAAAAAAAAATATAGATGATGAATATGTAGAATTCTTTGATCCTTTGTACAAGGGGCTTCAAAATGTTTTAAATTGTTATTGTTATTTAGTTTATGAAGATGAAAAATGTTAATGTGGTTTGAAAGGTTGAATGAAGGGTTGGTTATATAATTCAAGAAAAATGGTCAATTTTTAAATGTGAAGGAAGGTGCATGACAAGTTCATTTTTTAGAGACGGTGCAAATAAAATTAAATGATGGCTATAATAATAATATTTTAGCACGACCCTAATAATAATAATAATAACTATATTAAGAGAACCAAATTTTTCAGTGTAGTTTTTCTTCCTTTAATTTTACTCTTCATGTAAAATGTCTTATTTAAATAATTTTATTATTTGCCAAATCAAATAATTGAATTTTATATAACCTATATAACTTTGAGTAAAAACAAAGATGATTCCAATTTTTATGTAATTTTTTATTTCTAATTTTACCCTTAATTTTTTTTTTTAATTTCATCCTTTTTTGTCAACCATACACTAGAAAAGATGAATAAAAAATTGATCTGGTTTGCACCATAGTAATAATAATAAGAAGAACAATCATGTTGGTTTATGAATATACGAAGCATTGTCACGGTAGTATCTGAAAATATCGAAATTATAAATATATCTTCAATATTTTTTTTGGATTGGTAATTTTATAGATTTAATTAACCAATAAAACACAAATTTAAAGATTGAACTGATTAACTAAAAATACATTTGATAACCACAATAATAATAAATGACATATTAAAATATCAAAATATGTTTTTTTATTTTGATACATTTAAATATTATTATAAGAGTGTCTCGCATATTCTAAGGAGGCAAATGGTTGTTTCCTTTAAGAATAACAAAATTATGGTTATTTCTTGACAATGTCAAAGGAAATTTCCTGTTCTCTAAATTCTAAGAGATGTGATGTTTCTGTTTGGTTGTTCTATGGTCATGGTCATGTTGGCCTGCCTTTTTTCTTGTCTGTTTCTGGTTTGATTCTGTCTTCGATATATTTTCATATAAAAATGGATTCACAAATTTTTCAGTGGTTTCCTAGAAGTTGTGCCTATAATTGCGACCAAGTCATTTTTCCACTTACTCTATTGACTTCTCTCATATGAACATATTATATAACGTTAGGATCATTTCATGTCAAACTGAGTTTAATATGATCTTCTCAGAAAGAACAAGAAACTTGGTCCTACTTTTGTCGTTTATCATAAGTTTCTTTTATCGTTCAAATCTAATGATCATTAATATTATTTTGATTAATAAAAAAATAAATATAATTATTTTATAATTTTTATATATATTAAAAAAATATATAATATTTATATAAATATTTTTTTTTTGTGAGGAAGTATATAAATATTCTTTAAATATCTTTTTAAAGAGTGTATGTGGTTTAATTTTGATTTTTCATCTCTTAAGACATAAATTGTATTGATTAAGAGTATCTTTTAAGATGATGATGAGAACAACAATAATAATAATAAACAATGTTTGTAGTAATACGATGAAATAAATATTAAAGAACAATTTTTTTCTAAAAAAGAATTGTACTTTAGGGACAGATATAATATGATACATTTACTAATCCAATTAAGACAAATACAAATCTTGAAGGTTTCAATGTGAATTGGGATTTCGTTTCATGTTCTTTCTTATTTTTGTCACCAAGAATTAAACCCTATAGTATATATTTTTCTTTTAATTTTTGGTTGTTATAAACAAAATTGGAAAAGTATCTATAAAGAGGTGATAGCTGCAAAAATATTTAATATAATTAGGACGGTTTGAAATCCAAAATATTTATATATTTAGTTTATATATTTAATATGTGTGATTGTGAGAACTATTTAAAAAAACAAACTTGAAAAAATGAAAGAGTAGTTGTGTCAAAAAAAACAAAAGGGGTTGTAAAGAAATTTTAGAGATTCGCTAACAAAAAATAAATTTAGGGTAACAGAACAATCGACTAAAAGTAGAGAAGATTTTAGAGTTTATTGAATATTTATAAAAAAATTTGTATTTATAAATTTTTAATAACACGAAATTTAATACATACTCTCTACGTTCCTATAACAAAAATAAGTCAATAAAATTAATATATTTAATTTAAAATTTAATATAGATTAAATATTTCAACTTTTGTTCCCTAATTTTTGTTCATAAATAAATAGTCATGCTAACAAATGTTAAAAATAAAAATCCTTGTTAAAAACAAAAATGAAAATAAAAAATAACCGATGAGTTAAAAATATCACTTTGTACAATTTTAAAATATGAATTACATAATTTTAGACATTTTTTTCTATATTTAGATTTTCACTTCACAAAAGGGTTTTTTTTTTTGAATAACCTATTTTTTTTTTAAATTGCCAAATTGTCCCCTTTTGAAAACTATTTTCTAAAATGTCCTACTTTTAAAATCAGTTACAAGTCGCCATTTGGAATTGCGAGTTCCTTAAGGAAGCCTGCATTCCAAATGGCGACTTCCCAAAGAAAATTTAAAATAAAAAAAAAATCAGTTTTTTTTTAATTTTTATTATATATATAATTAATATAATTCATAAAAAAAAATTCAGTTTTTTTTGAATTTTTAATATATATATATATATAATTAATATAATTCATAACAAAAATATTTATATAATTAACATAATTCATAACAAAAATAACAAATATATATATATATATATATATATATTTTAATATAATTCATAAAAATAACAAAAATATATTATATATAATTAATATAATTCATAAAAATATAATTCAAATAACAAAAACAATATATATATATATAGAATTAATATAATTCATAAAAATACATAAATATAAATTTTAAATTACATAAAAATAATTCATAAATATAATACATAAATAATTCATAATTCATTCAGTACCACATAAATACAAATATTAAATTATGATAAAATTTTAAATTACATAATTTATTCATAAAAAACCACAAATTTTACAAAATTACGATAAAATTAATGTTGAAGGTGACCTCCAGTACCACATTGCCGAGGTTTTCTCACACGTACGGGATTTTGACGACGCCTTGGTACATCACGAGTTTGTTCTTCTTCTTCTTGATCTTCGTCTTCTTGCTGTTGAGGATGTCTAGGAGGAAGTGTTGTAGAAGAACTACTTCCACCTTGAGTCCAGTTGGATATTTGATTCAACGGAGTATATGCATTCCCAAAGCTTGAAATTTGAAAGCTTTGTTGACACATATTATTCAGTAACTGGGTAGCGGACTCAGGTGTATTATAACGAGTGTTGAACGTGTTATACAACAAATCCTCTTCGCTTGATACAAAAGATAATCAACGATTGTCTTCTTGATGTGGTTGTTGGCTGTCAAAATTAAATTGTTCCCCTGGCGTGAACCCGTAAGATTGATATGGTGTGTGGGAAAAAGTATGAGGATGTGGTGTTTGGGTAAAGGTTTGAGGAGGAGGTTGAGTGTCAGGAGGTGTTGGTATATAATATTGATTTTGTTGTGTTGTGTTGGGCATTGATTCCTAAAAAAATGTTGGCTAGATTGTGGTGGTGGTTGGGGTGGATTGACACGAGGATCAACCAATTGGTTTTCTACATAAATAAATCGTTTAGAATTTTTGCAAAACCAAACCATGTATTCATAACTTGGTTTAAATTCAACATTTAGAGGTTGACCATGAAGAATATGATTCTCTCGTTCATTCCACTCCTTGTTCTCGTTTTCGTAGAACAATGCCCAACTATAGTCAACTTGTTTATGCAAATCTACCTTATGATACTTTTTCATGTTCCTCGGGGGGTGTGGAATTTCTTGAGGTAGTCCAAATTGTAGTTTCACTCTATCGGTTTGATGCATTTCTATTATGTAGAAACAAATCAAATATATAGATGCATTCCATAGCCAATTATCTTCTGGATTATCGTATGTTAGATGTAGGTAGGGCCTCCAGAGAAACTGATATATAACAAGTTTGTTAGTAATATATACATAAGAAGAAATAAAATAATATAAATAAAGTAATGTTTTAATATATTACATCGTTAACAGTCATGTGATCAATTTTTGATCGATATCCAGCGGTATGAAAATGAGGTGTATCGCCAAATTTCATACCCTTTCCACTATATCTACGAAAATAAATTTGAATGTTAGTGAATTAGTTAATAGTTTTATAAATATAAAATTTACCTTTTTTGAAATTTACCTTTTTGCTAACGGAAAATGAGGCTCAATATTACATATTGGTGCAAGAAATGGCATATGGTATCATGCCCAAGTTTGAAGTAGATGTGAAGGTATGTAACACCTCAAGTCAACATTTGAGAAGGTATGTAACACCTCAAGTCGACATTTGTTTGATTTCAGATAGACACGAATCTATTAAAAGTGCTTATAATAATCCAAATAATGGTTGGCATGATCCTCCGTCAACACATGTGTACTGCATCCGACACATTGCACAAAATTTCATGAGAGAGTTCAAGGACAACGAACTTCAAAGAAAACTTGTTTGTATGGGTAATGATCTAATTCTTGTTAGTATATTTTCTACTTATCACTTTATCATATTTGATAATTTTTACATCATTTATAACAGGATATGCATTAAATGAGCCATCATTCAAATATTACCGCAATGAAATCAGGATGGCAAATACAGAGGCTTTAAGATGGATCGAAAAAATCCCCCCCAGAACAATGGACTATGGCTTATTCTTAAGGTTAACGATGGGGACACATGACAACAAACATTTCAAAGTCAATCAACGCAGTGCTCAAGGGTACACGCAATCTCCCAATCACTGCTTTGGTACAATCAACATACTTTAGATTGAGAGTTTTATATGTAGAAAGGGGACAACAACATCAGACATCATTAGCTTCTGGTCGAGTATACACATACGATTGCATGGACAAGATTAAATATGAAATTGGTAAATCTAATACTCACCAAGTCATACAATTCGACCGAAATCGTTATTCTTTCATGGTGCATGAAACAATAACCCAAGAGAGGTGCGACCAATTGGTCATTTTGAAGTCAACCTTCAAAGAAAATGGTGTGATTGTGGAAAATTTCAGGCTATACATGTTCCTTGTTCACATGTCATAGCCGTATGTTCTTACGTTCGTCAAAACTATTTAGTACTTCTACCTGACGTGTACAAGGTTGTTAATGTATTTAACGTCTACAAAGAAGAGTTTCCACCTATACCCAATGAAGGATATTGGCCCACATATGAAGGTGAAACATTGTATCACAATCCTGAAAGGAGAATTAAAAAAGGTCGTCCAAATAGTACCCATATTAGAACTGAAATGGACGTTAAAGAAAAAGTACAAAGAAAATGTGGATTATGTCGGTTAAGTGGCCATACTCGAAAACATTGTCCAAATGTTACAACCAGCTCTAGTCAATCTATGTAATTTATATTTATGTATTTTTATGAATTATATTAATTATATATATATATTATTTTTGTTATTTTAATTATCTTTTTTTGAATTATATTAATTATATATAATATATTTTTGTTATTTTTATGAATTATATATATATTTTTGTTATTTTTGTTATGAATGATGTTAATTATATATATATATTTGTTATGAATTATATTAATTATATATATAATAAAAATTCAAAAAAAACTGAATTTTTTTATATGAATTATATTAATTATATATATAATAAAAATTCAAAAAAAAACTGAATTTTTTTTTTTAAATTTTCTTTGGGAAGTCGCCATTTAGAATGTGGGCTTCCTTAAGGAAGTCGTCATTCCAAATAGCGACTTGTAACTGATTTTAAAAGTAGAGCATTTTGAAAAATAATTTTCAGAAGGGGATAATTTAATAATTTTTTTAAAAAAAGAGGCTTGTCTTGTTAACGTTTCTCATAAATAATAATAGAAAAAGTATCTTTTTATTACTAAACCAAACAATTAGAATTGCTACTTTTAGAGGTGCGTGCAAGGCATGAATGTCATTTTCCTGGTAGAAATATCCCACCGTAATGAAATTAAATTTAATGACAAGCATTTTCTATGAAGCTGGTGAGTTTACTTGTTGTAAAGTTAAGAAGGAATTTGTGAAGACCTGAAGAACGTGTCACCATTTTACAAGTCAAAGTCATGTGCATTAGTTGTCGTGAGTGTTTGGTTTTTCCCTTCAGATCATCCAAGGGCCTTTTCGATGACATTCAGTTGATCAAACTAAAAACACATTTATGGTATTTCAACACACTAAAATCGACACATATTTGGATCTATTATATTTAATGGTGTAATTTGAACAAATATTTTAGTGGAGTCGAATTTTTAAAATTTGAATAGATAAATTAAATATAATATTTTGTTGTATATTAGAATTTTAGGTCGTAAATTGAAACATAAATACGTAAAATATTTTGCAAACATAACTAAAAAAACAAAGGAATTGGACTGAAAAATTACATATGTTTATGAGAGATAGAGTTATTGGTATAACATATTGATTTGCTTAGTATCATTGGAGAGGAAGAAAATCTAAATCCAAAAGAAAATTAGTTTGGTTGAATTTTTACAAAATTTCTCACAAAATTAAACCCAAATTGATGAATAGTATGTTGATTTGGTTATACTCAATCAAGTTGACATTAATAAAAATTAAGATAATTATTTTAAAATTTCAAATACTAGATTTTTATTCTATTAAAATAATTGCGTAAACATTTTTTAAACTATAATGAAAAAAATAATATGTAAATAATTAAAAATCTTTAAATACAAAACATATATACGATATTATCGATATAGTTTAATGATTTTATTTAAATATCAGTCATCAATTTTAAATGAAGTAAAATCATATTTAAATCAACAGAAATTAAGTTTATTTGACTCGATTCAATTGAACTCTACGTAAAAAATTCAATTTAATTGATTTCGATTTTCTGTTTTTAGTTTATCAGATTATTGATTTGATTTTTATATCACTATACGAAACTTACAATATTTAAAATTTAAATTTAAACTAAAAAAAGAAGTGTATTTTTCTAATTTAAATTTTTTATAATTATTTTATAAATTATTTTTATTAAAAAATATTATTGAAAATATTGAGGTAACCGTATCACCGTTGCTGTAATGTACCCCCCAAATCTCCGGTGCGCATATTAATGGATATAGGTGTCGGATTCAAGGTGAGAAAAGAAAAAAAACTAAGAGGGAAAATATGGTAATAATAAAGACAAAACCTATATTTTGTGTAGTCTTTGAAAAACAATAATAACTTTTACGATATAGGAGTGAGTGAGAAAAAGGAGTACGTAGTTTCTTCTTTATGACAACAATAAAATAAATTAAAATAAAAGTAGTTTGTGTTTTTTTATAAAGTACGATCTTAATAAATAATAAAATTTAAGAATTTATTATTATATTAATAAAATTACATAAAAACTATTGTTCATTACTAAATTCGTTAACGTAGTAGAAAAGTTAACATAATAGAAAAATGGACAAGTAAATGTTAGAATAATATAAAAACCAAAAACATATTTTTATAAGGTGTTGATGCTTAGATTTGTATGTAAATATCATTTTTGTCAATTTGCAAGTTTGTCAATAATACTAAGAGGGGGAGAAAGTATTAATCCAGGCAGAAATTCTTATTTTTTTTACAAACCCAAAACTACTTAGATTACAAAATTGAGAGTCAAGTACCATAAAAACCTAGTAGTTTCATGATTATGAGTAGCATACCTAATAATAAATCAAGAAACAATAGAAGGTGTAGATTGATAAAGTTAGAATTAGTGATTTTCCAATTGTAAAGTTCTTCGAATTTTTTTAGGGTTGTGTATTAGTCTTCTTTTTATTTTATCACTAGATGAAGTGTTTTTTTGCAATTGGAACTCCTAGACTTCTAATTTGCCTAATAACCAAATTAGTACTAATATGGTATATATATACGGTGAAATATATCTATGATCTCTTTTATTTTTATTCAAATATGTCTTTGATTTTTTAACTTCATTTCAAATTGAAAGATTTTGTATGCAACTAATAGTTTGATTTAATGATAAAAAGACATATATTGAATTTGATATTTTATGAATTTGATCTCTACTACTCTCATTAGAAAAGAGGGTCATATACTTTGGATTGGAGCATCTTCCCACACCAACAAAAATTATCATTAATAGTAAATATGATATATTTAAATCATATTTTTTGCGTTATTGTTATCTCAATAGTACCATCCCTTAAATTCAGTCAAAATAATCTCATTTTATCTTGAGTATTATTATTTTTTTACGAATGATTTACTCAAACATGAGAAGAATCCATAAAAATATGGTGTTTGACCAATTAGAAATTTGTTGACTATACATTGGAAGAGTAGGTGATTATAAGTTATGAGTGTTATGTTTTGTCACATATCATTTTTATCTTTCTTGCAAAGATATATCGTAAAAATTAGTATTTCCTTCTATTTTTTATTATGGAACATGGCATATCGAAAACTAGAATTTGCGCGTTGAATTTCCAAAAAAAAATTAATTTAAAATTCAGTAACATAGATATTTTTCATTTTAAATAAATAATGTAGATACTTTTAGAGATAAGAGAAATAAGAAGGTTGAGTCTTCAATCATTTTCCTAGTCAATATATGTACTAACAATATTGATTACATGTCGTTGCAAAAAAAAAAACACATTTTTCAATACTCTTTTTAATTGATTGATTTCAAATGACTCACACTAAACCATGTAACCTTCACATAAATTTAGTGAGATCAATATGATTTCAAAAATAGTGTTAGATATTATTAAAAAAAAAATGTGTTAAAAAGTGTGTTACTAGTCATAAAAAAAAAAGTGTTACTAACATAATTTAAGTTTTTTTAGAGTGATTAGTAAATTATATAGTTGACGATAGATAATTAATTTTGAAATGTATAGTCATAAAATAGATAAACTTATTTTCCTAAAAAACGATAAAATTATGACTAGCATGATTATCTAATTGATTTTGAATATTTTGATAAAATTAGCTATTAAGTTAGTAATCTATACTAAAATATACAGAAAACTTCAAAATTTTCTATTAAAAATTAACAACCAATTTGGTTGGATATTTTTCTTTACAAACTGTCCTTTAATAACACAATAATTTTTCAAATTTAAATTTAATGTATACAACATGATTATTGAAAATGAAATTTAGATAACATGGATATTATGAAACTAAAACAAGTGAAAATTAAAATAAAGATTGTACAATAAAACATAATAAATTGTCCATACTTCCTAACTCAACAGACAAATGTCAAAATTTTTAAGTTGAATATCATGTCTCTCGTTCGAACTCGAGACCTTACAGTTGTGTGTGTAAAATTTTTGTAGTATTAATCATCTCATCTACATACCGAAAAAACATAATAAACTATATGTACGTTTTTTTTTTAAAAGATTTACAATAAAACATAATAGAAAACATAGACAATCTATAAAGTTTGCTCAACTGACAAAAAATATCGATATTTTTAGACTGGATGTTATGTTCGAACTCAGAATCTCGCAGTCGTGTGCGAGTTTCTTTACTATTTTATGTACAACAAAAAAAAAGACAAATTTGGTAATTAGTGTATGAATTTCCCCTATGTAAATATAAAGAGATGTAAAAGGGTACTTAATTGCTTATTCAACTTATTTTGCTTTTAAAAACTTTTTTAATTTACTTTTTGCTTATGAGAAAACTTTATTTAAAAAATATTATAATATTTATTTTAAATGATTTTATTAAATAAAATGAGATAATATAAATAAAGTATCATGTTGTTATCAGTTTTCATATTTTTATTATTTCATAGATAAAATTTATCGCTATCAATTTTTTATCTGAATATATATCTAGTAAGTAAAAAAATAGTTTAAAAAAATTATGTGGAGTTATTGATTTGTAAGTGTTGTTCTTAAATCATTGAGTTTTTTTTTAATAAGCGAAAAGAAAGAATTTGATTAAAATAGAAAATGTAAAAATAATAGAAAAAATAAATTGTAACCTAAATATGCTTTTTATTTCAAAATTTTTTTTAGGTTATAATTAATTATTTCTAATAGTGATTGTAAAGTAAAGGCTACAAATAATATCAAATACTTTTTTTACTTTCTATAAATTAGGATTAAATTTTCCAATTTATGCATAATGCTACTGTGTATTCCTTTTTTCTTCTTTTTATTTTATCATGGATACATGTTTCATAAAAACAAAATCATTACCGGCAAAACAAGAAATATTGTGGCACAGTTGACAATTAATTTATTATCTTAAGCGTCGTGGATTAGATTCTTGACTAATGTGTATATATAGAAGAGTATATGTTGAGAGATGGCAATCCTTTAAATAGATCTTCGAACATCGAATGATATCAACAAGTCTCTAACGTTTGGTTGTGGATACCTTAAGCAACTAAAAAATACTATCAAAACATTTTTTATGACACTCTTATATACTCTATCTTATTGATCTATTTTTCAACAAAAATTAGGAAATTTGAGTAAAAAAAATTAAGAAATGAGGCAATCATGTTTGCTATGTTTAAGAATAGAGTTTAATGGTCAATAAAAAACTATTACTTTACCATGTTATACCACAAATTTTAAAATATCCTTACAAAGGTGTAATGATGTGGCAAAACAATACATTTTCATTAAATGTCAATATAAAATACTTCTATATCGACAGATAGAGCTGTCAAAACAGGCTAGTCCATATGGACCTATCCGCCTCAGCCCACTAAAACATAGGGCTTGGGGCTAAATATTTTGGCCCAAATTTTTTCAAGACTTTTTGTTCCAATTCAAAGAAACTCGTTGTCCATTCAGATGTCCGTATCGGTAACAGGTCGTCTGCAGCTTGCATAACCAGTTTAAAAACAAATAAAAAATATTAAAATTGGGCCACAAACCCAAAAAAGATCCAACACACTTACTCATCTATGATCTAATAGTAACACTCGTTCAAATTGAGTTAGATATGGGTTTATAATTTACATTCATTCAAATTGATTCCTTCTTAATGTATTTATAGTATACCATAAAAAAAAATTTAAAGATAGACATGAAAGAAAATTTTCAAATTAAAAGAGTTGCAAACAAATTTAAAAAAAAATTAAAAACGTAATGTTAAACAAAATGTGCGGGTTATCCGTCCAACTCGCAATCCGCCTAGGGTCAGACTCAAGTAGTATTTATTTAGTTTGTATTAAAATAGGATTTTTAGACCCGATTTGAAGAAACTCACAATCCATTAGGACTAGCCATAAATGAGTCAGATAGCCCTTTTTTAACATGTTATTTCTAGGGAATTTAAGGATAATGCATTGAAGAAAAAAAGTTATTTCTATAGGTAATAATTCCATTCTTACTTTTTATAATTAGTGTAATGTTTAAATACCAATAAAAATTTGACACATTGTCTATTGTGTAAACGCATGTTACTCCATTAATGAGCCTACATATAGATACTGGCGCAGAGAAATCGGCATAGTAAACCCGAAGGCTATAAAATAGTTAAACAACATACCGCAGAGAAATTGGATTAAAGCATTTGATGGACGTAGCCGTTGAGGTCAGATGACAACCAACCTTGTGGAGTCGGTCAATAGAGTATTAAAAGGCACACGCAACATTTTCATCACTGCTTTGGTCCAATCAACTTATTTTAAGTCAGGGACATTGTTTCCAACCATGAGAAAACTTTACGCATCAACTTTAGCTGCTGGTCAGGTATACACAGAAAATGCATAAATTTTATGAAATTCAAAATATGTAAATCCAATAGTCATAAAGTCGATAGTTTTGATCGGAGCAATCATACTTTCTTGGTCCGCAAGACGGTAAATCTAAGAGAAGGGCGACCAATTAGTCATTTTAGTGTAAACCTTCCCACTTTATTATTTTTATTTATTTATTAGATCAGAGTAAAAATAGGAGGGAATTGTTAACAAAATAAAATAATTTGATTTTTTTATTTATTTGATAATATAATTTTGTTTTTTAAATATTTTAATTATTACTTATTAATTAAATTAACAATTTTTCCAATTTTTCAAAAGTTAAAATGAAAAAAAAAATACATAGTAGCTGGTCGCATCCCCATGATGCAATCTCCTACCGAAAAAAAAAAAAAAGTTCTTCACATGGTCGCATCCGAGGATGCGACCTCGTACTGGTGCCAAAATGTAGGGCATTTTGGTATATTTTTTTCAAAGTAGAGCATTTTGATTAACTTTTTTCAAAAAGGAGATATATTGATAAAAAAATCCACGGTGCATAACAATTAAACACTATAATATAATTTATTTCTAGTTTTTATTTTTTAGAAGTAATTTATCTCTAGTTAAGTAAGATAGAATTCGATAAGATAAAATAATTTTTTTGTCCCATCTATGATTATAAAAATAATGTAAAATTTCAAATATATTAAAATTTTAAAATTAATAATAAATAGTAAACTGTAAAAATAACAATAGTGTGAAATGATAAATAAATTTAAAAACTAGTATGTAATTTCATAATAGGAGTAATTTTGTAATTTTATATAACTTAAAAAAAATTGATAAGCTAGAATATGAAAAAGAAAGAAAAAAACAATTCAAGGGGACAAAACTAAACTTAAGAGGAAAGAAAACAACCATCCGAATTTTTTAAAATAAAACTGGATTAAAATAAGAAGTCGTCAAAAGATATTAAATGTAAATACTAATTAATTATTAGCTGATTTGTCAAAAAATATTATTAGTAATATTTTTCTCTTAAATTTATAGACAACTCTAGAGAAGTCACTTTGATCACTTAATTTTGCTTGTTTCTTTTCCATCACCAGTCAAAAGTCCTAAAACCCGCATATCATGAATAACATTTACATTAAAGTTTGACATCAGGGATCCCTTCAGCTCACCAGCAACGTCAATTGTTGTTATAGATCTTTCAACAAAATCTTCATTATGTATTAAAACTTCTTTTAAAAAATACAAGTCATAAACAAACACAATAAGAATGTCATTTAATATCTGATTGTTATTTAATAAATCATTAGTCTCAATATTGTCCTAAGGGAGTGAATCTTTACTACTTCTTCATGACATTCCTCTTGGAGAAAATGTGTCAATTGAGTCTGAATCAGAACTTCATCATGATTCTTATAAACTTTTTACTGATCGAGAGGGGAGAATTCATGAGTAACTATGTTGCCACCTAATTCAATGTTGATAATGTGATCAATAAAAGAAGAATTAAAGACACAATGAATACTAGAATCATAACATGCTTTATGTGTACCCTCAGTTTCTGCACTGATTGGGACAACAATGTTTTTAATGACATGTTTCTTGACCGTCTACTTAGCATTTGCAACTTCTTCAAGAGTTTGAATATTTCAATGGTGAGAGTATTTCTTACATTTATCTTCAGAATTCCCAACTACATTAAAAAATTCACAAAACAATGACAACTTTTGATAATCAATGTAAACAAACAAGATATACCCTTCAGGTTCAACAAGAATACGATCTCACAGTTTTTGTGTCATATCCATATTGACCAAAGGGGTTTTGATACTTGAAGGGACCGTGAAGAAGATCTTTGGTTTCCAATATTTCCAAGGAAAATTGTATATTGTAACCCCGTCCTAATCTTTTAAACAAGGTTTTTCGCAAAATATAGTTTTTTTTTAAATTCCAAATGTTTTCAAAGTAAAATAAAATAAGGCACTGTTTGGAAATGCCATTAAGCTAGTTTATAAACTTGTTGGATTAAAAAAGATGTGTTTGGTAAACAAGTTTTTCTCATCAGCTTGTAGCTTATTCTGATATGCTATTTAAAGTTGCATTTAAACTTATAACTTTTTACATTTTCTTCCATTTAAACCTTATTATTTTATTTTTATTATTTTTTATCCTTATGTAATACAAAATACCTACATCACTCACTCACTACTTTCTCAACCACTAGTTCACAACTTCACGGTGAACAACTTCATGTTATTCATCTTACAAGAAATTGATTAAGGTATTCATTGCTATATTTATTATTATTTCTTTATCTTCTAATTCATCATTGTGATAAAGTTAAATTCATTTTTTATACCAAATTGTAAACAGTATATAAATTGCATTGTTTTTACGATTACTATTTATACATATGGAGCTGCTATACTTTTAGAGAACTATTCAAATTTATATTTGTATTGTAATAAATAAAAGTAAATGATGTAACAAAAAAGAGTAAATGAATTGCATGGTTATGGTTTTGATATCAAAGCTTTGTTGTATTTTTTTGGGTTTCTACCACAAAAGTCATCAATGAGAGAAATATAATATAGTAAGGGATAAAGAGAGGAGGTAACGTGAGTGAAAGATATATCACGTGAAATGAGCAATCACATTGGGAGGAGAAGCAGGTGAGAAAGGTGGGAGTGACGTGCATGTGAGAGATTGGATAAAAATGTCACATTTTTTGTTATTTTAAATTAAATAATTAGGCTAAATACCACCCTTGGTCCCTTAACTTAATTTCAGTTAATGATTTAGTCCTTTATCTTTTTTTTTCCCGATTTGGTCCTTTATGTTTTTAAATAATTTCAGCATTACCCTTTAAGTGGGATTTCGTTAAGAAAAAGTTAAAAAAATTCATCCTCCATGTTCAGAAAAAGTTATCCTTTATGTTTTGGAAATATTTCAGAAAAATATTTAAAGTTTGTTCTAAGTTTGGTAGTAGGATTGATTCGTTAAAACTGAAGCTATGGGTATTTATACTCCATAAACATCACTTCAGATCAGTGACAATCATTCCTAGAGGTTTGATGAACATATACAATGATCTAGATGAGAGATTTTTTTAACTTTTTCTTAACGGAACCCTACTTAAAGGGTAACGCTGAAATTATTTAAAAACATAAAGGACCAAATCGGGAAGAAAAAAAAGGTAAAGGACTAAATCGTTAACCGAAATTAAGTTAAGGGACTACGGGTGGTATTTAGCCAAATAATTATGTCATTTTATATTGTTAAAAGCTAAATTTACCAAACACTTTAATTTCAATTAATTAGCTTTTCAGCTATAAGTCATAAGTTATCAGCTATCAGGTAGCTTTTCAGCTACCGGCCAGCTTTTTCAGCTATCAGCTAGCTTATAACTTAATTTTACTAAACGGAGTCATGGAAAGTAGTTGAGGAGCAATCCAAATATACTCTTCAAATATTCAATGCTATCACCTAGAAAACATCACCCCCAACAATATAGTGAGTTACAAAACTCAATAACATAGAATTTAGGCTAAATTGCAGTTTTAGTTCCCATATTTTTACTGAATTGCGAAATTGGTCCCACTATTTTAAAAGTCAACAATTTTGGTCACTCTCTCTGATTTTTTTACTAAAAAATAGAGACGTGACATGTTTTAAATAATGTGTCATATGATACGATCATATTGAATGATTAACACCCATAAAATCATAATAAAACACTGTAAAACACAGAGAAGTCACTTTTAGCATCAACTGATTTTGCAATAGGAGTTGTTTCTTTTCTATCACCACTTAAAAGTCCTAAAACATGCATGTCATGAATGACATTTGCATTAAAGTTTGACATTGAAGATCCCTTCGGCCCAACGACAATGTCAATTGTTGTATTAGAGGTTTCAGCAAAAACTTCATTATGTACTAAAACTTCTTTTACATTCTGCAAGTCATAAACAACCACAATAAGAATGCCATTAACGATGTGCTTGTAATTTAATAAATGATTGGTCTCAACATCGTCTAAAGGGAGTGAATAATTACTACTTCTTTATGATGTTCCTCTAGAGAAAAAGTGTCAACTAGGTCTAAATTAGAAACTTCGTCATAATTCTTTTTTTTTTCTTGATCGCCACCAGAGATTTCTTGAATAACTGTGTTGCCTCTTAACTTAATGTTGAGAATGAGATCAACAATAGGAGAATTAAAAATACAATGAGTACTAGAATGATGACATGCTTTGTATGTACCCTCAATTTCTGCACTAATCGGATCAATTGTGGTTTTTAGTGACATACTTCTTGATCATCTGCTTAGCAATTGCAACTTTTGTAAGAGTTTAAATTTTTCCACGGTTGTGAGAGTAGTTCTTGTAAACAAAGAAGACATATTAAGAGATTTTCATAATCAATGTAAACAAAGAAGACATATTATTCACGTTCAACAAGAATACAATCTCGCGGCTCTTGTGCCATATCCATATCGACCAAATCCCTAGTGAAATGTCCCAAGGATTTTGAGTTAGTTGTTTCATTAAGAGATAAAGGGGTTTCGATACTTGAAGAGATCGTGAGGATGATATTTGACTTCCAATATTCCTGAAGCAAATTGTAAATTCTAATTCATCATTGGGAATTTGTGTTCTTTAGCAAATTCCGTTTGAAATCTTTCATCCAAGAGACAACTTGAAGAAACCCCAGCTTCATATTCCATGTTCCAATTGTTTGAATGCTTCGCACATCATTAGGAGAAGAAAAGTAAAACTCATACAATCGATTCTCTAGTGAAACAACTTTCCATGTGTTGAGACAAAATCTCTCTCAAATAATTTTAATGATAACAAAATTACTTAAGAGATTATGATTGTGATTAATGACTAATATGTGCTCTTGAGTGGATTTATAGCAGAAAACAAGCTATTCATCATAAAGACTAAAAGGAAGAAAAACTGATTCAATACCACCATGTTTGTAAACTGGAGGATGGGTTGAATCTATGAGAGGATGGCCTCATAAAAGCATAAGATACATCCAGCAAAGTAACCATGATTTTTAATCAGGTTAAGATGTCAAAATCGCAACCAAAAATGACCAAATAAAGCACATTATCTAAAGAGGTCAGAAAGCACATTTGGACTAGTACGAGGATAGGCAGTACTAGGTAGAGGACGACCAGTACTAGGTAAAAGGTTGAACAATTTGTCACATCATTCTCCAAAATTTGAATTCAACCTAGTATCACAAACATTCAGACGGCTGTAGCTCACATAGTCAAAGAAATAGCATTTTCATGTCTTGAAGAAAGAAAAAGTAAAAAGTACTACAAAGGACCAAGTACCTAGGAGGTTTGAACCTCAAGGCTGAGGATGGACAGTAACTGTTCAAGACAGTTGGATGACAGTTTTGTAAGTTCAATGTAAAGACCATTGGACACTTTGACGAAACTTCCCAACGGTCATGAAGTGTTTAAAACATGGAAGAGCTGTACAAGAACTCTATAAAAGGCAGCAAGCTCTTCATCATCAAATACACAACAATATTGCAGAAAAAGATCAAGAATCTGAAGTTTATCATAAGCAATATTCATCCTCTCTTTATACTCTCTACATTCATACACTAGATCTTTGAAATATCTTTTTAGAAAATGTTTAAGTAAAGAGAAAGAAATCATACTCATATCACTATGTAATTTTCAAGTAAGTTGTACTTGAAAATATTTGAAACTTGTAAGGAATACACAAAGTGTAATCATCATCTGCGAGAGGTTGATCTGATTGATCTTTAGTGAAATCTCACAAGTGTGTGAGGACTGGACGTAGCCATCTTTGGGTGAACCAGTATAAAAGTTGTGTGTCTCTCTCTTTATATTCTCCTTGCATTTATTCTGTTCTTATTTAAAGGTTTAAATTTTTGTCCTCAAGTTCGCATCCTCTCAAATAGGACAGCAATTCAAAAACTCTTTAAAACATTTTTAAACGCCAAAATCCCTATTTAACCCCCATTCTAGTGATATTTAGCTCCATCACCATGAACCAATCGACTTCCATAATTCCAAAAGTTTTTCATGTAAAATTGACAATGTAATCGAGGTATCACATTTAGACATAATGAGTCTACTGTGATTTTTTTTTTCCAACTCACCAAATCTAGTTAGTATTTGTATTAAAAAATATAAGAGTAGTTAAAACTCTAATAAAATCTATACTATATATAAAAGGAATATCAAATTTTTGTGTGGCTTTTTTTCCTTCTAATTTTACCATTCATGTAAACTATTTTATTTACAATTTTATCCTTCTTTATTTAATTAATAATTGATTTTTTCTAATTTATATTCATTTATATAAAAGGATTGAACTAAATATTGGTGTAATATATTTTCATCCACTTTTACCCTTTATTAAAAATATTTATTTATTTTAAATTTTATCATTTCATACTAATTAAAGAACTTAATATTTTGTTAGAGTTGAACTCAATATCATACTGTACTAGTGTTGACTTCACTTGACTCTGATGCCTTCATTTCCTCTGACGTCTTAATTTCCTCGGATGTCTTTGTTTCGTCTGACATCTTCACTTCCTCTGATATCGTTTCCTCTGTTTCCTTGTTTTATTTACTACACACTCAATAAAATAATTAGTGCAATAAATTGTTCTCGCAAGGTATCTTTGTGAACATCAAAACGTGATGAATAAATTGTTCTTTAAACCAACCTGGTTCCAACCGTTTGTGCTAGAACTTTGAATGTAGTGGTTCTATCTTTTGGGGTTGTACTTTTGAGACATTGATGTAGACTTTTAATATTTTTAGGCTTTAAGCTAGAGCATTTATTGAACCACTTGTGATATTATAACATGTTTACGTTATAAGTTATTTTCTAGATAAATAGCTTGTTGTGTTACATTTTAGACATAAAGTCATATTTAAATAAGTGTTTAAAAGGAATTTGAATAACTTATGTTTTGTTGACGACTCACTTTTATCTTTCAGGGCCAATCATAAGGAAGTTACCAACATGCTAAACATACTTGCTTTGTATGGAAACGCATCCGGATAAGCTATCAATTTATCAAAATCTAAAAATGCTTCCAATAGGAATGTACCTCAAACATACATGTGAGGAGCCTACTGCATACCTTGGAGTTAGTCAGAGACTAGGATGGGTTTCCTACATTTGGCTTTCCCTCTATCATAGGACGAAGCCGAAAAGAAGTTGAAGGTGCTGAAAAACACAAGAAAATGGAGAGTTTGAATTGTGTTTTGTCATTTCTAAAAACTACTTCAGTTGCTTAACCAAAAGTATGTTCTTTATCAAATCATTCAACTTACGATTATAAAACAGGTTTAGTGAAGGTATAGTTGAATCATAAATAACTTAGAATAGAATAACAGAGAGAGAAGAAACACAAGGATTTTTATACTAGTTCACAACAGGTTGTTGCTACATCTAGTCCTTTCTTTATAGAGAGATTTTTCCTCAATAAAATCGAGGACTTAATCCACTATTTTAAGCAATAGCATACAAGTATCATTTGTTCTACCTCTTCAAAGTTTGAGTATTCCTCTATAGCCTCTCCAAGATGTCACCATTAGAACCCTTCTCAACTTTCTGGCAGCCAACTATTGAGATTATGTGAGTATTGTTATACCTCTTAAGGTACCTCTTATGGATGAAAGAGTTGTTGCCATTATCGAGCATATTTACATTTGCTCTAGTTTGTATCTAAATTGACACAAAATTTGTTTCTAGGATTCTAACTCTAATTGTTAGAAAATTACATTTGAAATCTTATATCAATTCAAGTGTATCAAACAACTTGATTGATATACATCAATTCTAATTACTCTCTACTAAGAGGATTTTTCATTCATTATTTTCATTTGATGTGTTCTTGGCTTTTAAAGAAATTCTTCTTAACACAACGCCTTTTTCATTCTCTCAGCTATATGTTTCATATTGATTGGTTTATACTTAAATACAAAGAGATGTATCCATTGAGAATGTTATCGTTGGGGATCTTGAATCGACATTCTTTAAGACATATCCATATATATCTTCATATTTATTCAGCGTATCTTTTATTAAGAAGAAAATTCTCTAAGGATGACATTATCAGAGGATGTCATGCGCTTCTTCAGTCAGAGGATAAGTCCATCCTTGACAAACAGAGGATGATGGAATGTTGACATCTTATCAACGTGTTGATTGTATCATAATATTGACTTGAAACGTTGAACAAACGGTCAACTGGTTTACCATAATTATCATACGCAAATTCATCAGAGTGAGCTTGTAATCAGATTTGTCAAAGGCGCATTGGGAGAGCGTTTACAGAGTAAGACACAACCTCAACACATTTTCCAAAGTCACCATGAACTTGTTTAGTAGATTCTATTTCTTTGTTCATCAAATGATCTAACTTCTATCGGACGATTGACTTTATCAAATGTTTCATTTAGAGCTTTTTTCATTTTGATCTTTGAATTAGAGGATCAACAAGGATCTTTACTATGAGGCAGATAATCATTGTAACGTTCTTTTCTTTGGTGATCAGAGGGTCAACCATTGACTTGTATTTCCATTGTGTTTAACCCTTTGACTCAGACTGTAGATTATCAGATGTCTGTTGCAATGTGTTGGAACCAAGTTTATTTTATACTTATAGTTTTAATGATAACAAAAATATTTTATGAGAACAATATATTTGACTTCAAATAGTATGAAAAAAGGTTCATGTTTTTGAAGAAAATCTAAAATAATATTTTATTCAAATTTACAATTGAAGAAAATCTAAAATAAGATTTGATTCAAATTTATAAATAAAGAAAATCTAAAATAAGATTTGATTCAGATTTATAATTGAAGAAAATATAAAAAAAGATTTGATTCAGATTTATAATTGAAGAAAATCTAAAATAAGATTTGATTCAAATTTATAATTGATGAAAATCTAATATAAGATTTGATTCACATTTATAATTGAAGAAAATCTTTGACCAAGTTGAAAAGAAGATATGGTCAAGATTTGATCAAGATTTATCTACAAAAAAATATGAACAAAATCAATCTGAAGAATATACACACGCAATCAGAACAAAATATGAACATAATCAATCTGAAGAATTTACACACTCAATCTAAATAAAATAGGAACATAATCAATCTGAAGAATTTACAAACTTAATCTAAACAAGATACAATTCAAAATTAAACAAGGACTAAATTGAAGCCCTAATTTTAACTATAAATAGATACTCAAGGCTAAAGAGGAACTTCATCAAAAAGTAGAAAAGAGTAGAAGAACTCAAGCTCAAAATTTCAAATTCATCTTAGAGTTCAAAGAGAGAAACACTTGTTCGAATGAGAAATATTCTCTAAGTTTTTTTCTTAGAGTGTGAGAGTTATTATTATTATCAGCTTTGTTAGAAGCAAACACTTAAAGTTCTAATTTTTTGTATCCAACCCGATAGTGGTTTAGTTCTTTCTTCAATCTGGGGTTGTTAGGAGAATACTTGGCTTGTAGGGTCAAGGTGGTTAGTTCCTCAAAAGTCTGGGGTTGTCGGGCTATTTGGGAAGACTGACTTGGAGAGTCAAGTGCTTTGTAATTCAAGGTATTTGAATTAGTGGATTAAAACATTCTGAATGAGAGGACTGGATGTAGCCAAGTTAGTGGTGAACCAGGCTAAATCTATGTGCCAAATTATTTATACTTTCATTGTTTGTTACTTCTGAATCCGATTGCTTCTTATAAGTAATTCATAAAAACTAACAAGTCTTCATCAAATTAGCAAAAAGTTATCAACTTTGTCAAACACAATTCAACCCCCTCCCCTTTTCTCGTGTTTGCACCTTCACAATGCTTCTTATTGCTATATTATGACATATTATATTAGTATACATAATTACTTGTTTATTAGATGATAATATTCTTCATGTTAAAAACACATTGATTATTATCTCTAATTTACTCATAATTTATTCTACCTTTAAATAGATAATCGTTAATATAAGTCTTTATCATCTAATTTAATATCCACACTTAACAAATACAGTTTAGGAATAATTTTTCTTTATTTGTTTGTTTTGTTATCATCAAAATATCAACTAGAGTATGGTAACTAAAACCACTTTTGCACTAACAGGCGAGTTTGAATTTGTCAAAAAGAGAGTTTGTAAGAAGATTCAATCATGGGACACTTGCACTCTATCCAAGGCTGAGAAAGAGGTCCTTATTAAAGCAATTACTCAATCAATACCCTTTTACTGCATGAGTGTTTTCTAAAACCCGCCATCCTTGGCTGTGGATATCGAAAAAATGATCGATTCTTACTAGTGGGGTACGAGGAGGAATTGTAGAAGGGAAATAAATTGGTTCCAGTAGGAAGAGATGACAGTTCCGAAACATAAAGGTGGACTAGTCTTTCGAGACTTCCGTGGCTTCAACATCGCCTTACTCGGGAAACAAGAATGGAGTCTCGTGACTAACCACGATATTGTTTCTTACCGTATTCTCAAAACTAAATACTTTTTGGATGCCACTTTAGTTCATAATCAAAATTATATATGGCGTAGCATCAAAACTTCTCAATGGCGCATTGGAGACAGCTCGCTCAATAATATTTGGACTGAACCATGGCTGCGACATAATCCAAACAGCAGACCGTTGACTCCAATTCATAATAGATTTAGTTCACTTGCACTAGGACCTCATTCATTTACAAGCTCGCCGCTGGAATGTAGACATGCTCGCGGATTCCTCTGCTCGGGACCAACGCATCTGGAACAACATAAAAAATGGAATTTATACAGTGAAATCTGCTTATAAGCTTTAAATGGAGCATTCTTCGAGCGCTAACAGTTTAGCAATAGGTGGAGACTGGCCAGTTTTGTGGAACTTACGATGCCCGAGGAGTAGACTGCCCATCTATATGTAGCAGGTGTGGTTCTTATGAGGAAACAAAAATTCATCTCATGTGTTGTTGTCCAAGCTGATGCAGACAGTGGCGGAGCTTAGCTCTGGTTTACAATTAGGAGAAGTAATTCTCTGATTAGGAGCTTAGCTCTGGTTTAGGAGTTCAAAGAACTCTGGTTTATCTTTTCCATTTCTGTTTTCCTCCATTTTAAGAGCTTGAAGCTTATCATTTTCAGTAAATAAATCCATTTTCATTATCTTAAAATTCTGAGTCTTATCAGTATGAGATAAACATACGAAAATCTTTGTTCATAAACATCTGACAGAAAATCTTATAGGATATGTGTACTATTTGAAGATGATTTTGATAACTCAGATCATACCTTTATTAATGAATTGATGGTTTTACTTTGTAGTCTTAACTGTAAATGTAATTACATTCCAATTCCTTATTTTGCTTAATTACGTCTGGCTATTAGTAAATGTTAAAAAATTCTATTCTCCTAAATTTCGCCTTACTTCAGGATCTTTTTGGGGATACCCTATTTCTTACTTTATCATAATCTAACAAGCAATTTAATCACTTGTTTGGTGTTCTAATCATATTCAAAGTAGTCTACAATTCATGAATATTGTAATATTTTGTCAGATGTAGGTAGTCTAATGTACATAACACATACTTTGTGTTCTGTTTTCTCATCAAAATTATAAATGTTCTCCAGTCTTTGTTATGTTAATACTTTCTTTTTTGTTGGCTTTCTAGTTGGACCAAACAACATGTCATGTCAGCTGATGGTTGGATTCTTTGCATATGCTAAACCCCTTGAAATTAATGTGAATAAGGAAGAGTTGGAAGGTATATATATATATATATATATTGAATTTACTTATGACCCAATGTGTCCTTTTTTTCTTAATCTAAATGCATGGAAAATAGTTGATACAGATGAAGACGGTTTAACAGGACACTCGTTTACCTTTCACCCTATGTGCATTCTTATATAGCAAGCCTTCTCTAATTTAGTGGCAAAATTTTGTTTAAATTACAACTATGCAATGGTTTAACTTCTCAAGCATTCACATCCACCCCACTTCACACAAGCTCGGATTGACTACGGTCGCCTGCCCCCGACTGTAGTAGCTATATGAGTTATGAATATTTCAATTTCAATAGTTGTGAAGATCATGTTATAATATATTATATCATATAGAAATAAATGTTAAGATTGGTTGTATTGTGTATAAGGTGCATTTTGTTTATTTTCGAAAACATTTATCATTATTTGGCTTTAGTACCGATGATATTGTCGTATTACTACTGATAAAAAAAAAACTGTCGTGGTACTAAGATACAATATTGCAATTCCTTATGGAAGGACAAGTACTATACCCATTAAGAAGATCAAAACAAATCGATAATAACAAGAAAGCATAAAAAATGTAATAACAAGAAAGCATAAAAAATGAATCGTTTTTTTTTTCTTTTTATTATAACAAATTGTAATGAATAATACAATATCAGAAAAATCGTATTAACTAATAATGAGCAAGAAATTCATAAAGAATGGTAAGAATTACAGCTCTTCACAAAGAAAGAAAATCAAAAACTAATTTGTATTTGTTCATATCCTATATCCTTGAATCTAATTTGTCACCAACACATTTTGGGTTTTGTTTGGCCAAAATTTGGCGACCAATGTTTTTCCAATCAACATTACATGAGTGTGTTTCTGGGTATCTATGTCTTCCACAAAATACATCTCCACAGCGACACTCGAATCCAATTATTCCAACTTTTTTGTTGCAACTATTGCACCTATTTTTCTTCTTGATGGTTGTAGTGTCTGTCAGAGTAATAGAATCAATAGCTGCAGATATATCAGTTACAGAGCTCTCTAAAATACTCTGTTTTTGAGAAAGAGATGATGAACCAAGAATAGCACCTTCAAATTCTGATACGTTGGTGTTTTCTTCGATGCAATCTTTGTAACACTTTGAACAAAAGTTTTTGTATTCAACAGAACCGTAGAAACCACAACCGTTACGACAAAGTTGTAGATGAAACATGTTGTTTCACTTCGATTGGCTTAAGGAAAAGTGTAAAAGGATGTTGATATCACTTAACAAATTTAGAGCAGAAGAAAACTTTCAGAGAAGAAGAAAGGTTTCTCAAAGTGAATATGCAAGAAATAGTTGATTGATTTATTGAAAGCGGGTGTTTAATTTATAATGAATAATGGCACTAAGTAATATCCTCAAAAACATATCTCCTCATTAATAGCATATCAATTAGTCGAGAGTTCATTCAATCAAATCCAATTAATCAGGGAACTTTCCCTCAATCCATATAATGGTAGATATATCTTAATGAGATTTTTTTTCTTTTTCATTTTAACATTTGAATAATTATTTATTTAATTAATAAAAAATAATTAAATATTTAAAAAAAATAAAATTATATTAATAAAATCAAATAAAATTTATTAAATTGAAAAAAATACTTAATGTAGTTGAGTAGATCTACCAAAATAAATAACGTCTCATTCCTATTTGGCGATACATTAAAGGCTTAATTCTATTTTCTTAACGACTCCCTCCTATTTTTTTCCTAGATCAAATAAATAAAAAAATAATAATAATAAAAATACTTACAAAATTTTTAATGTATTCAATCTTGTCCTTCTATTAAATGTATTTTGTTTTTTTTAAAATATTTTTATTCTTTTTATTACATTAACAATGTTTTATTTTTATTATTATTTTTTTTTTGTTTATTAGATCGGAGGAAAAATAGGAAGGAGTTGTTAATAAAATAGAATTGTGTTGCTATTTTATCTTGCAAAATATTATGGACACTTTATTTGTTTTGGCACATATGTATTTTTTTTTCTATTAAATGTATTTTGTTTTATTTTATTAATATTATTCTAATTTTTTTTAAATATTTTTATTAGTTTTTGTTTATTAAATTAACAATAACTTATTTTTATTATTATTATTTCTATTATTTTTTATTTATTAGATCGGAGTAAAAATAGGAGTGAGTTGTTAACAAAATAAAATTGTGTTACTATTTTATGTGCAAAATATTATAAATACGTTATTTGTTTTGACACACTTAAGTTTGATGTATTGATAAAAAATTTAACTTACGATATGATTGCATTTTCAGGATGCCACTTAGTATATATTGATAAATAAAAAACATATATTTAATGGTAATTTTTTATTTTTTTAAAAAAAACGGACAAGATAATTTAGAAATATGCTGTTAATAAAAAAAATTAACCAAATACACCTATCTAAGGATAATAATAAGAAACTTCATCACCTATATTTCAATTGAGGATTTTTTTTATAACCAAATGATAATTTATTTGATGACGTGGATAAAAAAGATAAGTTAAGAAAAATTATATTCAATTTTCATTTTCAATCAAATTTTGATGAGTACTATGATAAAGTGATTATGTTAAATCATAAAACATGATTTAATTCATATATATTGTAAAGAGTTTTTAATTACGGTTGAACAATCATAACCGTTAGATTATTAAAAATATTTAATTTTTATTATAATTATTTTTAAGGTCATGCTCATGAATAGTTGGGATGTGTTTATACTATAAAACTTATCTATGGATTTTTTATGTAAATATCCTCTTTTTTAAAAACTTTAACCAAAATGTCGTACTGTAGGAGGTCGCATCCCATGTAAAGAACTTTTTTTTTTCAATAGGAGGTCGCAACCTGATGCGACCGGCTACTACGTTTTTTTTTTCATTTTAACTTTTGAAAATTAGAAAATATGTTAATTTAATTAATAAAAAATAATTAAAATATTTATAAAAAAAAATTATATTAATAAAATTAAATAAAATATATTACATTGAAAAATAAAATACATCAAACTTAATGTGGTTGACTAGATGTGCCAAAACAAATAACGTCTTACTAGTATTTTGCAGATAAAATAGTAACACAATTTTATTTTTTTTAACAAATCCCTCCTATTTTTATTCCAATCTAATAAATAAATAAATCATATAAATAATAATAATAAAAATAAAATATTTTTAATTTAATTAACAAAATAATAATAATAAAATATTTTAAAAAAAATCAAAATACATTTAATAGAAAAAAAATACATCAAAGTTAATATGGTTGAGTAAATGTGCCAAAACAAATAACGTGTCACTCTGCAGATACTAGCAACTTAATTCTATTTTGTTAACGAGTTCCTCCTAATTTTTCTCCGGATCAAATAATAATAATAATAATAATAATAATAATAATAATAATAATAATAATAATAATAAAGTAAATTATATTAATAAGATAAAATACATTAAATTGAAGAAACAAAATACATTAAATTAAAGAGAAAAAAAATACCACAAATTGAAAAAGAAAAATACATCAAATTTAAATCAATGATTTCCATCTAAATGTCCTCCAGTTCCACATCTAGGCGGTCGTCAAACTCGTCTAGCCCTTTGAACGAATTGAGATTGTTCTGGTTGATCCTCATTTTAATCATTATCCTCATTATAATTTGTATGTTCATTAGAACCACTACCACCTACCTCCGTATAATTTTGAGTTTCGGAGTTATGCATGGAATCAAAAACAGCATAAGCCGACTCAGGAGCTGTGCAATGAGTTCCAAACAAATTATAGAAAATTCCGCTCTCTATCGAATGAACGGGGGTTGGTATTTATGGCCTTGAAGGAACGTAATACCGAATCGGTATATCTGCAGATTCATGTAGATGTGCTGGTGGTGAGGGACAATAATATGGAACTTCTGTAGGGGCATGAGGGTGAGGTGATGATAAAGACGCTTTTGGTGCATGGTTTGTTGTTGTGGGGTTGATTGACGGGTTGAGTGCACGTGAGAATATGATGAAGGTTGCAAACCTGAATCACGCAGATATTATTCCACATATATATATAATTTGGTGTGATGTCTAAACCAATTCATATATTCTTTACTGTGGTATAAAACACCTTCTACGCCACGCCTTGCAATACATAATTCTCACGTTCATTCCAATTATAATCTCATCTTTCCAAACCTAGTTCCAATTATCATCAACGCCACGCCTCATGTCGATCGCATGGTAGATTGTCATGTCCTCTGGTGGTTGTGGAATTTATTGATGGAAGCCGAACTGAAGTGCGACTCTATCTATATGATGTTTTTCGACAATATGATACTAGTGCAGATAGGTAAATGCAGTCCATGTGTTCATCTCTTGTTCGGAAACCTCGTGTTGGAACTCGAGGTACGGTTTGAAATGAAACTGATATGTTAAAAATAGGCTAAAGCAAATATTAAGAGGTATAAAAAACAATATAATTAAAAAAAGTGCAACTAAATGTGAATGAATATATTACTTCCTGAACCATCATGTGATCAATTGTTTTTCGGTATCCTTCTATGTCGTTACGAGGAACTCTACTGAAATTTAGACCACCAGAATTAAATCAGTCGAATATATCAAAAAAAATATATATATAATAAAATTAGTAATATGGTAAGTAGTTAGTTTTAAAAAAAGAAAAATATATAAAATTTATCTGCAATAGTTACCTTTGTGCAAGTGGAAATATCCATACTTTGGGTGATTCTGGAGCGACACAAGACAAACGATACCATGCCCAATTTTGCAACAACAATGCACATCCTCATATAGACATTACACCGAGTTTCGTAGCAAGACACAATTCTCTATAAAGTGTTGCTAAAATTGCCGAATCCCAACAATGTTGGGATGCTTTACTTAAATTCCCCAAAAGTGAAAGATATTTTAAATGTACACGATTGTTGGATTTGTCTAGCATCAACAACCCTCCAATCATACCTAGGATGTATGCTCAACACGATGCTTGTTTTTCTACTACAGATGCATTATCACCAACATCGTCAAATGTTTCTTTAAGCCATTTTAATTTAATAAAATTACCCTTTGTTGCTCCCTCAGGTGAGATAACTCCTAAGTATTCTTGACAAACATCTTTAGCATTTTCAAAATTCGAACCGCTAACAGGAAAACTAGAAACATTTAATCCTAAAAGGTAGTATACGTCTTCTAAAGTTATTGTCCACTCACCTATTGGGAGATGAAAAGTATGAGTTTCTGGTCTCCATCTTTCAATCAGTAATCAGACCGACATCTATTTTATAGTTTCCAAGTTTGATCACTTCACCAAATCCAGCCTCTTGCAAATACGGTAATATGGCTTCATTTGGTTTTTTGTTAACATTGACCATTATCCTTTGAGGGTATCTGAAATTAATAATATATAAAATACTCAATATATATGACACTAATATATCTGAGAATAATATATATGAAATTAATAATAAAAGCAAAATAATCAATGACACTAAAAAAACTATAAATTAAATTAAGTAAATATATAAAATACATACAAATGCGTTAATGTATTGAATTTCATCTATGTGATTCGTAGATAATTCCATCAGTAAAACATAAATTTTGATTGAGAACGTTGAAGAAATTTTCAGCTCTGTGATTTAAGAAATTTAGATTGAGAAAGTTGAAGAAAGTTTAATTCAAAATGTTGAATTGATGTGCTTATAAAGGGGTCGCTTCCCCAGCCTACGATGCATTAAGGAAGTCGCATCCTCAGGTAGCAAACCCTTAGGGACGTTGCATCCCCAGGTAACAATCTATGCTTGCTTTAATCCAGGCCATTGATTATATTTTATCGATGGCTGTGGATGGTTTAGGGGTATGAATCCTTGTTATTTTGTTTGGACCAATCAAATTGGTTTATTCAATATTTAATCTTGACCTTCTAATTTAATTTATCAACGGTTGTTGATAGTCCAGTAAAAATCCTTAATCCTTGTTATTTTATTTGGACTAATCAAATTGGTCTATTAAATATTTAATCTTGACCTTCCAATTTAATTTATCAACGGTTGTGGATAAATAGAAAAATAAATCACACTACTACCTCACCAGACCTTCTATCTCACCATACCTTCTAACATTTCATACTTAATCCATTACTTAATCATGGATGTTCAACAAGTAATTTTTATTGTTTATTACAAAGGTTCGATTCTCGACGGAGTTGAAGGTAAAACATTTGTAAGTGATTATAAAAAAGCGTTCAAAGTACATTCTGGAAGCAACCTTGCTCGTCTAAAGAATGCCATCAAAAAAAAGTTACAACTCGACGACAAAGTCACGATAACTGATATAGTTTATCGACACCTTGTCTTATTTGGTGAAAATACAACAAGGTTTGAATTGATGAGGGTTTGCGATGACGAAGATGTTCAATTGATGTTTGATGTTTATGCACAGTGGTCACAACTCGATACCATCGAGTTATATGTTACATTTGAGATGGTCCTACATCAACAAACATTGATCAACCATCAACCTCAAACATGCCTAATCCTGACTACATCCCATATTTCGATCAAAGCACCCCTTATCAACCTGATTTATATTCTCCATCACAACACTATGAACCATACTCAAGCCAAATTGAACAAACTCATCCAAAAAGTTTTCAACTCCATCATGAATCTCCCCAAACAAGTCCACAATGCGATGTTCCGCTTAGTGCCTTATATAATATCAACGAGGAAGAATTAGGCAATTACAGTGAAGATTGATGAATCATCTGGTGATTCTGACGACGACATTGATGTTGACGAAGATATGGATGCAGAAGACCAACTTATCCTACCTGTATTCGATCCACCATTTCACCTGAAGAACATCAATTTAGATACTGCAGAGCAATCAAATGAATTTGATCACATGTTCATCAACGAAATCCCAACAATAAATGGAACTCTTGCAGTTGGAATGAAGTTTCAAAACAAGGATGAATGCGTATATGCAATCAAATATACCATTTAAAACAATCATTGAATTTTGTGGTACAAAAATCAAATTCAGAAAGGTATGTTATTAATTGTTTAAGTCTAAATTGTTTGTTTAGATGCAGAGCTTCAAAATGCAAAAAGAGTGAATTATGGGCGATTGGTAAACTGAATCTGCCTCATACATGCACAAATTCTGCATTGTCACAAGATCATCAGAAACTCGATTCTGACATGATATGTACAAGCGTAATGCAAGTTCTGAAAGTGGACCCTTCAATCAAAGTGAATGTCATTATTGCTCAGATTCAGGCTTTGCACAACTACACAATAAGTTATAGAAAGGCTTGGATAGGAAAAAATAAAGCCATCGAACAAATTTATGGCAATTGGGAAGAGTCTTACAACCAACTCCCACAATGTTTGTTGGTTATGCAAACGTATGCTACAGGAACCAAAATAGAAATGTAAACGATTTCAGCTTATCATGAGAATAGTTCGATAAGTGGGATAAGGATCTTTCATCGACTATTTTGGATTTTCCTTCCGTGCATATCTGTGTTTAAATTCTGCAAACCACTTGTAAAAGTTGATGGAACTTAGTTGTACGGCAAGTACGAGACTCTATTGGTAGCAGTTGCACAGGATGGGAACGACAATGTCATTCCTATTTCTTATGCTCTTGCGGAAGGTGAGACAACATAGGGTTGGAGTTTCTTTTTGAGAAATTTGAGAAAATATGTCACTCCGCAAGCCAACCTTTGTTTGATTTCAGATAGACATGAATCCATTAAAAATGGTTATAATAATCCAAATAATGGGTGGCAAAATCCTCCGTCAAAGCATTAGGGGTGTACGCAGGTTGGGTTGAGTCGGTTTTGACAAAATCCGATACCCGAACCGATCAATTATCTTTGGGTTGAGTTGAGTTCTAAATCCGTATTTTTTTCATTTAACCCGAACCAAACCGATCCGATTCGATCAAGAACGGGTTGGGCTGACGGGTTATACATAAATAGTAACTTGTTTTTTATTTGACGGGAGAAACATAAGTAACAACAATAACAATTTAATTGAATGAAAATATATTTAATATTTGAATGTCTCAAAAACCATAAAATTTCAATCACATCATTCACCACATTTTAGTTTACTAAGCTACCACAATTTTTTAATAATAGTGCTTCATTTGTTTATTTTTAGAGTACTTACTATTTTCAAATAAAATACTAAAAAAAAGTGTTTAAGAGATTTAAATGTAAACAAATTTAAACTAGATTCATCATATTTAATATTAATTTTTTAGAAATATTAATCGATTGATATTAAATCTATAACAATTATTGATTAATATGAATATTATGTTTCATATTCGAATATACCGTAAATTTATTTATCATTTTATCTAAATAAAGAAAACAATAACAAAATATTAAATTTAACTCAAATGAAGCTTTCTTTGCGACAATTTTTTTTTATAAAGTTTCTTCACAAGTGTATTTTAATTTAACCAACATTTTATTACATAAAATTCAGTTTATCATAAAAATCAATATCCTTGATAATTTTTTTCTAAAAAAATTGTATCTTGCCCGAATGACATAGATAATCTAGGGAAAAATACTCTACACACCTTACTTTGATAAAAAAAATTATCCAGAAGAGAAGAAGAATGTGCGCGGCTCTTGGAAGAGAAGATGACGCAGATGTGGAAGAGAAGAAGAAGATGGATGGCGGCTGCTGAAAATGAAAAAGAATAATGAAACCCTATTGGGCTGGTGGAATATTGGGCTGCCAAACAATTTTTTTTTAAAAAAAGCATAATTAGTCACTGGGTCAGGTCTATGGGTCGACGGGTTCAAATTGTTGAACTCATTATCCGAACCGAATATAAGCGGCTTTCAAAGTCGGGTCGGACTCGAAAGTGACCAGGTACGGGTAAAAATTGGATTGGGTTGGATTGGGTGATCAGGTTGGCGGGTCGACCCGCATCCATGTACACCCCTAATACTGACGTGTGTTTTCGTGATACTCGTTAAAGAATTAAAAAATAAAATAAAAAAACACATATTATATAAAAAAAAAGTTAAATTTCAATAAATTGAATGCATCATTTCTAAAATTAAATTTTCAATTTTAATATCTTAAAGACACTTATAGTATTTTATAAATTAATTAGTGAATAACCAAAAATATGTTTTTATTTTATACGTTAAACTACTCGTCGTCGCACGCATACATATCTTTTTGACACCCATAGTGTATACCTAACAAATTGATTAGGCTTGCAACATTTACTGCTTACACCAATCAAAAGCCTGCACATTAATATCAGATATTATTTCCATTATCTGTCTCTAACTAGATTTTTGAACTAATTAATAGTACTTTTGATTTTATTTATAATTATTTATAAAAGAAAAAAAAATCAAAATTGTTATATTTATAAATTGTTTTAACTTTTTGATTACTTTTACATATATTCTTATTTAAAATTGTGAATCATTAAATACTCACTAATAATATTAAAAAGACACATATATTAAATGAAAATATAAAAATAATTTAAACAATAAATATATCTTAAAAGTCATAATTTTTTTTATATATAAAATCCAAAAGATATTTAAAAATTCTCTTATATATAAAATCAAGGGAGTAATAAATGCAACGAGTTGGTTCTTTCGTTATCTTACTAATATTGTATTTTTAATTTATTTTTAGAAGAGTAAAAATTGATTTTAGATGTATAAATTTTTTTTTGACATGTTTAATTGCTCTTGAAATTGTCTCTTGCACCAAAAAGAAATTTAATTGTCTCTAAAATTTCTAATTATAATTTGTAGCTTTCATCTCTAAAGTTAATTTTTAATCTAAAATTTGATTTAACTTACTTTTACTAAATATATCCATATATAAATCATTTTATTTTCAACTTACTTTTAATCAAAATTAATTTTACATAAGTAATTCATTCGAAACTAATTTTTATCACCACAAAATTAAACATGCACTTAGAAAATTGGACATAAACACACATAGTCTAGTTGTGGACACCAGAGCTTAACCAACTCCCTCATGCCTCATTATTAAAAAAAAAAACTTATTTCTCATGAAATCAAAAATATTGTAATTGTATTCTTTGAATTACTCCTCTTGAAAACTTATTATTCTATTAGAACAAAAATATTATTGAAAAATAATATTTATATATTAAAGGGTAGTTAGAAAATAACAACATTAAATATATTAGAACTAATTAAAATTTGTTTATACTCCCACCGATCTCAAATATAAGACAAATTAGATTAAAAAAATATACTTATCTAAATTTTAAACTAAATATATCAACTTTTGTTGATCAGACTTTCTCTTATATTCAAGATCAAATAAAATATTTTAAACTATAAATTTTTGTTACTTATATTTCAGTTCCAAAGAAGAAGAAAAATATTAATAGTTATTATCAATTTGGGTGGGATTGACTTTTTAAAATATTTTTGAAAACAAGTCTCTCTCATGAATAGAGTTAAAATTACTTTAATCCTCTAAAGAAAAATAGTTAATCTCGCTTTATTTTTAAAGCATTCAAAAAGTTTAATTCTATTTTTTTAGATTACCCTTTTGTAAAATCTCAGTCTTTCAGAATAAGAATTTATTGAAAAATAAAATATAAATTAATAGAAAAATAGTTAGAAAATAACAGCATTAAATATATTAAAACTAATTTAATATTGTCAGTATATTTTAATATATTCAATATAATTTTGTTGTTGATTATATTAGAATTCTTTAAGAATAATATACAATTAGTTTAGTTTATTTTATTTTATTTTAGAAGAGATGGTAAATTTTATCATAATTAATTCACACAATTACAATTGTGAATCTCAAGTTCGAATTTGAAACAAAACATTTAAACTAAGAATATTAGCATTTACCAATTGAGTTAAGAATTGAGTAGTACCGCTAGTTATTCTTAACATGGTAGAACTCGTTTTTTAAAATATTTTTGAAAATGAATTCTACCAATGTTCCACTATCCATTTCTTTTAAACAATGGAATAAACCTTGCTATCCTTATTTAGCTACCCATAAAATAGATTCGATTCGGCTCAGCTTTAAATATAAACAAAAGTTTGTTAAAAAAAGTTTATATTTTGTCTAAAATTTTAGATTAAATACATCAAATTTTTAATCCAATTTTATTTTAAGGAAAATTCTAAGGCGGACTAGGTCCACTGTATACCAGATCCACTATGTACCGTACTTAAAATTTATTTGAAACTCTAATGATAATCAACGATACTTTTCAAAAGTATAAGTTAATACCTCTTCCTATCTTTACGTACAAGATAATAAGTAGATTGATGTCGCTTCAACAAATTTAGTATTGAGAAACACATTTATTTTTCCTTTATTTTTATTGAAATGACTTCAACCAAATTATTATCTCAACCATAAAAAATCTAGAAAGTGTTAACAATCTTCATTAACGTTTTAGATCATTTTTAAGCATTTTTTAATAAGCAAAATATTATTAAAATGAGTACAACGGATATTGCAAATCTTATATAAAAAAAAAAAACATCTATCCACTTTCTAGAAAGGTTGTAGAGCTCTCACCAAATTATGTACTTCTAAAACA
>JBBPBQ010020321.1:50716315-50735318 GCA_037974755.1 Cicer yamashitae
AAAAAAAAAAAAAAAAAAAACTCTAACATTAGTACAATGACCCACACACAATTCGGTCTCACGTTTTCAAGTATTGTTCCATGATAGACCACTTATAAAGAAAATATTTAAGATAAACCACCATAAGTATTGTATATTTACTTTCTACAATATGTATCTCCGAATAATTGTGTATAATCATAAGAATTTATACTATTTTTTTAGATATGCAAATTAATATTAGTTGTTATTGATTAATTAGGGGCAAGGGAAATTGCTAAAGCCAAAGATCAAACTTTAAACCTTATTCATGAAACTTTTTTAAAGTTTCAACTCTTACTAACAGATTACACCATCGAGAATATTTAGACATACTATTTGAACACATACAAAAAATAAAAATAAAAAAAGTAAAAAAAATTGTAATGAAATAATTATAATTTCAAAATAATTAATAAAAATATATATATTTATGTATGTGTACTCAAATAATGTGTTAAAATTCTTCTAACCACACAAGAATTGCAATGCAGCTCTTCAAGTACAAAGGGGTAAATTGTATTTCATCTAATATATATATATCTCCTCACGAATCACGATATATATTATACATATATTGCACGTGAAAACTATTGTCAACACTTCGGTAAACTTTAAACTAGGCAAATCATGCCTCGAAAGAGGCACTCTAACTTGCAAGTCAACTATTAATTTACATATACATTTATGATTCAGATAATTCGTGGAAGAAAGAGATGCATGTGTCCCTTAATATTATACTATGCACATTAAGAATCGAGGAAAGAACTTGATCCATGCAGGAAGCTGCATTCGATCATCATCATCACCTTCATGTTTGGACACAACTATAAAATGTGTCAAATTACTAAACATATATTTTTTTTTTATCTATAGGGGCTTATTAAACATAATTTTAATATAACATTTTTGTAAATTGATAAATTGAGTTAAAATAATTGTAAATTAAAAATTTAAATATATATTTTTAGTCAAAACAAATATATATTTTTTACTTTTAATTCCTATAATTTTTTTTTTTAATTCATGCAAATATATCAATTTTTACTTTTGATCATCAGTATTTTATTTTAATCTATACAAAATCTATACAAAATTACTTCATATTAAATTTGCTCTATCTAATTTTATTTTAGTCTTTATTTTATTTTAGTTTTTATTTTGAAAACTGAAATATCTACAATTTAATTTGAATATCAATTTTAATAAGAATAAATTCACAAAAACTAAAAGAAAACAAAAATGATCAAAAGCAAAAGTTTTAAATTATAGAGACTATAAAATATATATAGGGACTAAATATATATATATATATATATATATATTTATAAAAACTAAAAATATAATTAAACCTTAATCAAATATCTGAATTTTATGATTTGTGTAGCCACAAACAAATTAACCAGTAGAATAACATGAATTACTTGTATTTATAAACCTTGATCCTCTACAACTACATGACTATATAGTCTACCATGTGTTGAAACTGCAGAGACAGTTAAATTTAAAGAGGTGAATTTTCTCTTTAAATATAACAAAATTTTGAATTCATAGAGGTTCTACTTTCAATTAAAAGATTATTCACCCAAACTAGTTTGGATTGGATATGTACATCCGCATCCAATTTTATGTCATTTGAAAATATATATCCAAACAAATTATACCTTCCAAATTGTAATACCAAACATAAACTAATACATTTTATTAACCATTTTATCATTACATTTCTTAAAGCACAAGACAAACCAAAGAAAATAAACTAGCAGTAGCAGCAACAAATTTAACATGATCCCAATTCTATGGATCTCAAGTTAAAGGTGAAATTTGAAATTTAATTGATTTTGCAAAAAACTATTGCAAAAATCTAATTAATTTTGAAATTTGATTCCACTAAAATGAGTTCAGTATATAGTGAAAAAATCAAACCTCCTTTATTTCAACAAACTCGTAATTTATCATGATTTAACTGCAATATCTAACTTTGATTTCTTAATCAAAGTTGGATAATACTGACTTTACCTTTTAAAGTGAGTTAAACTCATTTAATTGAGTCAAATCTTATAATTTTGTTGTTACATTTAAGCCTTTGGTGGAGAAGCTGGAATCATTGTTGGAGGAGGACTGAAAATAATCCCACTCTTGGGATTGGTATTTGGCTCTGGCTCTGAATAATCCATAATTTCATACACTTCTCTCATTTTCCTATTAGCATGCTCCTGAATAAACACCAATTCCAAGTTAAATTTCACTAACAAAATCCCAAAACAAACCAAACTAAGAAATGAAAATAAAATTATTTAGAGTCTATTTAATTTTAATTTGTGAAAATATTTTTCAATTTTATTTTCTAAAATATGTTCATTTTAACTAACTAACCATGAGTAAAAAAAAATAATAACAAATTAACTAACCATGAGTCCGTTCATAGAATCTCCATCTTCAACCGTCTCCACGAGTAACGCTCTTCCAAAACCTTAAAATTAACGAACAAAACAAAACATCAAAAAATAAAAAATCAAACAAAACATAAAATGAAACAAAATATACATTGATTGATTTGAGAGAAATTAAACTATACCATAACCAAATGAGAGAAAGAGAAAAGATGAAACAAGAAGAATCACGAGAAAAAGTGACCGACCCATTATTTTGTGAAAGTTTTTATGAAATGGGTATGAAAGAAATTGGTGATCTAAGCAAAGAAGGAACAAAAAGAAGTGATTTTGGTGGGTATGGAGAAGAGTGAAAAGAAGGGTATATATAGAGATATTTGTGTGTGTGTGAGGGAGACAGTGAAGTATGTGTGTGTAAGATTCTGAATAAAACAATAAAAATAGGAAACCGACTTTGGTTCAACTCAGATCCAGCCAAACATAGGGAAGGAGCAAAGTGCTACCTTTGTGTTGGCGTCATATGCTTTACACACGTTTTTGTTTTTTTAACTATAGGTTATCTCCTCACTGTTTGACTTTTTGAAGTGTTTTTTTTTTAGCATTTACATAACATTTAATATAGAATTTAATTTCCATGCTCTCTCCCAAAGGCTTTAATATATTCTTCGTTTCATTTTAATATTTTATTTATTTTAAATTATTTTGTTATTTTATAATATAAATATGCTTCCGAAAAAGAACCTATGACATATTTAATTTATATCCTAATTTCTTTTTTAATTTCAAAGGAAAGAGAGTATTATATATACTTTTATTAAAATACTTAAGACCCACAAGTACAAGAAGTACAAGATGGGAAGAGTACAATCAGAAAACAACATAACAAAACTTTTGGAACAGAAACAGAGACCTAGCTAGGCCAAATACAAATTGTCTACGTTCATCAAATTTGATAAATAAGCACTTTTAAAGCATCCACATGACCACATCCACCCTTGTACTCAAATTTTTGATAAATAGATATTTTATACTCAATTAGTCAATTTTATGAAATAAAAACTTATCCAATGGATCAACTCAAATATATGATATCCACATAATTTTTACTCAAATAGAATATTTGATCTCTAAATTTATTTAGCTTAAAATATTATTCTTCACTCTTCAATATATCATATTCTCTTTTTCAATTTATACTTGCAAATGCATAAAAATAATAGTCAAAGTCCAATAGAATCCATTTTTAAAGTTATTTAAATATACAATTTTGATCAAATCTATAGAACCCAAAATGCATATACAAATAATATTTTAATACTATGATACTTATGAAACTCTCATTGGAGATATTCTAAAATAATATCAATCAATTTAATTTTTTTATTAAAATATTTTTATAGTAAAATATTCGTCAAAATCAATAAAAGATATATATATATATATATATATATATATATATATATATATATATCCGCGTTAATAGTTTTTCGCTGTATCAAAACAAGCATATTGAACTTTTAAAATTGTGTAAAATTTGAAGGACTAGATTCAAAATGCATATTACACTCCATCAAATTAAAATTATATTTAATTGCACTTTTAGTCTTTATTTTTACTAATTCACATAATCGATTATCTTATTTTAAAAGTCGATAGTTTTAGTCTCTCTTTCGATTTTTTGAACTAAAAAATAACAATTTAGCATATTTTAAATGATGTGTCATATAATTTCATGATATAGAACTATCTAGATGTATTAATTATTTAAATCTCATTAATTAAATTACAATAATGAAAAAAATGGAAGTTAAAAGTTAAATTTTTAAATTATTTTATTGCAATTTCATAGATATTAATCATTCTATATTATTGTATTATTTGCCACATTATTTAAAACATATCATATCATTATTTTTTTAATTAAAAAATCATAACGAGAAATCAAAACTATCATATTTTAAAAATAAAAACTAATTTCGTAAGTTGATAAAAATAAAAAAATTAAATCTGCAATTAAGTTTAAAGCTATTTTAGCTATGTTTGATCTATGACAAGCTAATTTCTCAAACCAATGTATGAGTAACACCTACCGTATAACATGTGTATAACATGTGTTTGTGTAATCAAATTTGTGACAAGACCCAGCTGCATGTCAGTTCCAAAAATGATGTCAAAATTTAACCTATGTCCTTAATCTCCCAACCGACGGTCCTATAACAAATTTCTATAGAACCGTCATTGTTACTGTCATTGCAATTTTCAACCAAATTTGAGCACCTACTAGTATTTATTTTAAGTGTGACATCTTAGTGTCTGAGTTCACCACTAGGAAACATTAATGGATTGTTGAACCACTTTTTTATGCTATACACAAAAATTTTGAACTGGCTTCTTTTTTAATTGTATTATATTTTTAAAAGTCACCAATGAATATTTTGAAATTGGTCAATTTAAAGTTAGATTTTATTCAAAAATACATTTAAATTAGTCGATTAAAACACACAAGAGAATAAACCGCCAAACACTGAATCTTATCTTTAACCAATATCATACCATAATCTTTATATATCGGAACGATGGCACAACAAATTTTAGACATAAAATAAACATTAATCAAGTAAAATTCAACAGAGTTTAATCTTAAATGTGAAATAAGAAGAAAAACATTTAAAAAATATGAAGTCTATTAAATTTGACTATGCATCATCTACTACCATGTAATGTCATATTAATTTTAACTAAGGTTGTGAGTTGTCGTGTCAGCGCCAAATTGCTTCCATGAGTCTTCGTGTCGACGCCAAACTACTATCGTCAGCCGCCGTGTCAGTGCCAGACCATCTATGTGAGCCACCACATCATCTACAGAACTTGGTCGTGCAACCTCTTCAGCCACCTAGTATCTGGATTTTTAAAAGTTAAATATGTTAATATTAAATTGTTATTATTATTTTTATTATTAGTTGTTTTTTAAAATCCTTTTATGAAATATTTTGAATAAAAAATTAATATTTGATGAATTTTATTGGTTAAAAATCCAATGGATTTTAAAATTTTATTTGAGGGTATCCATTGGATTTAAAGAAAAACTAAATTTATGAGTTGAGGATAATTGTTGTTATTAAATGGATGGACTGAATCCAATCCATTAAATTTTTGTTGTTAGAATGAAAGGATTGGATGAATTTTAGTTTAGATGGATTGAATGGATATAGATGGACAAATACCCCTAATTTTCCCTCTTCAATTTTTTATAATAATCTATACTATATCAATCTATCTATTTATTTATATTATATATAATGCAATGAAGTTTACATTGATTACACTATTAATTACCAAGGACTCTCAACACTCCATAGAATAACATATGACACGTCATTTTTATATGCAAAGTTATACAAAATATGTATCTATTTATACTATATACAAATGCAGAACTATACTATATACAATTGCAATCAAATTTACATTAATTATCCTATTAATTACAAATGACTCTTAACACTATAGAGTAACATATGACACATTTTAATCTTAGTCATTTATACACACCTAAATACAAAGTGGCAGCACTACACTCTACAAAAATTAGTTTCACATAAAAAGATAGATAAAAAGGTTAAATATTTTTTTTTTTTTTTAATTTACCTTTATTATTTCTTCATAAAGTTACTACCTTTATCAAACAAAATAGTATAACTAAATTAATATATTAAAATAGTTTGAAAACTCATTGTTTTCTAAACAAATTAATATAATTTTTATCTTACGATGAATACTGTTAGTAATTAAATTAAATCAATATATTAAAATAGTTTGGAAACTCGTTGTTTTATAAACAAATTAATATGATTTATTAATTTATATGAATAACTTATTGTAGTTCAACAACTCTAATTTTTTGGGTGCAATTAATAACTATAATTTAATTAATCAAAGATATATTATAATATCTTATAATCAAAGATATATTATTATATGTAATATATCAAGTTCTTAGGACGTTGGGTAAAGAGATGGAGAAGATTCATAGAGGTTTTATGTAGGGATACAAACCAAAACTTGTAAACTACATCTGATTAGCGGAGAGGTTTGTTGCTTAGCTAAAATGGATGGAGGGCTCGGGATAACAAGCCCTTACTAGATAAATGAAGCTTTACTCATGAAAATGTTATGAAATTTGATTAAACGGCTAGAGGACATTTGGCGTAAAGTCCTATATAACAAGTATGGCAGATAGAAGGACCTCTAGGTCTATATAAAATCTCAACCTTATGATTCCCTACTTTAGAAGGTCATGGCCAGTATTTGGGATAGTTTCTAGAACTATACTATTTGGCATTTGGCAATGGGCAACAAATTCATTTTTGGCTTGACAAATTGATGTCCGGAGGACACTCATTCATGAATACCTCTATCGGATTGACTATAGATGTAACACCCCGATTTTTAACAGTGCGAGTGCATTTTTTTTTTAAAACAACTTAATAAAATAATACGTCGTAACACAAAACGGCAAGAGTCATAAATAATTACATCATCTATACAAACACGCTAAAATAGTTTTTTTTTTTTGGACAATAATCTAAAGTTTACAAATAAAAAATACACTGGGGCTATGAGACCTATCAGACATCGCTCATACCCCTAGGATATTCTCGATAGACACTTGGACAGAAGTACTGCTCCAAGAATGCTACCCTACATGGTCACATCAAAAAAATTGGAACATGAACCCACCAAATAAAAGTCAGCTGTCAAGATATGTTATAGATACAGTCATCCCAAAACAAAATAAGTACAACCACCAAAAGAAAGACACTAAGGCCCTATACAACAAAAACTAATCTAATCATCCACTAGCAACTACAATAACAATGGTGACATCCATTCACTGCACAAGTTCCTTCTGACGCAGTATCTCTCCTCCAAGTAACTTCCTCTTCATCATCAGCCACAGAGGGATCAGTCTCCTCAGAAGTCAGGTCCACCGACGAGATATGTGGCTTTGGCAACGCTGGAATCTCATAACAACTCACTACCTCAGTGACAATCAGTAAGTGGAAGCTCTGGCTCAACCCGCCTAGATGGTCCTGCAATATCTCTACCCGCTGGCATCGGCCCCTTATCCTTCCCGCCAGTCCCCGGTCCAACCACTGTATACCCAGCTCCTACGGTGGCCACCGTCTCAACTCTAACTGAGGTATGCTCTATTCAACCCGAGGGTACCGGATAGTCGATCCTCTCGTGAGTAAGCTCCACGAGATATACTGCCCCAGCTCTCTTACTTGTCCTCACTACCCTCCCCGTATAAGTAGCCCTGCTTGAGATGGGGTTGTATGCCCAAGCAATCGGCGAATGTCGGTCAGAGAAGTCTAACGACGTTTTCGTCGTCAGGGTAACAGTCGGGGGAACGACTCGGGTATCATCTGAGGGCAAAGCCAAATTTTCACAATAATGTAAAGGGTCACAACCGAAATTAACAAATAACATTTACCAATCATGTCATAAAGACAAGCAATAGCACTTAGCAATTACAACATGATAACAAACACTAACATAATATGTATATATGAATATCATATTATAACAAACATGACTCGCGTGCCAAGCACCCTAATGCAATGCTTATATGCCAATGCACATGATTTCGGAATTTCCAAACCCTCATCGAGGGGCGTAAATCATAAATGTACCGCCTCTCACAGACCAATACTAATTATCGAGGTGCTACCTATCACAGATCAGTACGATTTACCAGAGTCCAGTCTATCACAAATCTACACGACTAAAAATCCTCGTAAGGATAAGATGGACCAATCAACTCATGGAACCATCACGTGGCCCATCACGGTCACCACTAACACCGTGGCCCATCACAGTCACCACTAATTATGAAATGCATGAGCATACTTTGACTCTTTCACAACAATCATTATGTAAATGTAGCTATTAAAAGACTCCCCTTTTAACACTCATTACACACTAATAGTTTATCACACTTTTCACAGAGCATACTCAAGACATATTCTCATCAATAAAATTTATAACATGTTGCAACACGTATTTCACTCAAGAATGCATAATCACGTCAATATTAATCATCAATCACACATATAAGGTCCCTATGTACAAACTAAAAATTGGAAGGAACCCTTACCTCAATAATAGCTTTTTCAACAACTATCGCTACCACAATCAAACACAACGAAAATCTCGCTCGTGCCAACACCTTCAATCAAATAGTGTTTGACTTTGTCAAATTAGTCCCTGAAACTTTAACTATCTTACAACCCTTTCTTACACCTAACCCCCTTAGAGTATATTTCACTAAAAGAGTTTACAACGAGTAAGAAATAATAGTATTATTATCCACAACACACCTTCAACATATAAAACATATTTTTAGAAATTAACATCCTTTAATTCTTCAGTGAATTCATTAACAATTATTCGAAACGTTTTAAATTATTTTTCTCAAACTTCTTCACACAACCACCAATTTCTCTCAAATTTGCCATAACTCATTTTTTTTGTTTCAAATAACTACAAGTTTGATCTACTACATTTTTAAAGAATAAATGTTCAATCAAAGTATTTACCTCATAACAACATAACCACACAAAAAAAAATATCAACAAATATTTTTCTAGTTTCAAAGTTCTAACTCTTTGAAATAGTTTCATTCTTTTCAAAATATATATTTTTCAACAAAGTTTGTATTTTAATTCATGAAACTTGGAAATTTTTAAATAAAAAATTTGAGTTAATAAAATACTCTAAACTTCTCCCTAAAACTCAGTCCAAGAGTAATTAAAAGAGTAATATTTTTAACTGTAAATATATTAATTTCACACTTTAACTCTTTGCTCAAACTCTTTAACTTAGTTAAAATTTGAATTTTTTCACAACTTTAACAACTCTAAATTTTCTTGTAAAATTTCAACTTCAGTTCAAACTCATTTATTTGAAAATAACTCATTACATAACTCAAATTCAACAAAAATCAATTTCTTATCTCTAACCATTACTAACAATAACAACACAACAACAACAACATAACAACAAAGGGTTGGTTAAGAACTCCAAAATTTCACTCATCCCCCACACATATAAAATTTTCGAATTTAGAAGAAAAAAAAAAGAGAAAATAAGTATCTCACCTCAAATAAATTAGCTCACAAGCACCACCTTATAGAGGGGAGTAACTTTCCTTCCTAACACGTCTTAAATGGAGACTTTGATCTTGTAGAAAATAGAGGTTTTTGTTTTTGTTTTTTTTAAACCAACACCACATCTTTTTTTTGAAACAGAAAGAAAGCAAAGGATGCTGAAGGGAAATGCGCAAATGCCAGCTCGGGTGGTTTCATATATATATATATATTAGGTATATCAAATAATTAGGTATATTATAAAATCATCATTATAACATCTAATCACTCTTTCACATATCACATCACTCACTTCTCAATCTAATTTAATAAAAATATTTACTATCGTCGCAACTCAATTGACAAATAAATTTATTAGCAACATGTGACATCTTAAAAATTTTATCGATAATAAATTCTCCATAACTTAATTAAATTACTCTCTAATAAATCATTTTAATCAGGTCTCCAAATATATATATAAACATATATTTTAAACATATTACTAACTCTAACAAAATATATTTTTGGTACTTAATTCTTAAAATAAAAATTGGGCTAAATGGCTAAGCAATTCAACACAAAATACATTAAAATTGCATAAATTAAAGTTTAGAAAATTCAGGGTCTTACAATAGACACAACATTGACCGTAAAGGATGTCTTGGCAACCATAAAACAACCATCTTCCTCCTAACAAGGGATTGAATCCTCAACAACCTCGAGCATAAGGGGAGTGGTGCATACAATAGCGAGTGGTAGGCAATCTTCATGGTAGCTTACTGGTAGCTATAGACGTGGAGAAACAAAAGTATATTTGAAGAGGGATTTAATCCCTCGAACAATCCAACTCATGTAATTATCAAGATGGCAAGGGAGATAGAGAGCTGCAAATATCCTCACTTGACTGGTGGATCCAACAACTAGTCATTGTCTTCATTGCATGGAGAGACCTTGGGAAAGATGAATCAAGCTCAACTGTGACGGCACACAAAAAAGCTCGATCAATATTTCAAGATGTGGCAGCCTTCTTCAAGACAGCAGTGGGAAGTATATGATCAGTTATCCGCAACAAATTGAGGCTTGTGACGCCTTTCATTCAGAAATATGGAGTATCTATATGAGTGTGGACATGGTCCATCGCCAAGGGATTATGCACCTCCAAGTGGAGAACGATTCAAATGTATTAGTTGACACGATGACTAGAATCTGCAAAATCAATAGGAAAATTCCAACTCTTATACGTCGTATCCGTGCGCTATAGAACATGGATTGATATGTGGAGATCAAGTACACTTGGTAGGTAAGGATTCGAGCTACTGGTTGGCTTACTAGTTTTAGTTTGACTACTTTATCCTATTTTCATTTGTGTGCTATGGAGACTCCTCTTAGAGAACTCCAAAATTTTATTTTCAATATTATCTTTGAAATGTACTTAAGTTTTGTCCTCTTTTTATAAAATATATATATATATATATATATATATATATATATATATATATATATTATAATAATATTTTCACGCACTATACATTCAATTCCTATTTGAGTTAATTTATCGAGTAACATTTTCATTTATTTATAGTCCATATTTATCTATCTATTTATATTGTATATAGTTGCAATGAAATTTACATTGATTGATTAGCCTATTAACTACTACAAATGACTCTCAATACTCTATAGAATAACATATGAAACAGGTCATTTTTATATGCAAAGTTATCTCACGTGGCAGCCTCTCAATACACTACATTTTAATGTTGCCTCTATTTATGGTAACAAATTATTTTCTTTATTTATTTTTTAATTATTTTAAAAGCAAAAGCTATAATTTAATAGTGATGTTAGTTTAATGACTATAATTTTTTAACTAATCATTTACATAATTATTTAACTACTATAATTTTTTTGGGTGCAATTAACAACTATAATTTAACTAATCAAAGATATATTATAATAGCATTTCCAACACTATACATTCAATTTCTACACATCAGACTAACTATTTTTATTTTTATTTTCTGTCAAACTTGTCTCACACTAGTAAAATAACATTGGAAACCATTGAGAAACTGTATAAATATTAAATACAGGTCCATTTTCCATTAAGAGTTCCCTTTCCAACAAGTATGACAATTAATAAGAATTGGACAATTATTCTGATTTCAATTGCAACTTGTAAGTTCAAAAAAATGGAATGAAAAAGGATAATCAGCATTGTCAAAAAAGTATGGCAATTCCTAACTCTTAAATCAGTCTTTCTTTCATGTTCATGTTCTTAATACATCTTAAAAATTAAAAGCAGCAAAGAAATTCCATAGAGAAAAATATGTATTTTCACCTTTGTATATATACTTAAAATTAAGTAAAGGGATTTAGAAATTAACACACACTAATCCTACAATACAACCAGCCATTACATAGTTAAAGTTTCCACTAAGTAATGATTATAATTTATAAACCAAGCCAAAGTAGCTAAGTCAATGAAAAACACAAGTTGCATTCTAAAAGAAAGAAACCAGAACAAGAAGTAAAGTACAATATGAAACCTCATTCTTATTCTTATTTCTGTACACATAAGAGGTGTTGGAAAACAAACTCACTATGTCATATGAACTTATATGTACATGAACTAACAAGAACTATTGCAAACAAGTTTGGCAAACCAAAGTGGCTTTAGAGTTCACGATTTCCTCAGGAAAGCTGAACGTCGTGAATCAATTTGATGCATCCAAAAACACAATTATCGATATATAAGCTAAGTGGTTACGAAGTCTCTTGAAAGTTAAGTGATCTAGACAGTGCTGCTGGATTGGCTTGCAAGACTAGTGAGGCTTGCACCGAGTGATTTTTATCGTCACATTTTGAAGGGAATGCTTCAAAGAGTCCTCTTGAAGGAACTGAGTTGGTGTTGTCATTTTTAATCCCGAGTGTTGTCCAGAACGAGCTTTTTTCTGCTTCTCTTGAGTCATCAATCCTCAAAGTTTTTGGAAACCACAAGCACTTTTCTTCACTACTTTCTTTCATACCATCTCCATCTGTTCCACTGGAGTCACTCAATTTGATCGCGTTATCTTCCCTTGAATGTTTACCTAAGGTTGGAGAGGTGGGACTAGAGTTAAGGTTTGCACCATTTGGTGATGATGGCTGTGCTTGCCATGGGACGTTCCATGCACCTGGCACGGTACAACCCCAGTAAGTCGTTGCAGGATAGAGTGGTAGAGAAAATCCAGGTTGGCAAAGAGAAGGTGGTGGCACTGGTGAGCTCCACTGCATTGGGTTCCATGGAAAAGGCCAAGGAGTTCCCGGACGAAAGTAATGACCTTGTGGGGGGAAACTTTGTCCATTCGACGTAGCTTGCTCTTGGGATACATTGGTTCTTCCACCTTCCATTGACTTTGTCGAGGTAATAGATGATTTATTGGATTGATCATCACCTTTTTCTCCAGTGGCATGGGGAACACAAATTCTTAGTTCTTCAGGTTTATCAAATCCATTTCTTGCGTAATTTTGCATTGTTTTATCAGCAAGTTTCAAAACAGATGCCATTGATTCACACAAGGGTGTTTCGGATCCAAATTTAAGTAATGTACCATTAGAATGGTAGGATCTATGTGGAAAGTCTATCTTAGAATTCTGGAGTGTTGATTCAGTGACAGTTATTTGACGATAGTGAGAAGAAGAGTTCTTGTTCTTTCTGCGACCAGCACCTACCGGTACATTTCTCATTGTCCCACCCGCAGTCCAGTATCTCTGACAATTCTTGCAGAAGTGACGAGGTTGGTTAACATTGTAATTATTATAGTAGCAAAATTTGGTGTCCATGCTACTACAACGGGGACAAGGCAATATTTTGTCTGGTTTTTTAAGGTTTTTGTCATGTGAATTACTTGTCTCATCTTGTTCTTCTTCTTCGATCTTTGAAGTTTTCAACATAGCAGCCTCCCTCTCAGTCGACAGGGTAACAGATTCTTCACCAGTCCTAGAGGCTGCATCTGGGGTGGAGAATTCTTCCGACAATTTGGTAGGGACTCCATCTTCCTTTTTCCCATCAGTTGGCTTGTCTCCCAATGTGTCCTGCATTCATGAAAACCACACACCTTAGTATGTTGCCATCCACTGAATTGTATAGTATAAGCACAGCCATTATATCATGAAGAGAATATAAACTGACATATATTGATATCTTCCAAAGTCAAACAAAATAAACATGAAAAGGCAGAGACTCCACTGATTCTTTTATTCCAAAAAATAAAAAACACTTCGAAAAAGTTTGGTTTGAAGTTGGAAACATTACCTTCTAACACAAGCATACTTGCAAGCTCAAACCAAAGAAAAGGAGTATATAATTGAAATGCGTTGTGGAAACTTGTATAGAAAAAATGAGAAACCAAGAGGAGATAGTTCATCATTCTTCTTTAAAACAAGACAGAACATCAATTACAAATAAGGCAAACTAAGTGTTGATATAAACAAAAGAGTTGACAACAGAGAAATCAAAAGAAAAGGCATAGAAAATAGGAATCTACTCAAGATTGTATTGTGGTAATTTTTCAAATTCTACTCTTTCTGGATTTGGAAAAATCCATATAAAACTCAAAAGTCAAATCAAATAGAAAAATGCAATATTTTTTCAAGAGCATGCTGATTTATTGTCTCAAAGGTAGACCAAAAGAATCAGAAAGATAAAGCCATAAAAAAATAAAATCGATTTTCTCAAAACTTTTATGGTCTTGGAATTGAACTGAGAGCATACAAAAGTTGGCAGACTATAAGCTATTTTCACAAAGCTTTTCGTTATAATCAAATTATTTTAGATACAAAAAAAGCTAATTCAAAAACACTCTCTTATTGTTTCAATCCATCCAAATAATCAAACTTCAGCAAGTCAAATTATAACTTGAATTACAGAGTATAGGATTTGGAAATTTGAATTAGACCCATCAATTATTTAACTTCCCCAGATTGAAAACAACCCAAAATCCCCAATCAAACACTAAACTATTGAAAAAGAAGAAAAAAAAGTCATAAACAAAACAACAAAAATAAAACTCAAAATACAATAACACATGTCACCAAAGCAAGTCAAAAGAATCTTAATAATGCTTTATTAAGCCAAACTAACACCAACCCACTAAATCATTTTTCATTCCAAATAAAGGGTCGAAATCAAAATCAAAAAATTTTTCAACCCAAAAAAATTCTCATACCTTCACAATTTCCTGTTCTTGTTCATCCTTAGAAGAGTTGATAGAAGAATCATGATTCTGATCAACACTCTCATCAACAATATCACCGGAAGATAAAGCCGGAGTTCCGACAAGAATCTCCGGCACCGGAATTGTCTTTCCAAATAGCTTAATCGCCGGGTCTTTTGTCTCCGACATTTTTCTATGTTTAAAAAAAAAACACAGATGAAGAAAGAAAAACAAACCTTTTTTGTTGTTTGTTTCTTTTGTCTCTAAAGAGGAAAAAAACTGAAAAAGTTGTTGTAGAGAGAGAGAGGGAGGGGGGGGTGACACGTTGTGAAGGAGTGAGAGAGTGTGAGTTTTGTTGTTGATCCGGTGAGGAGTGCCACGTCAGATACTAGGTTGAATTTGAGCCACATACTCTTTTTGTGGCCTTTAGAAGATCTCTTTCTTCTTTCTCTCTCTTGCTTTTTGAGTCTACTTTTTCTATACACCTGTGTGCTTTTATCGTTGCGGTTTTTGTCATTTCGACACACATATTCATATTCATTATTATCTTATCTGTTTAGTTTAAGGTTTTTCTGGTAAGAAAATACTTTTTTTTCCTTTCTTTTTTTAGTAAGAAAATGCTTTTTTCTTAGTACTAACTAAAATGTAAACTACTGTTTTAATATATGAAAATATAAAATATTGTTATTTTAGACTTAGCTGAAAATTTAAATTAGTTTTTAAATGGTAGAAGTATGAGTCAATTTAGTCTTTAATGTTACAATGATCATGGATTATTTTGAGATCAAATTGTTTCTTAAGAATATTTATTATGGTAAATTATATTTTTTATTAACTATTTTGATTATTTAAGAATAATTTATGTTTTTGGTTGAATCAGATATTAAAGAAACGGGAAGGCCAGTGATGAATATGTGCATCCAACCTATTGCATAGAACCTCGCCAATCAAAGAGCTTTAATTTTCTTTTTATAACATGATAAAATTATGGTGAATATCTTTTTTTGTTCAATATGTTTTTAGTTTTTATAAAATTATGACATTTGAAGTTTTATCTATAAAAACTTTTTATTCACTTTAAGTTCATATTTTGATTTTATAGAAAAAAATTTTAAAGATTAAAAAGTATCAATTTTTTACAAAAAAAAAATCAAAATAGAAATTAAAAGTGAATAAATATATTTTTATGGACTAAAAAGTTGAGAATTTTTTATAAAAATTAAAAATAAAATTTTAAAAATTTATAGAGATTAAAAACTTATTTTACTTTTTTCTTTAATTACTTGAACTTTATTTATACTAAAAGTCTAATTTTTTAAATTGCAAAGTCTCTAAAACTTTTAAAACGGCCTTGAGAAACATCTTCCTTCATTTTAAGGGATTAAAATGTTAATTTACAATTATTTAAATAATTAAACTCTCAGTGGTTAACTGACCGTAATTAATAATTAAGAATGAATCATTCGGAAAAATTTAAGTTCAAATTTTTGTATAATTATTGATTAATTTTACTTATTTGTTTTTCAAATTCAAATTTATTAGAATTCATTTTTAAAAAAATTAGAGAAATAAATATTTTTGTTAAAATACTCTTGTTCTACTATAAATAATTAAAAATCCATCTTAATTATGGTTAATTGTATATCAGAATTATAAAATACTCGTTATTTTAAAATTAAAATAAAATGGTAAATATTGCTCCTTTGGGGAAATAATGATAAATATTACTAGTTTGAATGCATGCATTGAATCAGTATGACAGTCATACAAGATGGATGTGGTCCTAGTGATAAATGGTTTAAATCGTTAGCATTTAGTTAAAAATTCTAAACTTCTAACTTGTGTATATAAATTTATTCTTCGGAAAAGTCAACTCTTAAATTTCCTTAAATTTATCCTATTTTCATCAAGTATTTTTTATAAATTATTCTAGAAAAGTTGTTAAAATATAAATTATAAGCTGTTTATGAACATGTAATAATTTTTTATTTATATTTCTATCTAAAAATAATAATAATTTATTAGAAAAAACAATATATATATATATATATATATAAATTAAGAAATATAATCATAGTACAAAAATATAATAATATAAAAAAATTTAAAGTTGAAGAAAAACTATGATCGTCATTTATCAACAATCAAAGTATAACACTCAAAATTTTAATTGCAAAAAAATTTCTCTCAACAAAAATTTCTCTCGAACAACTCCCCTCACTAGTATATTCTCACTTTTACAATCAAAGTATAACACTGAAAATTTTAATTGCAAATAAATTTCTCTCAACATAAATTTCTCTCAAACAACTCCCCTCACTAGTATATTCTCACTTTATAAAAGCAAATGTTTGAACTAAATCTTGCAATACTCTAATAAAATAGTATACGAAAAAACAAAAACAAAATTAATACAAACATAAAAGTGAGTTTTACTAGTAACGAATAATTAGAGTATATATATATATATATATATATATATATATATATATATATATATATATATATATATATATATATATATATATGTATATAATATCAAATGAGGTGACTTTTACAAAGAAAAAATGAGAGGAATGATTATTAACTATTGATCAAATCATGAATGATCAAGATTAAAAAAAAAAGTCATGTGATATTTTTAAGAAACCATGTGTCACTTACATAACTTTTAATCATGATAGTTTATATGTAGTTGTATGATTAAAATTTAATTATCTCACTCTCTTATTTTAAAACTCATCTCACTCAATATTGCTCATTCCTATACCAATTTGGGTGATGTGGGACTAGTAATAAGATGTTTCATTTCAACCAGTTTCAACAATCTCACTTTGACCGAAAGCGATACTTATTTTACTTCCATTGTTTACACATGACTATTCAAATTCAAAATAACTATTATACTTTATCATAAAGAATATACTTCACTTCAAGTTAAATCACTCAAAATATTTCCACATCATAAAAAAAAAACTAAAAAACTATAGTATAATTTTCATGTTGGTTTTCTTATAAAATTCATCAATCGGCCATTAATATATTCTCGCAACATATCTTTTAGTCTATTTTGCATGTTGACTAAAACAACTTGAAACATGATTTTGTACAAACTAGATATTGTATTTTTTACATAAAATAACATCAAAATGTCTAGATATTATTCAGTAAAAAAATATATATACAATAATATAATAATATAAAGTAAGAGAAGGTAAGATAATAATATAAAATGTAGAGAGTAGATAGATTGTAATGTATATAAGAGATAATATATTGTAATGGAGGATTTAAACTTTAAAAGTCCATATGTTTCAGAATTTGAATTTTGGGCTAGTTTGATATTTAATGTATTAATTTGTTCTCTTCTTTCTATACATACACAAGTATTCCTAATTTGCATAACTTATAATTTAGAAAGTGTGTGTTAATAATTTACATTTTTTTTTTGGACATTAATACTTATTCATTGAAATAGTATCTTAAAGAAATAATGGAATTTTGTGTCTAAATAAAAAGTGTGTAGGTTGCACAAGACACGTGGAATTTTGTGTCTTAACAACCATATATATATATATATTATATTAAATATTATATACTACATACATCCTTTTTATAACCACTTATCCATTATGTGTCTAAATAAAAAGTGTGTAGGTTGCACATCACACGTGGAATTTTATAAAAAGTGTGTAGGTTGCACATCACACGTGGAATTTTGTGTCTTAACAACCCTATATATATTATATTAAATATTATATACTAGATACATCCTTTTTATAACCTCTTACAAATATTAAAAAAAGTATTTAATGTAATTAATATATATATTTTATGTATGACTATTAAGTATTAACCAAATTATGGTTTGTGTATATACTTTTTCATCTTTTAAGACAAGTTGATACAACCAATAAGGAATATATTTGAAAAATAAACAAATAAATGTATCTAACAAACTGTAATGGACTTATATTTAGACATTTTTTTTCTTTCTAAAAATGGTTTATAATTAGGGACAAGGTAATATATTATCGTAAATAACTTTGAAAAATCAATTATCTCAAGTATGGTTGATTTTGTATCACGAGGTTTTTAACATAAAATGATAAAACTAACTAAGACAAATATTCATTAAAAAAAAGAATATAGAGAAAATGTTTAGCTTTTAAATTGGTTAATGTTACAAAATTTCTTTTACTAAAACATATATTCATTCAAATTGATAAATACATAAAAA
>JBBPBQ010020321.1:50735627-50855222 GCA_037974755.1 Cicer yamashitae
AAAAAAAAAAAAAATCAGTATTGATAAAATTGAAAGATTGAATCTGTGAACAAATTTATAACATCCAACTTAATAATATAAAATAAAAAAATACATACAAATGTGACACAATCAAATTGTCAATCAAATTAATCAAATTGTCAATCAAATTATCCTAAATATTAATGCCTTTGGATATATAGTGCAACCAAGTCAATATTGATTGAATCTGCAATTAGAGTTGGTGATGACTCTATGCATCAAGCTCAACTGTACATGGTTTCGCCAATGAAGGGTTCTAAATTTTTTTTATAATGTAATAAAATGAGGGTGATTTTTTTTTTTTTTTGTTAAAAATGTTTAGTCCTTACAAAATTATAACATTTCAAGTTTAGTTCATAAAAAATATTTATTTACTTTTAATTCCTATTTTAGTTTTATATGGATTTTTTTTTAGGGACTAAAAATATCAATATTTTACAAAAACTTTTCAAAATAGACTAAAAGTGAATAAAAAAATTTAGGGATTGCAAAGTTGAGAATTTTTTTATATAGACTAAAAATAAAATTTTGAAATTTTATAGAGACTAAAAATTTATTTTATTCTTTTTTTAATTATTAAAATTGCACTTTATTTTTATTAAAGGTCCAATTTTAAAAATTAAAACAAGACCTCAAAAATGTTTAAGAAGACTTTGTCTACAATATCACTAGTGCAATTAAACCTTGTTACATCGGTTCCTATGTACATGTTAGATCGGTTACTTGTCCGATCTAACATCAAACATTGTAATAAATAGTTAATTATAAAATCGGCTAAAATGACATATGTCACATGTCAAAATTCAAAATTGATTTATTACATCGGTTAAATTTGAACCAATCTAACAAGCCAAATTCAAAATTGATTTATTACATCGGTTAAATTTGAACCAATCTAACAAGTCATATTCAAAATTTAACTAAATTTCATACTTCCTTCATTATAGCAATTAATACATCAACTAAATATCAATTGCATCGTAGCATTGTCACATCAAATAAGTAGAACCAGAACACTAATGTAATTATAGATAGAATCGAATTGAACATGCCCCAAGGAGTCACATGATGGCATCAACTATGTTGACAATACATTATACTTAACATGAAAACAGAAACAAATCACAAGTGTGAGTATATATAAACGATAGTAATAATATTAATAATCACGATTAACACAAAAAGAAGGGGGGAAACTGACATTGATAAGTGTCATTTGCCGTGTAGAAGATCCCAAAGAGAGCCATTTGCCATCTACTCATAAAAAAGGAGATTTCCATATGGAGTAACGGCATAACCATGCAAGGTGACAAGATTTCTATGTCTAATGCTACCAATTGTTTCGAGTTCAGTTTCAAATTCCCTTAAATTGTGTGGATGTTGATTGTACAAGCGCTTGACTACAATTGGTCGGGAACTTTTCAACACACACTTGTATACAGTACTAGAGGTACCATATCCAATAATAAATTTCTCACTAAGATTCTCAGTGTTTCTCATTATGTCATCCAAAGTGTGAATTGCCAAATCCATATGAAGAATTACAAGTTTAGGCGGCCCTGAAAAAACAGACATAATAACCAAAATCAAGTGAGAAAAATCTAGTTTGACGTTACTATCCAAGTAGAACTCAACCATCCATCATACCTTGCCCTGTCCTGCTAGATCCTTTAATCAACTGCTTGGATTGGCGGGTTCTATAGATAGTGGCAATTACCATAGCCAGTAACATGATGATACCAAGAGCAAGACATACAACTGCAACTCTAGAAAAAAAAATCTGAAAAAATAATACAATATGGTCAGTTATATTTAAAAACTCAGTCTAAAAAAAAACATTTCAAAATGGGCTAAACCTCACAAACCTCTTGATTTTGGAATATAAGGACGACATATAGATCCTTCCCAAATTCCACGTAACAAAGGATTCCCAAAGAAGCTGCAAATTGTAAAGTTAAATAAGTTATCAACACATTCAAGTTCATGACCATGAAATATAAAGGTTTCTCTGCACTACCTGTCAGGTGAGAATCGCGTGAAGTTCTTCATAGATGGAACTACTCCAGTGAAGTTGTTATAAGAAAAGTTTCTAAAACATGAACAGGACATTAGCATGGATCTAGTTCATAGAGGCTCAAAGCAATATTAATTAAATAAAAAACAGAAAAGCAATAGGCTTCCTGTCGAGAATACTTACAGGGAAGAAATACTGAAACAATTGGAGAGCTGATCAGGAATCTTCCCGTGCAAGTCATTGTTGTTCAAAATCCTACCATCGGTTAAAGTAATGGCAAGTCAGTAAACTGGTTACCCGACAAGGAATAAACACAAAACATCAAGCACAAAGCTCTTCATAGTTAGACATACAGAGACGCAAGGTTCTACAGCTGTCCAATCTCTGGTGGAATGCTCCCCGAAAGGTTGTTGAAGGACATATCACTAGAGAAAATATAAATCATTATGAACCAATTAAACCCCAAGGAAAAACAACTTAACAAGACGTTGAAAATTCAATCGTTCAGATCAGAAAACATCAACAAGACTTACATAATATGTATGCTTCTGAGATTGCCAAATTCAGCAGACAAGGGACCATCAAGATGATTATGACTCAAGTTCCTGCATTTATAACATTTAAAAATACACTAATTCAGTAACAAGACACCGCAAGGAGGCCAGCCTTTCAATTTCAATACTTGAGGCCACTTAAGCCAATTCATACGACCATTTGTGTAACCAGTAAAGAATTGGTGCACATTAATATCTCACTGCGTTCGATCAAATCAAATAAAAATTCAGAAATTACCAGCAACAGAGAGGCATGTCAAGTAAAGTTAGAAAAAATGGTAAAAATAAGCATGTAGAGTTTACTCTAGCCTTTCTGTTAAACATCCTTTGAATATTATTTATAGACAATGAAATTACTAATATAGTTGAATTGCAGGATTTTGAACAATTCTAGTCTTTCTGTTAAACAACCTCAAGTTTCTTTGCAACTTCACCAGGTTTGATAAGATCCTTCTTGTTCATAATCAATAAAGTTGGGGGTTTATTTATGAAGTCACCTATGCCCTCTTCCAACACTTCATCAATCTAGAGACAGTAAGCGATTTAGAAAAAAGGATTAAAAAAAGTAACTGTTTTGTAAACGAAAAACCATACTTTTTCAAGTGCTTTACATGCATCAACGAAAATCAATACACAGTCAACATTAACTGTAGCGCTGCGAACGTTTTGCATCATCATTGAGTCTAACTTGTGCCTTTGCTCTCATTGGACACCAAGAGTGTCATAAAGTATCATCTGTAAGAGATTCACAGGTCACAAAAATGATGATAAAACATAAATGTTGCTTTACATGCATTAAGAATGTGAGGTTAGTATTAATACCTCATGAAAAAGAACTAATGAATTATATTAACAATTAAATAGACTTGGTTACCTAGAACCCGATGGTTGACCTTACGAATTCCAAGATGTTAAGAGAGTTACTAATTGATTTGAATTTCCCCATTCAATTATATTACGGCACAACATTTTCAATTGAAAAATGTTGATATCAGATAACTAATCTCTAAGTGAGCAAGTTAGGTTAAAAACCAAGAAAAAATGTCGAGATGCAAATAGAAATCTTTGAAATATGAAAAACATTGAGCACAATGTCATGAAGACCCCATCGACTCTAGAACGAAATCAGATCCTGATCAAATCAAATAGAAGAATGAGGTACAACTTAATATTAAACCTGATAATCTAAGCCAGAACATATACAAAGAATTCGATGCCTTGTTGTTTGAGGTTTATCGATAACTATTGACAACCTTTGGCTAACCATTTGGTTTGCCAATGTACTTTTCCCAATGTTTGGCTTGCCAAGTAAAGCCACATATCCTGCATAACATTTTTACACACACAGAATAAGCAATACAACAGATGACAGAAATTCAAAACTTACCAAAGCACACATAGAAAAACACAAAACCTTTGAATCCAAAATCCTCCTACACTCGTAAAACCTGAACAAAAGAACAAAATATCTAGGTATAATGTTTGCCAATTACATTCATGAAAGTAAAAAATTTTATGTTGACCTTTCTTAAAATACCAAAGTGTTCATCTAAATTTTCTTTTTTGAATTACTTCATGTAAATGAAGAAAATGATTCCATAAGACAAGTACATAACATAGCATAAACGTATTCACCATAAACGTTACTTTGATAATTAACTACAAATTTCCTCTCCGATAACAAAAAATTCCAATAGAAAATGTTAACTATATCATAACAAAAAATACACAATAAAAATACTAATATAGTTGAATCTTAAAGAATATACACCTAATGCCTCTAATAACTACAAGATAGCCATCACAAACCACGCTGACTAGCTCGATTTTGTAAGGCTTTCGCGTGCGTAGTTCTTCTTCTGATTGATGTTCTTCTTCTGTCTCATTCACTTGCTGCCAATAATTCTCAGTAATTGTTCCATCCTTTGCAACATTAGATTAAAGATTAATAATAAGAACAATTAACAGTTAAGGAATTTTAGATTGCTAAGTAAGAAATAAGAATTATTAGAAAATTATCAAAAAAAGCAACAAACACTTGCTCACACACTTCTCGATGGTGAAAGAAATTGACACTTCTCGACAAATTGAAGAGGAAGACAAAGAAAATTTGTTGCAGCGCAGAAGTAGAAAAACTTTGCGTCGGACCAACTCGTCGTCGGCGCTAAAGGCTGTAGAGTTCGCACGTGAAAACATAATTTAGGGGAAAACAAAATTTAGGGAAATACAAATTTACGTGTTGATTGTGAAGGAGGGAGTGAAAACATAATTTAGGTGAAAATAAAATTTACTTGTTGATTGTGAACAAGAGAGTGAAAATAAAATTTAGGAAGACTGAAAGCTGAAGTTCTTATGAGTTCGCGCTGAATGATGAAGTTCATCCAATTCGTGTTGAAGGATGAATGATGAGTTCGAATTGAAGGATGAATGTTGAAGGTTGAAGGATGAAAGCGCTGAAGGGTGAAGGATGAAGCTCGCATAGAAGGAAGAAGAATTGGTTGGCACGTGTTTTTTCTAATTTTTTTGGTTAATTTAGGAAAAAAATTTTTTTGATAAAATGCTTGTGAGAACGGTCTAATATAACTGATCTAATATAACTCAACTACTTATCATATAATAAATATTCCAAACAACATAAATAAATATTTTATAAACTATTTCCTTTCTTTATTTTACTTACATAGAATCAATTTAGTCTTTCAAGTATCAACACATTTCTTTAGTTACAAAAATAAAAAATTCACACATTTCTTCTATTCAATCCTTAAAGTATATAAAATAATAAGTAGTTTTAAAAATATACAAAATTTATCATGTTTCTCTTTGTTATTAGTATATATTGACAAGTTGATACGAATTGATAAAACAAATTTTCATATAATTTAGAAATTGACAAAACAAATTTTAAATACTTCACGGATCACAAACTACTTAATATTTTTATATATTTTAAAGATTAAGTAGAAAAAAGAGTGATACTTGAAGGTTTAATATATATATATATATATATATATATATATATATATATATATATATATATTATATTATTTTCTTTAAAATTGAACTCAATCTCCTATCATATTTTACACAATTATTATATCACCATTTTCAATATATAATAAGGTTTAATATGTATTATGGCTTTGTTGGATTTATCATAAAGAGAAGTTAATCAGCCCAATAAATGTGCCACAACATCACCGTACGCAATTTAAGAAAATTAGTTTTTATACCCCACAGTTTGTTTTGTACCTCCCACTTTAAATTTTTTTGAGTGAAAGTACTAAAATAACTCTCAAATTTCAGTAAAACTCAAACACTTTTCCCATACCCCTCATTCTGAAATTTCCAGAATGTTTTCACCTGAAATATCAAATTCATTGAAAAATCCGGTACACAAAATGCATACCGAAAATTTCATTTTTGAAATTTCCGGGAGTTGTATCTGGAAATTTGAAAAATCCGGTAGTTTGTTTTCAATACAGAAAATTTCAAATTTCTGATGTTGACTCATAACTACCGGAAATTTCAAATTTCCGGCATTAAATTTTATTAAATTATTTAAAAAATAAAAATACTAATAATAAATTAAAATAAAATACATTAATAAATTAGGAATTAATTTTATATTTTAATTACTATTATTATAATTAATAATTATAATTATAATTATAATTAAAAATGATTATAATTAAAATGATTAAATTATATTATAAATTTTAATAATATTATTAATATTAATAATAAGAAAAAGAAAATTATATTAATAAAATAAAGTAAAAATACATCAAATTAAATTGAATAAACAAGATGCACTTGACTAAATGTGCCTAAACAACTAACGTGTTATATTATTTTAACAACTCTCTCCTATGTTATAGATAAATTTTAATTATTTTAACAACTATCTCCTGTTTTGCAGATAAACATAATAAATAAAAATAATTATAATAATAATAAAATCAAATAAAATACATCAAACTTAGAACGGTTGACTATGACAAAACAAATAACGTATTCCTAATATTTTGCCGATAAAATAGCAACACAATTTTATTTTGTTAGCAACTCCCTCCTATTTTTATTCCGATCTAATAAATAATAATACCAAAAATAAAATATTTTTAATTTAATTTACAAAATAATAATAAATTTTAAAAAAATCAAAATACATTTAATAGAAAAATAGGAAAGTGCGTCCAAAAAAAACACATTTAATTAAATTAAAAAAAAAATACAAACCGGAATTTTAAAATTTTTGGTCAAGAAAAAGTAACGACCGAAAATTCAAAATTTAAAATTTCCGGTAGTATAAATAATGTACTGGAAATTTGTTGGGGAAATTTCCGGTAGTACAATTTGTTCGGGTCAAGAAAAAGTAACTACAGGAAATTTTAAAACTTTGAAATTTCCGGTAGTATAAATAATGTACCGGAAATTTGTTGGGAAAATTTCCAGTAGTACAATTTGTTAACCGGAAATTTCTCAGTTTTGAAATTTCCGGTAGTTATAAATTATGTACCGGATTTTTTGGAGAAATAATTATGTACAGAAAATTTGGTTGAGGGGGTGAGATTTTAGAGTAATTTTTTTTTACCATTTACTGAAAGAAAAATAAAGAGATACTTTTAAGTTTTTAACAAATTGTTGGGGTACATCCCAAATTGAGGGGTAAAAAACTAATTTTTGCAATTTAAACATGTATAAAGCCCATTCCAAATTTGCCAAACCAAACACGCAACTCTCAAAAACGTGTCTTGTGCAAATATTACATCATTGACCATTTGGTTATCACGTGTTTTGATATAACTGATGACGATATTCTTAATAAATTACGCTTAATTTAGAAAGATATTTGGACATAACGATTAATATACGATTTTGACTTTTTTTAATAATTTTTTCTCTTTTTTTGTTTGCACCTCAATGTTAACACACACTTATCTCTTTATATTTTTAAGCAATGTCGGTAAACAGTTATAATCATTATTTAATAAAATAATAAAATAAAATATTTTATTTACTATGAATTTAGTTTACACCAATGGTGCATTATTATTTTTATATACATAAAGTTTATATTACGGCATATTTGGTGATGAATTTATACTAAAAAATATATGTGCTCTTGTAAGATAAAAATAATTTGTGTAAAATATTTTCATATTAATAGTCTATCTAAACAAAATTTAAAAATAAATATTTAATATATTTTGATTTGGTTTAGTATAAATAATTTTGTTTTTGTGTGGGTGGATATTATTCCTCAAGGAGGAAATGATCACAATGGATGATAAAATTATCCCACAAGAGATTTAATATGTTTGCATTTTTAAGACTGAATTTGAACTCAAATTCTCTAGTTAAGCTGAAAGAAACCTTTATTATTTTATTTAAATACTTTTAGGTTATTATAAATAAATTTTTAATAATGACAATCAACTTTAATGATTATATTATTAATTATATAAAATTTAAAAGTAAAGCAAGGTCTTTAATATCTTTTACCAATTTATCAATTTATTATAATATTTAAATTTATAAATTAACAATAATCAGAATAAAATTAAACAGTTCACGATAATTAAGTTCGATTATATTAATTAAAAAAATACATTTAATTTTTAAAGAGATAGATTTCTATTTTATACATATGAAAGTTATTGTATATATAAAAATATGATTTTTCAGACAAAACATGTACATATATATATATATATATGTAAGAAAAAATAGTAAATCACTATTTTCATCCCTGAAAGTTTAAGGTTTCCACCATTTGGTGTCTTAAATTTTCAAAATTGTAAATTAGTCCCTCAATTTAGTCTTTGTATCATTTAATAGGGTCAATTATATTAAGGCGACATTTGAAACTAGGTATGTGGACTAATCCTCCCCGATTAATCTACTATGCATAAACCTACACATTGGCCCGTTTAATGGACCGGATATGATAGACACAGGATAGGATAAGAAGCAGGATAGAGACATGATAGGATATGAGTAGGATAAAGAGTTATCATGTCCTGTGTTTGATGTGCACATGATAACAAACTTGATAAAATTAGTTTATCCTATTCAGTGTTTGATACACAACGGATAACAAGATGATATGATTTATATTTTGATAAAATGACGAATTTGTCCTTATAATCTATTTAATTTTTTTTATTTCAAAATAACATTCATATAATTTTTTATAAATAAACAAAAATGCCAAAAAATGTAAATAATTTACGAAGTAATTTTATATACTTGAAAAAATTGTGATTTCTCTATCCATCACAATTGAAGAATGACTCACTATCATAAAAATTGTGATTTCTCTATCTATCACAATTGAATAATGACTCACTATCATAAAAATGTAAATAATTTATGAAGTAATTTTATATACTTGAAAAAATTGTGATTTCTCTATCTATCACAATTGAAGAATGACTTAGAGTTTGTTTGATTCAAATCCCAAAAACTCTATTTTAGTATTTTAAAATTTAAAAACTAAACAATTTGTTTGGATTACTTATTTTTAAAAACTATTTTGTAAAACTATTTTTAATATTATATTTTTTAAAACTAAAAAAAGCAAAACAGATAAATGGTGTTTTACTTTTTATTTTTCGGTATTTTTAATTCTCTAGTCAAATACAGTTTTAAAAATTAAAGTTAGTAAACAATTATTTTAAAATTTTCTTTTTAAAAACAATTTTTTAAAATTTATTTATAAAATAGTTTTCAAAAACTAAAAAGTAAAACACAATCAAACAAGCCCTTACTATCATAACATTATCTCGAAAAGAAAATAATTATTTCGAAAAGAAAATAATTATTATTTTTCATCAATTTTTTATATTGTTATAGAATAAAACAATCAAAAACAGGAAATCAATCTAAAATCACCAATCAGAAATTAGGATAAATATAAAAAATAAAAAATAAAAAATAGAAGAGTGCCACAAGTGAGACTCGAACACGACTCGTTCAGGATAGAGGAAGAGAGAAACACGAAGAATGATATCGGGTAAGATAATGGGGCTGCAGTCTTCGATCAAACGTCCCTAAATGGATTGAATTGATGCATGTACAAATGATAATGAATCGTAATATATTGATATGAGTCTAACACGTGTTAGTCTGCGGTCAAACCGGTTGATACACATATCATAAAAAAAAAATCAATTTTTTTTTAAAAAAATACAAAATTTATATTGTTATAAAAATCTTGGATTTTTGAAAAGAAAAAAAAAATCGTATTTAAATAAAACAAAAAATCTACTATTGTTGATAATTATATGTAATAAGTACTAAGTAAGAAAATAAACCAAGTAATACTTAAAAAGAACTCAAATAGATCAAACCAACATTAAGAATATAACAAAAAAAAATGATAAAATATAATTTATATATTTAGAGTTTAGACTTTTCTTTTTGTCATGTAGGTTGGATGCAACATTGAATAAAATTATAGTTGACAAAAACATACTTATTATTTTTTTTAAAATAAATTAAATGATAGTTAGACATATCGCATACCAAACTGCAAATCCAAAATCTTAAACCACATAACCCACGATCTAGCCCATGCAGACCAAAATATAATCAAACCAAACAAAATTGGAATAAATTTGCGCATACCACGAGTTAAATGGGTTGGTTCACAAACCACGATCCATATACCAACTTTAATGACATATATTTCGAGCATGCTCTACTAAAAGATATTTTCATAAATTTTTTAAGACTTTTATTAATGTCTTTTGTGCTATCGAGTATTCACTAGTGTAAATGACCTCTGCAATGTATTCATTAAAAAAAAATTAACCAAAGATGATTATTCTGTTACGAAGAATTTTTTAGAAATATTTTATAAAATCATTTGAACTTATATTTATTTGTATCAAAATTTACAAAATCTTACAATTTTATAATTAATACTTTACAGTACAAAATATCTCACCACAATAGAATTATTTGATAGAAAAATAAATTAATTGTTGACTGTTTGTTGGTTAAAAAACTAATTGTTGACTTTTAATTTAAACCACCATACTATTGGGTCTATACAATTGAAAAGATAAAAATTTAAAGTTTTAAATGATGTGTATGTTAGTGTTAAATATTTTATTATCCTCACGTCTAATAAAAATTTGAGTACAAATGGACATATACTCTCTAGTAAAAGAGTTTTACATTAATATTTAATAAAAAATACTTATTTTTTCATGACATGCTATTAAAGATGATAATGAAAATAAGTTATAGAAGATTGCAGCCTCTGTAAAAATAAGTCTTGCTTTTATTTTTGAATATTTATGTTTATTTTATTTTAATGAAAGATTTTTGAAAATAATAAAAATAACTTTTTTTTATTATTTTTAAAAATATAAATAATTGTTCACTTCAAAAATCTCTTACCTCTTTATTAACAAAATTAAAAATAACACAAATTTAGAAAAGGAAAATATGAAATATGAAAATTTTACTCCATCATCCTAAAAGTATTTTAAATTAGTGGTATAACATTTGTTTTACAATAACACTTTATTGTGAGTCAAAAAAATTAAACCCTCTATTAGTTTTTTTATTACAAATTATTTATGCAATTTAATAAAAATGAAAGTTGACTCAAAAAATAAAAATGTAATTTATTACTATTAAATAAAAATGAAATTGTAATTTAAAATTGGTGCAACTTTGTGCAAATAATATTAATTTATTTATATAATAAGATGCGATGATAACAAAACAATGAAGCAGTGATGCTTCTTCGTCTGCTTATGCTCTCTGCAACCCTTCTAGCCGGCTTAACCTAAACCCCCAATTTCCATTTCACACTCTTTCTTTCTTCAATTCTCCTCCAAATTTTCAATTTCAATTTCAATTTCGATTTCGATTTCAATCGATTACATAAAAAATCAAAATCCCCCCAAAAAATTGATCCTTTAATTTGGATCCATCAGGGAAACCCCAAAAACAACAATTCTTCAATTCAATCTTATTGATCACTCTAAATTTCTAATCTTTTCAGTTTTAATCGAATTGGGTCGATCCAATTTTAGGGTTTCTTTGATTTGGGGTTGTTGTGATTGAAATGGTCTATTTCCATAACTCAATCTCTCTCTACAACTCCTCCGTTGACCAACCACCATCCATGGCGAATTCCCTCGATTTCGGAAAATCGAAGAACCGTAAGTCACTCAATTCTCTCCAGATTCCACCTTGCCAACGATCTCGATCGTCGGCGGTGGTCGATGTGGTTATATTTCTAGCAGTTATAACTGCCTTAGGGTTCTTGTTTTTTCCATACATTCAAATTGTGATGAGTGAAAGTTTCAAACTTTTTTGTTTGGTTATGAATTTGGTGAAAGAAGAAGTTGCTGTTGCACCTTTGATCTATTTTTCAATTGGTGTTAGTGTTTCTTGTGCTGTTTTAGCCACATGGTTTTTTGTGTCTTACACATCAAAGAAATGTGGGAACCCTAATTGTAAGGGTTTAAAGAATGCTGCTGAGTTTGATATTCAGTTAGAAACTGAAGATTGTGTGAAGAATTCACCTTCATTGGGTAAAGATGGTGGTGGGATTAAAAAGGGTCTTTTTAAGCTTCCTTGTGATCATCATCGCGAACTCGAAGCCGAGCTTAAGAAGATGGCGCCTATTAACGGAAGAGCTATTCTTGTTCTTAGAGGAAAATGTGGCTGTTCTGTTGGTAGGTTAGAAGTTCCAGGTCCTAAGAAAAATAGAAAGATCAAGAAATAAGATACAGAAAAAAAAAAAAAAGACTCTTTAACTCATAGGAATGAGAGAATAATTGAATACATAATTTAGTTCTAATGGGATGAAGGGTTGGTTATAGTTATATGTGATCAATTCTATTAGGGATTTAGGTTGTTTTTAAATAAGCCTGGTTTGGCAATAAGTTGTAAGGAACTTTGGATCATACACAGTTTGGTTATTTATACTTGGGAATATCAGAATACTTTAATCTTATTTACTTTCACTTATTTTGCAATTTTTTATTTTGTTCTTTTGAATTTGGTTTCTCTGATTTTGTATTATGGTTACAAAATTACTGTTCTTTTGGTTATTGTGATAAGTATACAGGATTGAAATTGTTCACTATGAAGCACTACTATAGACATAGACACTACATGTTGACACTAGACATGGCACGAACACCAATACGCCGAAACCGATCATAATTTGAGAAATGGAACTAAATGTAACTACACCTGTCAGTGTCATTTTAGTGTCAAACACTGACACATGTTGGATATCGGACACACCTTCAATCTGCTATATCAGATGCAAATATTTTTGTAAGGTGCTGGGTTAGAAATGGAGTAAGATGTTGTTCTGATTTTATGAACATACAACTGAACTTCGGTATGTTTGGATCTTAGAAATGTTGCACAGGTTTTTGTATCGTTTTCCATACTTGATTCTAGTTCTACTTCATCTGTTGGATAGTGTTTTATCACATTGATTGACATTGTAGGCCGACTCATCCAAGAGAAGTTGCCTAGTATGATGTGAATCATGGAATGGACAACTTAAGTGTAAGATATATTTTATACAGGTATCTGTAAACTCTGATTTGTTTATTATAATTCACTTTGTAGAAAATTGAATTTAGGCAGAATTTCATGAGGTCATTTATTATTATTTTTTTTATGCCAATAGTCTTTATCACTTTGTCGTGTGTCAAGTTAGTTTTTCATATTTTAAAAACATTTAAACCATTGGACCAACCTTCATTCTTCATCCCCTTGATTTTCTATAAAGAATGTTTCACCACTCAGCTCCCTATTAGACCTGATTTGACAACAAGGAACCCACAATCTTTGATAAAAAAAATGAAAAGAACATGTTAAACTGTTATTTTGTTAAATCTTATGTAGTTTACCTTTTTGAATAGTTAAGACTTTTCGTATGAGACGCCATTGATGTTTTTGAACATAAAAAACTAACTTGACATGAAAAAATGATTAACATGATGTGAAAAATAAAGGAATACATTGATGCAAAAATATTAAGATATATTTTTTTTGATAGTAAAAAAATATTAAAATAATAATCTTTGGCCCAAATTTGCCTTCAATTTTCCTATGAAGTAAACCATATAAAGTAGTAACTTGCTGCATTTGTTGTCTTGATCTTAACTTGTTATTATACAACTTGTTACCAATCATCATGGATACAGCCTAACAACTTTTGAGCCTAAAAATTGACTCTTGATGGTAAGTGTTTTATAAGGTATTTGTAAAGCAAACTGAACAAACCTATTTGGTTTGTGTTTTGTGGATTTGTTGAAATGTTGGTAGCTGAACATGTTTTTTTGTTTGAAATACCTTAAGAGTAAAATTTGCACCCACTATATTCGAAAAATAAAGTATTGTGGATTCGAACTCGCTCCATCATATCAAACGTTGACACAATCTTTTACCATGTAAGCAAGCTGCACTTAGAGGACATTGCACATATATATATTATTATTATTCTCTTCCTGCAATTGATGGATAGTTAGAGGAGAGGGATAATATATAGCTCTAGGATTGCATAATCAATAACAAATTGATTAGAACATCATGTTATTTATTTTGTGAATGTTAATGTTTAAAAGTGATTTTAAATTCTAATAAAGATCGACGGCACTCTTTAGAATGATCCTTTTGGTGCTAAGATTGAAACATCGACTCGATTGAAGTCAGTTTAATAAAATAAACATAAAATGAGCGTGTCTCTCAAACCTCAATTCGTCGAATTGACACCAATTAAGTCATTGTATCAGACATATAGACATAGAGATGTGTTAATTTATACTTTTCAAGAATGTTGTCGATCATTGTTAGAATTTCGAGTAATTTTTAAATACAATTCACGGTGGACTAACTTAGAATTTGCCTATTTATTTGATGTTAATTATTCGAGGAGTACTAAGAACACACTCTCTGATACCATCCACAATAGAACACTCATTTTGGTGCTTAAATGAGTCTTACTGGTACACATCTCTCATTTAATAATTTTTTAACGCTACTACCTAATAACACCCATTTCCTCCAATCTAACACCTCAAAAATAATTATTAAATGAGTCTCACTAATAATGCTATATCAATATATTTCAATAAGACATTTATTTTAACACAATTTAATAAGCGGGGTTCACAAAAATAAAAGAGAGAAATTGTACTTAATTTGTCAATCCTACCCAAATTTATTTTTCCACAATGGGGTATCTATTTGGCTTGGTGCTAAATACGGGAAACACCCCATTATGAATGCCCTAACACATTTCAACACACTTTTTTTTTTATTGATTGAAATTCATTTGACTCGTATAAATTTTAAACAATAAGAAAAAGTGTGTTGAAAAATATGTGTCAAATGATGTTGTTAGCATTTTTCAATTTATTATATATTTAGCTGAAAATTGGTCAATACATTGTCCTTAGTTTAGATTAAATTTTTTATTTGAATTTAATTGGTGAATATATCGTCATTACAAAGATTTTATTTTTTTAATGTCAATAATTATAATTGTTTTGAAAGTCACTCACATGATCTATTGTATCAATTCAATTGTTTGATAGTGCAAAATATAAGTTTCACACTAATAGTGTATTAAAGTTAAAATCTTTTTCTTTATGATAACATGTAGATTCTGTATTGCATCTTTGATAATTAAAAGTCTACTTAAATACTATTTCATCTGTCTCTGGTATCAATTATTATTGTATCTTATCTCTTATAACTCTTTGTCCCTTACATTTCAAATTGCTATGTAAAGGAGAAATTCTTCGAAGGAATCTATGTTAGTGATGATGTTATGTAATATAGGAAGGATACAAATTTATTATCTCTAGTTCTCACTTTTTTCCTTTCAATATAAGATTAAAAAACAAATCGAGTAATATATTAAAAGATTAAAGACAAATAAAAATTCTTAGAAATATAATTAATTATTTCAGTTAAGTTTCTTTCATTTGAATTTAATTCTGAAGATAGATGGAAGGATTTTTCCACAAAAGATATATTATAAAACGTTGGAGAAATAGAAAGAGACGTAAACTGTAGAATTTAAGTTGGATGACTGAAATGGAGGAGTGTCTTGGTATCTTATGTGATAAAAAAGTATCACTCAAATCGAATGAGATATTTTATCACCCAAGTGTAAAACTCACAATGCTATATGAGACAAAGTGTCAGTCAGTACAAAAACTAACGTGAAGATAAAATAAGTGTAACAGAAATGCGAATGCAATATTAGAGAAAAGGAGAGAGATAATCGGAGAAGCACTTATAGTAGAAAATATGATATAAATTCAGCTTAGATAGTCTGGGCATATGGAGATGAAATTGATAGGTTATGTAGTGAGAAGAGTAGATCAAATAGAGGATAATCAAATCATTAGAGGTAAATGAAGATATAAAAAAACTATAAAAGAAACTAATAGAAAAGACCTAGAGATTAATGAGCTGGAACGATGTATGCGATATGCTAAAACGCTATGATGTTTGATTCACGTAGTCGGATAAGACTTGATTGTTGTTATTGATAAAAGTTATTTCAATTTAATCAATTTCCCCTAAAAAAAAAATCCCTTTTCGTTTGCAAGAATTGGACATTCTTTTAAAGGAAAAAAATATGACATTTTCTCTAACAATCTCGTTGACTTCGAATCGGACCGCAAATATTGTTAGACAAAGCAATTATTTTTCTTTTAGTGTTTGAATAAGAACTTTTTTTTGTTGGGTGGATAAGAGGGGTCAAGCTCTAGAAAAGAAAAAAAAACTAAAAACCTATAGAAAAGACAATCAAACTCCTATCGGCTAACACAACGAGGGAGGAGAAATTTGGAGTTGTATAAAAAACACGATCAATCAGAGAAGAAAAGTCATATTTAACAAAAGTATCCACTACTTGATTAGCTTCATGGAGGACATAAGATAATTTAAAATAATCTAACTATGCAAGCGTCTCCTTTATACGAGTAATAAGACCATATCATAAATGCATGAGAATAATTCTGAGAACTTTAATTTTTATTCAATCCGATTTGTATGTAAACATGGGATGGAATAAAACACAGTCGTATATATGTATCGTGAATTTTAGGAATTTGGCTCATCTAGAGTGAAAAACTCAACTCACTTCAAAAAATAAAGTGAGTAACATCAATCATGATCAAATAAATTATTAATATTATGTGCACGTGCATAGGTCAAAAGAACTATCATAGTTCAGATACTCCACCATAAAAAGTATATTCCACTTGAAGGTAAAACACTTTAAGAATTTCTTCTCTCGATTCTGATAGCCGACTTTTTTTATTTTATATATTATTATATATATATATTTATATATATAAAATAAAATTCGGATATTGATAGAATCTCTCCAATTCTTCTTTGGTATTAATATGGCAAAACTTTTATGTTGGCTTTCTCGAAAAGTTCTTTAGCAACTAACATAATTTCATAGCACACTTTGCATCAATGCCAATCATTGTCCATGTGCTAACCCGCTAGTAATTATTCATCAATCACAAATGGTTATAATATTAACAATTGATTCACCAATTTTTCAACTTCTTATTTTAGAGGAGTCAAATCATTCAAAATTTAGCTACTAATAAAATACAATTTGAAGATAGAAACTAGTCGAATCACATAAAATCTCATTATTTTATGCAAATTGCAAATCAACGTGCATTGAACACAAAACGATATGTTGTTCTCCAAAGCTAGGAAGAGGAGAACATTGTGAAAGATGTTTCTCATGCTTAATTTAATCTTTGATGAGTATTATAAATATTTTTTGAAGGAGTAATATAAGTGACAATTGAAAGAGCTAGTAAAGGAAACTTGACAGCTGATTAGAAAAAGCCGCTCACTTATAATCATTATATATAAGCATCGGTATGAACAATTCAAATTGATTTTAGGAAGATATATCCAAGAATAGATTATAAAGCCACTTTGCAATTGATCTATAGTTTCATCTCAATTACTTTCTTCTTTAAGGGTCGATTTAGACATTCTCCACTTCATTTTATTTGGTCCTACGGTAAGGGCCATATCTAAGAATTTAAAGTTGATCACCTTGAGATGATGATCAATCAGTGCTGGTTATTAGATTTCTTCCAATGAGTGAGATTGTACTTGTAAAGATACTCTGACGACAAAGTACGTAATGGTGATAACATCATTTTAATATGATTGGTTAAATGAATATATTTGAGGGGATTGAACCTCTATTTATAGTAGTTTTGGATTCCAAATTGTTTGATGATCTTAGCCCTTTGATTAGTGCTTATGTAGGTCTCATCTTGACTTGAGAGTCATTATAGCTCAATCATGATAAAAATTGATGATGGATCATCATTTGATTTGAGGAAATGCACTTATGATAAAACTTGTTCCTTATGATAAGTTTGTTGAAAGCTTTCATTATTATGAATAGATGTTTTTATTGATAGAACTCTTGTAGTTCAGTAGTTCAATTAGGATGACAGCTAACTATGTGCCCTTAGACTCAAATAGTTTATTATCTTCAAGCATGAAGCTTGATAATTGATGCATAATCAATATTTCTTACTTTCTTGATCTTTACTAGAATCACAAAAGATTTATGATTAATTTATTATATTGTATTTCTTCGTACATAATTTATCATATTTTATTTCTTATCCTGATAAGCAATAACCTAGAAGCTTATTTTAAAATACAAAATAAATTGAATATTTTTTTTGACAAACTAAATAAATTGAAATAAATTTAATTACATTGCGAAATTTTATTTATGAAATAAATCTAAAATTTTGAAATTAAAAAGTGGTATAAAAATCTAGTTTGGACAACATTGCGTCTTTCTCTCTCTCATAAGCATCCTCTCTACTTGCTCGAACAACTTCGGTAGGGCCAAGTTTCTCCATGGATGCATCTCGCTTCGACATCTTCGAAATCTATCGAAGATTTTGTGGTAATTCTCTCTTACTTACTCTTTTCAATTACAATATTCCAATTCTTAAAATCATGCACCCATTTTTGTTTCTCTTTTTAAAGTTCCTTTTTTCCCTTTTGGGTCGTTGAAAGGAACTTCAGTTTTTCTTGATTTTAATCCTATTGTTTAATTTGAACTCCATAGTATTTACCTCTTTAAAAAAGAACTTGAAAAAAGAGAACTTGAAGCAGACATTTTTTTCAGTTTTAATTTTTATATATATATATATATATATATATATATATATTTTGTGATTGTGGATTTTGATATGTTATGTGTTATTATTTATGATTTTGAGTTTGTTTTGTGAAGATATAAAATCAGGAAATGCATATATGAAATCAGGACTTGAAGAAGGGTATAGACAAGACAGTGACCTTCATAAGGCTAAGTTCTTAAGGGATGCACTAACACACCTCTCAAAATTGGTGGAGTCCAGAGTTAGTACAGGGTATGTTCTGTTCTATTTCTCTCTTTGAGATTTTCTTGGGATAATCTTGAAACTAAATAGTTGTTTGTTGTATTAATATGATTCATTTTGAATTTTGTGATTCTAATTTATTGATCTAAGGTTTGATACTAATTTATTGACTTCTTTTATTGGGAATTTGTGAATTATGGTTACTACTGCTTTGTTCTTCTGCTGCATATTTTTGCATGAGTTTGTATATGTTCTCTTCGCGCCAACGGCATAGTGATATTAAATTAAATTAAAAAAAATTATGATGTATCTGTCATATACTTAGTGAAGCGAATGTCGTATATATTGGCGCTACCAGCACTCGTGATCAGTCCATGCTCAAGCTATTTATTTTCAGTAATAGTAAAACACTATTAAATATTATCGGTTCTGATTTAAATCAAATGAGACTTTGGATGTGTGATCGAATCCTACCAGCAAAGTTTCTGATGTTTATAGGAAAATTATGTCTAGGTTTTTTCTAGAATATTAACTACAATGCTGCTGATGCTTATAAGTGGACTTAACTGACGTCACTCGCTGAAAAGTCGGAAAAGCAGCGCGCATTGAATTCTAATTATTGTATGTAGAAAAAAAGAATTATTAATTAATTACTAAAAAACACTGAAATGTTGCGCTTTGAAACACAATAAGTTGCATCAGTTATTGAAAGGCAAGATCGCCGGTTTCATTTGAACTGAAATCAGCTGGTTTTGACCGACTCAACTGGCTCATGACTGGTTTAGTGGCAGAAAGGATCCTAATGCATTACCGGACCGGCTATGGTTTCGGTTCCCGGTTAAACTGGTTGGACCAGCTGATCTGAGTTTAATATGTTGTCTTCCTTTAGATTTGTAGTTTCCCATTAATTTCAAATTTCAATTTATATCAATGCTTGTTCTCTTATGTGATGTTCACCTGTGTTTATTACTATATCTGTGGGATTTTCTACAATTTGTGGTTTCGGTATATTGGAAAAACGAATGCAGGCTTTGGCTAAATCCTGGCAGTTTTTTTCATAGACATGTTTGGATCTTTTGTGATTTACATTTGCAATTTGCTTCGAAGTTTTGCTTCTAAAGGAACAATTTTTTTTTTCTACTCCACCTTATTGTCATTGTCTTTGTCACGTGCACTTCTGTATCATGTATAGATTAATGAAATTTAAATGTTCATAAAATTGCACAATTACACCTAGTGAGCATCTTTCTTCTCTGATTTTAAATTTTTTGACGTGCCAAATTTTCAGGGTAACAATTTTTGATGAACTTTCAATGCTCATGTCTCGGCTGGATTTGATGGTGAGTTTTGATTCAATACCACATTCAGTCATGCATATGTTTATCCAATTATCCAATATATTGCGTTACCTCTTTAACATCTTTAATTTAAATATTTACTTTATTTGTTTCTCTGTCTAGGTAAACTTTTCAGAGTTCTCTCGGTTCTATGAATTTGTTTTCTTCATGTGCCGCGAAAATGGTCAAAAGAACATCAGTAAGTATCCCAGATAAATGATTTATGTACAGTCTTCTATTAAATCCTTTTAATGGTGAAGTAGAATGTAATACTTACTGGTTATCCTTTGTTTTGTAAAATTTTGATAATTTACAGCTGTAACCAAGGCACTTGCTGCTTGGAAATTAGTTCTTAATGGGCGGTTTCCACTGCTTCGTCCATGGTGTGACTTTGTTGAGGTACAATAATGCTTAGGCCTTAAAGGGCTGAGAAACTTTTATGAGATTTCCTTTTTTTGTTGTGGTATTTGAAAGGGTAAGGGAGGCGTTGCAAGTTGCAACTATAACTTCTGCATCCCCATATCTGTGTCGTATCGTACTGGTGTCATATAATACTGATGTCGTATCACTATCACGTATCTAGGCTTCACAAGTTTGGAGAGAAAATAACATATTTTTTATTTCATGCCTCATTCCACCACAAAGAGCTTTGAATCCATTCTATTGGGAGGTGGGATTAGGATTCCACGCTCATTGGAATCAGTGTTGATAAATGGCGGTCATTGCGCCGTCATTCCGCCATGGTGTAGCGGATTTTTGGATAACCGCCATAGGCAGTTTGCGAAGGAATGTCCACTATGGCATGTTTATATGGCAGATTTTCGGCCTTCCGCTATATTCCACCGTCTGACAACACTGCCGATGCTAGAATGTTTTTAATTTTTATTTTCTCAGTATATCCTAATTAATTTACAAAATGAGAAATGAGATTTGTCATCCTTGTTGAATTTGAAGTACTTAAATCTCATGAGCAACTGGTGGTGCTATTACTAGAATGTTCATAAAAATGTTAATGTGCACACTTCAATTGTTTGCCTTATTTTAATGTCAATATTTTGTTACTGTAAAGTTATAAAAAAAATAAACTTGAATGTCTCTCAAGGTTATATCATTTAGATCAACTTTAATTTTATTCCATATTATTTCGTGTATTGATTAAAATGATATGAAACAAGTTGGGAATGATCAGCTTATTCCATGGAACACCATTTTATGATATTCTTGTCTTAGGTGGTTTTAGCATGTTGAAGGTCCATAGAAGCATTGACCAAGATGGTTGATCAGATGGAGGGTAGTTCAATAGTTGGGAGTCGGGGAGACCCGAAAAAAAAACTATAGGGGAAATCATTGAAAATAATTTTGAATTAAATGGTCCATCGTTAGAACGATGAGTCATGATAGAATGTTATGAATTCATTTGAACTATATAACTGACTGCACTAGAGGAAAAAAGACTTCGGTTGATTTCACCTTTGGATAATGATTTTCATATGTCATATTTTCTAACTTAGGTAACATGTTTCAATTATCAGGTTTTTATTATAAGTACAAATTTGACACCGCTTTTTCAACTTCCTATTTCCAGAGATTTCGGAAACATTTTTTTTGAAAGATTTATTGAAAATGAAAATAGAAATACACAAAGCACTCTGTTCTAGCCCTATGAAATGTTAAGTGCTTGCAATAATATAACAAAAAATAATTAGATGATTTGATTTTTAAGCTTATCGAAGATTCTTTTTTAGATGTCAATGTCAATGTATCTAAAACATTTCTGATTACCCTAACCAATGCCCGCATGAAAATTGCCGTGCATCATTTAAATCTCAAACTAAAAGGCCCATTTATTATAGGGTCGTTTTATTTTCATTTAATTTCTGTTGGAAACTGATCTGTTACTTTTTGTTTAGAAAAATCAACGATACAACATATCTGAGGATACGTGGCAACAGGTTCTATCTTTCAGCTTGTGCACACGTGATAGCCTAGATGCATATGATCCTGAAGGTACTGCTCTCATAGTTTACTTTTTACAATTAGCTTATAGATGCATAATTTTGTACTCATATACCTCTCTTCATGTCATTTAATTAAAGCTCTTTTCTATGCATTAATACTTGCATGGTCATTCATTTCTGCTCCTCATGCTGCATCTGCATATCTCTTTGGATTGTTACTATTTGGAAATGATATTAAAGTACTCTCATCAAGTTAAATAGTCAGAGAAAAAAAAGGAAAAAGATAGAAGGTTAGACTAGAAGTTTGTTGAATATGATTACTTGAGAAGTGATCTGTTTTATTTTTGTACTTGCAGGTGCTTGGCCAGTTTTAATAGATGATTTTGTCGAGCATATGTACAGGTTTGGTTTCTTTATGGCCAAACAAGGCATCTTGAGTTCTTATAACGATTTTGATGATAAAATTATTATTGTTAGATTTGCTGAAACCAGTTCTCGTCTGTTGTCTTTATGTTTTAGATTTTTTTTATATATAAGTACGCTTAAAGATTTTTTTATAGGCAAATGTTAGTGGTTAGTTAGGGCCGAGGGAGGGGTTATTTGTTAGTGACAAAGATCGGACTTTGGACCTCGTTCTTATTCTTAATACTCATTCAGCGTCCCAACCCTTATCACCGGGCTACACTTTTGGGGACGTAAGTTTTAAGATTGTTGTTAGCATGTTATGGACATGTAAGCAAGTTTCTTAGAATCGACAGTAGCTACAGATCCTGATATCTATAAGAGCTGCAGATTCAGGCGTGTCAGAGTTCCAGACAATGCTGTCAAAATCACAATTTTTCTCGTAGGATTGCACGATCCTACAATCTTTGCCCCTTTCTCCGTGCTCCGTTGCAGATAGAATCGGGAGATGAAGAAATTGCTGCTGGATTGCGCTTTTTTCCATAAGATCGTGGGATAGGATGGTGATAAAAACTGGTATTTATGTTGATGAATTACAAAAGGAATAATAATTTACCAGTGGTTTTGGGTCTGGTTTGGGGTTCACTTGGTTTTTTTTCGTGATCCTTTTTCTTTGGACTGCTACTGAAGCTCCATTAGCAGTGTTGTCATCTGTGACCTGTCATATGTCGTGTCGTCCGTGTCTCTATCTCTGCCTATCTGCTTTCTATGTGCATGCAACGGCGATGGCTGAACTATGTTTACTGCGTTCCTCTCGATAACCAGTATAATTAGGGTTTTCTAACTGGGCCCAGCAGGCCCAATTCCTCTCACATTTTTTTTTCTTTTTCTGAGGGGATTTGTCGTTATGACCCGTAGTTCTAAACTCTGGTTTTCTTTAACTCTACCACTATCCTTGATTTACAATCTTTTATCCCCCTCTGATCCTAGGTAGGATTTCGAGTTTGACAATATTTGTTCCAGATGTTGATCACTTGAGATTTTGCGTTCATTAAAAGAGTCAGTTATGTCACAGTTGCTTGAATGCATGAATGAGGAGTGGTACGGCATTATTAACATTAAATTTCTAATCTGATTCTCTTAACAAAATTGTGCGATTAGTTTGACCTTCCATTCAACCGATTAATTTCGTGCCTGAATTCCGAGTGAATTTTAGATTTCCTAGATCGTATAAGAATAAGAATTTTAGAAAATTTGTCGATCAGATAAAAAAGAACAGGGAGCTCCTTGACCACTCACATAGGTTAGTGATGAGAGACTTGGAGGTGTCAGATACTTAAAGATACAAAACCAATGATAAGCATTTAGGAGAGTTCATCTTCAACATGATATTGGAACCTCTTTGTTAGGGAGAGAGGAAAATGTTAGTAGCAGGGATTGAACCCTAAACCTCTTTCATAATGCTTCTTAATAATCTTGTTTTGTTAAACTCTATAGATGCATCTCAGTGAGGTGGCTAGCATACATCGAATTAACAAATCTTGCTTTGAAGTCTTGTGTTATAGTTAAAATTAAAGACTTGTATGGTGTTTCCTTGTTAGCTGGGTTTAATTTGCCTTACAAGTTCTGAAATTTTGCAACAACCACATTTTAGGCATTCTTTGTGTGATAAATTTTGAACTCGCTGGATTTTACTTTATCAGCATATCTGAACGTTGTTTAGTTTATTGTCATGCAGGATACAGGGATCGTATTATGATAATTCCAACTTCCATTGTAACTGTGGTGATCCTGAATCTCTGTCATGTGTTTTGGAGGAACCAATTTCTGGTCAGTTTATTGAAGTTACTACTTACAACCATTCACTGATATATATATAAGGAAATAGTCTTTTTGGTGTATAACAAAAGCTTATATGTAGTTTTCGGACCTCTATTTTACCTCATTCACGATTTTGGTTTTAGACCTTATTTTTTAAAATGATTGACTTTTTACCACCTATTTATTTCGAGGTTGAATTTTGAGGATGTGGTGGGGCAACTTAGTCGATAACGTTAAACTGTCTTTCGGGGATTCTTACTTGAAAACTAATTTATATTTCATCAAAATATACATTAATCTAAATCACAAAAACAACCAAATTTGATGTAAAACATTCTCACTTAATAACTCATCTCCATGACATTAACTTAGTTGTCACATAAATATCTCAGTTGTCAAATAATAAAAAATCAACCCCAAATGTAAAGGTGGAAAAATATTGGACATTTTAAAAAAGAGGAACAGAAACCGCATATTGGACCGAAATCACAAATGACACAAAATATAGGGGCTGAAACTATATTTTTAAAGCCTATAATTATAAATCTTTAGCTGAATTTTGTTTTTCCATACAGGACTGAAAAGTTTTACTGGTCTAAAGAGGAAGTTAGCTGAGGAAACAAGAAAAGATGATATGGATTATTCCAATACATGTGATGATGACATGAATTCCTCAACCTGTAAAAAAATCAGAGCTTATGGTGTAGTTGATTGGGAGAACAATCCACAAGAGGAATGTATGGAAACTAGTAGACAAAGTAGTTCATCAAAGTCTCCATGTGCAGTTGAAGGTTGTTTATCAAAGGGATTTGCAGGACTACTCTCAACTAGTTCCTATGTGCAGTTTCGTAGAGAGAGGAGAGCTTCCTTTAGATGAATGAAGCACTCTTTATAGTTATTTAAAGTATATATACAAATTGCTTTTGGTAGTTGATGTATTTTATTTTGTATCAACTATAATAATTATGTAACTGCATGTAGTTGATTATGGTAGCTGACTCTCTATATATTTTTTCATATGTAATAATACTTTAAAGTTTTTTTTTTTGGGAAAATAATACTTTGAAGTTTTGAAAGCGCATATTTTGAAAAGTTTATAAAAGTACCTTGTGAAGTTCTTTAATGTATAGTAACTAATGAGAAAAGGTCTTTGACAAAGAAAGTCCTTATCAGGCTTGTAGTTAGTTATTTATTTATTAAATATTGGTTTAATTGCAGCTTTGGTTATCTTGATTTAATCAATTTTTTGAATTGGTCTCTTATTTTAAAATCTAATAGTTTTGGTTCATCTGTCAATTTTTTTAACTAAAATGGTGATATGATATATTTTAAACCACGTGATATATCATGATGATGTTACCGATTAATACATAAAATTTCAATAAAACACTCTAAAAATTTTAGTTTCAACTTTAAAAATGAATCATTTTTGTAATTAAATTAATAACATATAAATAATTAATCCATCTAGATGGTTTTACATAATAAAATTGTATGTCATATTATTTAAAATATATAAAATTATCTCTTTTTTAGTTAAAAAAATCTCAGAAGAGACCAAAATTATCGTGTTCTAAAATAGATGGGGTCAATTTTAAGAATTTGTAAAAATAGAGGGATAAAAACTGAAATTAAATTTAAAATATTTTATGAGTAGGAATCATACTGAGTACTCTGAAGTTTATTACAATCACACAATGCATACCAATCACTTACACTTTGTTAGATGCTTCATAAAAAAATGGATTCTACATGAGCAAATGGTTGTGGTGACTAGTGGGAAGGTATGTTAAAAATTACATTGGAAGAGCAAATTTGCATATAAACAAGCACAATTGAGCTGCTTAACACTTGGTATGATCCTTTAACATGGCATAAAGGGTCAATTGTATTGTGTCATATAACTTGTGCAGCACAAAAAGTTGGTCTTCACATTTCCCATAATGAATGATTTTTTAGTGTAAGCCTATGTTCAACTAGCACATTTCATTCCCTAATACAACAATTAGAACATTGAAAACAATTCATAAGAGCTAACTCATCATTAAAAGTTTACTTTTGTGGAACCTATGAAACAAAAGAAAACAACATTTACACCCGACAATACAAACCCAAACATGCAAACATCAGTATCAATTTGAAGAAATAGAAGTGATTGAATGTAACCACATGGGTCAGTGCCGACGCTGACATACTAGACTCACATTCAATCTAAAATGTCGATGCTATATAGGATGAAACAAATGCAAATAATTCACCATTGGTATTTGGCAGCTAGAAGCACTTCCTCGTACTGTTGAGCAACATTATCCCAACTAAGATCTTGACTCATCCCTCGTCTTTGAAGCCCTTCCTAGCTCTTCTTATACTCCCTAATGCATGCACTAACTTACCTGAATCTGCACTATCAAAAGTCCATCCAACACCTGATTCATCAAAAGGATTAAAAGGCTCCACAATATTTCTAAGTCCACCAACACTATGTACAATAGGACCTGTCTCATAGTTCATTCCATAAAGTTGGTTTAACCTACATGACTCAAATCTTGATGGCATAAGCAATATGTCTACACCTGCAATTACCCTCTGAGTCATTTTCAAAGAAAAACCAACCCATCCTCTTACTTTATCATTATATTCGCTGTCGAATCGCCTAGGTATTTGTTCTAAATTATGTCTTCTAGTTCCTAACATGATTAGTTGCACATTTTGATCTATCATCCAAGAAATTGCTTCGGCTATGAGATCAATACCTTTTTGTTGATCTAACCTTCCGATGAAACCGATTACCGAGACATCTTCACGAACCAGAAGACCAAGCTCTTTTTGTAAGGCTGCTTTACATTGAGACTTACCACTAAGTAGTGTTGTCTCAAGGGAGTAGTTAGTGTATCCATTTGATTTCAAGTGAATATCAAAGAAAAGGTTCCAATCTTTGTTGTCAATTCCATTTACAATTCCCTTTAATTTCCAGTCATTTTCATTTATGATCCCATGCAAACCCCAACTGCCTTGTGAAGTTTTGAGCTCCCATGCATATCCATGACTAACGATGATGATACGATTGGCTGCCTTTAATCCGACTGCGAAGATATTGAAATGGGTCATATAACTTGAAAAGGTCTATATAATGTTCAGGTAAGTCCATAGAGAAGAAATCATCAATTGGTTCCCTACCTTGCAAGGAAAGTTTTTGTCAATGTTCCATCCAAGTTTAAGAGAAAAAAAGGCAATTAAAATCTAGATATTACGAAAATGGTAATCAACTTCAATGTTCCTTCTCATTCAAGGTATGAGGTTTTGTTAGAATAACAGATCTAGCTATAAAGAAAACAGATAAATAAAAGCACACAAGACACAAATGATTGATCATGAAGTTCAACCAATTGTGCCTATGTCTTCGACAACAAAGAAATTGTTGTATTATTCTATTGTGCAATGCTTAGGGTTATAGAGTATAAAAGTATGATTAAATACTACAATTCATATTACAAGATTAGCCATGAACCGTATTGATTGTCCACTTATTAATGAATATGATTCATACTCAATATGTTTTCTTTCAAAGTAAGATGTTTTGTTAGAACAACAAATTCAACTCTAAAGAAAACAAATAAATAAACGCACACAAAACACAAATGATTGATCACATAGTTTGATCAACTCCAACAACAGAGAGATTATTGTAGTTTCATTCCACCATGGCACCACCAAACACGAGTACCTATTAACTGTACTGATTGTCCACTTATCAGCGAATATTGAGTCACACTCGACATGTTTTTGTTTAGATGTACATATTGTATAAACTTTTTTTCTTACTTAAACTTCATTTTCTTTTTTGAATGAAATATGAATGTGATAGAGAAATTGAGTATTTTTTTATGATCATTATATTTTACTTGCATAATAAGCTTTTAGATACACTAATAATAATGCAATATGCCAATCATTTTCTATGAACACTAAATTTCCATCTCCATAGCAAACGCCACCACATGGAACATGCCATGAAACCTGAAAATTGTGATATATTTGTTTTTAGAACAAAAAACAACATACAGTTAGAGCTATGCAGCACAAAAATTTAAGTTGAAGACATGTCTGAGTGTACGACAATCTATGAAACTAACACATGTTTCATTTAATCACTTCAATTTTCTTAAATTATTATTAGTGTCTGCGTGTCGGTGTCGTGTCATGTTTTTATGCGTTTCATAGAGCAAGAGTATCACATAATTGATCAAATTACAAAGCCATTTTAGTTTATGTACCTCAACAGTTGCCTTGCAAAACAACATCATACGTTTTAGAATATCCTGTTCCACAAAAGAAATTACAAGTCTTTTTTTAACTTCGCTTGTAGCTCTTTTTTCTTCTTTTCAGATTTTTACAATGATGCCATGAGTTTTTCTATTTCTTCATTTGTAACAAGGGTAGGTTCAAGCATTTCTTGATCACTCGAGGGTATATTGTGGAAAGACAACTAAATTTCTTGGATTCTTTTCTTTACCCATTGTTGATAGGGTTCTTTTGTGCTGTAACTTCTACATCCGAGTACTTTCCCTTTTATAATGATCATTTCCCAAGCTCGACTTATCCTTCGCAACATCGGTGGGTCTACTGTACCCGTATTGTGCAAAACAAAAGCTTCCAACGACTTATCTGGTTTCTCCAACATAGGGTAACCAAGTTGTCTCAGAGCTACCGTCGGATTGTAATGAATACATCCTTTGGTTCCCATAAGAGGTACATTTGAGAAATCTCTGCATTGTCATATTACTTCCTCCACCCCTTGTTCTCTATGATACCATGAAATTGTGTCCCCAGTAAGGCTAGCGATACTCCGAGCCCATTCACTATTACTTTTAATTCCCACATGATACCCTTTCTTGAACATGTGAGACATGAACCAAGTATACAACATTGAAACACAACACAAAATTGTTCCCCCTTTCTTCTCATGTCACATATGCAGAGAGTAGTATACATCAACAAGAACCGCGGGAATTGGATTTTGTTTATTTTTGTTAAAAGCTAAGAAGACCTTGATGGCAACAAAATCTACAAAATTATCAAGGTTTGGGAATAAAACAATACCATAGATAATGAGAGCCAAAACATCTATAAAAGTACCCCCATTCTTGTTTAACGGCTAAATCCTGACTCTTTTGCTCTAGATATTTCCTTGAAAAACCGTGAATAGCTCATTTTTCCTCTTTTTTACCTGCCAACTCTCTTATGTCAATTTTCAACACTTCAGCAATTGCGCTCAAACTCGGTGGTTGCCCAGTATATCGATAAGGATTTCCTTTCTATAAGGAGTAACCCAATATTCGTTCAAATTCCTCTAATGCCGGGGCCAATTGAAAGTCTTGAAAGGTGAAGCATCTTAAGAGAGGGTTGTAGTACTGAGCCAATGGCGTGAGGGCCCCTGTTTGCACATTCACTGCCAAGAGATTTAGGATCTTCCCATATCTGTGAAAGAAACTTTCACGTTGTATGGTTTTCATTTGATCGCTGATGTCTCTTAAACTTTTCAAATCAGGTTGCTTGAACTTTAAAAGTAAAGTTTTTCTTTTTTTCTGATCCCATTGTCCACTTTAATTTAATATGTGACTAAGGTCGTTATGATTCCCCAACAATCTTGAAAATTGCTGCAAAATGACAATTCATTTTTCAAAAAAAATAATGTCATGAGATATGAATGCAATTATGTAGAATGACTGCTGTGAATATATAAAGTTTGAATGAATGTATGAGGTATTTTTTTTGCTTATATGGATATTCTTATGATGAAATGAGTCTATTGGGTTATGTAGTGAAACTCTCACAAGGGTGGTTCTATAGTTTTAAACACGGTTCCTAGAGCCAGTAGTCTTATTTTGGAATATTGTCAACAACAATAGGTAAACTATTTGGAGTGACCATACCCTCAACAAGATCAAACTCTAGGTGAGATCTTCATGCTAACCAAATAGGATGTACATCCAGAAGGTTACCACTCCGCAACCTTGAAACTAAACTTAAGTTTTGTTCAAGTCCGGGTATAAGGTTCCACTCATAAGTGTGTGTTAGTGAAAGTGTAAGGTGTGGAATAAGTATAATTCAATAGCTCCATAATGCTAATAAAACATATAAACATATACAAAATAAATAAATAACTAAATAAATAAATAAATAAAAATGATATACTAGCTTAAAAGAGTATAATATTGTTAGCTAATACTTATTAAGAAATAATAAACACATAAAGTAAAAGAAAATGGAAACCAAACAAATATAAAAAAGTTAAAAATTATACACAATTAATTATGTTAGGCTTGACTCTCCAAAATATCCTTAGTGGAGTCGCCAGTTGCGGGCCTAAAATTTCGAGTGTTTCTCGAATTCAATGGAGTCGCCACCAAAATTTATATTAATATAGGAAAAATATTGGGAAACCCTTAAAAATAGAAAAATAAAAAAAAATAAAAAGTGGTATTTGAAACCAAATTTTGAGTTCGGGAGTCGATTATGCTTAGGGAATGTATTAGCACCGTACGACATCCGTTAAAATACGGTTTACCTATAATTAATTGTGCAAAATTAATATTAACTTAAATATATTTATTTCTCTTTATTATTAAATATGATTATAAATTGTTTTTTATAAATGTTTTTTTTTTTTGGAGATAAAAGTGTGTTTAAAAAGAGAGAAAAAAAAGTTTTTAATTATGTTTGACAAGAGTGTGATCTTGCTCCTACATATCTCCCGGTGCGATGGAGAAATCAAAACTACGTAATTCTTGGTTAGAAAATGCGGATGCGTTGATTGTTTTTTTTAAAGAAAATTTGTTTTGTTATAAAAAAAAATATTTTGACAAAAAAATTAGTTTGTTTGACTTGAGTAATTATTTAAAAAAGATGTCACATCTAATTTAATTCTCTTAAAAATATTATATTATTTTCAATTTTAAAATTGAGTTTTAAAAGTATCAGCCCAATTTTTTTTCTTAAAAAAAAAACACATTCAAATTCATAATAAAGAAAGAAAAACATTTGGATAAAATATTTAAGTCGTATTACAACGACCAAAGTGAACAATAATTACAAACAGTTTTGAAATGAAAATCCAAAGTATTTGAAACAGAAAAATACACCGGGGCTATGAGACCTATCCAACGTAGCTCACACCACTGGGGTATTCTCGACAGACACTTGTACAAAAGCACTGCACCAAGAATTTTAACTTCCCCACGTCACATCAAAAAGTGGTATAAGAACCCATCAAAATAAAAGTCAAGCTGACAATATATGGTATATGTACAGTCTTCCAAAATAAAATAAATACAACCACAAAATAAAGACATCTAACCCCTATACAGCCATCTAATCTGATCATGCTACAAAGACTAAACGATCCGGGTGATCTCCACGCGCTCCGCAAAAATCCTTCTGACACAACCACGGTCAGATAAGACTAACTACGCTCCTGTCTCCAGGGTACTAACCAGTAGGACGATCCTGATTCTCATATGAGGGCAAAGCCCAGGTTTCCAAAATAATTGTAAAGGGTCACCAACCGAAATTAACAAATAACACATAGCATGTCAATTTTAAATGCACAAAATAACCTTTCAACTTAGCATACATCTAAAAAGGGTTTTCATATGCCAAACATGCATAATCAAAGTTGAAAAATGAGGTTTTTAACAAAACTGCACTATCGTATTCAAATACAGCATCCTTGTATTCGAATACATTGTTATTTCACAAGTCAGAAGCAAAATTAAATATCTGTATTCGACTACACACTGCTTGTAGCCAAATACAACTGCTAAAATTTGCAGATTTTAGTTTCGAAAACGTTTCGCAATCATTCAACACTTACCACACAAAATCAATCAATCACACTCATCAATTACAAACAACAACCGAGTATGTATATACAACCATCACAATATATCAAACATGACTCGCGTGCCAAGCACCCTAATGCAATGCGTATATGCCAACGCACATGATTCTGGAATTCCCAACCAAAACCCTCCTCGAAGGGGCGTAAATCATAATTGTACGGTCTCTAACAGGCCAGTACTAATTACCGAGGTGCAGTCTCTCACAGGCTAGCATGATTTACTAAAGTGTCGCCTCTCACAGGCCTTAGACTGATTTCTAGAGTGCAATCGCTCACAGATCAACACATTTTAGAGTGCAATCTCTCACAGATCAGCACGACGCGATAATCCTCGTAAGGATAAGATGAACCAAAAAATCACATGGCATCATCCCGTGGCCCATCCGGTCACCACTATCACCATGGCCCATTCGGTCACCATGTACTATGAAAATGCATGAGCATACTCTGACTCTTTTCACCACAACCATTAAGTAAATGCAGCTATTAAAAGATTCCCCATTTTTAATACTCATTTAACACTAATGATTTTTCAAATTCAACACAGAGCATACTCAAACATATTTACTCATAATCCCGCAGTTCACATCAAACCACATCAATTCATTTTTCCACACAATCCACACGTAAAACACATCTCAAAAATTCATAATATTAATTATGAACACATTAATCACACCAAACATGAATCACCACAACCCACACCTCAAACACATTAAATTCTGTTGAGACAAAATCTCTCAATTGATTTTAATGATAACAAAATTATTTAAAGATTATGATTGTGGTTAATACTAATCTGTGCTTTTGAGTGAATTATCATAGGAAAACAGGTTAATCCTCAACTAGATCAAAAGGGAGAAAAATCTGGGCTAATACATTAAATGTTCAAGCTGGAGGATAGGTCAGAGGATGGGTCTTCAAGCTGAATAGCCATCCTCGCGGAAATAATGTTCTTAATTCATCAAAGGAAGTCAAAACAACATGAATAAATAATTATATAAAGCATTTGATCAAAAGAAATCAAAAGGTCAGCTGTACTAGGTTCAAGAATGGTTCAACGTATGGATATTCAAAATAGTCACATGTTTGCAAAACACCATCCCATGTGCAAAGGCTAAGGGCAGCCCTATATTTCATTCTTGGATGATTGGAAAAATAAAGCAAAGTCAATATATAGAAAGGCAACTTCAAACAAACGCAAAATAGAAGTCACAAGTCTTGAAGAATGAAAAAAGTAAAAGGCTACACAAGACCAAAGTCCAATGACTAGGCTGAGGATGGACAGCATAGGTCCAAGGATAGCTGGATGGCAGTTCTGTAATTTCAGCTCAAAGACCATTGGACTATTTGATGCATCCTCCTCAACGGTCATGAAGTTGTTTAACACATGGAAGAGCTGTCAAGGACTCTATAAAAGGCAGGAAGCTCTTCTTTATTAAACACACCACAACATTGCAGGAAAAAAGATCAAAATCTTAAGTTTATCATAAGCAATAGTCATCCTCTCTTTACACTTTCTACACTCATACGCTAGATCTTTGATATATCCTTTTAGAAAGTGTTTAAGTAAAGAGATAGCAATCAAACTCTTATCACTCTGTAATTTTCAAGTAAGGCGTACTTGAAAATATTTGAAACTCAGTTGTAAGCTTGGTGAAGCTTGAGAATACACAAAGTGTAATCATCCTCGGTGAGAGGTTGATCTGATTGTTTTAGTGAAATCTCACAAGGGTGTGAGGACTGGACGTAGCCATCATTGGGTGAACCAGTATAAAAGTTGTGTGTCTATCCCTTTATATTTTCCTTGCATTTATTCTGCCTTCAGTTGAAAAGTTTAAAAATCTATTTTCAGATCGCATCCTCTCTGAGAGGACAGAAATTCATAAACACTTGAAATTATTTTTAAATGCCAAAATCCCTATTCAACCCCCCTTCTAGTGATATTTAGCTACATCAAATTCAACTTCCACAATTTCACCCATAAACACATTAAATTCATTTTCCACCAATCTACACATAAAATACATCTCAAAAATTCATAATATTAATTATGAACACATCAATCACACCAAACATGAATCACCACAACAACATTAATATATCAGAGTTCTCCCCACCGCTAACTCGGTGCCAACAGTCTCGATTCCTTTTCAAGACTCCAGGAGCTAACTACATAAACATAAATATTTATAACAATTTGTTCACAACTAAAATTTATCCAACCACAACAAAATTCCCAAAATTATATCTTTTTCACATACCAAACTTTTAAAACCAAATAATCTACATTATTTAGTTAAAACTAAATAAAACAAATATTGTCCAAATCACACATACGCACACTCGACTATTAAAACACCGAAATTTTGAGTTAATAAAATACTCTAAACTTTTTCTTTTTAAAATTTCAACTTCAGTTCAAACTTATTTATTTGAAAATAACTCGTTACGTAACTCAAACACGTCAAAATCAATTTATTTTTTTGTTAACCATTACTAACAAAATCAACCACATTAATCACACATATAGAGTCTCTATATGCAAACTAAATTTTTTGGAAGGAGCCCTTTCCTCAACGGTAGCTCTAACAATCGATTACGACACCGCGATTAATTCCGGTAAAAACTTCGTTCGTGATGTCACTTCCAAAGTTTGTTCACTAGCACCGTAGCGTGACAAGGAGCAACTTTCCTTTCTGTCACTTCTCGAGATAAAGCTTAGATCTAGTAAATAAATGAGGATTTGCGCTTTGCGGTTTTGTTTTGTTTTTTTGAAAACAGAAGAAAGAAAGAAGAAGGAGAAAGGATTCGCGAGTAGGGAAACGTGTTTCGCTTTCTCTGTTTCTAAATCTCCTTGCCTTAACTTAACATATATATTTTAACTTAATAATATATATATATTCATAACTAACTCCCCAAAAATATAAATATATATATATATATATATTAAATCAAACCAACAAATATCTAAAACTCTCACACATCTCAAATTATTTTGATAAAAATATCTACTCTCGTTGCAGCTCAATTGACAGATAAAATTTTCAGCAACTAGAGATATTTTTAACAAAACTGTCCGGTAATAAATTCTTCGTACATAAATAAATTATTTTTCGACAAATAATTTTAAACGGTCTCAAAAAAATATTTTTGGCATTTAACACACAAAATACCAATAAAATTAGCTAAAAAGCCTCAGAATTCAACATAAAAATACATCAAAATACAAAAAGTACAAATTAAAACTAAGGGTCTTACAAAAACCACCAAGTAGTACAACTTGTATCTCAACAACTCAAAAAAAAAAAATCACATGTAATTGATCAAATTTTATTTGTTTAGTTGCTTTCTTTGTCTGTGTCCCTGTTTGAGCTTTCTAGTTCCTTGTTTGATACTTCTTTTCTTTTGCTCATCATCTGAGTTTTTTCTGCACATCTGATGCATTCATGATTTTAGCCTATGTTTGTTTTTATCTGTTCATTTGCTGAGCTTTTTTATTTGCAGCTTTAATTTGTCTTTTAATTTATTCCTTAAACTCAAAAGTTTGTCTCTTTGCTATGTATAATGTGTACAATAGCTAAGGGCAAAGATAGTTGACCTTTTATTACTTACATATCATCTTTTGTCATGTTTCTTTTTTCAAATAGTTACAAATCTCTGACAAAAATTCAAATAAGGCAGGCAGCTGGAGCAAAAGCAAGGCAGTGCAGCAAAACGAAAACAAACAAGACATGTAGCAGTTAGCAAGGCACCATAAAATGGTTTTTTTCTTAAAAAAAATTGTAATTTGATTTGACTTAATATTTTTGGTTGAAATTTGATTTGGCTTAATATTGTAATTGTAATTTAAAATTGTAATTTGATTGGACAGACAAAATGAGCCTAATTTATTACTTTTAGCTATATTATTTTTATTTCCTTTTTTTGTATTAATGATTAAAAAGACAGAAATATATACATCTTTATATATATATATAATAAAAATGGATATTATTACTTTTTGAAATATTTCTAATAAGTTGGACAAGATTAGAGTACTACAACCCCTATCACACAAATCTTGGCAAAAGTCATCTAGAGTCTTTATGTTAGCTCAAAACACCTTAGAATAGTCTTAGGTTCCAAAGATTCTCCATTGTAGCTTCTGCTAGAAAAAAAGGAGTTGTCCACATACAAATGGTGTGAAACCATCAGACCCGTGTTCCCCACATTAAAGCTTGTGAACAACTTAAGAGAGTCTGCACGCCTAATCGAAGCACTCAAACCCTTACGACCAAGAAAAATAAGAAAAGAGTGAAAAGGTCACCCTGTTTACGCCTTCTTTGGATATTAATATCTTATATTGGGCACCCATTAACTTGAGCTGACTCCTAGAGAACACACAACATGAATTCAAGATTGCTACCTTTCATCAAACTTCAACCTCCTCATCATATATTCCAAAAAAACCCAATTAACCGAGTTGTACGCTTTCTCAATATCCACTTTAAAAATGAGGTAGTCCATCCTAAATATCTTGACCACCACTCCATCAACCTGCAACCTCCCTTTCTCAAAATCTCATTCACAACCACCACTCCATCAACCAAAAACTTCCCTTTAATAAAAGGCGACTGATTAAGGGAGATAATTTTATCCATTACAAACGCCAGCCTTCTTGCTAGGATTTTAGCCACTAGTTTATACAGGCCCTCTAAGAGTGACATAGGCTGAAAAATCTCCGAGATGAAGGGAAGAGTCAACCTTTGGGATGAGGGAAATAAAGTAAGATGAGAAACTTTGAGGCAATTTTGCATGAGTGTAAAATTGATCAAACAAAACCACAACATATTCCCTAAGTTGCAGACATAACCTTTTGTTAAAAGAGAAATTGAATCCATCCAAACCCTGGCTCTTATTCCCGTCACTATGGACCACCACCGCATATACCTCAGATAATAGGAAAGGTGCTAACAAAGTTGACTTGTCTTCAACGAAAAGCCCATGAAACTCGATACCATCCAGATATTGAAGGTCCTACATAGCCTTCGAGAAGTAATTAGATAAATAGCTACAATTTCCCTTCAAACTTCTGTAACTTCTTCAACCCACCTATTCCCCACTCTCAACACCAAAATAGAGCTCCTCATCCCCCACCTCTTCAAACAAGAATGGAAATAATATGGATTTGCATCGCCTTTCCAAACCCACCTCGATCTAGAACATTGGAAGACCGAAAAATCTTTACTTTTAAGGAGCACCCACAAGTCAACGACGACATTGTTTTTCACTGCTACCTCCTCCAACGATAATGTGGAATCTTCCCTTTTTGCATCCAACACCTTTATCTCCTCCACAAGGCCCTCAATCCAAAGGTTAACGTTTCCATAAACCTTCTTGCTCCAAGTTTTAATACCATAAAGTTGCAATTTTGGCTGCTTTTGACTACCAGTTCTCCAAACATCTATCTTCTATGTTGGCATACGCGCGTAATTAGGGTGAGGAGAAATGAACAAATTGGATTGGTGAAAATATTTGGAGCACTTTGTGGGGGGAAATGGAACACATATGCTTACATCTAGAAAAGAGAAAAAACAAATATTAATAGAGCTTATGAGTAGGGTACTATTACGCACAAGGGAGGTTCCATGTTTGCTGGAGAGATCAAATACTATATGGTAATTATTATAAATATATATATATATATATATATTTATTAATTTTATTAAATATATAAAATTTCACTAAATAAACTTGACAATTAATATTTTAGCAAAAGGAACTTGAACGAGAGGTCACTCAGGTTGAGATACATTGCTATTTTCATGTTAATTGTGAAACAAATGAGTATATTGATGCATTCTTACAGAAGATTCATGTCTATATATATATATATAATTAATTAATTAATTAGTTCTTAAATTCAATATATATTTCATTAACTACGTACTAATAATTAATTAATTAGTTTCTCTAAATTATTATACATTAATTAATTTTAATTTTATTAATTTTTCTTTTTTATACAGGAAAAACTTCAACAATTAATGAAAGAATGAAATAATCAGCAAGGGATTCTTCCTCGTGCTCAGCGAGCTGGTCCATTGGAGCGGAAATAATATGAGACTGCAAGCTTTATGAACATTAGTGATAGCAAGTAAAAAGAACGTGTGATGGGCGTCAATAGTTTATCGTTAACTTTTGTAAAGGGTCCATCATAATATATTCAGACCGAATCTTCTTCTTCTTCTTATCTTAGTACGAATCGATCTCATCATTTATCGATATCTGATGACAATATTTCACAATTAAAGGAACAATGGATGGTTGAGCAAGGAACAAAAAATAAAATAGATGATACAAGATGCTATAGATAAATTAAAAAATGAATGGAAACAAACGTTGGTCCCGGCGCAACATCATCGGTTTTCATCTCTACAATTGCCTCAACGGCAGCAACAACAATATTCACCATCTCAGAACTTGCAGCAACACCACCAATGTTTCAACAGCAACAACAATACTCCCAACAACAACATTGGCTTCAAAACTTCCAGCAGCAACAACAACCTCCAAACTCCTCCTTTCGGCAACAATAGCCAATGTTCTAGCAGCAACAATCTTTTAATAATTATTAGTAGGTGTTGTCTCTTTCATAACAACTTCTTCAACCTCTATTTGATCAAACTTCATACCGACCAACTATGTCAACACCTAGCTTGATCATACCAGATTTAAATCAGCCTTAACCAACTATGGCACCGTTGACTAGTGGTGGTGTACTTGAAGATGACATGCAATATCAAAACATGATGTCACCACTTAATACTTTTGAAGGACTTTTGTCATCGAGCAATATTCCACCAAATAATGATTGAGGGAGTGAAACTAATGCAAGGAATTATTATGATGATTGATGTATTCGAATAATTTGTTTTATTTTTATTTTTGGTTTGTATGAATAATTTAACAAATTATTGACTATTTATTTAATATTAAAATTGTATTTTCGTTTTATATATATATTATATTTTTTAAATTATTTTTTTATTTTTAAAATATATAAATATTAATATTAAAATTTTTATATATTATGTTTTTTAATATTAATTTTGTATATATTAAAAAAAATATTTTTCATAATGTTACCCATTTGTGGCACCCACAAACGGGATATTTTTGTTTGTTTGACACACTTTGTGGCGGCCTGGTCCGCCACGAAATGTTTCTGTTTTCAACGCTCTTTTGATCCATTGTGGCGGCCTTTGCCGTCAGTTAAGTGTTGCTGTGTTTTTCGTCATAAATTTGTGACTGTTTTTGCCCTCACAAAAGGAAAACAAAAATCTTGCCATTGTGGCCGTCTTGGCTGCCACAAAAGTTTGTGATTAGCTTTATTGTCGTTGTTTGAGGTCGCCACAAATGTGGTATTTGTGGCTGTTTTTCCCCATATGTGGAGGTTTTTGGCAGACAAAAATGGGGTGTTTTCTTATAGTGGCCTTTAAGCGTTTTCAACTTCTTCCTAAGGATGAAGTCACCCACCTTGAGGCGAGTGAGCTAGATAAACTCTCTATAACCACCTCCTAGAGGCCTTGATGAGTAAGCAAATAATTATTGAACTAGAAAGGCTTCGACCTTCACACCTATGAGGAGTGTTGAAGGACCAAGGGATAATGGTTAGAGATGTCCTGAGGGAGGGCCCACTACCTAGCAATCCCCCATTCATTCAACCACCCATCCGACATGAGAATACAATCAAGCCAACTATAGCCATGCCATTAGGTTTGAACTATGTAAATCACTTACCTAAGAGGGAAAGATCTACAAGACCAAATGCGCAAAACGAAGTTACCAAACTCGTGTATCTCAACTACCCCACCCCTCCCTTTATCCCCAACTACCCTTTTTTTTCGCTCTCTAAGAGCACCAAATTAAAATCACCCAACACACACCACATATCTTCCCCAAAACAACCCTTATACTCGACTATCTTACTCCACATCAACCTTTAGCTCAATAAATAGCATTTAGAGTATACATTCACAACAAAACAACGTGAGCTAAGAATCCCACACTCAAGACACACCCTAAAGAAAGAAAACACAAAACAGCATTGATAACTGCTGAAGTTGTGGGATTTTAGATAACAGGAGAAGAGAAAATAATAAGGGTTTGAATATTATTGATAATAGTTTTATGCTAAATTGATTACAAAAGACTCAATACTAATCTCTATTTCTAGAGAAATATAGACTCAATCCTAAATCAGAAACAAATCATAATAATAATGAGAGATATTCTAAGATATCTCTATGATATAAATTGATCATAGGAAATAACTCAAGATACTCTAATATAATATAAAAGATATTATAAGATATTTTCTAATATTCTAACAATAACATTTCAACAAGTGTATTGAATCGTTTCAAGTAATAATTAAAATTATAGAATTGAGTGTCGAACGCAAGGATCGTGTTATACCATTTAATTTCTCTTTAAGTACTTCATTGAACAAAATATTTCAGGATTGATTTAATATTTTTCAAACTAATAAAAGTAATAGAGTGGAAACTTATAATGAGACAAATGTCAGGGATGAATTTCACTTCGAATCCAGTCTGGGTTTCTAACTTGATCCTAGTTACTGGATTTCTTTATTAAAGTATTACCGAATTCTCTTTACTGTTAATCTTTGCCTTAATTCCTTAGTGACAGTGAAAAAGAAAGAAATTAAGCATTAGTGATGAAGAGCAACAGCGAGATGGCACGTAGAAACCATCTTTGCAAGGCGATGACAAGGGAGTCGAAACTTGCGATGAAGAGAACAAGCGGAGAGGACAGGTGGGAGAGGAGGAGCGCAAGTCACGACCCTCAACAGAGAGGGAGGCGTAGCCCACAACGACAACGATTAGGTTTCAGAGGGCAGTTGCTATTAGTTCATTACCTTTAGGTTCCGTTTGATGGACATGATAGGATAGAGACAAGATAGAATAAGGAGCAGGATAGAGACATGATAGGATATGGACATGATAAGAAGTTATCATGTCATGTGTTTGATGTGCACATGATAACAAACTTGATAAAATTAGTTTATCATATTCAGTGTTTGATGTGCACATGATAACAAACTTGATAAGATTAGTTTATCATATTCAGTGTTTGATACACAACGGATAACCAAATGATATGATTTATATTGTGATAAAATGACAAATTTGTCCTTATAATCTATTCAATTTTTTTTTCTTTCAAAATAACATTCATATATTTTTTTTTTTATAAAATTCAAACATCAAAGATGATAGGGAAAAGGGCAAATATGAACCCAAAAAAAAAACTATCAGAAATCCTCTTAATCAAAGTTTATTTTTTCAACCTTTCAATATGAACACAATAGAAAACAATCATAACTTTTATCCTGTTGTAAAATAAAATAAATCAGAAAAAAAAAACCAAAAACATCAAGGCAAACATGAAAAGAGGAAATCAACCCAACGTCAACAATCATAAAATCAACCCAATATCAACAATAGAAAACAATCATAAAATCAGAGGAAATCAAAAAATTATTTCATCAACACAATAAGAAAATCAAAGAAAATTAGGGCAAATAAAAAAAAGGGAAAAACAAGGAAAAATGACACCTTAGAAGAGTGCGATGGAGAGGAGAGTAGGGCAAAAATGAGAAAATATTTATTAATTTTTATCAAGTTGATTACTGTATCATATCAATTTGGTGCATCAAATATTAGAGTAGGATATGATAAATGTATCATATCCTGACCATGAAACGGATCCTTAAGTACATTACCATTATTCTATTTTTAGCAATTACATATAAAAATGCGAAAGGAATTACTGTCTATAGTAAGAGTTTAATTGATATGTATTGTCAATGTGAAATACTTTTACATTGACATGCAATTGGAGTTATCCATTTTGACATGCCTTACCATAAAAGTGACGTAAAATAGTATGATACGACGGAATACATAAATTCTATTAGATTTCAATGTAAAAGTATTTTACACTTATAATGCATATTTGTTTGCCCATTAAAAAACCCAAATAATGATTCGTAGAAGTACAAACCCACACCATTAATTTACACGTGTCCAACAAATTAAGCAAAAGCCATCAAAAACAAAATGCAATGCACCCTGTTCTAACGGATTTGACCGAAGTTTTGTTCTTTCTTGTGTTTCTTCTTTATATCAAAGACCAACAAGACTATTTATTTTTCAAAAAACTAAAAACCAAGACTATTTATTTAAAAATAAGTTCTCTTTATTTTCCTTCTTCCACTTCTTATTATATCTTTAGTTCCTCATTCATACTTTCCCAACAATACTATATAATATTTGTACTTAATTTCTCCGATAGATATGATTTCTCATAAAACAAAAATACTTTTAAATTAAAAGTTGTTGCACATACAACTACTCAACCTAAAACTTTAAAGAAATCCACAGTTAGTATAAAGAATTTTATAAAGATAATTATGATAAAAAAAAAATTTAAAGTAAAATAATAGACTGATAATGTAGAATAATCTCTTTACACTCACAAACAATAGAACAACAATATCAAAATAAAATTTCAATGATATATCATATAATTGTCAAAAAGTAAGTCTCAAACTGAAAATTAAAGTAAACTAAATTCATTCCAATAAATATAAATAAATTTTATTTTACCATCATAAAATTACATAACCTTCACATTACAAATAAGTTAAAATATGGAAACTAAAAATACATTTAAATCTTATTATTTTCATATATATATATACACAAACATGAATGCATGATAATTAAACAAAGCAACACGTACACCAACAAAACTACATACAAACATACAAATAAAATCAACATCGATCCTTTATAAAAATAAAATCCTAGAAATAAAATCATGCAGACATACATCCAATACCATGCCTTGAAGTAGGAAAAATAAGAAACAAACCGCTACAAATAATTCCAACCATTAATGGAAAACTCTCCATAACTTGATCCATCTCCCTTTCATGTCCAGGAAACAAACAATTAGTAACCCTATAATCTGAAAACGCTATAGCCACAAAAACCATAACCGACATAACCGCATGAACGAAATCTTGAAAACCAACTTTATACTTTTCATCATTAGGAACCAAAACGGCGAGTCCCGGTTTAAAAACAGATAATCCTTTTGGAGTAACAAAACCGAAGTAAACGTTACCGTCAGCGCCCTGAAAACTGTCGGTAAAATGAAAGAAGAAACAAGAGAGTGCACACATTATTAAGAGAAAATGCATCATTATGATGTGAACATGATTGCATTGTCCGTTTCTATGAATTGAAGGAAGAACCATTTCGAATGTGATGAGTGTTCCGGTGGGAAGAAAGTTTCCGAGTAGGGAAGTTTTTGAGAGTGTTTTTTGGACGCTTTTTGCCATTATGGCACGGCGTTTCTTGCCGTGTTCCGGTTGATCGGAGGGTTGATGTGTGACGGAAATTGTCTCTTGTGGTGGTGGTGTTGCATTGTAGACTTTGATTCCAAGTTCTTGTTGTGTTTGTTCCATATTTTGTTATTTATTTATGAAGATAGTGAAAGAGAGTGAATGATTGATAAATTTGTTTTGTAAGATTGGTTATATTTTATATATGCTGCATTTTTTAGTGGATTTGATTTTTTTGGCGGTTATTTACGGTTATTATGACCTGCAACCGTCTCCGTTTTTCAATAAGGTAATTAGAAAATTAATTCTAATAGATATTTATAAGAATAAGATAATTTCTTTTTTTTTTCAAATTTGTTTTTATTCCCAAGAAAAGGAGTGCGAATAAAATATTCCCATCAAGTTTGAAATTGGATTTACCCATATACCCTGTTCTTAGAAATAATCTCACATTATGTTTGATAAAATACAGAATAAATGTTAATTTTGATCTCTAAGAAATTTTGAGAGATCCAATTTAATTTTTGAAAAAGATAAAACACTTTTTAGTCTTTAAGAAAAATAAATCGGTTAAATTAGTCTTTATGTGAACGTTAGAAAATTGAATTTTTGTTGTTGTTGACTTCTCTGATAACTTGTCAACTTGATTATCCCAATGTAATTTCTATAAAAAGGGACAATTAGGTACTTGACAGTAGTTAAAAATAGTTAATTGAGTTCAGAGACTATGTTCATTTAATCTATATTAGAAACTTAATTGTCTATTTTTAATTATTGTCAAAGATCTAATTGTCTCTTTTTATAGAAATTACATGTGCGATAATCAAGTTGATGAGTTATCAGACAAATCATAAAAAAAAATCCAATTTTCTAATTGTAGTTTACATAAAGATTAATTTAGTCCGATTTATTTTTCTTAAAGACTAAAAAATATTTTTATTTTTTTCAATGACTAAATTAAGTCTCTCAAAATTTCTCAGGGATCAAAATGGTTATTTACTCTAAAATATATTGAGTTATTTTATGTTTCACGATAATAATAATTTTGGTTTTTTATATTTTTTTAGAGCAATTAGATCTTTTAACATTGCAGTTCAATCAAATTATTTCAGAAAATATATTAAAAAAAAAAAATAGATAATACTTCATTTATTTCAGTTTCGGAAACTTGTTACATGTGAAAAAATCACAAAGTTTTTATTTAGATAGAGTATGGTAGCTCAATGAGATTCAAAAGAACATGAACATGTTGAATTCACAACTTAAAAGGCTCCAAGGAAGAGTTCCCATCAAGTCCTTTTTTATAATAATGAGCATAGAAATCTTTTATTGTAATGTCTTTGTAGATTGGTGGATTTTCTTCTGAAGTGAGTTCCTTAATAGGACCATAAACCTTTAAATTACCTTCAATTGGGTCATGAGTATTCATAAAGGAACTTGCTATAGAAATTCTTGGACCTATCTTCTGTGATAAGACTCTGTGATAAACACTTACAAACCTGTCATTTGAGATAAGCTGCAACAATACAAAAGAAATTGGTAAAACTATTGTGCAAGTTAGAAAAGAGTAATAGTAATACTAGAGTCATTTATTAAAGCGTACAAATCACGAGTACCGTTAACTTTTCATCAACTACTTGCTTCATTTTTATAAAGTCTGATTATAAATATTTATTTTTTTATTTTTAAAGTTAAATATGTTTTTAATCTTAAAAAGTAATTTATTTATTTTTAATTTCTATTTTGATTATTTATAAAATCTTGCTTTTTTAAAAGAACTAAAGTTTTTTTGACAAAATGAAAATCCTAAAAGAACCAAAAATTAATGATAAAGACAGTAAAATTTATCAAGCTACTAGCTAATGAAAAATTGTAGCAATTATAATATTTACCTGTAGAAGATCACCTATGTTTACAACAAGAGCTCCATGTACAGCAGGAATATCGACCCATTTACCCTCATGAAGAACCTGAAGACCACCAAGTTGATCTTGTAGAAGCAATGTGATGAAATTACCATCAGTATGTTTGGTAGCTCCCGTAGTTAATTCAGGTTCAGGGCATGGTGGATAACAATGACCCATAATAAATATTCTTTCACCACAATTCAAATCATTGAGGTAAGAAGGATTAAGTCCTAGTGCCTCAGACAACAACTCAAAGATAAAGAAACCCAATTCCCTTATTTTTTGTGAAAATTCAACCACAATATCTCTGTAATAATTAATTCAATCAAATCATAAATCATTAAAATATTTCAAATCAACAAGATCTATTTAACTAAAATGAAATCTTACTTACCTGCATATTTCTGGTACTTCATCTGATTTGAAAGATTCAGAAGCAACAGTAAAACCAAGTGTATCTCTCCAATTAGCTGGGTTTCCACTAAAAAGTGACACATTAGAGAAATATGTAACTTTTTTCTCTAAATCACGTGAGTAATACGGTTTCTTCAAATCCGCATCTTGTTCATGAAACTTAAGAGATCCATCAATCATTCCATCCAAGACATTAACAGGAATTCCATGATTAATTACTTGGAAAAATCCCCACTCTTTACAAGCAGTTCGAATTTGGGTAAGAATTTTCACACGAAGAGTAGGATCGTTGTTTATGTTTTTGAGGTCAATGACGGGAACACTTAATTTTGTGTTACCATCAGAGTTTTCAGTGATGTTTAATTCTCCAGAATAGAACATGCGTGGGATTTTGGTCACGCCACGCTGTACAAGACCCATTACACCAGCTTTTGTTTCATCAAAAGCTTTCATTTCAGCTATTTTATCATATGTGGAATCAATGTTTTCATGCAACAAATTTGAGGATTTGACTTCCATATCTATTCAAGCAGGGTATAAAATTTGAAAGCAATGAAGATGACTTTGTTTTTCCACACATAAGGTCATAAAATAGATGTCATTATATAGACTAACTAAAAGACAAGCAACCTTTTTATCTGATTTTTTTTATAAATGTTTATCTATTTTTATTATATAAAATTTTATTATGTATGTTTTCTAAATTTTAGTATTAATATTTATGATATATATTTTTAAGTTTGAATTTTGAAAATATTGAGATATAATGGAATTTCTTTTAATAAAGTGTGTATAAGTTTAAAAGAGTAAACATGTCCATAAAAAAGTCGGATCACATTTAAGAATTTCTTTTAAAAAAATAAGAATTACCTTTATATAAATAATTAATTTTAGATTCTCTGAATAGTTGTCATATGTGGAAAATAAGTTTGACAAAATGTATTTTAAAAGTTAGATCTCTGAATAGTTGTCATATGTGAAATTAGTGTTTCTTTATGTAACAAATTTCAATATTTATGTAATATGTATTTTTTAAATTTGAATTTTTAAAAGATTGAGATGTTATAGAATTTCCTATCATTATAGTACAGATAAGTTAAAATTTTAATTTGAAAAAATAATTAAGTCGTTAAGGATAAGTTTGTTTATAAAAAGGTTCCACCAAAATAAAAAATTACCTTCATAATAGTGTGTATACAAATATATATTTTAGATTCTATAAATAGTTTCCCGGTGTAGAATACACTTGAAAAAATGTATTCTTTCAAGAGACACAAACTCAAATTCCACATAGGAAGGAAAGTTATAAAATAGTCCTCACTACAATCGTTATAATATATATATATATATATATATATATATATATATATATATTTGTTGACTCCAGTAGCAAATCTGAGATAATTTATTTTACTTAATAATTTAATATAAATAATAAATTTCATTTATATATATATATATATATATATATTTTGTCTCATATGGTAAGATTTTCAAGACCATAGCTCCTTCTATATAAATAGATTGTGATATTTCTATGCTTGTTTATGAAACTTGTTTTATTTACAGTAAATCTCTAGATGTCCAAATATTCATCGTAATATTTAATCTCTTGACATTTGTTTCTATCTAGTGTATTGAATACACTCTTGATTAGGAGCAATAATTCATAATTAGATTATACCTGTTTTGTATATTATACATATATAATTAGAAGAAGTGTTTGTTTAATATATGAGACATTGTACCGTATGTCTACGAGACGATGTGGTCAAATGATGTGTTGAGAGACTTGAGTTTTTATCAATTGCATACTTAAGCAAATGTCAGATGATAAATTATTATCTTATGATTTTTTATCATAAAAATAAATTATAAATCATTATATATGGAAAATCTTAATTCTAACCGAGTTAATCTCTTACCAACTATTTACTTATTCATATTAATTAAATTCTATCTTATGATACTTTTATTATGGATAAATATGTTGTCATCTCAATTATACTTCATTTTTAAAAATAATCTATGGAGTATAGATACTTTTAAAATGATGAAGTATTCGTACCGGACACTTACTTAGTACCAGTACTTGTGTCATATTTGTGGATACTTAATTTTTTCTTAATTATTTGATTGTGAGTGAAATTTATGATTTTCTTACATATTAGTATAATATTATTGTGTATTTGAATATATATATTTGTTGTTGTAATTGAACACATTTTGTGAAGTATATTAATTACATTAAATAGTGCTGAGACTCAATTGAGAAGATAGAATTAAATAACAGAGTATGGGAATAGAAAAATGTGTAAAAAAAAAAAAGAGATATTGATTAGAATAAAAGAAAAAAATAAATGAAAAAAAAAGTGTATTATCTCTCTTCTCATTTGTTTGGTTGAATAAAAAGTGAGTAGAAAAAATGTAATTATTTTAAAAAAAATACTTGAATGCCTTTGACTATAAACACATATTATTTTAAATTTAATTTCTCATCTTTTCATTATAATCAAAATAATTAATTTAAATTAAAATATTTTTGTTTTAAGTTCATAAATTTGGTTAAATTTAATATAATTAAATCATTAAATCTACTACAAATTTCTACTTTATTTTATTTAAATAAATTAATTGTTTGATTGGTTAAATTGAATTAATTTTTACTCTGAGTTCTACATGCGGTGCCTAACAATCCTCCTTTGTTTGTTCCAATTAAAGTGTAATTGGATGATCATATTATAATATACTTTAAATAAAAACATAGTAACCATTAAGCCAAATTGACAGCAAGTTTTACTCAATACAAAAGACAACTTTTATTGGAATATTAAGAAAAAAGTATATTAATATTAAGAATTAACTTAGTTTATCAGTAACTTATTCACATCAACATTATATTAAAAGTTAATTAAATAAATAATATTAGTTGATAAAATTATGTCATTCAAGTATTGATCAATTAATTTAATAGTATTAAAACATGTCAATTTATAATATAAAATAGAAGTCCACAATAAAAACATGTGAATTTTTTGTACTTTAAAAAAATAATATTTTATAAAAACTATTTTTTTAATAGAAACTGTAAATATATTCAACCTATTTTAATAAATATTTCAAAAATAAAAAATCTCATGATACGTGGCAATATTTTTTGTTTACATGCAGATTGCATTTTAAACCTTCTTCCCATTGAATGCGAGGAGATACATAACACAAGTAGATTTATAAAAAAACACACATACATAAATAATATAACTACGAATATATCCTCCGGGACGTACTCAAAGTTGGTAGAGCTTATAATAAAGGTAGGAAATTGAGTTCCTTTATTGTATAATTACATAAGTATATTAATTTTTTTCGTTGAAGTATTTTGTACAAATATTAAAATAAATTATAATGTTGTATAGCTTACGATTGATATTGCAAAGTTCATTTATGTGCTATTCAAAAGTAAATTATACTCACATTTTAAGAAAGAAATAAACTAACATGGAAAAAATAGACTCGGATTGTTGATCTTCACGGTCTCTTTGGGGTAATTTACTTTTAAATAGCGCATAATTAGTATTAAGTCATCCTTGTCAGCATCGTTTAACACTATTCTTGAAAACCCCTAAAATATAAGGGACTAAATCTCCTATATTAAAATTAAATAGGGATCAAATTTAGAAGACCTCCATTTTATGAATTTGATTCTTCTAATGTGAGAAGTTGGTAAAGTAAATAAGTCAATGGTTGGTATTAGACTAAATTATTTTTTTAGTTCCTTAATTTATTTTTTGGTTTTATTATGGTCTTTTAATTAATTTTTTGTTTCATTTTGATCCTCTAACTATGGTTTTGTTTGTCAGTTTGATCTTTCCCGTCGATTTTTAATGAAAAACGTTAAGTTCGTCCTATATAACATATTTGAGTCAGCAATATAAAATCCCAAAATTAGAGGTTTTTTTTTTCATCCACCATTATTGCAGCTTCATCTTGTTTTTCAAATTCATATCAATCTATTTCGCGTAAAATATGTATGCAAAAATAGACCTAAATATATTTTATAAAATTTTTGGTACTTGTTTGAAATGTTGGAGATTGTTTGTCGCTTCCTTGTTCGTCAAATATGAGAATGGTTTCGAAATTTGAATTACTTATATTTAGGGTTTAGTTTTGGGGAGATGAGATGGATAAATGTTGTTTAGTGTGATTTCATTATGTGGGAGATGGAATAGTTTGGTTGGAATTTAATTTATTTATTTTTATGATGTTTGGTTGAAATTTAGAATTTATAAACTTGGGGCATATCCATTAGAACTATCAAAACAGGTTAGTCCATATAGATCGGTATGCGCAACCTACTACAATATAGGGCTTGAGCCTAATAATTTTTGCCAAATTTTTTCTAGGAGTTTTTAGCCCGGTTCGAATAAACTTGTTGTTCATTCGGACTAACTCGTTTGAGTACCGGATAGCATGTAGTGCGCATATAACGAGAATTATACCATGCACCCCCACATCTAAACCTGTCACCCCTTCAATCAACGTGAAAATACAATTTTGTCCTTTATAAAATCTTCAACCTTTTAAACTTCTCATTTTTTCACCCTCTTTCCAAAATATTCGAAAGTTTCCAAAGTTTCGAAATGACAATTTCCAGAATTTTTGAAACTTTCGAACAATTCAAAACTTTCGAATAATTCGAAACGTTCGAACAATTCGAAACTTTCGAAATAGAAAATTTCAGAATTTTCGAAACTTTCAAATAATTCAAAACATTCGAAATAGGAAAATTTCGAACTTTCCATATTTGGAAAATTTCGAAACTTTCCAAATTTTCGAAATGTAATCCTTATTTCGAAAATTTGAAACTTCCGAAAGTTTCGAAAATTTAAAACTTCCGAAACTATCAATTTTGAAACTTATTATAAATTGTTAAAAAGATAAAATTGTATTTTCATGTGTCTTGAGGGGGTGGCAGGTATAGGTGTGGGGGTGCATGATATAATCCTCGCATATAACCCTTTAAAATCAAATGAAAATATTAAAATTGGGCCACCGACCCAAAACAAAGTTGATTCGAAAGAGATCCAATCCACTTATCCATCTATGACCTAACAATAACACTCATTCAAATTGAGTTAGATATCGCTTAATAATTTACACTCATTTAAATTTATTCATTCTTAATGTATTTAAAGTAAAAAAAATTGTGTGGACTACCCTCAACTCGCCCTGCCTGCAACTTGCTTAAGGTCGGACTCGTTTAGTATTTTTTCAGTCTGTATTAAAACAAGACTTTTTGACCTGACTCAAAAAAGTCCGCAACCTGTTTGAGGCAGCCCTAAGTGGGACGAATAGTCCATTTTGGCGGATCTAGTATCCATGAATGAATGCAAGACTATCAACTTAGATCAAAGTTGGGATTTTATGCTGAAAGAGAATGATGAAGCTGAAGAACATTCTAGAAGGATTACATGTACCTCAATTCATCTTTGAGTCATATGAGACTATACATGTATTATTCTCTGAGACGTTCTTTGTTTTAGAATAAATAACAAAGAAAATTGTGGATTTAACTGTGAATAGATGAAAAGTCAACAGGAGTACAAACAATCTAATTTTGGTGGAGAAGATGAAGATTCCAATGAAGCTGCAATAATGGTAGATAGAAAAACTTGATTTTGATTTCTCATGGTCCTTTTTATACTGTTGAGTCATATATATCACCTAAAATGAACTCAATGATTTTTGATTAAAATTGACTAAAATAACTAAAGTGACAAATGAGACTATACTTAAGAGAACAAATTCAAACGACGAAAATTAATTAAAGAACTATAATGAGTTCAAAAATAAATAAAGAACTAAAATGAGTTCAAAAAATAAGTTAAATGATTTTATTCTCTAAAAATGAACTTCACTTAATAAAAAACAGCTTTCCCTGAACTCAAACCAGAAACTGAAAATCTAAATGCATGGTTCGGTTCCAAACACTGCTAAACACACCCTCCCTTTCCAAAAAGAACCACCACCAATGTCTCCTCTCTCTCCTCAACTCAAGTCGTTCAATCGACCAACTCCATCAACTCCAATCACAAATCCACCTCAACTCCCTTCACAACAACACTCACTTGTTCTCACAACTCGTTTACCTTTTCTCCCTCTCTCCCTTCAAAAACCTCACCCAAGCGCATAAACTCGTTTTTCATTTCTCCAACAACAACCCATCACCCATTTCATGGAACATTCTCATCAGAGGCTATGCATCAAGTGATTCACCAATTGAATCCATCTGGGTGTTCAAGAAAATGCGTGAAAATTGTGTTAAACCTAATAAACTTACTTTCCCTTTTGTTTTCAAGTCTTGTGCTATGGCTGATAAGTTTTTTGAAGGAATGCAGGTTCATGCTGATGCTTTTAAGTTTGGTTTGGATTCTGATGTTTATGTTTGTAACAATTTGATTAATTTTTATGGCTGTTGTAAGAAAATTGTGCAAGCGCGTAAGGTGTTTGATGAAATGCCGGAACGAACGGTTGTTTCTTGGAACTCGGTTATGACTGCTTGTGTTGAGAGTGATTGGTTGAGTGATGGAATTGGGTATTTTCTTGAGATGAGGGGTTGTGGGTTTGAGCCGGACGAGACTAGTATGGTGTTGTTGTTATCGGCTTGTGGCGAGTTAGGTTATTTGAGCCTTGGAAGATGGGTTCATTCTCAATTGATTTTGAGAGGGATGGTTTTGAGTTGTCAGTTAGGTACTGCTCTTGTTGATATGTATGCTAAGTCAGGTGCTTTGGGTTATGCTAGGTTTGTTTTTGAGAGAATGGAGAAGAGAAATGTGTGGACTTGGAGTGCTATGATAATGGGGTTAGCACAACATGGTTATGCTGAGGAAGCTCTTGTATTGTTTGAGATGATGAGTGATAAAAAAAGTAGTAATGTATGTCCCAATTATGTGACCTATCTTGGTGTTCTATGCGCCTGCAGCCATGCTGGGATGGTTGATGAAGGTTACCGATATTTTCGTGATATGGAATTTGTTCATGGGATTAAACCTATGATGGTGCATTATGGTGCCATGGTTGATGTATTAGGCCGGGCCGGCCGCCTTACAGAAGCTTATAGCTTTATAGAGACAATGCCCTTTGCACCTGACCCGGTTGTGTTGAGGACTTTGTTAAGTGCATGCAGTGTTCACGATGTTTGTGACCGTTCGGGGATAGGGGATAAAGTAAGGAAGAGGTTGCTTGGAATGGAGCCAAAGAGGGGAGGGAATTTAGTTATTGTTGCTAACATGTATGCTGAAGTAGGAAAGTGGGAGAAAGCGGCAAATGTGAGGAGGGTGATGAGAGATGGAGGGTTGAAGAAGATGGCCGGAGAGAGTTGTGTTGATTTGGGTGGTTCCATGTATGGGTTCTTTGCTGGGTATGATCCTTGCCCGCATTTGTTGCCTGTGTATGATATTCTAGATGTATTGAACCTGCACTTGAAGACGGTTCACTAATTGTTGAAGAAGTTGCTTTCAATTTATTCTACTTGGTATCAGTGTTGTCAATCGTGGATCTCAGAAAGTGTGGTTTTTGTTCAAATTCCACTACACAGCAGTTCTATAGCAACAGTTTGACACTATTTTGTACTGAAATAGCGTATCATGAAACACTAGGGATTTGTTCAAATTTCATTACGTTATAACACTACAGTACCGCCATAGTTGCTATTTAACTGCTTGATACCGAACTTGAATATTTGAAATTAGAATAGGACAATTGATAGCTTATTTTTGACATTTTATAGTTATACCGTTGGTTATTTTTTTTAAGTCACCATTTATACCATTTATTTGTATATTGTATTGTAGGATTTTGTTTAACATTTATCAGCTATGCTTTATGGCTATTCCTCTTATGTTTACACCATTTCTTACATTGGTTGCTGTATCAAATTCTATCTATTCTTTTTGCCAAATTGGTTCTATTACTCATGATGAATCTTTAGGCAATCCATTGGATCATTATTTACTGAAAATTTTCTTTGTTGCTTTGATTGAGTTGAATTTCTAACATATCTGCCAGTTTTATTTTACTGTTTTGAATCTCTCATGAGCCAATTGACAGTTTTAAAATTCTTTCTTAAAGTGGTGAATAAAACTAAGCCATATTTGTCAGTTTTTAAAGCAATTGTTCTGAATTATTAATAATAGATTTATTTTGACCATATATTGATGGTTTATTCAATTTTAACAGCCAAATTTTGTGAACTCAATTTATTCTCTAGAAAAAGCCAAGTCAAATCATATCCACTAACGATTTTAATATCGTTTGGTACAAGTCAAAAGCAAAATAACAAGGTGGCAACATTTGAGCCAGTGATGAAGAAACCAAAACTTTGTTATTATTAATCCAAACAATCAACACTTCCACTTCAACTTCTTTCCAAGTGTGTGGCTATGATTTGTGATGATGATATCTCCTACAGTTTTCTCCTCTGTTTGCTTTTTTGCTTGGAACAATCATATCCATTTATCTCTCAACATTTTTAAAAATTTTAAACAGTATATTTGGTTGTAGTTAGGATGATAAAATTACATGAACGTAATTGATTGTAAGTCATTTTAGTTCTCGAAATTTTTTGTTAATTTATTTAGTTTTTAAATATGTCTTTCAATAGGTAAATCATCTAATGTGATTTTCATTAAATAATTGATCTATAAAATTATTAATAAGAAAGACACTCGGGTATATATTTGTAATTTTGATACATTTATAATTATAGTAAGAATGCATCACATATTTAACGACCAAAATGATTGTTTATAAAAAAATGAAAAAAAAGAGAAATTATCATTAATGTAAAGTGACACTAATTGTCATTTTACAATTATTCTTTAAAAGACTAGGTTCTTACCATCGAACTAATGTCATGTCCTAATCTCAACATTTCAAAACAAGCAAAGAAATGCAAACATAGGAACTTTAGAAAGAGCAACACGGCAGACCTTTCTTGAATGAAAAATAAGACAATATAAAAAATCATACTCAAACAAAATTCCAAATTAAAAGCACCAGAAGTTTCTCATTTATCTCTATCCTTTTTAAACAAATTAAACTCCTTCCCTTAGAATCAATTTTTAATAAAAGGTGTAATTACAAAGCCATATACTCTTTAGTAACTTAATAACTAACATCTTCAATAAAAGTTTAAAATTTTCAGTTATAAAATGCCTTCTACTCTTTCTCTCTCAATCTCCCCAACCTTGATCTTCAAGTCTCAAAACCTTTCCAACAACAAAGAAACACCATCTCAACAAACTTTGTTAGACACCAAAGTCACCAAGAGGAAGCTATTAACATCAAGTGTGATTGGATTGGGCCAAATTTATGTTGGGCTATCATTTACTCAGCCCACAATAGCTGAGACTAATAGCCCAATTGCTTCAACCTCAAGTAACATATCATACTCAAGATTCTTGCATTACTTGGATGAAGGTTTTGTCAAGAAAGTGGACTTGTTTGAGAATGGAACAGTTGCTATTGCAGAAATTTATAATCCAACTTTGGAAAAAATTCAAAGGGTCAAAATTCAGTTACCAGGGCTTCCTAAAGAGTTGATTAGGAAAATGAAAGATACAAATGTTGACTTTGGTGTTCATCCTATTGATACAAATTGGAAACTTGTAATATTTGATTTTTTGGAAAATTTTGCTTTTCCTTTGATATTGTTTGGTACTTTACTCATCAGGACATCTAGAAATAATCCTGTTGGTGGCCCTAACTTGCCCTTTGGATTAGGAAGGTATGTATTGTAGCATATGAAACTTTTATAGCTATATAAGTAATATGGTAGTTTTATTTGGTTATGTTTTGGATAAAAAACTTAATTAAGTGTTTATACCATAAGTGATTTATGTATATGTTATTTTTATATCAAAAGGTAAAAATTGTTTTTGTATAAGCTATAGGTTTTTCAAAGTCCGTGAAGTAAAGTGCTAATAATTTGACTTTGTAAACTTAAATAGCTATATAAGTAATAAGCTAGTTTATTAGATCATGTTCGGATAAACAACTTAATCAAGTGTTTATAGCATAAGTACTTACATGTACAACCTATTTCTATAAGGAATGATAAAAATTATTTTTGTATAAGCTATAGGTTTTTCATACTTTATGTGGTGTCAGTTCAGTGCTACGAACTTGACTTTGTAACTTCAAGGAACAATTCAAATTCCACCTGAGACAGTTGTAAAATTGTCATTAGTGTCATTATTATTAATAATAATTTCGACTTCCTCAATTATTTTTAAAAAACATGTTTCTTCATAAATCAATCCAAATAGGCTCTATGTAATTTCCTTCAAGATTTTAAATTGCAGTCACGATTAAGATTATGTCACGATTCTTGATAACATGAAATTGCAGTTGTGATACGGTTACAGAGACTTTATGATTACCTATTTGTAAACATGACTCTCTTGACATTGTTTTGATTTCATTAATATCTTTACTTCAGGAGCAAGTTAAACATTGAGATGGAACCAAATACAGGAGTGACATTTGAGGATGTAGCAGGAGTTGATGAAGCCAAGCAAGATTTCAAAGAGATAGTTGAGTTCTTAAAAACACCAGAGAAGTTTTCTTCGGTCGGTGCAAAAATTCCGAAAGGAGTACTTTTGATAGGTCCACCGGGGACTGGAAAAACACTTCTTGCTAAAGCGATTGCTGGAGAAGCTGGAGTTCCTTTCTTTTCTCTATCAGGTTCGGAGTTCATTGAGATTTTTGTTGGTGTTGGTGCTTCAAGAGTGAGAGATTTGTTCAATAAGGCGAAAGAAAATTCGCCTTGTTTGATTTTCATTGATGAGATTGATGGTGTTGGGAGGCAAAGAGGTGCAGGTATAGGTGGAGGGAATGATGAAAGAGAGCAAACACTTAATCAGTTGTTAACTGAAATGGATGGTTTCAATGATATAAATGGTGTTATAGTTATTGCTGCTACTAATAGACCTGAAATTCTTGATTCAGCATTGCTTAGACCTGGGAGGTTTGATAGACAGGTAACTTTACTTTACATTGTTATCAGTATCTTACGATACACTTTATTCGTACCAAGGTTGTTTGGATAAATAGCTTAATTAACTTATACTACTAAGGTTGTTTGGATAAATAGCTTAATTAACAGTATAAGTGTTTATCATATAAATATTTAGATATAAACTATTTCTGTAGTAAAATATAAGAAAAAATCAAATTATTTTTGTATAATACCATAAGTTGTTTTGGTATGCTATTTGAAGAATTTATTGATATAAGTTGAAAATAGCTTATTACAAGTATTTGTGTCATAATATTTTAGAATCACGATACATTATGAAAAATCTTGATTCACATTTATGGTCATTTTACAACTATCTCATAGAGATTCGAATTCTGACTCTTGAAGTTACAATGTAAAACTCTAATCACTAAACTCACACTTTGGGGATGAATTATTTTGAAAATTTTCTTTCATATGTTAGTTTATAGTTTTTCTATGTCAATTTTTTTACTAAAATAATGTCATTTTTTAGTAATGTATCTTACAATTCATGATAAGATTTTGATTCACTATTCAGAAATGAGTTCATTTAATTTAACATATGGATCTCAAAATTTGATAATAATGTTACTTTCTACTTCTTTCAAATCCTTTAAAGTTAAAGTTGAAGACAAACAAAGAAATAGATGAATAATTTTGTGATTGTTCCAATAGGTAACTGTTGGATTACCAGATATTAGAGGGAGGGAAGAAATATTGAAAGTTCATAGTAACAACAAGAAGCTTAACAAGAATATCTCACTTAGTGTCATTGCCATGAGAACTCCGGGATTCAGCGGTGCAGACCTCGCAAACCTCATGAACGAAGCTGCCATTCTAGCCGGTCGGAGAGGAAAAGAGGAGATCACAATGAAAGAAATTGACGACTCCATCGATCGCATTGTCGCAGGCATGGAAGGAACCAAGATGACTGATGGCAAGAGCAAAACTTTAGTTGCTTACCATGAAGTTGGACATGCTATTTGTGCGTAAGTACATCATATACTTATTCGTATAGTCAAAATTGTTTCTGATGGTGTAGTTGTGGTATGAGTTGAGATACCGAATGAGTATTAAGTAGGTGAGTTCGAGCTCTATGACCAGCAAATTCCTCCTCTCCCCAACAAATTAACCACTTACTATTGTCTATAGAAAAAATGGTGGGTCAAATGTGATTTTGTCACGTTTTCTTGTAGAGTGAATGCTACAATGGACCATCTTTATAGGCAGTCCACCGTGAATTGATGTTTGAAAGTCGTTTGAAATTCTAACGAAGATCTATCTCACTCCTTGGAATGGTTCTCTTGGTCTTAAAGGTTGAGACAATGATTCATTGAAGTCAGTTCAATAAAAATAAAGAAAAACATATATGTCCCTCAAAACTAACCTCGTCTGACCAACATCAATTAGGTCATCGTCTTAGACGTAAAGACAAGAAGAACTTTAAAATTATACTTCCAAGAAGTGTCATCAAACATGTTTCAAGTGATTTTTAAGCATGGATCTGCCGTAAAATTTTCCTTTCTTGTAACATCAATTCAAATCAAATTAAATTAAAAAATATAATTTTCATCAAACATACTAAATTTGATGTGTGCAACTTTGCAGGACACTTACTCGAGGACATGATGTAGTACAAAAAGTCACTCTAGTTCCTAGAGGCCAAGCAAGGGGGTTAACATGGTTTATACCAAATGAAGATCCTTCTCTTATCTCAAAGAAACAATTATTTGGTAGAATAGTTGGAGGTTTAGGAGGTAGAGCAGCAGAAGAAGTAATATTTGGTGAAACTGAGATAACAACTGGAGCTGCTGGGGACTTGCAACAAGTGACACGAATAGCAAGACAGGTTAGTATCCACAAAAGTCCGTGACCACAACATTATAATTTTTTATATTGTCGAACCCATAACACAATGTAATTGAGGTTGCATCAGTGGCATTTTACTTAAATTTGCTGAAGTAACAAAGATTGTGGTATGTCCACAACCGTCATTGTGACCGCTGTTTAAAAACTTTGTCCACAAACAACACCATTTTTTTTTGTTAAAAAAGTATTCGAACGCCTAAGTGGAAAGACTAATCTCTCAAGGTATTAAGGAAATTGGATTTCGTGCGGTTGGGAAAATCCACGTATTCACGTCTTTGGCACATCGGTGTCAGTCCAAGTTTGATCAAACAATCTAAAAATTACTGATTTTAATTTTAGTTATAAAATTTAAAATACCGAGTTTAAATTGAACCGTTTGATCTCGATCGAACGACTACCGATGTCCCAAATGCGTGAATGCAGGGGAGCCAGATTTGTAACTGAGATCCAACTAAGGAGTTGGTCTCTCCTGACAAATGTTTTTTCATACGTATTAATCAGAGATCGAACACACAAACAATGTGATTTTCTTTATTAAAGTAATTATTGAATATATTTTTAGTCCCTTTAATATAAAATTACATATATTTCAAGTTTAGTCTCTATAAATTTTGTATCTATTTTTAGTCCATTCTTTTATAAAAAGTAGGGACTAAAAATTGATTAGAAAAAATTTACAATTTTGTTAATCACGCCTCTTTTATTTTTAGTTACACCAAAATAATTTATGTAAACTAAATTCACGTGAACTTAGTTATAAAGACATGTAAATTCATTTCATTTATAAAAGGTTGTGTTTTGGGTGTAACCGAAAATGAAAGGAATGTAACTTACAAAATTAAAAAAATTATAGAGACTAAAATAAATAAAAATCCAAAAATTTATAAGAATTAAAAACATATTTAAGTCTTAAAAAAATAATATTTAGCTGAAAAATGGTTTTGTTTTTCTTGCAACAGATGGTAACAATGTATGGCATGTCTGATATTGGACCATGGACATTAACTGATCCTTCAGTTCAAAGTAGTGATGTAGTGCTAAGGATGCTAGCAAGGAACTCAATGTCTGAGAAACTAGCTGAGGATATTGATAATTCAGTGACACATATAATAGATAAAGCATATGAAATTGCAAAGAATCACATTAGGAATAATCGTGATGCAATTGATAAATTAGTGGATGTGTTACTTGAGAAAGAGACTCTTAGTGGAGATGAATTTAGATCAATCTTGTCAGAATTCTTAGACATTTCTTCAATTAAGATAGATAGAACCTCTACAAGGGAAATTATTGAAGCATAAGAAAAACCTAATATATATATATGTATATATTTCAAAATTTAATTGGTTCTAGATCTAATTTAAGTTTGGTGCATACATGAATGGACCACTGCTTAATGCATAACAACCTATTATAAACTTTGTACTAATTCAACAACCTCAAATAAAAATGGACCACTACATTAATTACCTATTACAAATGTTGTACTATTTCAACGATTGAAGTATATGTCCCAAAAATTCCCATTACTATAGCTGCTACAACTATTACAACTATAGTCACTGTCTCAAACCCAAAATTCCTATAAGTACCAGAAATTCTTAAGTAACACAAACATGGAAGCAAAATTGAAGCAGTGACACTTAAAAAAGCTCCAACCATTGACATGAGATATCCAAAGAAAGGAACACACAATGCAACAGTGACATTGCTAATTACAAGGACAGTGCTAACAAAAATGTTTTTGAGATATCTCATTATATCATTTTCTATGAATCATTGACCCAACACTAATTAACATAGATTTCTGACACGTCGAAACCGATAATAATTTTAAAAAAATAAATTAATTGAATGCAATCAAAGTGTCAGTGTCGTGTTAGTATCCAACGCTGACATGTGTCAGACATTGGACATACTTTCGAACATATTCAATTAAACACAACAAAATATATAAATACAAAAAAGTATGATACAAAAGCAGACACTATATTTAGTTGTAAAATTAATATATTTAATCTATATTTTATGTTAGATTTTTTAAATTTTCAACTAATATTTTTCTTTATATTTCATTTTAAAGAGAGAGGGTATATATGTTACGGATTATAGAGTGAGACCTGAAATTGCATTGAGTCCATTAAGACATGTTTTCGAAAGAAAGATAAGGTATTTTGTGTTGATGGTTGAGAGGCTATGACTTTCTCTTCATCTATTGAATGGTGCTTCCACTCAGAGAGTAGTGGAACATTTAAAGATGAGTTTTTTTTTTCTCTTCATCTATTGAAAATCTTTGTACCAATTTTTTTTTGAATAAATGCATTGCATTGATCAATCATAGAATCAAATCAAATAATTATCATAATATCCCTTTATTATATTTCCCTATATGTAATAGTACCATTTACTAATATATATATATAATAGTTATCGGTTACCGTTTTGTAGGATAAAAGTTATATGTGTCGTATCTATAGATGTATGCGTATATGCAAAACGAGTATTTAACATGTTTTTAAGTACCTTCAAATATTAGTGGATATCTACAAGTATTTTCTTTTAAATAAAAAAATAATTTATGTATTAAATTTATTTATTTACAATTATGAAGATTATTTTCTTCTTTATTTTTTATTCTATTTTTTTCTCTTTTATCAACACAAAGAAACATAATACACAAAAATAATAAAAATCAGCAAATAATCAGTATGTATCACAAAATTTGATCATAAAAAATATTAATACATAAATAAAATTAGTATTTTAATTAATTTACTAGCAGGTACATATATCATTATATCTATCTCTATATTTATTAACCAACGATTAATCAAAATATTTGTTTATTTTATTAGTGGATATCCATTAAGCTATCAATTCCAAGTCCGTCATATATTTTATCTGTAGATATTTTTCGGTAAGGATATTTTTGCCATCTCTAATAGCGGATTTGATATTTTGAACTCGAGAACTCAACTTATTGACGCAACGTATATTTTTTGTTATTACATTTTTTAACTATTTATGTGACACTTTTTCTTATTATTTTGTTACTATTGTTATTAATTTAGTTATTTATGTGCTTTATTGTGTGTTATGGATGTAATTTAGTTATCAAATGATATAGTAGAATATTTAAATTTTTGAGATGTTTATGGAAGTGATTTTTTAATTACAATTTTAAAAATAAAAATATAATCGTTTTTTTCTATAAGACCAACAATTCCAACCCAATTCATTTATAAATGGGGTTGTTTGATCTGCGTTTGATGTGAAATTTATGGAGTAAGAACTCAATTCAACTTAAATAAAATTAAAACGTTCGGACATTATATTTGGTCAAAATTACCTACTCAACTCAATCCGTATATACCCTATTGAGGCCTAAGCTAAATTTAAAAACAGACATTTTTAAAACTCGTAACAATATTTTATTAAAATTACAAAAAAAAGTTGTCAAAAATATATATTTTAGATTTTTTAGAATACAAAATCAATTATTAAATTAATATTATTGTTTTTTTAAGTATTTTTTTAAAAAATGATAAGAAATTTAATCTATTTAATATTTATGAAGACAATATTAATTTTATATAAAATTGAATTAATTTTGGTTTTAAAAATAATAATAAAATATAAGAAAGTTTTAAAAAGTATACAACTTTATTTTTCTTAGGTCTAAGGAATCGTCCTTTTAGCCTCCATTTTGGATCGATCCTCTGTTCAGAGCCACATGCATATATGTTTAAGTTTTTTAACAAAACCTTATATCTTGATTTGAAATCTTCAAAACACATAATTAGACTAATTTGTATATGTTAATTATATTCATTATCTTGGAGAGTTCGGGGAGCGCGACATCAGCAATGGAGTAAGCATCGGATCCCTTAGAGACATTGAAACCACATTTTAACTCAAAATCTTAAAGTAATGGACATATGGGTCACCTCTCTTATATATTCAACATTTTCTCCATTCCTAGCCGATGTGGCACTAACCACTTACACTTGAATTCCAACAAAAATTGTTAGAACAACAACACGATCTTAAAAGAATAAAGAGAGAAATCATAAATAGGAACTCAAGATGTTTGGAAACAAAGTTCGGCCAAATGATGCCTACGTCTTCGACTATAGAGCAGATATAGTTCCTTTGTATTAGATTAATAAATAGGGTTTACAGAGTACAAGTTGTGTTTAAATAGTAATAATAAGGTTCAGATTACAACAATACTCTTGAACCATACCACATGGGAGCTATTTCCTCCAGCACCCCCAGTTGCCCACACAACAATTAGTTGGGCCAAATCGTCCACTTGATACTACATATGAGTCATACCCAACAATCTCCACCTTGGCGAATATCAAACCCCTAAGGTTTATTGCATGACGCTCACATCCTAACAACTGGGGGTACAACTTCTGCATAACACTGAAAAACATGTTACAAGTCCAAGCAATGCTTGAACTTCTCACTGGTGACTAACTTGGTCAACATGTCAGCTACATTCTCTGAAGTATCAACCTTTTCAAGTAATATCTGCCCAGATGCAGGTAACTCTCTGATCTTGTGAAACCTCACATCTATATGCTTGGTCCTGGCGTGATACACCCGATTCTTTGCCAAATAAATGACACTCTGACTATCACAATGCAATCGAACTCCACCTTGCTCAACACTTAATTCCTTCACTAAACCTGTAAGCCATAAAGCCTCTTAGGCAGCCTCAACTACTGCCATGTACTATACTTCAATTGTAGACATAGACATTATGGATCAAACTTATGACTTTCAACAAATAGGTCCTCCTACAAGGGTAAATATATACTATGTTGTAGACCTTCTATCATCCACATCACCTGCATAATCAGAATCAACATATCCTACAACTAAAGGATCCCTTGTCCACTACTAAACATGATACCATGACATGTTGCTTCCCAATGTTGCTTACTTGGTTTGGACATAAAACCCATTTGACTACTTCCCAATGTACCTGAAAATCCATTTGACTGCTTCCCAATGTTGCTTACTTGCTTTGGACATAAACTTGCAAACTTGACTAACAACTTGTGCCAAATCTGGTTTAGTGCAAACCATAACATACATTAAACAACCAACAACATTAACATACAAAACCTTTGACATATACTCAGATTATTCATCTGTCTTTAGACATTGATCCAACGACAGCTTAAAGTGATTCGCCAATAGAGTAATCACAATATTTCAATTTATCATATTAAATATGTCTAACACCTTTTCAACATAGCTTTTCTAAGAGAGCCATAGTTTTTTAGTATTCCTATCCCTATGAATTTCCATACCAATAATCTTTTTCGCAGCACCCAAGTTTTCCATGTCAAACTGCATTCCCAACATGATTTTCAGTTCAAACTAGTATTCCTTATCCAATATCACTGAAACCCTTTGGCTGCTCCATGTAAATTTGTTCATCTAGATTATTGTGAAGAAATGTTGTCTTCACACCCATCTGCTCTAAATGCATGTCTCGACTGGTTACCAAGGTTAACATTGCCTTGATGAAAGTATGTTTGATGATCAGAGAGAAAATCTCATCATAGTCGATCCCTTTCTATTGTGAATACTCTTTTGCAACAAGACGAGCCTTGAATTTTTCCCATTCTTTTTCTGTTACTGTTGGTTTTCTCTTGTACACCCACTTGCAACCGATAACTCTTTTCTCCTTAGGAAGTTGAACAAGCTCCCAAGTATGATTTTTCTTTAAGGACTCCATCTTCTCCACCATAGCACCCATCCATTTATCTTTCTCTTGGCTAGCTATAGCCTCTCAAAAAGTGGATAGATCTCTAGAACTAGTAAGAAATGCATAAGTTGTCAAGTCTTCAAACCCATATCTTTCTGGTGGCTTGATCTAATGGCACTCTCTGTCCCGTACAAAGGAGTAATCTTGTACTCCACTTGAATTTTCAGTGGTATTAGAGTCTAGTTCGACTTGTAGTTCAAGTACTACCTGAGTATAACTTACCAGTAGTGGCTCAACACTAACCTGAATCACCTTACTGTTGGAAGTTTCTCTCTATGATGTAGACACATCTGTTTCAATTGATTGTTTCAACTTGAACTACTCATCAAACACAACATCTCTATTGATCGCCATTTTATTTGAAATTGGATCCCATAACTTGAACCATTCATACCTTTTGTGTAACCGATGAAGACACATTTCTTCGACTTTGGATCAATTTTAGATCTATATTCATTGGGTATATGCACATAAACTAGACACCCAAAAATCCTTAAATCGTCAAGATTAATAGGGTTACTTGTCCATAACTCCTCTACAAATATCCCTTCTAATAAAGCTCGTGGTGACCTGTTGATAAGATAACACACCATGTTAATAGTCTCTACCTAGAAACCCTTAGAGAGTCTAGCATTTAACCGGAGACATCTTGTCCTTTCAACTAAAGATTTCTTCTTCTTTTTGCCACATCATTATGTTGTGATGTCCTTCGAACTGAAAATGCCTCTGAATACCGTGTTCTACACAAAATTTGTGAAAATTTGATTTAGTGTATTATGTCCAATTATCTGTCCGCAAATATTTGATTTTTCTGCCCATATTATTTTCTACCTCTACTCTCCACACATTGAACTTGACAAAAATTTCATATTTATGTTTGAGAAAATACACCCAAACCTTGCGTGAAAAATCATCTGTAAAAGTCAGAAAAAAACCTAGAATCACCGAGATAGGGCTCTTTTTTAGGCCCCCACAGATTGAAATGCACATGGTCTAGGATTCTGATAAACCAATTTTTATAGGATTTTAATAGGGTATTTGTCCTCTATTTTATAGTTCTGATTTCAACTTCTTCTTATTTATTCATTTATTTATCATATTTGCAGAATTGATCATGAGAAGATAAAATAATTCACATTGGTCAAATCTACTAAGTTTTTAGTGCAAAAATATCAAGTTTAATATTTCAACTTATGAGTAAAAGAATGAGGTTTATTGCACACTTCAACGAGATTGAATTTTATGATAAGAATGTTGTTGCCAAAGAAGGGGGAAGGTTGTTGCATAAAATTAGGATCTTCTTGCTATCATAAGGAGGAGAAATCAGAGACAAAAAGGGAGCCGCACACCATAAACGGAATCAGAGGTAGAAAAATTTAGAGAGAGAGAAAATAAAGAAGACGAACACTTTGGAAACTTATGAGTGCTTGGAGCTGGAGTAAAGTGTCTCAAATTTTGGAGCAAAAAATCATACTCTTTGCGGGTTTTTTTTTTTTTTTCTTTAATTGATGAACACTTCTATTATTTACTTTATTTTTTGTGTCAATGAGTAACTAAGCTCTTTTTTATGGTCTTTGGTGAATCATGTGATTAAAATACATTTTTACTATGTCTTAGTTTTGAATTCTAGTTTTATTTTAGATTTTTTAATGTTTATCTCAATTAAATTATTCTATTATTTTATTTACATATTTGGGATGACTGACCTTTGCATGCCTTAATCAATCAATTGACTAGTGACCAACTACAATTAATTGGTATATCTATAGGATAATTGAGATTAGGATTCTTGTATGATGAAACATAGATACTAATCTTTCAATCACTCAACCACTTGGTTCTTTATGATTTCTCTTAATTATATTTTTTTGTAAGATCAATCAAAGAATTACTTTAGGGAAAAAAATATTACATTGAATGACAAATCTTTGTTAATAGTTTTAAAGAGAGATTGATAATTGAGAAAATAAATAAGAATTCATATAAAACTAGGACTTGAGGTATTGATATTACAAGTGAAACCATGACCCTAGGTTTAGTTTCCATTAATTCAAAGTTGTGTTGGTATATACTCTCGTTATAATTTTTATGTTGTCGTTACTTTGTTATCGCGAACCAACAATAATTTTCATTAGTCTAAATAATATAAAATCTTGATTAATTTGGTAGTTGTTAAATTAATCTCTGTGGATACGATAATCTTATATACTATTACTTGACAAACCCGTACACTTGCGGAATTTTTCGCAATAGATTCTCTTTGTTTTGTGTTTCCCGAATTTAAAACGAACACGACAACGTTTCCCATGTACACAATACTTGCACAACTCCAACTTACAACTGCGAACACTCCTCAACAAATGGCTCTTATGAGGTTTTGTCATTGATCATAGCACTTGGGCACATGTTTCTATCCTTTTATTTTGGTATTTTTTAAAATCACTTTATAGCTTAGATTAATTTTTTAGTTTGTTTCTAAATTTTGGGTTGAAACTGAATTACAATTTTATTATTTGCATTTTAACCCCTACTTGCTTTGTAGGCCATAACTTGAGCTCTGGATATCCGATTGAGGCATGCAAGCAGTCGTTGGAAAGCTAAAAATCAGAGTTACAACTTTTGTGTTGGAAAAAAATCTGAATTCCGAATTCTACTGAGCCTAAATTACATATTTCGTTATGTGGACAATTTTAATAATTTAAATACCGGGCTACTTGTTTTAAAGCCCAAAAGCTCGAGCACTATATATTTTGGGATTTGTTTCCTTTCTGCCATCGGATTATTTTCGGGCAGAATAATAATATACACGTATTTTTATTTTCAATCCCATGGAAGGCTAATTTCATCAGATTAATCCACGAATTCAGAGTTTCATCGCACCTGGAGGTTCAGGTTATACTGTCGATTTTTGATTCATGATTCTATTTTCGTTCATCTGATTATATTGATTTTCTGATTGCTTAAAATAAATTTCAATAAGATCGATTACTTTTATTTGACAGAATTCGGTTTCAATCTATAATTTAATTGAATTATAATTCTGCGACGCTTGATCGTTAATTGTAATATTTTATTTTAATGATTGTGATGCTTAATCCAGTCAATGAAATCGAACGTAGGATTGATTGTACGCTTGTTTGATCAATTCTGTAGTCAAATAAGAATAGAATCACGAATTAGAAATTAATTAAAATTCATTGATAGAATCTGTGATAGGTCCGAAACTCGAATAAGTGGATTAATCGTTTTGCTTATCTGTCCAAACCAAATCATTATAAAAACCCCCCAATTTCGAATTTCAACTCGGTTAATATCATTATATCAGGAGTCCTTGCGAAACGACTCGGGTTATTACCCTTTTCTGCACTTATTTTAAATCGTATTTGATCCGTGTGCGACAGCGGATCAGTCATCTCACGCTCATTTAGATGACCAAGACGTATGCGCCACAATTTCATTGCATCATCATCAGACTCAACTAAAGCAACATTACCTACAACTGTACAACCCAATAGTTTGTAGAAGTCATCTGCAGTTTTCTTTGCTCTCATCACTTTCAATGCACCTTTGCTAACCTTCTGAATGTCCATATCTCCATCAGACCTATATGAGAAACATTTGCATGTAGAGTACCCAGGGAGATCAGATTCTTTCTCAATTCTAGAATATATCCGACATCATTCAATTCACACGCTACCCTCGTCCATGAAAATTTTAAGTTGTCTAATTCCAATGATAGCACATGCTTTATCATCACCCAAATAAATAAAATCAAAATTGTCTGACCTGAATGTGGTAAACCACTCTCTATGCGGCATCATGTGATGAGAACAATCAGAGTCAAGAATCCACATTTTTATCACAGTTTAATTTTCTCATGAACTAAAAGTTGTCTTTATTTTTCTCAAAGACTAAATTTGGTCTCACGATTTTTCTCAATGACTAAATTTGATCTTTACTCTAATTTTTTTTTTTAAAAGTGAATGAATTAAATGTAATCAAAGCATTGGATACAATCAACTCATCAAACACACCCTCAATCAAAAATGCAAATGTTACATTGGAATATACTCATGTCTCCATTGAGCCTCATTGTTCAAGGTGGAAACTGCTTCTCTCGGTGAATCCATATCCAACAATATCTTCTTAATTTACAATCTCGTCAATGGACTTACGCCGATTAGAATCACAAGACTAGTTTGAACATAAACTTTGTCACAACAACATAAGTGTTGGACAAGAGACATTTATGTATATATATTATTTCTTTTAAATATTCAATATTTAACTTATTCATTGTTAATGTAAGAATAACTACACACATTCCAATCCAAAAAAAAGGTAAAAAAAAACTACACACACTTTAATCCAACAATGCTTCTTCGGCAAGAAGATTTTCGATCTAAGAATCTAATACACTAGAATTCACTCTCACTCCCCACTAATGACCAAACCAAACATGACTCAAGAATCAAATATAAATTTAAAATATTTTTGAGTGATGTATCTTGTAACGAATAAAATGAATAATATAAAAAGGTGTGTCTAAGTCATAGTTTCAGTTTTGAGTGATTTTATATCATAGGACAATGGCACACTACATAGAACACTTTTTTTTGTGTAAAAAAAAATAAAACATTGTCTTCTTTTATTTATTTGTTTTACGGTCAATTTCTTCTTTTATTTTATTATTATTATTTTTTATTATTATTATTATTATTATTATTATTATAATAGAGATTAAAAATATCTATAATTTTCTACACACTAATTAAAATTTAACATTTTCATCCTTAGAAAAAAAAATGACTATTTAGCAAAAAATAAATGTAATTTTTCCAGCCAAAAAAGTATAGTTGATACATCATGGGATCAGATCAAGTGCCCTCAACATTTCCAACAAATTATAACCATTGAGTTTATCTAACGGCTGTTAGATTAATCTCTTAGCTGCTAAATGAATTCAACGGCAAAGATTTGTCTAAAACACATACAAGAGACATAAGTACATCACCTCCTTTGTGTGTAACTCAAATAAAAATGGACCACCACATTACCTATGACAAATTTTGTACTTTTTCAATAAACTCAAATAAAAATGGACCACTACAATAATTACCTATTACAAATTTTGTACTAATTCAACAACTCAAATAAAAAAATGGACCACTTCATTACCTATTACAAATTTTGTACTATTTCAACAACTGAAGTATATGTCCCAAAAATTCCAATTACTATTGCTACTACAATTATTACAACTATAGTCACCGTCTCAAACCCACAATTCCTATAAGTACCAGAAATTCTTAAGTAACACAAACATGGAAGCAAAATTGAAGCAGTGACACTTAGAGAAGCTCCAACCATTGACATGAGATATCCAAAGAAAGGAACACACAATGCAATAATGACATTGGTGATTACAAGGACAGTGCTAACAAAAATGTTTGTCATTCTATGATTTTTATATGCCCTTGGAAGTAAATCTTTTAATGCATTGGTAATTGGTGTTGCCATTAAAGCAAATTTGGAAATTGGATTTACCAAGGTAGTGTATATTGCTATTCTTGAACTTATTTTGTTTAGTGGTAAATTTAATGTTATTTGGGATTCAACTTTTGAACCAAACATTAGGTAACCAATTATAGCCATTGATGCATAACCAGCTGTGGTTAATATGAAGCATACAATTAGGACCTGCGATGTAAAAGGAAACACAAAATTTAAAATTAATTAGAAACAAATACATTAAAATAATAGTTAGAAAAAGATAACCGAAGTCCTATAAAGTAAATTATTTAATTTGTATATAATAACGTGTAAAATTTTTACACATGCATTAAATTAAATTATTCTATGTAGATTTTTATAAAAATATTTTTACACCGTCGGTATATAAACATTAATTTTTAAAGTTAATATTATTTTAAATTATCTTTGAGATTTTGTCGATTTATATGCTATGAAGCTAAAATACTTTAAAAATGAGAATTATTAGTATCGGAAACATCCAAAATATATCTTCAATACTACGAACGAAAGACACATTTTTCTTCGTGAGACCCTACATCTTCGATACGTTTTACAAACTAATTAGATACAAAATTATAAGTTTTGATGACACATTCGTAATAGAAATAATATATATTCTGATATAGGTGGGAAAAATATATGTAATGTCTACGAGATATAATATAATCACTTTTTTATATTAAATTGTGATCTCATCTATTGACTATTTTCTTGTTACCGTGCTATGTATCTAACTTCTTAATTTATATTTATAAGCTTCAAACTCAAGTAAAAATTATCTAGTTTTCATATTTTCACAAATTCATCAAATTAATCTTTTATTTAAAATTCAACCGTTTTAATTCTTCATTTGTTAGATTTAAGTAATATTTTTTATTCTCTTTGTTCTTCTACCTTGTAGTAGTTAGACTTTTTTCATTTTCTTTATACTTACATCATATAATGGTTAAACTTTGTTGGCTGAATTTGTCATTTGAATACTCAAGATTGAGATTCTTGATTCTATATAGAGTGAATGTCGTGCAGACATCGGAAGATTTTCATGTTAGTTCAAAGTACACAGAAGACTTTGACGAGAGTTATACACTTCGCTCGCTACCACTTTCTATGTCAACTTTCTTATTTAGTCGATGTGTTTACAGCTTGTATTATTTTTCTTATAATTTTCTTTTATTAGTTACATTGTATTTTCTTTTTTCTTATATCGTATTGTTCTTCCCAATATATAAATGTTATTATACACTCCTAAATTGCAGAAAACTGGTAGATATCGTTAGATATAATTTAAGGTAGTTAGAAGTTAGTTACGATTAGTTTTAAGGTTGTTATCTTAGTTACATTAAGAACACTATCAAAAAGTACATTATACTCTAATTGTATAATAATTCTCTAAACTATCTTTTCAAGTTTTATAATTCTCTTTAATTATTTATCTTTAGTAAATTTAATTAAAAAATGGTGATGCAATATATTTTAAATAATGTGATATATAATACAATGATATTGAATAATTAATACCCATAAAATTACATTAAAACCTTCTAAAAAAACTCATTTTCAACTCATGAAATTATTAATTTTTTGTAATTTAATTAAAAACATATACATAATTAATACATTATATGATTTTACAGTTGAAAATATTAATTTTTTGTAATTTAATTAAAAACATATACATAATTAATACATTATATGATTTTACATAATGAGATCGTATGTTTCGCTATTTAAAATATCTATAATCACCATTTTTTTAATTAAAAATTTGATAAAGGATCAAAACTGTTAGATTTTAAAACAAGGGAAATAATTTAGCGAATTATTAAAAATAAATAGACTAAAATGGAATTAAGCCAAAATTAAAAAAAAAAAAGCAAAGGAACTTACATTAGAGAATTGATGTTTGTTTCTCATGGAATTGTAGAGAGTAGGGAAGACAGGATGAGCACAATAACAGAAAGCATACAAGCTCACAGCTGTAGGAATCCCACTCAAATTTACAAGAATACCCTTTTGTTGAACACCAATTCCATCAAATGCAGCGGTCCATGAAATTGACAAAATAATGATAGCAGAAGCAAACACACCACTTGCAGAAACATAAGATAACAAACTCAAATTATCCAACCAAACTGTTGGCAAAATAATTAGTGCCACCAATATCACAAAGAATTGTTTTGAACCAATTGATATTCCAAAAATATCAACCTCATCAATTGGGAAAAGGTTACTCAAATTGTCTCCTTCTAGAATCAAGAAACCTATTGAAACCAAGTACAATTCTGTGTACATTGATATTGATACTATTAATCTTCCCATTTTTCCAAATGCAAGTTCACCTATAACAATCGTAAAATGGTCATTAGTGTCATCGTTTATAAATCATTAACACGACACTAACATTGTCACATATATCTGACACGACACTGACACATCAAAATCGATAATAATTTAAAAAATTAATTAATTAATTGAATACAATTAAGGTGTCGGTGTCATGTCAGTATCCAACGTTGATACGTGTCAGATACCGACACGCATTTGATCAGAGGTGTTGGTGTACAAATATCACAGTTATTAATAATAAATTTAAACAAAATGCAAGTTTACCTATGTCTGGATAAGTTCTAATGTTTGAATTTTTTTCCATGCATCTTTTCATTAATATGCCTGAGTAAAATGCTACAGCTGCTATTGCAAATAAAAGTGATAAACTTAGCCATCCTCCTGAGGCTAATGCATATGGAACTGATAGAATTCCAACACCTGGAAAATCAAAAGCCACATAGAACATCGTCAACATTTTAGTTCTTTCGTCACTAAATGTTAGAAACGTCAAAATTAAGATAATTTTCACTTCTTATCATTTCTAATTTTTCTTTTGGAACAATCAATGTTAGTGTTGTTAATAATATATGGTTAGTAATATGTCGAAAATGAGATTGAACTCTTGATCAACTTAATTACTCAACTTCTTAACTTTTTCATCCAAATAATTAAGCCAACTTTGTATCGTTTTTCTAACTTTGTTGTTAATTCAACTTTTTTTGATAAGTGAGTTTGGTCTAACTCAACTCTTTCAAAGCTAGTTTATAAAGTGACGACTATCTATTATTGATAAAAACATTTTCTTGACATATCACATGTAATGTAAAACTCTTAACAATTTTTTTGATGAGAATATGTTTTAAAAATTTTAAAACTGCATCTGCTACATCAAAATTATGCATTGTCATAGAAATTAAGGTTGATATTTCAAGAGAAACAAACATGTTCTTAAATAGTACGAGAAAGAACTCTCAAAATAACTACCAATTTGGGTTGAACATTTTTTAGTACAAATTTACTCTTAACATCACAGTTTTTGTTTTTTGAATTTAAATTTTAAAATCATATAATAAGAATATTGAAACTAAAATTTAAATAAAATCAAATAACATAGATTATATGAAACTATAATTGTAACCAACGTATACAATAAAACACAACAAAACATATACAAAAAAAATATGATAGAAAAGCATATAATAGTCTTTATCTTTCATTGAGGATATATTTCATCCGTAATAAAATATAACTAAAAATGTTAATTGAAAAATTAATGTATCTGATCTAAATTAATTAGTTGATGCATCTGGTCTAAAATTTATATCAAATACATTAATTTTTTAACTAACATTTTTGTGTATGATTAATTCCAAATCAAGAGAGAGTATAAATCTATAGGGTATGTGTTAAGAATTATAGAGTGAGACCTGAAATTGCATTGAGTCCATTAAGACATGTTTGAAAGAAGGATAAAGTATTTTTTGTTGAAGGTTGAGAGGCTATGACTATCTCCTCATCTATTAAATGGTGCTTCCACTCGGAGAGTAATGGAACATTTAAGGATGAGTTGTGAAATTTTTCCAACATATTTGAATAGATACAGAACCGTTGATGAAAAAAAACTTGGATATTCTTCAATATAAACTTGAGTTTGAAACATATCAAAGGTTTGGTATATATAATATATAGTGAGGTGTGTGTTTCCCTTTAAACGTTTTAGGTGTGCTTTATGTAATATCGACACTGCTGTGATCAATTGTCAACCCCACAAAATATATATATATATATATATATATATATATATATATAAAATTTAGTTGAAAAGATAATCTATGTTATATTAATATAGATTAAATATATTAATTTTTTAAATATTATTTTAAGAATGATTTTAGTACTTGTAAGATAAAAATATCAATTTTAGTTCCTACAAAATTATCCGACGAGTAGTTTTAATCTTTATTGAAATGAAGTATATTTAATTGTGCTTTAACTTTAAAATTTTTGAATAAATTTTTTCAAACATATTTAAAAAATTATAAAAAGTTACTCCACAAAAATTATTCTCTGATAAAATTATTATATAAATGAAATACTTTTGTTACGTGAATCCGAACTTTTTTGGATATATAAATAAAAGAAATGCTAACAAATGCACTTGTTAAATATTTAAAAATATAAGTATTACAATAAATTTGAAATTATATATTTAACTTTTAAAAATTCAAATTTATATTTTCAAATATAAAATTCTTGTTCTTATGTCGATAACAAATGTCTTATAGGCGCATTTTAATCTCCCCAAATAAATAAACACACGCTAGAAACGTGGTATTAGGACAACTTTATGTGAGTCAAAATTAGAAAAGTAAAATATGTATGGGTCCAAGTATAATGCTAAAAAAGTGACACTAGAGAGTTGGAAATCATAATCTAGCACCAGTGAGATAGAGAATGAGTGGTGAAGAGAAAAAGAAAATAAGTAAATAATCTCATGTTAAAATAATATGTTGAAAATAAAAATAATGTTAAAAAAATGAGAACGGAAATACTTTTAATTAAGTTTGTACTTAAAAGTATTTGACTTTTTCTACTTTATCTATTATAATATGAACGAAAATACTTTAAGCTTATATATTAAAATATTTGACTTTCTTTACTTTTCTTATACTTTTGTTTTAAAAAATTTATAATACAGACCAAATATTTATTTTAAAAAATGTAAATATATTGAAGACAGCAGAGTATTTGAGAAAAATTTATATACTATATATTTTTATATTATTATTTAGTTGTCATTAGCAAACAGACACGATTATTCTTCAATTTTTGGACTTATTAGTTATATTCTTTATTGTGATTTTTTCCAACAATAAAATTGAAATTGTATTCTTTTAATTTCTCCATTATGCTTTTCCTACGGGTCCATATATTAAAATAGCCATGTACCTAAATGTAAAACTAAAATGATACGATGGGTATAGACCCGTCTTGAATAGAATGTACACGGGTTGATTTGTATTAGTAATTTTTAGTAAATTTGATGCTTGAATTTAATCAATTTTATTTTAGTTGGATTAAGTTTTCAACATGTATTTTGTACTTCAAATCTAAATCAAATCAAGGTCACAAACTGTTGCATTGAATTCGCAAGTAAAAAAAAAATCTTTTATTCTAAAAATACAATTAAATTTTGATACTTCAACATTTAAAAAAATTAAAAAATTTCATTACAACATATCATTGTTGAAAATGGTGATGAGAAAATAAGAACCATGTTGTGTAAATTGAAAATAAGGAAATTCTACATATGAGAGATAACACACGCTAATACTGTTTATAAGGTGGAAGTATGTCAATTGAGATGTACACCAAGGGGCATTCAATTTTTGTTATTGCAAAAAAGTAATTAAAAATTATTAATAAATTGCTTCTATTAGAATATTATAAAATACTAGTCTTTAGTAAGGGTTATACCTGGTTTGGTTTGGTTTGGTATTGGATTACCCATAATTTTTATTTTTTTTATATTTAATTGTTAATGATTGACCATCATATTCTTTCTAACAAAATGTCACAACTTTAATTTTTTTTCCAAAAATATTAAAATCATAAAATACTTTCATTGCAAGTATCAATATAACCAAAGTTACAAGATTCTTAAAATTGCATAAAATGCTTCTAAGTATTATAATAACTAAAGTACAACATTGTAAAGTAACCAAATAATTTTTATGAACAGAGTCACCTGGGTAAGATTGGTAAAATGGATTGAATCTAGTTTTATATAGTACCCAAAAAAATTTAGCAGTTTTCTATTTTGTAAAATTAGAATTGTCCATTTACATTAATTTATCTGACTCAAACAGTTTTTTAAGTCGATCTGAATTGGATTGGACCAACCCATGTACAACTTTACCTTTCATCTTTTATAATTGATTTATAATTTCAAGTATCTCTTAGAATTTAATTATTATTACGATTGAGTATATGCATGAGTAAGGATTAATATTAAGTCTTTTTTATCAAACCATTGTTCAATAATTTGTCCCCTATTAATAGGATTAAACCATTGTTTAATCCTATTAATCAAACTCTAACCACTTTTCTCTTTATGACTTCTCCCCTTCTCCATTTTCTTATGAATCTCTATTGTTAATAGCAGGTTGGTGTGATGGTCATGCATCCAGTCCAACTGCGCGACTTCACCAAAAACAAAAAAGGGTTTGAATTTTTTTATATAATATAATAAAATGATAGTTAATTTTTTATTGGATTAAATATATTTTTAGTTCCTACAAAATATTGATTGTTCAAATTTAATCTTTAGAAAATTTTATTCACTTTTAATCTCTATTTTGATTTTATAGGAATTATTTTTTTGGACTAAAAAGTATAAATTTTTTACAAAAGCTTTTCAAAATGAATAACAAAAATTAAAAACTAAAAAATTGAGAATTTTTTATAAAGACTAAAATTTCAAAATTTTATAAAATTAAAAAATTATTTTATCTTTTTTTTAATTATTAAAGTTACATCTTTTTATTAAGAGCTCAATTATTAAGATTAAAACATGACCTTTAAAATATTTCAACTCCAAAAATATGATGTGTCTCTTTTTACATGGATTGTATAAACCAGCTCCAACCTCCTAATTTTCTTCCAAGCAAATGTTTTAATACTATTTCAAATTTTTAATTAAATTTTATATTGATTTTAACTTAAAATATTAATATCCAGTCAAACTCATCGATACTTAACAATTTATCTTCAAATATAATATCGAGCCATTACAATATTTTACTTAATTAGTATCTCTTTTATATGAAAATATCAGTAAATTAATAGGTTAGATTAATCATTTGTAGGATTTGACCCTTACACCTTTTAATTATAACTCGTTTTATATCACTCACTAATTGAATTGTCTCCTTATGATTTACAAAAGTTTCTATAAATTTAATATAACGTATATAATAGTTCTTATAAATTAGTTTCCTACACTAAAATTAACTTTGTATTTTTTTAATAGCTAAATACCACCTGTGGTCCCTTAACTTAATTTCAGTTAACACGTTTTAATTCTTTATCTTTTTTTTCTCTTGATTTAGTCCTTTATTTTAATTTTAAGTAACAATTTGATCTTTTATGTTTTAAAATGTCAAAAATGTTACCTTTTTTTACAAAAATTCAAAAAATTCATCAAAATTTCAAACAAAACCCATAAAATTTATTATTATCTTTAATATAATGCAGATTTCATCAAATTCATAACTTAAATCTTCAAATAAACTCATATTATCTCCAACAGCATCAAATAAAGAATGAAAATATGAGTTTATTTGAAGATTTAAGTTATGAATTTGATGAAATTTGCATTATATTAAAGATAATAATTAATTTTACGGGTTTTGTTTAAAAATTTTGATGAATTTTTGTAAAAGAAAAAGATAACATTGTTGACATTTTAAAACATAAAAGATCAAATTATCACTTAAAATTAAAATAAAAGACTAAATCGAAAATAAAAAAAATAAAAGACCACATGTGGTATTTAGCCTTTTTAATAATATAAAATATATATATTTAAAAAAAAATAGATATAACTCATCCTCAAAACACTATCTTTACTGACCTAAAACTTTATGGTCTACAATCTTTGAGCCACAAGAAAGAGCCACCTACACTGATAACTGCTCAGGATTCAATGTCTAGCAATTAACATTTCCCCCTCTCTCAAACTATATACTAACTTTCTTTTAACAAAGGGAAGGATCAACATATTTAATTATAATAACAATTAACAAATCTATGGTTTTAGGCTATAATCAAATAATTGATATTCAATTTAGTTACAGAAAAATCTAATTTAGATATTTTATCTAAAAACAGCTTGTATTGTGTAACATTAAACAAAGGTTAGTAAGGTTACCTGATAAAGCATTGAGGCCATTGAAACAAGTTTTAAGGAAAGATGTGGTGACATTGTTGTTGTTGGGACCAATATCAGAAATTTGGCTTCTTTCATGTTCTTGGATTAGGGGAATATTCAGAGATGCATCACTCTGCCACTCTCGTTCACCTTCCATTGGAATTTTCAAGAGAAGAAAAAACAGAGTTTTTTTGTTTGCTGTTTCTCAGTTTGCCAAAACTAGCTAAGAAGAATGTCTATGTCTTCTTTTAAGGTATAATAAATTATTAATACTCCTTTTTTTATGCTTTACCTCATATGGGTAATTACATAAACATGAAATTAAGGAAGAGAATCAAACACGACAATATAACCTTTTAGAAAAGAAACGGAGATAAGGAATTATTATTATTTTTTTTTATTAATTGTCTTTTAGGAAATTTGAACTAGGTACTATGAAGTATATTTGAGTGAAGTGTTTGAGAGTACTATATATATCGTAAAATAATTTATATAATATTATTTTCTCGTATTAGATTTGAAGGAATAAATTTGAATTTAGTATTTTGATATTACAAAATTAAACTTTTACGACTAAACAAACATCTCAAATATAAACACAATAATATAATTAGAAACTCTAAAACGAGAAAATAATATTATGTAAATTTTTTTGGAATACATACACTTGTCTCAAACACTATTTGGTTTTTATTACTCTCACAATCTCTAAAACAAATGCTCCAATTAAATCTCACAACACTATAATACTAGAGAATAATTGTATAAGAAAAAGAAAAAAGAATCAAATAAATTTAAAATGTTCATAATTGATGCATTTTGTAGCAAAGAACTAAATGTTCATAATTGATGTTCATTTTCTTTTACATTATTAAGGAATGTGAAACTTTTTTAAAATGTTTTAATATCAACCAACTCCAACGCAAAGGTAGTTGACAGCACATCAGTTTATAGCCCTCTCCCGTTTGCAAAATAAGTGAACAATTTGTAAAAAAAATGTTCGAAAATGAATTAAGCAATATCAATTACTTTTTTCAATTGAACTTTCTAATTAATAACAATGCATCAATTTTAAGTCAATATCTTCCACTTTGATAAAGATAATTTACTAAAACTATTATTCTCTTTTTTTGTATTTAGATTTTTTATTTAATATTTGTGAAATAATCAAATAAAAGATTTGTTGTGGGACAGAACAAGAAGATAACTTAACTTATAGCAGATAAGTTAGTTGTTTAAATTTGTAGTGTTTGAAAAATTTTGTGGTTGAATTCATTGATAAAAAAAATACAATGACAAGAAAAAGTTTTTTTTGTAAATAATATCTAAATTTTTCAAATTAAAAATTATTTTTTGACAGAAAATAATAAGAGAAAACATGAGTGGAGAATTAATACGCTATAACCTATAACTTCAAATTCTACTTGAAGAATGATAAAATGTTTTAAACTAGTAAAAACAACTCTATCCAATGAAAGATTGACAATTACCAAAAAATTATACTTTGGTTATACAAATTTATGTCTATTTGTTGAAGATTAAAATAAAAGTAATTATAATAAAAATTAATTTAAAGATTTTAACTTTAATTTGTATGTAGCCATTTTTTTCAATAATAAGAGTAGTAAACATTATGTAAAACTCACACACAAAACTATAAATGTTTATATTTGAATTTAATATATGATATTCAAATTACAATATTAACATTTATTAATTAAATTAGGATTTACGGAATTGTGTAAAGAAGTTCATTTATTTATACTTCTTTATAATATTGAGAATTATTTTTAATTTTCTCTTATATTTACCACTCTTATAAAATTATTTTTAAAGAAAAACTATTGAAAACGGTTTCTCATTTAAATAAAAAAATTGTTTGTTTTAGAAACAACTAAAAATATTCTTTTATAGTAAAATATGATTTTTCTTACAATAATATGTAATAAACGGATTTTATACTACATCTCTAAGTAGCATCATCATTCCCCAATCGTTCTCTTTTTTTTAATAAAGAGGAGTGGTTTAAAATTAATTTTTGGTCTGAAATTATTCTTTTAAATTGTTATTTTTTTTTTTGTTTAAATAAGTAATTTTCTCATATATATATTTAGTTTTTCTTTCTTATTTTTTTTATGATTTTGTTGTCTTAGCTCGTCGTTGTTTTGCTCATCATTTTTGTATGATGTTGTTTTGATTTCGTGTCTTATTGAAATATTCGTTAGTTCAGATTGATAGTGTTTTGATCTAGCGCAAATTCAACAATAATTTTAGCGTCGTCAAAATTACAACTTCAAAGATATGAATATTTCAGATACTTCAATTTTATCATATTTATCGATTTTGCAGATATTTTTTTGTTTTATATTATTAACTAAATATTATGAGTTTATACATTTGTTTGCATATTCATTTTTTATATCTTAGCGATTGAATCGTACAATTGCTAATTTTCAATAAATTTAAATGTATGAATATAGTTTTTTAATTTAAAAAAAATTATCCAGGTTTGGCTTTACATAGCAAAAACATATTTTCTTCTCTATTATACTATAATATATAACATATCTTTTGTCTTCTTGACTTTTTCTTTCTTTTTATATATACATATGTTTATCTTCTCTTGTACTACAACATGTTTGAGAATGTGGGATATTTAATCATTAACTTTTATACTTTTATTAGGAAATGAGTTGCATGCATTTGAATAACAACATGAGCAAGTGCAGTTAATCTTATCATGTGACAAATAATTACAAAAAAATGATGGTTGCGTGGTAAAGTATAAAAATTTAAAGATAAGTGCAACAGGCAAAGCTGATTGACCTCCACAAATTCGTTGATAAGGACCACCACTACTACTCATTTTCTGTTTTCATGACTCCATATTGAGTTTTTATTTTTTATTTTGACTCATCATATTGAGATTTTTTTTATATAATGAAAAATGTAGAAGAGTTAGATTCCGAAGAATTCATAGATCTCAATATTCAAATAGCGTTGACAGAATTATTTATAAATCACTTTGTAAATAAATGTTTATATCGACGAAAATTGAACCAACAATCTCTTGTAGTATAAATCAACTATTTATCAACTTAATCAACCTTAATTGTGACATTATTAGTGTTCTGCATTCTAATTTGTATATTCCAAGGGAAGTAAAGCATGCCTACTAATAAGTATTATTACTGGATATCTAAATTAATCAAATAAAATATTTTTTAATATTAAAATTAATTTATAAAAATATTTAATTATAACTAAAATAAACTGCAAAATACGGAATTTAGAACAAGTTTCTAAATTAGTTACAATCTACCCGATTTAAAATTGTTAGAATTAATTTAATAATTAACCATATAAAACATATTCTTACATATATTTTATTGTAGAAATTTAATAGTTAAATAAGCAGAGAAATAAAAGTAGCACATTTGAAAAAGGGTGAAATAAAAAAAGACCAATTTAGAAAAGCTTTCTAAATAGATTGTTTTAGCAACCAACTTAGAAATTCCTATTTTTTTCAAAATAAGTCGAAAAGTTTAGAAATAAAATATAGTTTTTTTTAGTTACATCAATTTTTCTATTGTTCAATCATTTGTTGTGGTTAGGGTCGGTTATGATGGTGTACAATAAGACCGACATGGCTTAAATTTTCTTTTAAAGAGTATTAAAATAAAAAAAATATTTATATTAGGATCTCTAAAATAATTTATATTTTTTTAAAAGTATTAAGATTTAATTTTTAAAATTAAAATAGAACGTCTAAAATGTTTAGATCGACCGTGATTATAGTAATACTTTCGTGTACGGGTACTTAGAGATCGTTGGGTTTATCCCTATTCAATTTTGTAGACAATTATGTAGATATAGATATTTGTGGTGTTATTCGTAAATAAAAGCAAGTTTTTTTTAACTCTTCCTGTTATCATTATCCTGACAACGCATTTAAAAAGTGTTTACGCCACAATTACCAACCTTAATAAAATGTGTAGCAAATAATAAATTAAGAATTTTGCATTTGAAAAAAATAGGAATTTCTAAGTTGGATGGTCAAACAATCTATTTAGAAAGCTTTTTTAAATTGCTTTTCTTCAAACCTATTTAAAAAGGTTTTACATGTTGTTTTTCCTTTACTTGCCTCTCTTGAGAATAGGGGTGAATATAAAGGACCAATTAAGTTAAATTTGACGTGTCCTTATTTAATTTTAATATTTAATCAGATTAATTTTTTTATCTTAAATTGTTTTTAATTTGATCAAATCTAACTAATTGTTGGTTGTTTTAAAACGAGATGATAAATAGTAATTTTTAAATTTTTTTTTATAAAAAAATAAATAAACATAAATTAAGTAATTCATAGCAAGTCACACATGGTTAACACTTGTCAATCTATTTAAGAGTAGTAGCTCATAACATTATTTTGCAAACCTTAAATTACTAAATTAGTTATCTGAATGGTAATTTTTTTTAGAGAGAGTGAATCAATAATAATATAAAATAGTCATTTGTCTTAAAAGTAATTTGGGAGATAACAGGCAACTTAAGGGATAACCCGAAGTCGGTCATTTTTCTACTTGTCTTTGTCTCGTCTTTATTTTTTTGGGACTAGGTCGGACCCAACCCATTAGTTACATGCCAAGACATATTCGCGTGAGGGACCGGCTCATGTACTCACCTATTTGCAAATAACTATTTTCTCTTTGTCAAGATGTCACTTCCTTGAACTATTTTGATATTGAACTTAATTAGTAAATAGTTTTTACATAGTTAGCCGATCACAATTATTAAATCATTATATAGGTTTGACTTTTACTATAATTACCTCTAAAATCATCCTCATAAATTTTATGATTGTAATGTATTAATAATGTAAAAAAAATTTACACTGACACCGATGATAATTAAATTTTTTTAATATTTAGTTAATACTTTGAATAAGTTACACAGAAAAAAAAAATTAATACTTTGAAAAAGATACATAGAGATAATTAAACTCTTTTAATATTTAGTTAATACTTTGAAAAGCCCAAATTCCTGAATTAATGCCTTTTAATCTCTCTATCTATTCTACCATTATATCCTTATTTGTCTCTTTCTTTATGTTCTTTTCTCTTGAGAGTCTTTCCTTTCTCTTATCCTTTGTCTCTTCCCCCTCTCTCTCATTCATCTTTTTCGTTTTTTCTTCTTACTTTCTCTTCTTCTCCTTTCTATCATCTTCGTATGTCTCCCAACTTGATTTTATCATATGCACAACCCTTTGCATATATATATTTTCATATTTAACTACATTTTACTTTTTGACATATTTTGTTTTATTTTCACCTGTTTAACTTGAATTGTGTAAAAAAATATTGGACATACGGATATAATTAGGTTTAATTACAATTTTACTTCTTCTATTTTCATCAGTTTATAAAATTGGTTTTTTTATTTTTAAAGTCGATATTTTTTGTTCATCTTTCAGATTTTTGAACTAAAAAATGTTGATTTAACATATTTTAAATAATGTGACATACAATTTCATCTTATCTAGATGCATTAATTATTCATATGTCTTTAATTAAATTAACAAAATAAAAAAATTTGAAGTCGAGAACTAAGTTTTTAGAAATTTTTATTGCGATTTTATTAGTGTTAATAACTCTACATCATTGTATTATATGTCATGTTATTTAAAGTATGTTACATCATTATTTTTTAGTTAAAAATCATAACAAATGATTAAAACTGTCATATTTTAAAATAGAGGACCGATTATGTGAATTAGTAAAAATAGGGGACTAAAAATGCAATTAAGCCTACATTAAAATAATGTTGGAATATTTTATTTAATTATTATATTCCAATATTATTATGAGGGTACATATGCAACACCCCAAATTTTATAATAAACTATTTGATTTATTAAATAGAATTTTAAAGAATTAATTTGGTAATAAAAGTGTTTTAGAATATAAGTTGATAAATTATGTGATTAATTTTGTTTACTATGTTATGATAATTTTATTTAATTTAGATAAGAATATAAATTGTAAATATTATGTTTATTTATTTTATTTATATTTCTAAAAATAATTGCGTTTTAGTATAATTATTTTAAAAAATAAGATTTAGATAATTTTACGTGTACAAAGTATTTGTGGTGATATTTTTGTTTGCATTTGACTAAATAATAAATATGTGCATAGTTATATTCTAATTATTTTTGACTATTTTCTATTTTAGTTATTTATTTTATAAATAACTATCTTGAGATATTATTAATATTGTGATTGATTTATTTTATTTTTATATACTTGCTATAGCAAAGTGATTTTATACAAATTTATTGCAATTTAGTAATTAATGTAAAGTGTTGCTGTTATATTTATTTATTTATTTTATCATTTTGATTATTCTTTAAATATGGTAGTATTTTATGTGAGCATTTAAAAAAAAAATATTTTAATAATTGTGGTAATAATTATGAATATGAAAGTTTTAGATATTACTAGTATATATTTTCTAAAGATTAATTACTTTAAATTTTGTAAATATTAATTTTAAAATATTAGTAATGTTTTCAAATAAAATTGTATTTAAAGAAGTATTACAAATGAATTTTGATAGTTATTGATTTTATATTTAAAGAAATAAAAAGAAAAAGGGAGTGTTGTTAGAAATGGGCTTGGCCCATATTGGTAATAGTACAGGGATGAATCCCTAATTAAAAGAAAGAATCAGGTGCTACATTAGCTGAGCGGAAGAGAGAAATATATTGTTTCTTTTATTGAGTTAATAAAGTTAATATTTATTTTTTAGATTATGTCTTTCTCATTTTTTTCTAAAATGCTCCACTTATTCTTTATGAAATTTGCTTTTTTTCACTGTTCTCCTTCATCGTAAGTTCGATTTGAGTGAAAGCTAAAATGACCGTGTCAACGGTGACTAAATTAACCACTGATTAGTGTTCTAATTTGGGATAAATTTCTATGATCCAATTTCGAAATTGACTTTTTAGAGTGTCTTCTCATATTTTATTTTTGACTTGTAATCATAAACTGTCGAATTAGATTGATTGTGGACTTGAATTAGCGTGTTGAAGCGTCAAATAAATTAAGGGATGAGAGAACATTTGAATGTATTCATGAATTCATGAGTATATTATAATATGAGATGAACGGGAAACCGTACTTCCCTTGCTACGGTTATAGTCTTTTGAGAGATAAATTAATTATTGTGCAAATTTTGGAATTGTGAGATTAAAATGAGGAATAGAAACGTTTTATAAGGTGTTGATTGATTTAATTTTCTTTAAATGTATGATATTTGATATTATTGTGATATTAGATGTTGAATGAATTATGTCCCTATGTTTGACTTGATTAGTTTATAAAATGTGATGATAAAACTTGGATGCACTAGATGATATCAGTTTATGTGATGTGATGATAAAACTTAGATTCATCATGTAATATGAGCTTATGTGACCATGATGTTATATTAAAGATTTGATATTATGAATTTGTGATGAGTTTATTGATGTCACTCCATAGTTGATGAAATAATGGTGATTTTTAACTCAAACTAAAGACGGTGTTTTTGATGGAGTATCTTAGGCCAAAGGGGGGAGGAACATATGCTAGAGGTGTTTGACGTGGAGTTTATTTTGTCATCATATAGGTAGGGCCTAACAAGCCTAATGACGTTAGAGAAGTACAACTGAATGAGTTTCATCGTGACGGTTTACTGTTGAGTCATAAGGCAAGATTGTAGGCCCTGGAGGTATTTTAGTGGGGAATTCCTAGGTGACATGGAGGTGGCCCTTCAAATGTCTGGAGCTACCATGCAACACACGTGTACCCTGACTGTCACGTATATGTCTTGGGTTTAGTTGAGGGAATTTATGAGGACAAGTCCTATTTGAATTGTTTGTCCACTTGCGTCATGGCATAGTGTCAAGCTTCTTAACCAAATACTTTATAGTTATAATGATACCAAAATGTGAAGAAGTAGAGTCTTAGCTCATGCATAGCATTGCATTGTCTTGTGATTGTTCTATTGTGATTAATGTGTATTAAATGTGATAATAATTTCTCCTAGATGATTTGATGTTATAATGAAATGTTGATTTTGCTCGAGTAATTTTGACTTTATAATGTGATGTTAATTCCTTAAAAAATTTGATATACCATGATGTGTTAAGATACGGTTCTATTATGACTATTTGTGTGTTTTTCTTATCATAATATACTATCAACATGATTTGGAAATTCACATCCTTCGTTGTTTGTGTCATAATATACTATCAACATGACTAGTTTGGTCATACGTTTGCGAAATCTCAGTTATTACAAGTTAGTGAGTTTTGAAGTTAAAATTTGGGAGAAGCTTCACTTTGATATGTGATACCGAAATTAAGATTATAAGTTATATTTTACTTGTTTAATTAAAAACAATTTTTTTGTATGAAAATTGTGTTAGTACTAGTAAGTTTTCGGAATTAAATTAAAAAATTATAGTTAAATAAATTTTATCGAGATTGTGTTGTTTTATTTGGAAATTAAGTTTAAAGTTTTTCATATGTACCTTGAGAAATGTGATATCATATATTACTTGTAAAAGTTTCTTTTTCCATTTGAAAAAGTTTTCAATTATCCGCTGCGGATTTTTATAAAAATATAGTATAATTTTTTGTATATATTATTTTGAGGTTTAGAGTGTCACAACATATTTTTATTTAATTATATTGGCTATTTATCAATTAAGGGTCTTATTTGATTGGTGATCAAATTAAGTAATAAGACTAATTAGATTTCTAATTGGATAATTAATTAATTAAATAATTAATTAATTGATATGAGCTTAAATATGAGTGGGTGTCACTGATTACCCATTTGGAAATAACGAGAAACGTAATTGATCATCTCCCTATATAGACGTTATGATCCCTAATATATCGGATACAACACGTATTAGAGAGAATGGGGAACAAGGTAAAAGAGAGACGAAATAAAAAGATAAAGGGAAAAATAGCAAGAAAGGCGAAAGTAGATGTTCCTTAGTAATAGTGAAAGTCTTTAATAAAGAGCCATTTAAAGTCGCTAGTTAGACATCTTTAGAAAGAATAGGGAAGAAGGGTAAAAGAGAGACGAAATAAAAAGATAAAGGGAAAAATAGAAAGAAAGACAAAAGAACAAAACCAAATAAGAAGAGATAGTTAAATGGAGAAGAAAAAAGAAATGTATAATGTCATGTTTTAGGAGGTAGGTACCAAGGGAAGGATGGAAGTAGTCTCCTCAATTGCTTGTCCAAAGTATTTGTATATTGCCTTGAAGTTGATTTTGGATCATTTTATGGAGATCTTCCCTATTACTGATTTTTTTCTTTCATAAGGAACACCCATGTAGCTCTTGTGTGGTAATCTATGAATGTCACAAACCACTTTGATCCAATGACATTGTTGACTCGAGAAGACCTCCATACATCACTATGGATTAAGGAAAATGAATATGATGGTTTGTAACGTTGGATAGGGTAGTGGGATTTAGTGTGTTTGGCCAATTTAGAGACTTCACATTGAAACAAATTCAAATTTTTATTAAATAAATATGGAAACATCATTTTCAAGTCCATGAAGTTATGGTGTCCTAGGCGATAATGTCATAACATTACATCATCTTTCTAAGAAACTATATGAGCAGCTGGTTCATCTTTATTATCTTTTATTTCAAGGAGGTAGAGCCTTGTACATTCCTTAACATTGTCAATCTTCCTCTCCGAACCCAAATCCCAATATTAATTTTGAATTTCTTCCTCTCTATCATGTGTATATATCTAGTCGGATAATGATAATACTCATTATATTTTAAACCATAATTTCTCTTGTCCATTGTAGTACAACATCTCAAACATCAAATATCTGATTAGTGGTAAATACATCAATCAAATTGACATACAGTTTTACTTTCTCTATTTTTGTTTTTATATAAAAAATATAGTTAAAAAAATATTTACCATAAATGTCATCAATTAAAATTTATGGATATCCATGAAGTGGTAGAAGTATAAATAATAGACATATAGTAAACTTTTCTTGAGATCGCCATGCATGACAACTCAAGTAAATTATGTTCAAGCCAATCCAAACAACCCAAGTCACTAAAGCAAATATTTTAAGTCTAAAAAATGATTTATTTAACAAAGAGAAAATGCCTCCATAAAAAATAATTTATGGTAACATTAATCTGTTAACACAATTGGTAAATTGTAAGATTTTAATTTTTTTTTATGATTCAAATTCAGTCTATATATATATATATATATATATATATATATTATTTTTTAAACTAAAAAAAATACATTATACTGATTTTAATAGACAATTAAAAAATTATTTTACTGTATATTTTAAAAATCATAAATTTCATTCATACTACATCTTATTTTTAATATATATGTTTAACAAATAAGTTTTTAATTAAGTTTTGCAAGATCCTTAATTTTTGTTATTATTTTACATTTAAAAAGAGCATAATATTTACAAAGAAATAATAGCCTCGTTTGTTAAGTTTGTATTAAACCTCTAATAGCATCTCCAATGGTAACATTTTAAGGAATTCATTTTATGTTTTTAAGTGAGCCAACTCAAATTTATTATATTCACACAATTTTTACTCCAATGGAAGATTTTATCTCTAAAGTTGCTTAACTTAGATATTATTTCTATCTTTTCAATATCTCATATTCTCTCTCAATTTATTACATCCAAATGCATAAAAATAATATTTTAATACTATAGAATTTGCTTTTTAAAGCTTTTAAATATGCAATTTTAATCAATTCTATAAAACCCAAAATCATATGTTACATAAAATACTAAGTTACCTATATGAAACACCTTATTAGAGATGCTTTTATGCTTATAATTAACAATTCCCATTTGTTTGACTATGTCCTCTGACTATACTTTAAACTGGCTGCATTTGTGCTTTTGTTTTGTTTATCATCTAATCTTATTCTTAATGAAGTTGTTTAGCCTATAAAAAATATTTAACAACTACTTTAAGATTAGTTATTTAAACAAATCCATTATTCCTCGTGGTTTTAGTGCACCGCTTGCTTTTTTGTGGCCAATGTGCGTGTATTTATTTAGTCCACACTTATATTTCATACATATTGAAAAATATTAGAGTAAATTATTAACTCATTCTTTTGTTAAACTTGATTTAACGTTTTTGAATACTCCCTCCGATATTTAAAAAGAAAGGTCATTAGTTCACCCTCCAATATACTAACGTTTATAAAAGCAGCTATAATGGAGGGTGTTTTTTCTATTAAGCATCATGTTATATAAGACATCTTATTATGGATTCCAAAATATGAGTACTTATAAAAAAGAGTGGTTAAAGAAGCACTCTTTTTTCATTTTATTTGGGCCTCGTTCAATAAATTGTATTAAAATAAATGAGTGTTATAAAAATGTAATGATATAAAGTCATTGTTGAGACTCATTTAATAAATTTTTAGAGGTGTTGAGTCGAAGAGAATGAGTGTATATTAAATATTGTACAAGGACGAAGCAAGTGTTTTTATAAGATGACCTTGACTACCCCAAAGAAATAATTTAGTGTGAATAATTATATTTTTATATTTAGCTATCTCAATAATATATATTTAACTAATTCAAATAAAGTTATATGTCAAAAATTAGTAAAACTAAAAAAGTAAAAAAAGTATATCACTTGAGTGATAAATCTATTCTTTTTGTATTTTCACTTTCAATCTCTAAAGCAACTTCAAATAAAGATTTATTAGCAATAAAAATTGTCAATACAAGACTCATAAATAGACTGGAGGATTGATTTCTAATTTCTTGCATATAACTTAATTGTTTATATTGAAAAAATGTTGTTGGTTTGTTTAGGAGTACAAAGTCAATTATAGATGAATTTAATCTTTTGAAATGTCGTTAAACTCAACTTTCTAAATAACTCTCATCAGTTTAGTTTGATATATTATTTTTTATATTTGACCTTACTGGCACTACGAATAAAAAATTATAAAATGAACGACGTATATATGTCAGACTCATTTAAGCACCCAAAGTGGAGAGCCGTTGTCCATGCCCTACATCTGCAACTACAAAAAAGATATCTAAGCTGCCTCTTTATTCTCTTCTTTTTCATTTATTCATCCAAGTAGGTTGGTTTAAGACCATTTTCTTTTATTTGGAGTCACATTTTTATATTGTTTGTCTCCTCTCATTTTATCTAAATAAATTGTTTTTATATAAATTTATTTTTTTTTTGTCGTTGTTTCAGTGCAATATTATTTTGTTCGTCGTCTTGTTGCGATATATTTTGTTTACCATTCTATTGTAGTATATTAATTTCAGTCAATTACAAATTCGACCAATGAATTTGACATTGTCAACATTACTATCTAGATGCATGAATATCTCATATATTTTAATTTTATCACATTTGAATATTTAAAAAATTTATATATATAATTAAAATTTAAATCATATATATCAACTTTTTAAATATCCCTTTGGTTTATATTTTATAGTCGAATATATTTTATCATAATATCACATTGGTAAAATTATTTCACATCGCCACTGAATATTTATTGTTTTGACAAAATAAAGCATATTATTCTCATATAATGTGTATGTTTGATTTAAGTTATTTCACCTCTAAAATCTAGTGCAAGTAAATGATATGTGTGAGTGTAGTAAATTCTAAAATATCGAGTTCGAATCCCAACTCATAAGAAAGTGTTACTTATTTCAAAATAATTATATTATTTTTGAACTTTTAATGTATATTAAAAGAAAAAAAACATTGTCATGGGATTTGAAGGTATATGGACCTAGCTAGTCCAATTGTCAGCAACCTCACATAAGGAATTTGGAACACCAACCTCACTAATTTCTTCCACTAATTATGGAATCATTGAGGAGGCACAATAACAGAGATTATAAAAGGGTCACATTAGCATTGGTCCCTGCCACTACCACTTGAGGCTAACATATAGCTTGAGATCACATTTCTGATCAGATTTATTACTCCAAAAGGTATAAACAAAGATATAGGGAATGGACAGAAGAACACACAGTTTGGTCAATGCTACAAATGACTTTCAAAACCACATAACACAAAAGCAATCACTGTATCCTCCTGGTTTTCCAAGAAAGGTAATAATTAATATTTAAAAGAATTCTTTACACTAATCTCTTTAGTGATCTTTTCTATTGTAACTGATATAGTGGTCTTGCTGCGACAATTCATTTAGATTCAATTCTTATCGCTTCGATTCGTTCATAAAATATCTATTTAAAAAAAAGAACTCTATAGTTTTTCATCATGGTTTTTTCTGTAATATCAAAACTTGCAATGTAACCACAACTACACCAGAATTTAGAACTATTGTTCCATCACAGAGACATTATTTTCTTAAGATAAATAAAAATGAAGGATATATTAAATGAAATAATTAATGTAACATATATATGTGAAAGCATCTTTTGATTCTTGTAGATGTATTATAGAAGAAATTAAAGTAATGTTTAATTTAATTAACCATTAAGTTGAATTGAATGTTGAATTATAAAACAGGTATTTGCAGAGGTTATAGGGACATATTTGTTGGTGTTTGTTGGGAGTGGGAGTGCTGCTATGAATGCAATTGATGAAAACAAAGTATCAAAATTGGGAGCATCAATAGCAGGTGGATTCATAGTTACAGTTATGATTTATGCAATTGGACATATCTCTGGTGCACACATGAATCCTGCTGTTTCCTTTGCTTTTGCCACCGTTAGACATTTTCCTTGGAAACAGGTTTGTCTTTTAGTTACTATATCTTGTTATTTTCCCTCTGGTCTGTTTTGAAATCTTGGGTTTTTAGAAGCTTTTGTTGTTATTAATATGTTATTTTTAATGTTTTAAGTCACATTAATTAGAATAATTAAGTATCTCACATCAGTAGTTAATAAATTTTAGTTAAAGACAAATTGATTATAAGAATTTGAATTTGAACTTTGATTGAATAATTATTAACCACACTTTGGTTATCTATCGTAACCAAATTTTAGATTACTGAGACTTATCTATTCTAAAAGGTGGAGCATTGAGAAAAATAAAATCAACACTATAATTAAAAAAAATAATTAATTTTATTAAAACTTGTTTGGTCGATTCAATCAATTGAATCAGAACTGGCCTCCGTCGGTTGGTTCAAATTTTAAAGATTCAACTCATTTTTCTATTGTAGATGTGATATTTTTCGATAAATAATGATTTCTAATAAAGATTGAATTTTTTGAACAAATTTAAATTTAAACTTTTTTTGAAATAAATAATTATCAATTATACTTAATTTATATAAGAGAAAAAAACAGAAAATATTGTTCCGTCCAACAAATTTCTTTCATTTCATTTTCCATTCATATAATAAGATGTGGAAACCATCCAACATGAGTCAATTTCTATGGGTCAAGTCCATATCAAAATTGTTCATCCAAAGGAGTAAACTGATACGAGTCAACTTCACATATATGAATTTGGACCCACACAAATTTATTTTCATGTGATGTAAGGTTCTAAAACCATGAAAATCATCACTGGCATGAAATAATACATATTAAAATAGCTTTTGTATTAAAAGCACAACTACTCTTCGTTTATTTAATATTAATCTACTTTGAGTCAAGAGATTACATCAATTATATCAAAAAAGTATACGCATCCATATTAAATTATTAAATCAAGAATCATATCAATTATTATATTATTTTCAATGCACTATTATTTAATTATTTTCTTTTCATTTTAATCTTATCCTTAAATATGTATTATATGCATTAGAGTCATCACCCTTAAATTAATTATGACAGTATTTTATATATTTATGATAATATTTATTCTAATAGTTAACAACGATACTTCAACAAAACTATTACATTCAATAAATTGTTTATAGAATTTGCTAATTTACATTCCCTTCTTTTTATGAAGGTGTAAATTAGGACCTACACTTTTTTTCTTTGGATTAAAATATTCAACCATTTCTTTTAAAATAAGTATTCAAATAAATAGATATTGATGTAATTTACACTTTTTATTTAATTTACTTTTTATTTTATTTTCACTCCTAAAAATTAATATTTGTTTTTCTTTCTTCATATTCATATTTCCTTATGTTAACTTTCTCATTAATTATTTATTGAAAAAAATTCAAAAAAATTATTTTTCTAGTGAATTCCAATTTTTACTTAGTGTTAAAAATAAAAAATATATATTTCAGTAATTAATTAAAGTGTTTTTTGAAATGTTGTTGAAGAGGGTTTTTTGAAAAGTTGGTAAAAGATGGTTTTTTGAAATATTACTAAAGAACTTAGAAGAGTATTTTTTTTCAAATAAAAGGTATAGATAGTTAATCTACACCTAAAAAATTATACGGTGTAGTAAAGATTAGTTTTTAGTCTAAAGCAAAAGGGTATAAGTCGCTAATTTATGAATTTGTCTCATCTAAATTGAGTAATTCACTTTATAAAATAAAGTTAGTAATTTCAACTATTGATGAAAAAATGAACAGCTAATATTATGTACACATGCATGATCAATCATAATTTATTACAATATCAATAATTGATTCACTCACTTTACCAAAATCAAATTCTTAATCTACATCTTTTATTAAAAAAGTGAGTGTAAATTTAGCAAACCCCATTATTTATTGTTTGCTTTTAAAAAATTATTTGTTTTTATTATTAATACTTTTTCAAGTTACATTAAATATAACTTAATTTAAAATAGTGCTTCTTAAACAACATTTTAAAATTTGAATTCTTGTTTAATATTTTTAAACAACATTTTAAATCATATATTAGTAAACAATGATCTTGAATGAATGAATATGATTTTTAGTAAAGAAAAACAAACATTGAAACCAAAATGATTACTGCAAAACATTTTTTTTTTGTCAAATGTTTCTTGAAATCAAATTGAAATGGGCTAAATCCATATTAGTGATGAAAATATCGATACCCATTTTGGAGATTTCTCCTTTTATTCTATGTTTTCAAAAGTCTTCTAAAATTCATTTTAATCTTCTTTGGTGGTTTAATCAATTAAGATGAGATTTGTCCAAATTGATCAATCCATTTGAAGTCGTTTGGAGGTGTAAAAAATTATTTAACTAATAACATTTTACACCTCTTGATTGACCGATTCAAAACCGTAAAAAATCCTAAAAATTTAAAAATCATTAATTAAATCTTTGGATTCAATCCGAACAAATCCCGTCAGAATTAGTTAATCTTGATAAGGTTAAAATCAAAAAAAGAATATGAATTTTTGGATTTTTGAAAACATATCAGAAGGAGAAACTCTCCATTTTTGGGCTTGTTATAGAATTGGACCCTTTTCTATTATAACAAGCCCACAATCTTTCTTTGCAGGTACCATTTTACATTGCAGCTCAACTCACAGGAGCAATTTCAGCTTCATATACATTGAGAATTTTGCTAGAGCCATCAAAGCAACTTGGTGCAACATCACCTTCTGGATCAAACATTCAAGCATTAATCATAGAAATTGTAACCACCTTCACCATGGTGCTCATCTCCACCGCGGTCGCCACCGACCCAAAAGCTGTAAAATAATGCATAACAAAATAATGCTTAAATGTTTTGTTTTGTTACACCAAAATTGAATTAATTAAAATGTTTTTAATTGGCAGATAGGAGAGCTTTCAGGAGTTGCAGTTGGTTCATCTGTTTGCATAGCAAGCATTGTTGCTGGGTAAGAAAATGTCTTCCCCTCTCTCCAAGTCACCAAAAAAAAACTACATACCCATAAAATAAAAATCTTTCTTAATATAAGAAGTTGAATCAACTATTAAGTATCTAAAATTGTCAATATCTTGTGATGTTATCTATTTATACAGACCAATATCAGGGGGGTCAATGAACCCAGCAAGGACATTAGGTCCAGCAATTGCTACTTCATCCTACAAAGGAATTTGGGTTTATATGGTTGGACCAATTACTGGTGCACTTTTAGGTACATGGTCTTATGTTGTGATTCAGGAGACAAATAAACAAGCTCTTACAACTTCACTCAAGCTACACCATGAGATGAATGGGATTGAGCTAGTTGGTGACAAGGACAATCAATGTTCAGTGTGAGAATAACTTTTGTTGATTCAAAATTGTTTATATTTAAAGTCATAGGAAGTATTTTGGAATTTAATTGGACACAATCCAAGGCATCTGAAATAAAATGTCTTGGAGGACTCAAAGTCCAATACAATGCATATGTATCAAATTAAGTATATTAACCATGTATATATATTTGAAAACTATTTATCCTTCAATGAATGTTAGTTGCAACACAATAGCAATCTACTACAAAATGGAGAATACTATTAACTATATAAATAATAAAAAGGATAAATAATAAAAAGGAAACATCAAATTACACTCAAAGAGTTAACTCATTCAATAAATTTCCTATGTCATCAAAATTCTTTAAGGTTAACGTTAACGGTGTAATTTGTTATAACATTAATTTTGACGTATCTTGATAATATAGTAAACGATTATAAATTAATGTCTAAATTTATACATATGATCTATATGATATTAGCTTTTAATCCAACAACTGATTTTGAAAAATATTTTTTCGACAAGATATTATTAAATGAATGTAACTCTTTAGGTGTAATTCGATTCCTGCTCAAATAATAAATAGTTTCTAAACTAATTTTAGCCCATCAAGATAGTCTTTGAACAAACATTCTCACTCATATTTTTAAAACAACAAAGGGACTAACTTGATAGATTAATAATGGTATAGGACTATTTAATAGAAAAGAAAAGAGACTAACTTGATGCCAACATTATGTGATTGAGGCTGGTAAAATAACTTCATTACACCAGTTGATGCCATTTCTTTAGTGCAAGCCCAAAGGCTTTGGATATAACTGACAATACCAAATGAGTAGTAGCTTACTTGCATACCTATGGTTGAAAATATTCACCTGCAATACTTCATCATTATGTTCCCTTTTTACGGTATTACTTCCATTAGCAAAAGGAAGAGATATATTGCTGTTAACAAATATATGAAATATTGGCTTTTATTATCCACAGTGGCAATATAAGGAACATATAACACCCCTAAAATTTCTAGTTATCAAATCCACTTGTTTCTCCTAGAGTTAGAATAAAGAGCTTATTTCTAGATGAAGTTGAGTCAAGTTTCTTGCATCCATGAAGAAAACATTTGTGAATTAGCCAATGTTTGGTTTGGCGGTGGGAATGAGAAAATCACGGTAAACCATCGTGATTTGCAAAAGCTATACTTTCAAAGCCACGGTGGCTGGCCATGATTTTGCTAATCCCACAATGAAACCAAACACGCACTTAGAAGCTAGCAAATGTAGTTTTTGGTTCAACGTGGAAAGTTGCCATGGAAATTGAGATTTCCAAACATACACTACATTGAATGAAATTAAAACTTTATATTCAAAGCTCCAAGATGATTTGACTTTCCCATCCATATAGGGCCTAGATCACTATAAGATAAGAAAACAAAGTGTTCTTCTCAATCTAACAGCAACACTTAATCCCTTTTTCAAAATTTTAATTTCAGAAGAGGAGAAAAACATAAGAACTTACCACTAAGGTATACCAACAAATGAAACTGAAAATTACAATAGCCTAGTAAACTATTTCTAGCAACACTTGCATCAATTAGGCCTCTCGTTGTTCAGCTGTCTTGAAATCATCAAGGACGAAAACAAGATTACTCATTTAATCAACCGTGTTTTAAAAACTTACCGAAATTTAACAACTAAATCTATAGTGTTAATTACCTTATAATGTTACTTGTTTCTGAAACTGCAATTGTTTTCTTACCTACCACATCGTAAACTAAAGCATGTAAATATAATAAATCAATAATAATAATAGCAAAAGTAATAGTAATAAAAAGGTAAATAAGGATGACAAGCATAGTTTGTACTAGAACAAAATGTAAATTTCAGATGTCATAACCTCTTAACTCCAGATGTCACTCCATGTCATAACCTTCCACAGTAAAATGTCTTGATCAGTTAACTCTTATGTATAAATTACAAATGAGAAAAAGGTCATTGTGTGTTTTCAGTCTGAGCTTGAGCTTCAAATCTTAAGTTGATGTCGTTGTCCACATGTTTGTTAGATGTCTTAAGGTGACAGTAACTTGAACTCAAGCAATTGGTCTTGTGTTCGCCACAAAAGCCAAACATTTTTCTTTTCTTTCAAGAAGATAGTATGCAGCATGAGTTAATTTTTCATCCTTTTTTCTCTTGATATCCAGCACAACTTCAAGTATTTTCTTCCCTTATATAACTATCTCATCCACCTCAACATTATACTTGATAAAACAAGTAATATCCAGAAGTTGGGAAGTTATCAGTCCTAGCAGTTCACTCATGATATGTATCTTTTTTTCGCACATCATTAAAATTTTGAATATTTTTCTCATTGCATTTAACAACAAGCAGAAGTTGTAGCAAGATATAGTTGTATTGCTTGAACCACCATTTGATTAATTACTATGGTACAAATAATCAACAAAAGTCGACTCCTATTGAATATCACTTTAGATATTCTATTTAGGAGTTTAACCTCGGAAATATTCTATTTAGGAGTTTAACCTCGGAAATTAACATCTCCCTTTAGGCCTTAAAGTAGGGCGTGGACTTTTGTGTGTGGATCTGCAGCTCCTCTTGATCTCTGTTGAAATCTTTGTTTCGTTATTACACAAGTGAAAATTGAATTTTTAATACGGTGAGTTAAGTCGTTTAAGTGTCAGACTTAATAAGTGAAGCGGATGTATGTTTAAGTCGGTTACTTAAGTAAACGACTCAATAAAATGAGGCGGTGATAATTTTGCAAATTTAAAAAATATAAAAAATACTGTGCAATTATTTTATCTTCCACTGCGCTAACCACATGCACTTAACGTCCACTTCACAAAACACTCGCAAGTGCACTTCAAGTGATTTACTCTAACGTCCACTTCACAACTACTTCACAGCCATCACTCCCGTTTTATTGCCACCATTTCAGATTTGGGTCTCAAATTCTTGTTTATTGAATAATAAACTTTATCTATGTAGAGATATTATTGTGAGTAATTTTTTTAATAATTTTCTACTATTATAATTGTTGATATATAATAATAATTTTGACATCTTACATTGCTAGAATGATTAGTATAAGTAGTCATAAGTTATAATAAAATCTTATTTGAGAGAGCTATGTAAAAAACAAAATTATATGCCAAACTCATTTTTTTTTTTAATAACATGTTATTGATTGTGTTTTTTTATGTTCATATCATAAAAAATTATAAGTTGTTATTGATTGTATTTTTTAATGTTTGTATGATAAAAAATTAGGATTCAGCCGATATTGATTGTGTTTTTTTTTTGTTCAGGTATTTGATAACTCGAGATCATTTCATCCGGATTAAATTAAAGAAGTTCGAAAACGTTGTGTGGATTTTATTTTGAAATTAATTGAAGGAAATGACAATGCTAATATACGTCTATTCATTTTTTTTGTCTTGTCAAGATTAGTAAACAATGAGATACATCTTCTTTGTACTCTATATCTTTTGTACAAACATCTTATATTGTATATTTTAGTTATTAGATGGTTATATAAAATTGTGGTTGCATGTACAAAACCATGATTTGAAATTTAATACGAAATATTGTATATGTATGGATCATGAGTATAAAAACAAAATGGGAAATTTATTAAAAAATAATAATTATACTCTATCTATTAAGTCAGATGATCAAAAGATCCGACTTAAAAAGATGATTTGTTGAACTGAATTTATGATATTTAAGTCGGTTAAGCTGAATCGACTTAACAAGACGAAGCTTTGTTAAGTCGGTTCATGAAACGAGTTAAAAAACAACATGTTTTTTAAGTCGTTTGCTATTAACTGGTACACGAAACCGACTTAAAATATACATTTTAACTGACTTAAAAATGTACATTATACGTGAGAATATTATTCCCCAACTCCCACGTGTACTTAGAGCTAAAGTGATCTGTAATTGTGAAAAAAAAATAGAAAGAAAAAAAATTGTAAAAATAATGAATTAGAAATCGCAATGAGAAGTAAGAAGGAATTAAAAATGGGAAACATATTTAAAATTAAAATATTAAAACATATCTAAAATTGCTATATTAATCCTACTTCATTAAGAGCATCATTTTTAGCACAAGTTGATATTTTTATCACAATTTTATAATATCATTAATCATATATAATCATGATCATCATATTAACTCATCACAATTTATAGTATCACCATCATCAATCAAAAATCATCATTATCATCACAAAACATATATCATACAATGCATCCATCTTTTATTATCACATCACATAAATTCGTTTAATCAAACATATGTATAGAATTTCATTCGACATTCAACATTACAATAGTATCAAATACCACACAATTATAGAAAATTAAATCAATCAACACGTTATAAACATTTCTATTTAACATTATAACCTCACAATTCACATTAACGCCCCAGATGAATCGTTGAGAAATACAGTTTTCCCGTTCATCTCACAATATATTATACTAATGACTTAAAACGATATCTCACCTCTTATCTCAATCTGATGCTTTCATAAGATATAAGGACTAGAATAATTTTCAGCAACCATGCATCGACGAATTTGTAGAGTCAATGAAACATGGCGACGTGTTGGAGCGCCGACAGGGTCCGACGTCAACTTCACCGAAACACACAAATGAATAGTGCTTTTTGAAGGTTTCGACGAGAGGAATCCAAAAAAGTTGTTAGTTTTTCAAGACGATGAACGTGCTGGCCAGAATTCGATAACACAGCCGCGACGAGGGTGAAAACTCATTTTTTGAAGTATAACGGTTGGTGATTCCAAACATAGGTAATGGAAGAGGGTGTTTCGTGGAGTCCAAATATGGTCTCGGTTTTCGTTGGTAATAGTCGTGGTGTCTAGAATCTTGATCAAAAGGTTGATGTGTGATTTTTGATAAAGAGGAGTAGGACGTTTCAATTTGCGATTCAGGTTGAGAATAAAAGAAAAGATCACAACGATCACGAATGTGGTCTCAGTTTTGTAAGACACCCACTATAGAGATCGTGGTCGACGAGACAAGGTGGAGAGGAAATAGGTTAAGCAATGGCGGAAGAAGAAGACGTAAACTGATTCTTCCTTCTTTTTTTTTTTTTTCCTTTTCATTATTATTATTATTTTATTATTATTTAATTAGATTTTAGCATATGAGCCTAATCCAAAAAAATACATTTTACTCCTTTCTCTTATTTTATTTTTTAAGATAAAACTAATAATTAACAAAGCTAATTTCTTTAACACTTTTATAAACACAATTTCATTACTAAAATATTAATAATATCTCAAAACTAATATTTTAAAAAATAAAGTAATTAATATTTTAAAATACATTAATAACCAAAACTCTCATATTTAAAATAATCCATATACATATACTTATTTTTCAAAATATTCACATTAAAATACTACCATCATTAGAGAATAGTCAGACTTACAAAATAAATAAATATAATATTAACAGTTTATATTAATTACTAAATCATAATATATATATATATATATATATATATATTAAATTACAATGAATATATAAAAATAAAGGAAATCAAACACAATATTACTAATATCTCAAAATAATTATTTATAAAAGAAGTAACCAAAAATAGGAAATAGTTATAAATAATTAAAATATAACTATGTGCACTTTAACATATATCAAACGCATATGACAATATCACATCAATTACGAACGCACATATACATGTAAAACCGCCTAAAAATTTATTATTTAAAATATTACACTAAAATACTATTATTTTTAGAAAAATATATTAAAAAAATATAATATTTATTATGTATATCCCTCATTTAGCCAAATATGTACAAGATTAACACATAATAGAAAATACACAAAGAAAATCAATCCTAAAATTAATCAACATATATTCTAAAATACTTTTTTAACACCAAATTAATTATTTAAAATTTTATTTCATTAATAAAATAGTTTATTAAAAATTTGGGGTGTTACTATTCTCCCCTCGTTAAATAAATTTCGTCCTTAAAATTTGTGGTGAGTGAACTAATATCTAAATGACCACCCTCAAGATTCAAACTAGTTTCCAAGAATATAATAAACATATTTAAGACAATAACAACTCATTTAAGTATAATATGTCAAGAATCCTAGCATAATAAACTAACATGACATAACAAATCAATTAATACACATCACATTCAACAACTTAAATATGAAGGAAGCACATGAATTTAGTCAACAACAACATACTACATTTAGTTGAATCAAATAACACATATATCTGATACACTTTCGAGTTCAACTAACTTCTCAAACAATACTCTACTAGTTTCACTATCTTAAAAGAGTCTTTAAATCATAACAACAATTACTCGACATATTTCACAAAAGTTAGGCATATAAAGAAACATTAAATATTTCACATCTTCAAGAATTACAAACAGGAATGCATATAATAACTCAATGAACAAGAGGAAATAAATTCCCCAACAATATATTTTCAAACTCCCAAGATTTAATTTCTGGCAGTGATTAGTGATTTGATTAGAATATATGCTATTACCCTGGGCAATTAATTCTCATGTTTTCATTGAAGAAAGATATATGATACAATCATTCCATGTAGCCTTATTTCGTCAATCAAATTAATTCCTGAATTTTAAAAATTGACAAATACATACTTCAAATTGTAAAACATTGATCGAAATAGTTAATATATAAATTTTTATCGGCAAAGACTATTATGTGACATATTAATTGAATATGTGATCTATCTGCATTAATCTCATATGAATGTCATCACAACATGAACTAATTTTTTTATAAAATTTAAAAATTTCATAGACTATTTTGTCAATAATTAATCCATGCATAATTACAATTACTCACAAATTTTTCTTTAAGATGACAAAATTTTATTGCCAAATTTGTCTTCGAAAAAATGACATTGATGTGAGATCAACGTTGATAAGTCAGATATTCAGTTACAATGTCACATCAAAATATCTACAGCAAAAATTTGCTAAAAGACTCTTTTAATTGATATTTTACAATTTCAAGAATATATTTGCCAATTTGCAAAATTCATGAACTAATTTTACCGATACTTACAATTTCAAGAATCAATTTGTCTAATCACTCACTAAATGGCTAAACTTATTCATTAGTAAATTATAATGATGCCCTTACCCCTAGGAGTTCTGCACCCTATATCTCATGTTTTGTCTTACCGTAATCTCTCTTCTACTTATTATCCTTTTATTTCATCTTTTATGCTACTTGTGAACATACCACTTAAAAAACAAGTTTATCTTTCTAGGGTAAAGGAAATGACTTCTACCATATGAGAAATTAAATGGCTTACCTATCTTTTTCAAGACTTTAAGGTTCATCTCATTTGTCCAGATCCTTTTTATTATGATAGCCAGTTTGCGAGACAAATAGTTTCTAATTCTTCATTTCATGAACACACTAAGCATATAAGGCTTGATTGCCACATAATTTGATAAAAATTACAACATCTTTTATTAGATATCTTAGTTGGTTAGTTAGTTAAATTAATTAGTTAGATACACTAGTTAGTTAATTATTTTACCCTAGTTAGTAGTTGTTTATCTAATTGACTATATAAAGTCTATGTAACCTTTGATGTAAAGAACATCTCTCAAATTATCAATATCATTCAATTTACTTTTCTACATTTATCTTTTATCAATTATTTAAATCAAGAATCATAATATGGTATCAGATAGTAACTATTCTGCTATATTCTTAAATTTTTCTTGAATTTTTTTTCATCAAAGCTTCATTGAATTATTTCTACTCTTTTATGTTCTCTTTGAATCTTGAAGTTTCCTATCAAGATTCTAAATTTTTCAGATTTTTTGTTTTGGTTGATTTTCATCTCTAAGACACTCGTGCTCATCTTAAAATTACGTTTCTAGCCCCCAACATAGAAAAACTTGAAGCATCAAGCATCAATGGAGCCATATAAGAAAAATTCCTTAATCAAATGCAAATTTTCATCGTTTTCCACAATAAAGACAAAATATCATTAATTAATATTATTTGGTAACCATGCAATTCAGCAAAAAGATATACCAAAATTACAAGCAAGACCAAGAGAGGAAGAAACTTGTCGAGGTTGAATTCAAGAAGTTCATGAAGAAGTGTAGTAAATCCGTTGTACAAGATTACAAGGAAATTTTCGTCAACAATAACTCATGATCAGAAGTTGCAATCAATTGGATAAAAAAATATTTTTTGAATGAAGGATCGGAAAAAAAAGAACAATACAAATCAAGGACAAAGATCTTGATAAAAAAAAATTGCATTCGATCTTTCTTGTTCCAAACAAAGAACAATTCTCAACCAAAAAAGTTGTGATATTCTTCTTCAAAAACAAAAGGCCTAATTGGCTATATTAGCTTTTATTCATAATACCGATAGTCAAGCACAAAATTCATATGCTTACGTCGATGAATTTTTTGTGTTTAAATTCTTTTAGCCGATGAATTTTCGGCATTTCAAATTCTTTTAGTTTGATATCTTTTTTGACATTTATTTCTTGAGATTTTCCAAGCTCGAAGTGTATTAAACATGTTAGTTTGAGGAGATATTAAATATATCTTATTTGGTTAATTAGTTAAATTAGTTAGTTGGTTACGCTAACTAGTTAGTTATTTCACACTAATTAATTATTTATTTCATTGACTATATAAATCCATATAACCCTTGATGTGAAGAACATTCTCTCAAATTATTAATATCATTTAATTTATTTTTCTCTATTTATCTTTGATCAATGACTTATATCAAGAATCATAATATCTCTATCCTCGATCCTCCAACTTGCAAACATGAACACCATCGACCAAGGCCTTAAACCCTACTTCATTTTATACTTTCATCTCCAAGTTGTGTCTAATTAACAAGCATATGTTCACCAACTTGTGGGGATTTTAAATAATATAGAGTTGTTAGCTTTAGTTAGTTAGTCTAACGAAAATAGTTTTATGTTAGGTATAGTTTTGTAAGACCCTTAAATTTTAAACTCTAATTTATGTAATTTTAGTATATTTTGGTGTTAAATTGCTTAGGCATTTAACTCAATTTTAATTCATTTTGTGAATTAAATATCAAAAACATATTTTATTAGAGTTTGTTTTATGTTCTTTATATATATATATATATATATATTTAGATCCGGTTGAAATTATTCGTCGAAGAATAATTTATTTACGTTACAGAGAATCTATTACCGGACTGTTTTGTTAAAAATATCTCTGGTTGATGAAAATTTTACTTGTCAATTGAGTTGCAACGAGAGTAGGTATTTTTCTCAAAATAATTGAGATGTGTGTGCGAGAGTTTTAGTTATTTGTTGGTTTGGTTTAAATATATATATATATATATATATGTATGTATGTATTTTTGGGAGTTAGTAATATATATATATATATATATATATATATATATATATATATATATATATATATATATGTTAAGTGAATGTGAGAGAAGGATTAGAAAGAAAGAAAGCAAAGCATTTTCCCTGCCCGCATACGCTACTCCATCTTTTCCTTCTTTCCTTTGTTTTTTTCAAAAAAACCCAAACGTAAAACCTCACTTCTCACCTAGATCTAAGCTTCCTCTCGCGAAGTGACGGAAGGGAAAGTTACTCACCTCCACGCTACGGTGCTAGTGAGCCACTAGCATATAGGACTCTATATGTGTATTTGTGGGGTTTGATTTTGATGGGGTTTTTGTGTGAATTTGGGGAAAATGAATTTAATGGGTTTTATGTGAGTTGTGGAAAAGAAATTGGTGGTTTATGTTTAACAATTTGAAGTTTTGATTTGGTGTGTTATGGTTGAAAATTTTGGAAAAAGAATTTGGTGGATTTTAGGTGTGATGTTGTGAGAAATGAATTTAATGCATTTTGTGGATAAAATGTTGAAATTGAATTTAATGAGTTTTGAGGTGTGGGTGGTGGTGATTTTTGCTTGGTATGGTTGATGTGTGTATGGGTAATACTATGAATGTTGAGATATGCTTGATGTTTGAAAGTGTGGGATTTTGAAAAAATGCAATTTATGTGTGAATTTTGAGTTGGTGTGAAATGAATTGATGAGATGGTGTATGTGGTGATTTGAATTCAATATGAATTGTGAACTCAATTTCATGTGATTTGAGGATTGTATGCGTTGAGTATACTCTGTGTTAAATTTGAGAATCATTAGTGTTTAATGAGCATTAAAAACGGGGAATCTTTTAATAGCTGCATTTACTTAATGATTGTGGTGTCGAGAGTCAGAGTATGCTCATGCATTTCATAGTATATGGTGACCGAATGGGTCATGGTGATAGTGGTGACCAGATGAGCCACGATATAATTGCTATGCATTTCATAGTATATGGTGACCGGATGGGCCATGGTGATAGTGGTGACCGGATGGACCACGATATAATTGCTCATGCATTTCATAGTATATGGTGACCAGATGGACCATGGTGATAGTGGTGACCGGATGGGCCACGATATAATTGCTCATGCATTTCATAGTATATGGTGACCGGATGAGCCATGGTGATAGTGGTGACCGGATGGGCCACGATATAATTGCTCATGCATTTCATAGTATATGGTGACCGGATGGGCCATGGTGATAGTGGTGACCGAATGGGCCACGATATAATGCATTTCATAGTACATGGTGATCGGATGGGCCATGGTGATAGTGGTGACCGGATGGGCCACGAGATCAAGCATTTTATAGTACATGGTGACCGGATGGGCCACGAAATGATGTCATGTGCATTGGCATATATGCATTGCATTAGGATGCTTGGCATGCGAGTCATGTTTAATGGGTTATGATGGTTGTATATGCGTATTTGATTGTGGTGGGTGAATTGTGCCGTATTTGGCGTTTGTGATTGATTGAATTGGTGGGGAAAGTGTTAGAATGATTTGGAAAGTGTTAGAGTGATTTGGAAAGTGTTTGAATGATTTTGAAATGTTTCAAAACTGAAAATCTGTCATTTTGACAGTTGTATTCGAATACACATAGGTTGTAGTGGAAGACAGTTGAATGGTTTTGCCTCTGACTTGAATTTTTGAATACACATAGGTTGTATTCGAATACAGCAGTGCAATTTGGTCCAAAACTTCATTTTTCAACCTTGTTTATGCATGCTTAGCATATGCAAACCCTTTCTAGATGCATGCTAAGTGGAAAGGTGATTTTGTGCATTTAAATTTGAATGTTATGTGGTATTTGTTAATTTCGATTGGTGACCCTTTACAACTTTTGTGGAAATCTGGGCTTTGCCCTCAGATGAGAAACAGGGTCGATCTAAGGCGTGACACAGCGACGGGTTGGTTGTGTAACCGAAAGTAGTGGGGATTGTTGCCGCTCAAGAATTCTCTGTATCCAGTCATCCTCAGTTAGATTAATGATCAGCTTAGGGTGTTAATTAAGAATTTTATTTATTTTCCCTTTCACATTTCAAGTTGTTGTTGTAAAAAGGGAACTTATGTATTTGAACGAACTAATTTAGCCGATATATTTTATATTTGGATACTTTGGATTTTTGTTCAAAATTATTTCTGTTGTTTGTAATAAATGCTGACCTTTGTCGTGGGGTTACGACTTAAAATATTTTATCCAAGAGTATTTTCTTTATTTATGGGGTTAACTTGGCATTTTTATCAATTTGTTTTTAAAAAAAATACACTCGCGCTATTAAAAATCGGGGTGTTGCAAGTTTTATCTAGATGGTGTTGGAAAAATAAAAACAAAGATATAATTTTAAATAACAATCAAAATCTAAGAAAATAACGTGGAAATTTTAAAATCAAAGAAAAACTACGACTATTGTATATTGACAATAAGAGAACAATATTATGTAAAAATTGTTACAACATATAGACTTCCCTTAAACTTATCATGGCTCTCAATACACCCACACTTTTCAAAAAATATTTAAACTACATCTCACAACACTCTAACAAAAAAGTATAAAATAAAATAAAATAATCAGATACAAACTTAAAGTGTTTCTGACTAGTGCGGATTATAATGAAAAACTAGGGCTATATATATAGCATTGAGCTACCTCTCCCTTTACAACTCCAAGCAATGTAATACTTTTACAAATAACGGGAAAAATCCAAAACACAAGAAAATAACGTGGAAACTCTAAAACCGAAGAAAAAACCACGATCGTTGTCTAATGACAACCAAATAACACTATGTGAAAATTATTACAACACATAGACTTCTCTTCAACTCTTCATAGCTCTCAGTACACTCACATTCTCCAAAGCAAATATTTAAACTAAATCTTACAACACTATAACACAAGAGTTGAAGAGGAAAAAACAAGAATTAGATACAAACCTAAAATGTTTCTGACTGGTGCGAATTATAATAAAAAACTAGAGCTATATATATAGCATTGATCTGTCTATCCCTTTACAATTTCAAGCAATGTAAGACTTTTACAAATCCTCAATTTTAACTAAACTTAATAGTTGAGTAGTTGGTTATGTTTATCGTTCCTTGTTAATCTTTTTATTTTTTATAAGAGTTAATCCTTGTCTATTTTCTATAAAAAAATAAAATAAAATAAAAAGTATACAAGGGTATGTTGGTTTCACAAATTCTTTTTTAACGACAGTTTCACAGATTTTAAAGTAACATATTTGGTACTTAATCCAATGTAATATGGTTCATATTATAGCTGAAAATGAGTCTAGTTGAGTCGAACTTAGGTTCAACTCGATTCGATAAAAATTGGTTCAGTTCAAAACTAGACTCGAGTTACTCAGGGATTTAATTTTTAGGTCAAACTCGACTCGATTCAAGTTCACAAGCAACTCGGTTCAGTTCGATAGCACGAATCAAAAGACAAAAAAATCTTAAAAGAACAAATGTGTTCCTTCAACTTAAAGTTAAAACATTATCGAGTTGGTTCATGAATCAAACAAGTCGAACTATACATAGTTCAAGTTCAACTCATTTATTTAGCAAGTTCAATTTTAAACTCAAAGTTCGATTGGTTCATGAACCAAATTCAAACTCATTTACTTGACATGACTTTGTTTTTATGGGTTGAGTTAGATTGAATGGATTACCACTCCCCTAATTAGTATAAGGACTATGGACCTATTGTTATAATATGATTGATATCCAAAAGTTGGCCATGTAAATTTTTAAGGCAAAAAGTCATTTTCAAATGTCATTCTAAAAAACTTGTCAAGTCACGTGTACTTGATGGATTGTGTTTCAACATACTTCAAAATGTTGAAGAATCTCATCAAAATCAAAATGACATAATTACAAAAGTTAATGCATAAACAGCAATATTATATGTCACGAGAATTAGTTTCCTTGAAATTATCAAGAAATTAGTTGGAGTAATCAAAGGTATACATGACCTAATAAAATGGATAAAAGTTAAAAAAAAATAAAAGTGTTAAAATTATGTCAAGTGTATCATGAGTCATTCGGAAAACATTTCTTCTTGATGCATAGCAATTTTTATGTATAAATGATGAAATAAAAAGGAAACTAATCGGTGATAATTTAACTCCATGCTCCGTCAATATAATCAGATAAAGTTAAGAATATTTTTCATTTGAGAAATTAAAGTTGATTTTTGCAAAATGAACTTTTGTAGCCTATTTTTAGCGACTAGAGAAGAAAAAAACAACAAAGGGAAAATATGTTAAGGTAAGGGGTAGCTTGATAGTGCCAAAAATGCCTATAAGCATGTGTCATAGAGCATAAAATTGTTTACGTTACACATCTATTTGCACATATGTAACACTTAATATTCAATCAAATGGAAAAATTCACCCACAATACACCTTTCAAATAGATCTTTTTAAGTTTTTTTATAATTTTTTTGAGTAATTTATAAGTGAGGATTGTGACTGTAAATAATATTAATTTAAAATGTACGTAAAACTAATTTATGGGTCATTTAAGTTTTTTTCTTTATTAAATTAGTTATTTATATTTTTAAAATTAATTTTTTTTATCAAATTAGATTCATATTTTTTTAAAAGTAAGTTATTTTACTCTTGTAATATGCTACCGTTGATATTTCTTACAACTCATTATAAAAACGTCCTAAAGTCCTTCTTGTATCTACAATATAAATAATTGTCTTCCATTGAGACAATAATACAAATGATAAATTTTAGATAAATAAAATATTTAATACTTCTTTAATAATGACAATCACATGCTTTTCTCACAAACACTTAGTATTAAAAAAAAGTTTGTTTTTCAAATTAAATAAGTCTACTTAAGGAAATAAATTATATCACCAAAAACTAAAATACTAAAAAGACATCAAACAAATCAGAAAAAATCATCGTATTATTATATATTCTTATGCTATTTTTATTATCTTATATCCGCCTAAAAATATACCCGCACAATAAATTTTTAGAAAAAAGTTTTTTTTTTTTTTTAACGAATGAATAATTTACCTTTCACAAATATCCTCCTTCAATAAATATAATTGACTCATTAAAATATTTCCTTCAAAGTACAATTACTTCACCGAAGTTGAAATAGAAAATGTGCATTTTATATTGTGATCCTTCTCTCCATCTCACTTTTTTTGTTGGCGAATCTCTATCTCACTTTGTATATAAATTTTCTTGCTTTTATTCTATTGAACTTTTTTTTGCAACTAATGATATGTGTGTGTTGTTTTAGGACAATTTATTATTTTCTTTTGACTACAATTTATTGATGATATGTGTGTGTTGTTTTAGGACAATTTATTATTTGCTTTTGACTACAATTTATGGATTTGTTTAACTTTCTCCATTTATTATTTGCTTTTGACTACATTTTAAGTTCTATTATATGGTTCTCTTATGACTATACATTTATTTGATGTTGTTCTTATCACTTTGTTATGTAGTACTTATAAATTTTTTTCTTGAAAGGTAAATATGGATATATGGACAAGAGATAAGTACTTATTTTATATTTATAAGTGCATGAATGCATTATTTTATTTCAATGTTATTTGCTTTAAACCTGTGTTTGTTTATAGTTTAACATATGGATTACATATAGTTTTGATTTCATTGAGATTTTAAAGATGCATTTAAAATAAAAAAAGATGCATTCAAATGAGCAACGTTGATAATATTTTATTAGGTTTCTAAATAATCACACTAACTATAAGGTACAATTTTTTCCTCATATTAATATTATGTGTTTGGAGATTGACTGAGATGATGATTCGCTTTGCAATTGAAATAAAATATGTGGATCAAAAAGTAAGGTGCCGAACTTATCTCTAAATACTTTAGTGTGTGTTTGTATCATTTCTCCTTTGATCGAGACTTTAGATTATCTGGACACATACTTCATGAAATGGTTCACGAAGGTTTGTTGTCCGGTGCAACAAGATCAAGTTGGCAAATAACCAAAAGTTTATTTGAAAATTGAAAGATTCGTGGTTAATATTTTCATTTTTTTTTTATGTTTCTTAAAATAATATACTTTTCTTTTATGATTCGTAGCATCATCTTTCACCCTATATTTTTATATATAGAGTGAAAGGATGATGCTACAGTTTATGAAAACATGATCAATGTATTTCTCTTTTCCAATACACCGAGTTAAAAAGGGTCTGTTTAAACATCTCTAAGGATTTTTTACCAAGTAAAGCATTATGCAACATTTTCCAATCCAAGTTGACATGTTTTGACAAAGTTATGAGATTTCACAGCTTCGACTAATAAAGGGAGTTTGCATGTTGCATAGAGCTTTGTGAGGACTCCAATTTGTCGCAACATTTTATATAGTGATAAACACTTTTAGCATAGATGAAATCTTTCTTGTGGGGGGATCCAACCTAATCTTCCTATCTAATTAGTGAATGGGAGAGGGGATGGAGAATTTCATAGCTTCAAAAGGCAAAATTGTGGCCTTCACTAGATGAGAGTTCATAATGCGAAGATCATGGTGTATCAATTGGGATACTTGAGATAATATAGTTTTGAGAGGCTTAGGAGACCAAATTTTGTAACCGTTTTGATGAGGTATCCAATTTTTTTAGCAAAAAATTAGAGTGCTAAGGTATCATATGATATAATTGATATATCAGTTGTCCGCCCAAATACTAAGAAAATGATTTGTTGCCACTTTCCAATGGTAACCCTATTTAAGAATCCAAATTGTTTCATGAATGTTTATCTAGGTATAACTCTGACCCATACACACTTTGAGAAAATTCCCATGAGAGAAGTATTGCTGACATTTACTCAACAATGAATTTGGATTTGACAAGATGGGCCACCCGTGTTTGGCAAGAAAAATATTACCACATTTACTCTCTTTCAAATCACATCTACTCTTTGTTTCACAACATTTACTCTAATTCGACTAGTGTGTTTTCTTTTTCTCACCATGATTGTAAAATCACCAAAATTGTTCGTTTGTCGATTCAATGTAGTCACATAAACTCAAGGGGAACAAGAAGCAACTCATGATATAATTGGGGATGAATTGTGCAACAAATTTTATGAGAACTTACTTTTCTACTGAGAACAAAAATATCTTTTTCCAACCTTTTAATCTTTTTCCATGATATAATGCTTTGATCATCCAATAATGGAGAGAAGGCCCAAATACTTAGAGGGACTTCTTTACTACCTTAAAGATAATCCATTCGGAAAATCAATTTTTCTGTTTAAAGGAACATATCGGCTAAACGAGATCTCTTATTTGTCAAGATTGGTGAACTAACCAAAAGCGTCTTGTTAACATTGGAGAATATTTTGAGCATTCAACGTTAGAATAGGAATTTGTAGTCCGGCAAAAGATAATACTCATGCACAATTTATGCAAAATCTTTTTTCTTTCTTTTCTGATTAAGAGTATAATAATTAAAAAATAATTTAATTTTGAAGCGTTCATGATTTTAATAATTTGGAGATATTTTTATAAAAAAAAATGTAATTGAAAGAATGAATATATACATGAGATAGAAAAATGCATATATATATTTGATTTTAATTATTTTAATATATCTTTAATGAAAAATAAATACATAAGACAAAAAAATGCATATATATATATATTTGATTGAGAAGAGAAAAAAAAATAGATATATTACATAAAAAATATGGAAACAAGGGATGTATTATGTCAAATATGTCATCTCATAAATGTCGAGTTTGAAGATATCTTATAAGGTTGTTGCATGGGTCAATGTTTAGAACCATATTGAACATTTTTTTTGGATACAAAAACTGTGTTGAGCATTAACTCTATGGCATACCTTGCTCAAAAAATATTTCCCTTTTGGAAACAACAATCAAATACTGGTCTGATCTCACTTGAAAATTTAATTTTCAATTCCGAAATATTCTCTTTTAATTAGTGTGTGAAGGTCTTAGGTTTACAAGCAACTTTTTCTTTCTTTTTTGTTGTTGTTACTTTTGATCTATTGATTTCTTTTGACTAATTGATTTGTAATCATGCTTAATTTCACGAGCCACATTAATATATGATATCATCATGCTTTGATGTACATTTATTTCACTATTGTTTCACGGGATTTTGTTTTTTATTAATTAACATGTTTAGATTACTAATGCTTGTAACATGTGGAAGATTTTGTTTTTAAATTGGAGAGTAGAAAATTATTATTTATACCAATTATATTAATAGTGATTTTATAATTTGTTCTAGTTGAAATTTGAACTTTGTTCATCCAAGTTATAAAGTTAAATTTTTATCACCGATCAGTTGACACCTCTTTTAAGGTATCATGTTGCCAATCTCAATTTCTTTTTAAATGATTCCTCTCTTCAATTTTAGTGATCACAATATCTTAATTGGATTTTCAAATTTCAATATTAATTTGAGACCTTTTTTTCATGTTCTGATTATATTCTTAATTTAGTTGGTTAATTCATGATACATGCAAGATGAACATCATATATGATCGAGATATGTATGGGGCGGTGGGTTTTGAAACTTTTAATAGAACACTTTGTCTTTTACAATGTTTCTTGCTGAATTTAAGACGGTGTGATCACAAAGTTGTTTAAGAAAAATACAAATTAACAATAAAGTATCAAACTTTATGTGACATCACCAATACGTATACGTTTCTTAATTTGTTTATATTCTTATAGTATACGAAAGTCATACATGTGAGACCATCATCATAAACAAAAATAAACAAACAAACAAACACACATTACACATCTTTTCCTTGCTACCCTTTTTTTCTTTAGCTATAATTAATTATAAGCAACCATGCTTCTTCTTCTTTTTCTTTCATTATAGATATGAACATGGAAGATCACATCAATAGATCACAACACCAAGTTGAAATCCCTATAGAAAAATTGAGTGCATCCCTTGAAGGTGCAAAGTTTAAGAAGGCTATGATTGATGATAATGAGAAAGTATGTGAAGAACAAGTTGAAAAAAATAAAGAGAAAGGAGAATGTCGCTATTGTCATGAGGAGGAATTTGTTTCTAAACTTGAAGCACCATGTAATTGTGATGGAAGCTTAAAGGTTTTTTCAATTTTACCTTAGACATTTTTCATGTTTACTTGTTTTAATTTCTCCACTATTTTAACTTAAATATTGCAAGTATAAATGTTTAACAATACAATTTTAAAAAAATCAGACCAACTCCCCCTGTTCAAGTATATGCACTCAATTAATAATTTTTTATTATTTAATTTTTTATTTTTTATTAATAATTTTAAATTATTTAATTTATTTATTAATCATCTCGTTCAATGGCTGAACTGATTGAGCCAATCAAATTATAATTTGAAAGTCTCACCTATTCGAACTCTAGTATAGTTTTATAAACATTATATCAACATATTTATTTACTTTAGATGATTTTAATTATATAATACTTTTTCTTATAGGATTTTATATATTCACATGTTATTATATAGTTAAACTACTAAATTAAATGCAAATTGTGTCTTAGTATGCTCACAGGAAATGCGTGGCCCATTGGTGCAACATCAAACGCAACACAATATGTGAGATATGCAAGCAGGTATGGTCTATGGTTCCTTTTCTTTTTTTTGTTTATTCGTGGTGTTATTTTGTTATCAATTAGATTAATGTCTTCCATCCTTTGGTGTCATTTATATTTGTGGTAATATTATTGTATTCATAGTTGCATTTTATCTGGGCCCACATAGCTAAAATCTGTCAACAGATTGAATCTTGGACTTCATTTGTTAAACTCAATTCTTCTACTAGTTATATTACTTCCTGTTTCTTTATTAAATTTAGAATAAAACCCTCAATTCAGTTCTTCAAGTACCATTTTCTCTTCAACTTATTCTCTAAAATATAAATTAAATATCATTACTTGATGAATATATAGTTTTAGGGGTAGAAAGTACAATTTCATTTTCAATAGAGTTCTATTATAGAATGCAATGAATATAAAGTAAAAACATACAGAACTTTACCTTCTTCATGATTGGGATATTCAGGCTTACTTTCCAAATTATTCAGTGAAGGGGCCTCCTCCTTATGACGACGACATACTCATGAGGCAAGTTATATATATTTATATATATAATTATCCTTCTTAATTTTCAATATGCAAATTTTGAGTAAATAACAAATTAATTTTTTAAATTAAAAAATATCATTCAATTTAGTTCATTTAACAAAAAGATTTCTTCAATAAACATTCGTCATAAAGCTTTTTAAATTGCATGTGGCCCAAAATTTTAAAAAAGAAAATTGTTTCATGTTTTACAACTTAATGGATTAAATTAAATTGACAAATCATTAGAGATTAAAATGTGTATTTAGTCTCAATTCTTTTATCAATAATCTAAACTAAAACATCAAAGTTGTTTTTTTGTCCTTGAAGTGAGAGATGGGCAATTCCGGGAACAAACATTAGAATGGTGTCACCACTGCAACAAACGGAGCGTAGCATGAATCGCCTTATCCGATCAATGAATTCCGACTTCACATTGAGAAATCCCACCGGAGGCGTCATTTTCGGAACACTACTTCTTGTGGTAATTACCAATCTGCAACTAACTGCACCATAAAGTTAACTGTAGAGAGCGTAATCTCTTTAGACTTATTTAAAAGATATGAGCTCAATTTTTGTTAATATTCTTCCATATGAATCAATTGCAGTTTGTTGTATTGTTGGTTATAAGGGATGCATACTACTATACACCACCCAAGGAGGACAAAATTTCTCATATTATGTACATTGTAAGAAAATATATATTTCTAGTTATTAATATATTTTAGTATTGATATTTAACTTACTCTAATAAACATTTCTAGTTATTATTTTTTGTTTAATTAATTATTCCTGAATCATATAATTTATAAGAAAATATATATTTTTCTCACAGGCAGTGGTGATTATCATTGTGCCGGCCTATATTTTATCATGGATTTTGGAATGCAGGTAACTTAATTTGTTACATTTGTTACTCCCCTTTCATTATTAATTCTCTTATGATCATATTATACCTTCATAATTTATGATTATCACTTTATAAATTTTGACATTAATTTAGAGTTCAGAGATAGCGTCGGCCACGACGTGAGCCAGAGGAATATAGAAAGGAGTCTAACTGCATCATCATTTTCAACTTTAAAATTTTTCTTGAGTTTTCCTTGTTCTGTATCTTTAAGTATATAAATAATTAGAGTCAATGTATGTTTGTAAAAAATGATCCTTTTTATATGCATTAGATGTGTATATATAAAAAGAGAGAGAGAGGGGTTAGTTTTCAATCAAATTATGGGAAAAAAGATGTACTTAATATAATTTGTTTTAGAATTACTACCCCAATTGAGTTTTTCAATCTTTTCTCCAACCTATTCACAAGCCTTGTGGTGTTTGATGTAATTGTACCAATTATTGGCATGATCCTTTTTACAAAAAATCAGTAAAACCTTACCCTAGTTAGTCCTTCTTGTTTGTAGCTCTAACATCTAACAGTTAAACACCTCGATGAACTCCACGTTGTACATATTAATTGAGTTGTCATGTTGTGTTGTTGTGATTTTTGGTCAAAGAAAAGTCAATCAAATCTAAAATACAAATAAATGTTTAATCAGTGCGGTTGCAGGAGTCTGAACAAATTAATATGTAGACTTACATTGCAAATAGTAATTTTGCAAATATCGTGAAAAACGAAATTGGGTTTTAAGGTTAAAATTGGTTTCAAATTATTTGAGGGAATTTGATTTCAAATTAATAACTCGAATATAAAGAGACATTTGAATAATAAATGATTGAAAAGTTATGAATTTTAAAGTGTTTGAAACGTAAATGACTTCGAGTTAAATGTAGAATGTAAGAACTTTTAAAGTAAAATTGCAAGTTGAATTTAAATGAACCGTAATAAATACTTGAATTGAAAATGTCGATATAATGAAAATACAAAATTTTAAAAGAAATGTAGAGACATGGAAGACCTACTTAAAGTTTAAGAAAGTTTGAGTCCATTTTTTTGGTTTAGGAGTAGACTTTTGAAGTTTTAAGCTTCTAACCATTTGTCCTCTAGTAAGAACTTCTATTTATATATAAAATAAACTATGTAACTATCATTCTGTGACATACCACGATCATGGCAGTTACCTTTCCGTAGATTGATACACTTGAATCAGACAAACTCTTTGATATTTTTATCGAAGTCGGCTAGTATTCGTCAACTCCGCGATAATAGGTCAATTCATGGGAGTTACTGTTCTTCTTTAATTGAACACGTTTTGTAGGCCGACACATTCTTAACTTTTGCTTTTTGTCGGTCTTTGGTTTGTCATAACTTTTTCGAATGTTGAACTCTTCTATGTTTGGCTGACTTCACCATTGTCGATATTTTATGTAATATGAAGTTTGACTCTTTTCATTAACTTTTATTTCAACACTTCATCTATTTGAATGAATCTTTATTTATTGACAATTTTTAATTTCGTCAATAACACATATTGCATGCTCAATCTCGGTGACTAAAATTAAATATTCCTCCAATAGTAAAATTTCTATTCCTTTTTATATAAAAGGAAAAAAAATAAAAAATAAAAAAAATAAACAGTCTTCTTCATTTGTATCCTTCAATTCAAACTCTCCACTTATCTTTTTTCATGAACATCTTCTCCCTTTATTCTAAACCAAAAAATGATATTGGCCTAAACCCTCTTCCAATTGGTGGTACTGGTAGAGAATAAAAGAGTGAGTAACATATTCATGAAGGAAGTAGAGCATTAATTATTTAAATAATCAATTATGAATCAACAATAATCAATTATTATTAATTATTATTAAACACTAAATTAATTGATAAATGTATTGTGTTTTTGTTTCTTAATGAATCTTGATGGGGTAGGGTCATTCTATTATGTCCAACAAAAGATCTCTACCCTTGGTTGTTTATCTATTTAATTAGTGTTCTATTATACAATTAAGATACTAATGACAAACTTAAAAAAAAAAATGAGGATAGCTCTCCTCTCAACCACATTCTCTCGAAATGGAGGTGTTTATTACTAAAGTTTTGAAGTATAAAACTCCAATAGTTTAGTCTATTGATAAAAAGGTAGACATTGTATATGCAGGTTGTGAGTTTGATTATCATTTGAGAGAGGTAAATGTAAATCTTTTTATAAATGTGTATTGAACTCTAATATCTTCTCTATCTTGGACTGATGCATCATCTTTTTATCCTAATATTTATATCAAAAATATAGTTTCAAGGTAAATAAATGATATAAATACACGCATTTCTAAAATTGGTGGCATTAATTCACTATTTATACAACAAAATTATAATAAAAATAAAGTTTCAAGGTAAAAAATGATATAAATACACGCATTTCTAAATATGGTAGAATTAATTCACTATTTATACGACAAAATTATAATAATTGGCACATTCATAGTTCCTCTATTTCTTTTTAATTATTGATTTGTCAATAATAATCTTATATATTTATTATAGAGAGATAAATATATAAGATGAGATGATAAATGATTAAGGATATTGTAAAAAAAATAATAATAACATTAAAAGTAGCAAATTTTTTTGGTTGTCATAACATGTTGAAATGTAAAAAAAAAATGGGAATTAAAAAGAAATAAAGGAAATATGTTTTAAGAAAAGAAGATAAATTCTATTCAAACAAATACATGCAATTTTTTCCTTATAATATTATGTATACCTAGATAGATAGCAAAGCAAATTTATACCATTCTTTTGTGTCATTTTGTTCTCCTATGACAAAACAACTTTGATCAATCTTTGAATAAATACTACTACTATAAACTTCACCATGATGAGATCTTGAACAACGAAGGTGGATTAAGATTGATCTTCAACCCATAACATGGCTTTCGTCACTACTTACTTTTTGGGTACCTCTTCACTTTTCTTTTGGATCTAGACATCTTTTTATTTTTGGTCGACTTTGCTTTTATAAATATAAAAAATAAAATAAAAGTAAGTGTTATGAGTAAAATGGGCCAATGTATAGTGAGAAAGAAAAGTGTGAGAACGTGCGAGTCATTTCCTTGCCATATTAAATATGGGCCCATTTAAGTCTAAGTCTTTATTAAACGTTGTGCCTAGCAAATAATCATGGTGATCTTTTAGTCAATGCTTTTTTTTTTTTATAAAGTTTATTAATTTTATCTCAAGTAAAAATT
>JBBPBQ010020321.1:50859159-50904687 GCA_037974755.1 Cicer yamashitae
TTTTTCTTTTTAAAATAAGACTCATTTTACATTATTCAATATATTACTTATTCATCTATTCCATAATAAGTGATCTATTTACAAAAAAAGTTGTGTCCTAACAAAAATGACTCTTTCAACTTTCAATATAATATTAATTACTTTTCTTTTAATTATACTCTCTAATTAATATTACTTATATCACTCTCAAATCAATATTTTCCTCCAATACATCAATAGTACTTTATTTGGCTCATAGAAGTGTCTCAATTAAGTTTTGTATAAGTCTTTAAAAAAATGATTAGTTGTGTTTATTTCAATGATAAAATGAATTTTATTTACTAAATGAACTTTATTTATACTATCTCTCTGACTCACATTTATATATAGGTAAAAGTAATTATATGCACACTAATTAAGGATGTTAGTTGACTTGATTTAATTTTCTTGATGTAATAAAAATAATGAGTGTATTCTCCACAATATCCTTTTAGGGACCAAAATCGATTGTCTTTGATTTTACGGGGACTAAATCCAAAAAAAAAAAAAAACTTACAGGAACTAAAATAAAAAAAGTGGTATATTTGTAGGGACCAAAGACATATTTAAACCTTGTTATTTTGTGGAAGGGAATTGTCCCTCCACATCTTTGTCATTGTCAATTTGTTTGTATTTGATTTTCAAGTTAATGAATGAATGTGTTTACTGTAATAAAAAATTACAATATACTATACATTTTCTCCAAAACTCATTCATTTTGGAAATTAAATTAATTTTTTATTTTATGGGATTGCATATACAAAATATATGAATAAATAAATTCAATAATTTGACAGTGTGTGAACAAAAGCATGCAGACTAAAAATTAGTAGTGTACTTGGTTAAACTTCTATTTAGATTTTGGATGACAATATGGAATGCCGAAGTCCCTTCTAACTCAAGGGGTGCAGTAAGAAATCCATTATAAACAAAACATTGTGGTGTCTACCACCTAACTACTTATGAAAATGAAATGTTGATGAATCTTGAAGGGAAAAATCGAGGTCGACATGTATAGGAACGATCTTAGGGACTCAAATGGTATCATTAAGGCATAGTTTGCAGCCTTCGTAGGAGTAAAAAATTCAAATGTAGTAGAGTTTTTAACAACTGTATGTTATGAAAATGTCACTTATGCAACAATGACTATTACAAGTTTATATCACTATTGAGTCTGATTCAATTAATGCTCTAAAATGGGTAAAGGAGAGAGATGAACGTCTATGAGAATTACACTTTCACATTAATAAACTACATAGTTGTCTTCAATTATTCATCATAGAGGTATCCTCAAGCTATATGTTTAAAGAGGCAAATTCAATTGTGAATGCATTAGCCAAAGAAGGGGCGACAATGGGGGTAGTTTAGCTACAAGGATAAGTTATAGTCTCCAAACTAGCATAACTATTGTGTTATAAATGCTACTCTAATACTTGGTTATGTGTCTATTTGTTATGGTTAACAATGCAATATAACAAAAATTTGAATGTCGTTAATTATGCAAAATGCTTTATTACATTCACCAATCAATAACCTGTTATTTATCGAGTTCTAGACTATGGAACACTGACAAAGCTAACTGGTGATTATATGAGGGAGAAGCCATAGAATACTATTCCACTGACCTTAGTTAATTAACCACGATTTGTCCCATAATTGATTTCCTATGGTTATGTGGATTTAAATATTCATGGGATTTTGTATGAAACAATTGATGGTTATGATATAGAGCAACATAAGAATAACATTCCACCTATCTTGAATAATCATCCAATCGTTCATTAAGCTCAAAATGATAATCATGGTGGTTTTGTAGTAGAGTAGTCATGCTCACTAGTTCCACCTTGTGATTCTAATCAAATGTCTATTCCAAACACACTAAAGCAGTCGTACCCAAATATTCTTCAAGAGGTAGTAATGCTAGCAACATAGCATGGTCTAACTCCAATCTTGGTTCCAAATTTCATATAGTCGACGACAATTGAGAGTAGATCAGTTGTCTCTCAATAGATTGATCTCAATATGATAGTTAGGTTATGTAAAGGTGTTTTAGTGTACAACTTAGTCCTTAATATAGGTCTATGCATAGAAAGCCATATCAAGAATTAGTGGGCAAAATAGTGTCATTACCAAGTGGATTTGAGACCCTTTTTTCAAAAAAAATTTCAATAGAAAATGACATGCTTAATTTAATTAGTTTCAAACAGGTTTTAGTGCAAATTAATTAAAGAAATGAAATTTTGAATTTCTAGAGTCGTCTAGGACAATTTGTTGTTAATCATTTCTAACCTGAAAAATTCTTGTAGTGGTTGTCTTTCTTGGTTTTTAATTTAATAGGTTAATCACTTGGAGTAGATATATACTGAAGAAGTTAGAAATGATTACTATGAACACTTGATAGTTTTTGGAGTTCAAAAGTACCTTATACAAAAATTAAGAGCGTAGAAAAAAGTTCTCGAGGCACAATGCACAATGTCATGTGCTACACTTATCATCATGACACCTTTTTATGTTTTCTTATCACAACACATAAGTCCTCAGGGTACAATGCGCTCCTCTCATGCGCTATAGTTGACTTCTTGTCACTATATTATATTTTTGAGCACAACACATAGACTCCATAATGCATTGCACAACCTCAAACTTCTAGCACATTACATAGATCAGAAGGGAAATGTGCTAGCACGCATTTTCAGACATTATTTAAGGAAAAATTGGACTTTTGTTAGGGTTTTGACATTTTGAAGGTTGAAGAGACATATTGTGGTAACAAAATACTTGAATTTGAAATTTTTAATCTAGAAAATTGGGGTTTTTCTTTCATTCTTGACGTTTCATGTGTAATAGTCTCATATCTTTAACTTCTATTTGTTAAGAACGAGTAGTTAAACTATTCATTGTTAGGGAGGAGTATAACTTGATGAAAAACTTCAGTGTTGGATTTGATATTTGATTATTTGAATGAATTCAATTGAGTAGTATTTTTAATCTTCGTGTTTAATGTTTTTTATTGTTTGATAACCATTAAATTGATTTATCATTTGAAGTTTGAAACAAGAGTGGACTCATTGAATGTCTGAGTTTTTTTTTTTTGTTTTTAACTATGTAGTTTAGAGATAGATACAAACACTTAAAACCATTATAATTTCTAGTATTTGATACATCTTCTTATTTTGTAATTTTTCTAAGAGATTAGGGGTTCAAATTAATATTAAAGGTTCAATAACTATGAGATTATGGTTGAATATTCTAGAAATTTTGTAGCAACTCATTGAATGAATTCAATAGTTAGACTCAAATTATAGCTAAAGGTTGAATTCATAGTGAAACTTTTGTTCAATTCAGTAATTAGAAATCGTTTGATGGTATAACCAATCCTTGAGTTCAATACTCGGTATTACCATTTTAATATTACTTGCAATAACTTAGTACACTTGTTGAACCGCTATCACATGTCTACCATGGAACATATTGAAAAAATTACTGCTCAATGAGGAAAGGCTAGGAAGAATGAGTATTATATGTTATAGGTGTTTCCTTTGTCATTGACAAGGACATCATTCAATTGGTATTTTTATTTTCCTCCTAATTCAGTGGTAGTATGGGTAAGTATGGAAAGCTGCTTCTATGAAAAATTTCATAGACCTTAGCCTGAAGTTACAACAACCAAATTGATTAAGTTGAAACAACAAGAAGATGAGACGGTTTTTGACTTCATAGAGATATTCATAAAGTTGAGTTGTAGGAGCACAACATAACTTCCAAAATAATGATGTGGTTGACGACACAACTAACTATTATGGTTATTAGACAACCAATAGTATGGTCGTTGAGAAATGATGAAAATGATGTGGTTGAAAGGACAATCGATGTACGTCGATCCCTACCTACATTTTCTAATATGATTTGATGTACGACTGACTATTTCCAACATCAATGGTAAATGAAAACATACGACCCATTAGAAATAGAAGAAAAATGGTTCATCAATTAAATGGGACAAAGTGGGAAGACATTTCGTTGTGCCAGATAGACAACAAAAGGCTGCTATCTGCAAACTCATAGTATATTTTATGTTGGAGTTTCCTAGACCGACTGGAACACATAAACGTTGGGGGGTATTTATCAATGATATTCATGCATGGTAGTCTACTATCTGCAAACTTAGTTGCTTAAGAATATCAAGTTTCCAAATGGAGTAGAGACATATTATCTAAGATTTAAAGCAACAAGCAAGAAAATGTTAACTGACATAACTCATCTTTCAGCTAGACCATTCACACATAATCACTTCTCCATATTTTAACTCTTCTTCTCTCCCATTTCCATCTTCAACCTCAACACAACTCCTTCCAAAATGTCCAACAAAATCTACATCCTCAAATAAACACATTCAATTTGATCAATTCATAATGACAACTAAAAATCCACTATCACTCGAATAAAACACTCCTCCTCATACCTAATATTTTAAATTATAAAACCTACAAATATAAGCAAACAACAACTTCAAATGTACACATAACATGTAAAAAAAAACTATTTCCATACAAAACAGAGTAGAATTTAGAAAACTTAAATCTAGCACAAGTATTAATCATCACATGAAGCACAAACCTATTTCAAAAAAAAAAGCCGTTGGTTGAATAAAACCATCACCTTCATGAATTAAATTAAACAGTAAGGGAAGGGAAAGGAAGTTTCCAAAAAATTATGATAATAAAAATCATATTCCACACAAGTCTATTCTTTCTAAAAACTTGTAATTATTGGGTCAAATGTGTGACAACCACGAAGACAACAACACCGAAAGCAGTGATTTCATCTATGAAGACGAATGCATTGAAGGTTACCGATGCAGTGGCTACCACGTCAGCTGAATCAGCGAGACTTTTGAATGTCAATCGCTATGTCGTTCAGTACATACCTAGTTGGGTCCATCTCTATTGTCTGACTCGCTTGGGACACCCATCATTCTGTTCGTGAATATTCCTCACTCAAAATCTTCTCTTTTTCATTTTTTATTAAAATTAACAAATTCATATCTTGTGAAGTAAGCGCTTTCTGTTTATGATTTCATATTTTGCCCCAAAATTTGAATGTACATTCTTTCATGGTTCCATCTATAGATTAGGGCTTCGAAGATGTTATTAATCCCTTTTTTTTTTTAACCTTTTTGCTTGAACAATTGAGTTCAGTTTACATGCTAGTGATTAAAAGATTGGGCAAATAATATTTTGAATTTTAGAGATCTGTGTTTATTCTTCACATTTGGAGAAGATAGGTTGAGGTTGGAGATGGAAAGAGAAGGGTTGGAAAAGGAACAATGATTAAGTGTGAATGGTGTATCTTATTATTATATACTTCGAATATATCCAACCACCCATATGAGCGAGGGGCTATGAAATTAGAAATTGGATAAATGTGAGGGACCAAAATTGTTCAAAACAAATTAGAGAATCCAAAATTGCATAATTGATAAACTTAAATAGCTAAAAATACATTTAAACTTAAAAAAAAAAGTTAACGATATGAATAAAAAACAGTAAAATTTATTGACGTACTTACTCAAATAATTTACAAATAAATCAAACAATTTATTAAATATGAAATACATATTTAAGCCCATTCACCTACAAAACTAGATTTAATTAAACCTAAAATATGAGGTGTGAATCTAATTGAGTTATCTTTTTCTACTCAACTTAATTGGGATATCTTTCTCTTTAGTGATGTTTTTGCATACCTTCTTTTGACAAAAATAAACAAATAAAACAATGTCTCTCAATCTGTCCTATTTTCACTTCTATTATTTGATACCTATTAATGTTTATATCAACTACCGACTTTTCACTAAAATTAATTTCTTTCAAAAGGATCTTAATTAACTAGCTAGTTTTCAAAATAGGTTTTATTTTTGTTATAATAATCATATGAATTAAGATAAAATTAAAAAAAAAATATGATCTTAATTTGCAATTTTAGATCTACACACAAAGGTGAGGCAAATAGCAAACAAATTGATTCTGCCTTTAAACTTTCTTACTCTTTTTTCAAAGCTATGGGCCACTTGATGAATTATTTTTTATTTTTCAACCAAATTTCTACATATGCATCACGGATCAACAGAAACAGCAATAATTGGTAATCTGATCATATGCAATCCACATGCAAATAAATCATAAATTTTTTTGGGTGGTATGGGCTCTTCCGGCGGTACATAATTACTTCCATGAATTATTTTAAGAAATTATAAACAACAAAAGTGGTATTATACACTTTAGTTGTTTATGCGATTTGTTAATGCAGAACCAAAATTCACTTTTAATACATATTAAATTTTATATTGATCGAATAAGGAAAATATACAAAATATAAATACTTACATGATATACTCTTTATATAGAGTTAGTGGAAACTCAACTAAGTAAACCATATAAAAACTACTCTAACTAATTTTTAAATTTAACTTTAATTAATAACTATCATTCATCATTTATATTTAATAGTAAAAATCGTTTTTTATCGACTAGACTAACATTCGTATGTGATCTCAATTAATTAACTCAAATATGTATGTTTATTTTTATTTTATATTTATCTATAATTTTAAACAAATTTAAATCATAAATACGATTTAATCAATCTAAAATATGTTGGCTACATATTTTATTATATTTTAGCCTTTTACAAATATTTTTATATTTTTCTTATGTCTTAGAGTACGACCCTCGCCGTGGAAAAGTGTCGGATCCTATCCGTTTGAGTCAAATTGAGTGGATTTAATTTAGAGGTGTTTTTCAAGTTTTAATTTTTTTTTCTATAAATAAGCAAAATTTGATTATATAAGAATATTTCTAACTAAAATTTAAACTCATATTTTTTCGAACGATTCTTTCTTAACTTTAAAATTTTAAAATTCAAACATATTTTACAATGTATTAATTTATTTTGGACCAAGCCGGTGGTAAACTCAGTACAATATATTCATAAAATTTGTCTACATAAATTTCATATATTCAATTAAACTCTATCACGTGTAGTGTTCCATAATATTCATTCTTTATAAAATAAAGTTTAAAGGCAAGTGTGTTAGTGCTATGCTAACGCAATCAATATGTTGGATGCAATGTGGATATGAAAAACTAAGCGTTCATTGCACTTGCACGGTGAAGCATACGGAAAAAACGAGAATAAAGTATAAAAGCTTATATAGATAAATCTTATAGACTTTGTTTAATGTGGGCACATAAAATGGTCTCGTATAATGTATTAAATTTATTTTGTACAGTTAGATTAATAAATCTCATTATGTTATTTTTAATCAAATAGTAAAATCAATTAATTCAACATAAAAACTAACTTGTGGATAAAATAAGACTTACCCACTTATATCTTAAAAGAATATATTAGTCAATTTTATAATATGAAGAAGAAAAAAGTACTAGTATAGATGCAATCCAATTGCAGTGCTCATGTTCCGGCATGTGGGTTTGCTTCGACATCCACATGGGAGACCCAGTTTTGTTTATTTGAAGGATAATAATGATTGAGCTTTAAAATATCACTACTTTTTAGGATTTAGATCATAGAGTAATTCAAACAGCACTCAATTAGATATTTGATGTTTGATTAAGATCAAATAATTAATATCAAATTGTTAAACTTCTAAATTTAAATTATTTTTAATTTTACAATTTAATTTAAAATTTGGATTATCTGATTTTAATTAAACAATCCAATGCATTTGATTAACTTACTGCACCCAATCACGGTCCTTCAGATATTCACATTATTCCATATTGGTGATACTACTAGCTTTGCATTCTAATTATTCATTTTTTTTTCTCACTATCATTGTATAGTAGCAACTCATGACTTAACTGCCATCTAACAAATAAATTTGGTCAGACATTTTGTTTCCAAATATATCCCTTCATAACAGAGGTAATTTATAATTTTATCATTTATCACTCAACTTTATGGTTCACCATTTTGAGAGCTCAACTTATTATTTTAAAAATAAATAAAAAATAATTAAAATCCAAATTTTACTCTAAAACCACTTTCTTCTTTGTTCTCCTTGTATTTCTTATCTACTACTTTTCCCCAAATTTTATAACTTTTTCTTATTAATAATCAATTCATTATTAATATTCAATTCATTGTTGACTATTGAATAGCCATCCCTTTTCAATATAATTGATGCACTATTTATTGATGAAATTCATGGTATTATTTTTAATCTCTTTTTTTTTCGACACAATAAATTTATCCTTCAATTTTTTATTTTATTTTTTCACATTCTAGTTTCTATGCTTTTTTTTTCTTTCTAATCTTGCAACTTTTCATGTGGTTATATATCTAAATATTTATTTAATATTTTTTGACAATAATTATTTAATAAAAATAAATAACATTTACTTACACCTTGTTTACTAGCCTCTATGTGATAGGAAGAGCAAATTTATTACATTTTTATTTTAAAATATGTCGTCAACCGATATCATGATCAGAAATCACTTGACAAAATAACATTTAAAGATGCATAATTTAAAGTATGTTTTGACACTATAGTTTTATCTCTATAAGTATTTTGGGAAGGTTTTAATTAGGCAATATTTTATGTATCTTTGAAAATTGTTATTTTGAATTTTGGTATAGTTCATAAATATATTGTATTTTCTTTTATTTTTGATATTATTTTAGATGTTATGAATGATAGATAATAAATACTATAAACTACTAGTTTAGTTTGATTTTGTCAAACACATACATAGTTATGATATTTTAAATTAAAAGAATGAGTTTTAATTATATCATATTTTTAGAGAAAAAATTAATGTGCGGACAAAATTGATAATTTGGGACTTCAAATTGTTAATAGTCATTGGTGGGATACTTTTCCTTATAATATTCCTGATGTTTTCAATAGAAACATGATTGATGTTTTCGAATATAGATTTTATTGATGTTTATATGTGTATACTGCACTTTTTTTTCTTTCACCATAATTTTATCCCTATAGATTTTTCTGATAAGGATTTTAATGAGGTAGAAATTTGTATCAGCTGAGCATTGGTTTCTTGGGTTTTAGTATAGTCCTCAAATATCTTGTACTTTCTTTTTATTTTTAACATTTTATATTGCTTCAAACAATAGTCTCTCAAATATTTATCATCAATAATTATGGTATTTGCTTTTAAATCAATTCAAATGTATTGTTTGAGTTTTTGAATGATATTTTACATGCATGTTTAGAACTTTATAATAATTTTTTACCAATTGATGAATAATATGAATTATTAAGCGCTAAATTTTAATTCATATTTAATTCATGTTTTATTAAAAAATTCTAAATTTTAGTCGAGAAGATTTTTATAATATTTTAAACATGTTTAAATAAAATAATTCAAAGATTTAAATGATACACATGATGAGTTGGCTTAAAAGTAGATACTTAAATTATTGACAAAAATATTTAATGGATCATTATTTAAAAAAAAATTAAAGAAACAAACAATAAAAAATAAAATATTTATAGAAATGGACCAAAAACGTATTTAACTCGTTAATAATTCGAAACATGTTCCTATGTGTTGGTACTACTAGGCAGAAGTGAATCACATTTGAAAGAACATAATCCTAATCTTATACTTGAAATGATTCGTAGGCACTAGGATTTGATACTGTATTTATTTGAACGACATTTAGCCATTTAATTTTGCATGTTTAACGTGAGTATGAGTTCAAGATTATGTGATTGTGCATTGTGGATGGAGATTTCGCATTCTAGCAAGTAGCAATCGGCAAATAGCTTGCTACTTATATTGGAAGACATTGTTGCATGTATTTAATTTGTGATAGGGTTCGGTATGTAGCTTGGAATGTTTCTATAGGATTGACCATGGGTTTTTAATAGAGATATAAATGATGGACAAAACATGGACCAAGCTGGAGTCTATATTGAATATCGGATTACCTATTCCGCCCCAAAAACTTTAGAGGACACTATTATTTTTTACTCATTGGTTTTATACTTTCATCCACAAATGCCACTCATTATCTCTAAAAATAATAATAATAATTTTACTACATTGATTTTTTCAGAGAGACATTTATAATTTTATATTAGAAGTGTCCACTTTATACCACTTTATTTATGTATTTAAAGAACTTGTGTTGACACCAATTATACTCAAACTTTATTCAATGTCAAGACTTTATTCCTCAACTAAATTAATTTTTCCACAACAAAATGTTTATGTATTACTATTTGGTGATTAACTTTTTAATTTAATCACTCAACTTAATTAATTTTTTAATCAATTAACTTTGTGGGTTGATTCATTTTTTTTCAAAAAAAATATTTATCTATTATCATGTGGTGACTTGTCTTAAAACCAACCCAATTTTGTCTTTATATTATCTAATCCCTATTAAACTCATACCTCATCATATTTAATCGGATTAAGGTTTAAAAAATTGATCCGATCAAATAAGAGACACACAATCTAACCTAACTTGTCTCTATAATCCCCTTAGTTTTAAGGCTATTTTGTTTTTACAAAGTTTGTAGGTTAGGATTAATAGCCTCTTTGATTTAAGTTTGTATATTTAATTAAATTATAGTTTAACTTTCATGTACTTTTAGGATAAATTTTTTTACACTATCAGCATATCACAACTGATCATATGTATAATTTTGAAAATAATTATAATAAAAGTCAAATATTTTTAATAGTTTAATTGTTATGATTTATTGCATGTATAAAAAACTTGGAAATAAACACACAATATAAAAAAAATTTATACTGTTTTCCAATCACAATTATGTATTCCACCAAATCGTCTAACTTTACTTCACGCATGATATGGCAAAATAAATAATTTCTATTAATTGTGAGGGTAAAAAAAAATTACATCGACAATGTATGTCCATTACACTTCATTTTAAATTATAATAACATGAGATTGAGAAGTTGAGATTAAAAAGGCTTACCGTATTCATAAAAAAAAGGCTTACAGCCCAGAGAAAAGTTATTGAGCCAAGTTGAACAAAAAAATGTTATTGGGCCACATCAACTTCTTAACGACCCAACAATTGGTCCAGCCCATGGAGAACGAATCAGAGTCTCCTTTTAACTTTTGGAGATTTCTCATCTTAACTAGTACAAGCCTTCCATAATTTATTTATATATTTGTTGATTTTGATCCTCTTCTATTAGGCAATTAGAAGGGAATTTGTCTGAATTAACCAATTTGTAACGTAGAATTTTTTAGGATTTTTACACTTTTAAATTTGTTCGAATATATAAGAAAATTTTTAAATTTATATTTTTAACGCCTTCAAATTATTCCATTCAGAAGTATAAAAATTACAAGTTACTATTTTTACCTCCGAATTTAATATGATAAATCATGTCTTGATTGATTAATCCTAAAAAGATTAAAATCAAGAAGAAGAAAATTAGAGCTTTTAAGAATGTCAAGTAGTGGATCCCTTAACTTTTAAGACCTGGAATTCTTTGGGTGAGAATATGCTCGATTTCCACCCTTAATTGCAATTAAGACTAATCCTTGAGTTTTTCTATTTTATGATTTCATATTGTGTTGCTCCATTTATATCATTGTTATAAAGTAACCTTTCGTCAAAAATATCACATCGAATAAAACTCTTGAATGAATTAACTTAAAGAAATAGGATTTCACAAAGTGTAATTTAGTGATATGAGTTGAACATTGAAAGAGTATTATATAAGAGGTTTAGAATTTGATATCTGGTACTTAACATCACTCTCTACAAAAAAAAAACTTCATCACTCTAACAAATTAACTACTAGCATTTTGTCAATAAAAAAAATTATTGATATAGTTGACAAAACTTCTTCTCTAAAACATTGATATAAAATAGGAGATGTAATAAAAAGAAAATTATTTGTCTAAAAACAATTTGTATACTATGATTATGATTGGAGCAATTTAGAGTTCTTGTAACTCCACAAATTTGAGATGTAGAAATTCCTCAAATTCAAAACATAAATTGCTCCAGTCTTGGTTACATATTCATTTCTTCTGAGTTGTGTCTTGATTGCGTCTGCTCCTCTTCAATAGTGTTAATATCATATTTTGTTTCTTATTCGCTTTTCAATGTTGTTTTTCTTCACCTTCTTTGTCATTTTGTCCTTAAAAGTTATGTTTGTTCACATTTTACGCCGTTAATGAGATCTCAACAACTTCAAATAGTTTATGTTATGGTTATTGCAAAAATGACTAAGTTAGTCAATTAAAAAAGATAAATGACTAAATCAACTCTAAAAAAAGATAAATGACAAAATTTAAATTCAAGTAAAAGATTAAAGACGAAAAATGTTTTTTAACCATAATTCAAAAGAATATAATACGACAAAAATATACAAAATATTATCGATCTTTTAAATAATTAAAATTAAATATTATAAAGATAAAATTCTAATTTTTCAATTATAAACAAAATTAGAATATGCTAACAAGTTTCTCATGAACATGAAATCTTTTAAACTGTGCATTTTAATACTTTGGAATCTTAAATATCGAAATTTTCCACTAAAAAGTTATTTTTTTATTTCTTTAACATGACCATAAAATTATTGCCAACTATTTAGTATTCAATAATGGGTTTTTCCAAATTATTATTACTCATTATTTTTTTTAAACTGTGTATCATTAGAGTATTATTGTGAAGATTAATCCATCGAATTGAATAGAATTATAATAGAAGAAAAACTCTTAAAGAGTTTTAATGTTCTTACATTTCTATGGTTGAGTTCAAACTCAGAACCTTTGGTTAAACTAGGAGAAATTGAACTATTTCATCAAAAAGTTTTTAGTTTAGTAGTTACTTTTAAAATATTTAAAACCATAAAAGATTAAAATTTATTTCGACTAAAAAACAATGTTCATTTATTCAAATTGATAAAATTTATATCAATCGAGAATATTATAATTCAAAATCGTTAAAATCTAAAAAAATGAATCTGTGAATAAACTCACAACACCCAGATTAACAACATAAAATGGAAAAATATCTACAAATGTGACAAAATGTTCAAATATGACAAAATTAAGATATCCGGAATACTCATGCCTCTAGAGCTGTAGCATTAACGACGTAAAAATCATTGCATTTGAGCGAAGCTAATTAGTCAATATGAATCAAAGAATAACACAACAAGACGCAAAAACAAAACGTCGCACCAAAACGAAGAACACATACAATACCACACTAATACGACAAAACCACAAAAGAAAAACAAAATATGTATAGAAATTACTTATTTAAATAAAAGAAAATAAAAACGATTTAGAGAGGTAATTTCAGACCAAAAATTAATTTTAAACTACCCCTCATAGGTGAAAAAATGAGGAACCAATAAAAAATTATGAGAATAGAAAATAGAAGTGGCCAGGTTTATCATAAAAAGATTAAATGAATTACATAACATCATTTTTTTTTATCTACAAGAAACACATAATATCCTTAAGGATTTAAGTTGTATATACCGATATTAAGCCTAAATATATTTTTATTTGTCAATCAATTTCAGTTGTCGAAACATTAGAAACATTTAATTTTTATCATAACTACATAAAAAATCACAATTATGAATGATTATGATGTGGTAACAGTGTAAAACTTTTTACATTATCAATACATAATAATTAAACTCTACCCGTAATTATTTAAAACTTTAACATAAATACGATAACTAAATTTATTTTTTTATATATAAATATTAATAAGTCAAATTATATTAGTTTTGTGATCAAATCTAAGAGCTCCTACTTAAAACTTGTGCAACGTCTTTTAACTTATCTATCGAATTATCTTTGTGGGAGAACAAAAATAAAAAGTTGATAACGGTGTAAAATTTCAATTTAATTTCATGAAACAATTATACTTTACTTTGACTAAACAAATGGAGCAATGATGTTAATTGAGGCCCAAACCCATTTTTGATCCATAAATTTAACTCCTAATTCCATTCCTCGTTTTCTTCGTTCATTCTCTCGAAAATTCACAACGATCGTTTTTTCCACCTTCGCGAAACATCGATTGATTACTCAAGCTCTTATCTTTCTGGTATCATCTATTTACTTCTTCAGTTTCCATTTATCTCATGTCTGTGTTCATTTTTGAATTGCACTGTATTTAATTAGGGTTTCTAATAATTCGTAACTTGTATTTTTCTTTAATCACTTTGTTTCTTATATTGGTTTCATTTTCCGAATTCAATCTTAGAATTTTCATTTACCTGTGTAATTTGAATTATTATAGTTGATTATTTGGTTTTCTCTTAAGGTTGAATTTTACCTATAAGGTGAAATATGTATAAGAGGTTGAAGAAGCTTTTGTTCTAGTATTAAGAAAAAGAAAGAAAAGAATAATAAAAAGAAGAATTTGGTAATTGAAGAGTTGAGTCGAGATGATGGCAGGTCAATTGGCTGCAGCAATGACAACCATTTCTTCTATTCCTTCTCTATGGTAACTAACTCTCTTTTGTTATGATTAATAGTTATTTTTGTTATGTAAATTTATTTTTTTTGAATACAATGATTTGATATTATATTTGCTCGGGTTGAATTCGAACTGTTGTTGTTGTTGTAGTATGTGCTTTTCGTGTTTTGCAAATGTTTTTTTTTTTTTGTGATGACAAATGTTAGTATGATAGTTTATATTAGTAGTGTGTTGTTGGTGGAGACTTGAGTCTAGAGAGGACCCTCAACCTCTTGATCACTCTTCATAACTACTCCACCCACAACGACCAAGTCAAACTTAATATCTCTATGTTTTGAAAATGTTGCATGTTGGATTATTTGGTAATGTTAGGATCAAAGTTTATAAACCTATTGAATTTGATGGAGTTTTGAGATATACTACTCCGTCGAAGAAAGTTGATCTATTTGGTTTAAATTTTTGACCAAATACACCAACTTTCTTTAACCAATTTTTGCTTATATTTTGGGACTGAGGACCTAGTATTTACCAGGTCTCGATAACCTTGATATCATTGTTAGAAATACTTAAGGTAACAGTTTTTAGCATTGAATTTGAAAGTCATGGTTATAGTATCATTTAACATGTTAATGTTATTTTTCAAGTGTGGAGAGGAGACATTTTATCTTATCACGTGTTATTGCTCAAGGCAATTTTATAAGGGAGAATTGTTGTCTCTGTTTGTTAGGTTTTATGGGGTGGTTCAAAAGGTTTTGGTATAATTTTAGAGTAATAAGTTTTGAATTTCAAGAGTTTACTCTTTAGGTACTTCACATTTGGGTTATACTAGGGACTTTGTATCAGTACCGAGGAACATAAAAATCAGTGCACATGTTTCTGTTCTTACTGAAAGATGTTGAGAGATAGACAGACTTTTTGTCAATGTATAGATGATTAGATGTTTGTCTCATGTTTCAGAATTGATGACTTTGTTATTGTGGTTATGAGTTATGTATGTTCTTCCTTGCTTATCGTCTATTTGTATTTTACAACTTACAATTATGTGTATTTGGTTTTTAATTAGGAATAAAGATTTGATTCCAGAAAGACGTGTTACATTCTACAGGAAAAAGAATTTTGTCGTCACAGCTCTTGCAGGAAGCTCTCTGGGTAAGTATGCATCATGTTTCCCAGCAATTTTTTATGGATTTTTCTGTATTTTTTGAGTTTTAGATTGTTGCATTAATGATTTTAAAAACCTTATAGATCCTGCTGCAAAAGTAATGAAATAGGAGGATTCGTGAAACTTGTATGTTGATTTTAGCTTATAACTTTCTTGACATTTTGTTTATTTTGAGGCATAGACATGAAAACATTTATACCATATGGTGCCATCAAAATGCAAATTGTTTGGATATGGTGCTTGAAAATTGTTTCTAGTTTTATAATCCCCAAAATTTTCATTTCAGGAAAATCAGCTACACGGCTCACGGCTGTTTCATCCTCACCATTTACCGATAACCATGGTCACCTCTCACTCAGTGTTTCTAGGTCTCCAAGAAGCAATTCTAGTATCCGTCCACAAGCATACATATATCATTGGTCTGGCTTTCGAATCCCTGCGAATGCTGAGAAGCCTGAATGGTGGTGGAGGACTTTATCTTGTATACCCTATCTAATAGCTTTGCAGATGTCCGCAACTGGGTTTTATCTAGAACCTTTACTTGAAAAATTCCGATTATTTGAAAATGTGATCTTTTATATCCCAGGAGCCGTCAACCGATTGCCAACATGGTTCCCTATATTTTACTGCTATTTGGCTATCGTGGTCGTGGTAAAAAATAGGGACTTCCCACTTATCTTCAGATTCCATGTAATGATGGGAATGCTAATGGAAATCGCTCTACAGATAGTATGGGTTGCAAGCAATTTCATGCCACTTATACACTTCAAAGGGACACTTGGGATGTATTATTGGGCTGGTGTCGCATTGGCGTATATTCTCATAACCATGCATTGCATCAGGTGTGCTCTTCTTGGCACGTTTTCGAACATCCCTGTTATCAGTGAATCGGCTTTCCTTCATTCTCTATTTAGTTTAGGAGGGTTCCAGCGGCCTTTTTAGGAAGTGGTCGATGAGCACATTTGTAATCTATATGTGGTTTTGCAGTGAAAGGAAGGTTTGTCTTTGTTGTTTGTAGACTGTAGTTGACATTTTATCATCACATTATATAAAGAGATAAGGATGTCGAAATTCTGATACAGGTTCTTGTAATTGCACTGTTGTTTTTCTAGTCTTTCACTGCCATGCTAAAATTTTGAAGGCTGATATTGGTGCTGTGTTCAGTGATATAGTAAAATTGCCTCTGGTTTTTAGCAAATTGCCCAAGAAACGATTATGTTTCTTAACTTGGGGTTTATTTTGCTTAAGCTTTAAAAAAGTGGTTTTTACGTAAAATAATTTGGAGATATTATGTTTAAGAGATTTTTTTATCTACTATAGAAGTTATTCAAAATGATTGTTTTTTACTGTAAATCTAGGATTTAGGATTTTTTTTGTAGATTGCAATTATATTTTAAAAAACAATACTTGTTATGAAAATTTTAGTGTAAAAGTCATATGAGGAATCAAGATCAACTCTTGCAAACTTTGCCAAGATATGAGTTTGTTATGAGCTTATAAGTGGGTTGGTTTTCGTATGGGTAACGTAACATTTACACGTATTAGTATTCTAAACTTCATTTACAGTAAATTTTAAAATGAAAAAGAAGTCATATTGCACAATGACCATCGCAAATTCCTCTAAATTTGTCTTATCAAATCTCAAATGTTTAGCGAAACTTTTTACCTTATCCTGTATTTATTGTTTTCCTTATAAAGGCATGTAATACTATTTTTTTTCTTCTAAAACTAATGATAAATTTATATATTTGAAATGTATAATTTAAAGATGCCTTGATGATAAATATATTATTTTAAATCATATTTTTCATTTGATTTTTTGTCTTAGTTAAGTTTGTCTTATTATTTTTAGCCCAAAATGCTTAAAGATTGTGTGGTATGAGATTTCTTGTTTTCCATTTATTGTTGGAAGTTGTTATAAAATTTGTTCTATATTATTTGTAAGGCTTAGTTCACTAGATAAAATATCAAAATTGTTAGATAGAATATTATGCTCTATATTTGAACTTAAAATCTGTTAGACCGAATATTATGTCATATATTTAAATTCGAAATATGCTATTGTATGAGTTTATTTATCAACTCATCTATAGATAAAAAAGATATGTTCTGAATTTACTTTCATCAATATAATTTTCTCAGTGTTAATATGATAAAAGAAAAAAAATTTGTTGAAATCTTCGTTTGAAAAAGAGTCATAAAAGTAATATGAGTTGTTCATTTGATGAATGGGTTATGTGTATCATATTCTATTCATTCTTATAGCACAGCGATGAATCGCGCTTAGATTGTATTTTTTTTTAATTACTTTATAAATTGGTTTAAATAAATAATCAATTTTAAAAACAAGAGATTTTACATAGGTTGATTACCTATGTAAAATTGTACATAGCTAATTAAAATCACTGTACATAGTTAATTTTACATAGGTATATAAATTGTACATAGGTAATCGCGCGACCGGTTAAAAAGAGAATTGGACCTTAATCGGTCCGATATGTCACTACAACCAACCGATCAGACATCAGCTGGTTTTCACCGGTTTCTGGTTTAACCAATTGAACTAACTGATTTGATTTTAATAACCTAGGTAATTGATCCGCTGTCGCACACATATCAAATACAATTGAAGATAAGTGTAGAAAGGGGTAATAACTCGAGTCGTTTCGCAAGGACTTTTGATATAATGATATTAACCGAGTTGAAATTCAAAATTGGGGTTTTTATAATGATTTAGTTTAAACAGATGAGCAAAACGATTAATCCACTTATTCGAGTTTCGGGACCTATCACAGATTCTATCAATGAGTTTAATTTCTAATTCATGATTCTATTCTTATTTGACTATAGAATTGATCAAACAAGCGTACAATCAACCCTACGTGAATTCGGTTTTATTGACTGGATTAAGCATCACAATCATCAAAATATTACAATTAACGATCAAGCGTTGCAGAATTATAATTCAATTAAATTAGAGACTCAAACCAAATTCTGTCAAATAAATTTAATCGATCCTATTGAAATTCAATTTAAGCAATTGGAATATCAATATAATCAAATAAACGAAAATAGAATCATAAATCAGAATCGACGATGTAACCTGAATCTCCAGGTGTGATGAAACTCTGAACTTGTGGATTAACCTTGTAAAATTAACCTTCCATGGAATTAAAAATAAAAAGCGTTTATATTTCTTATTTCTGGTTCTTTTGTCCAAAAATAGTCTGATCCAAGAAAGGAAAGAAACCCCAAATATATAGTGCTCGGGTTTTAAAACAAGTAGCCCACTATTTAAATTATTACAAAGGTCCAGATTACGAAATCTGCAATTTAGGCTCAGTAGAGTTCGGCATTGAGATTTTATTCCAACACAAAAGTTGTAGCTATGATTTTTAGCTTTCCAACGACTGCTCGCATGCTTCAATCTGATATCCAGAGCTCAAGTTATGGCCTACAGAGCGAGCAGGGGTCAAAATGCAAATAATAAAATTATAATTCAATTTCAACTCAAAGTTTAGAAACAAGCTAAAAAATTATTCTAAGTTATAAAGTGATTTTAAAAAAACCAAAATAAAAAGCTAGAAACATGCGCCTAAGTGCTATGATCAGTAATTATTTTAGGTCGTAAGATCAAAATGTATTGTTTACATACTTTCTTGTTTTTGGTTAATTAGGAAAATTGAATAAATGAAAAAACCCGTTTTCACCAATTTTTTTCATTTGTATTTGCTGGTTTGTTTAGTTTTAATTTGTAAGGTTATTAAAACAAGATGGACTAGTTTGACCGGTTAAGTTGGACTTTTGTCCAGTCCAATTTATCACTACAATCGACTGATCGTACATTCGCTGGTTTTCACTGGTTTTTTCCGATTTTTTTTGCTAGTTTGTCCGTTTTAATACCAGCCGATCGTAGTAAAAAGTTGGACCAGGAAAATGACTGCTTTCTGATTTAATTAGTCGAATCGGTGGATCTAGTTTTAATAACCTTGGTAATTACTTTAGTCCGTGGGGAATAAAAATCATAAAATTGTCTTATATACATAATGTTTCTAGTTAATTAGGAAAATTGAATAAATGCAGAAACTAGTTTTCACCGACTTTTTTGATTTTTTTTCTAGTTTGTCCAATTCTAATTATGAAAGTTGTTAAAACTGGACCAACTGGTTTTTCTGGTTAAAATAGGAAACATAACTTTGTTTTGTCCAATTTGTCAGGTCTTACATTTAGAGTTTTGATGTTAACAAAAGTATTTTATGAGAACAATATATTTGACTTCAAAGAGTATGAAGAAAATCTATAATATGATTTGATTCAAATTTATAATTGAAGAAATTCTAAAATAAGATTTGATTCAAATTTATAATTGAAGAAAATCTAAAATAAGATTTGATTCAAATTTATAATTGATGAAAATCTAAAATAAGATTTGATTCATATTTATAATTGAAGAAATTTTTTGACCAAGTTGAAAAGAAAATATGGTCAAGATTTGAAGAATATTTGAAAAAGATTTGAAGAACATTTTATCAACATTTGAAGAAGATTTAATTAAGATTTGAAGAAGAATTGATCATGATTTGAAGAAGAGTTTATTTGAAGAATTTACAAACTCAATCTACACAAAATAGGAATAGAATCATTTTGAATTAGTGGATTAAAGCCTTCTGAATGAGGGGACTGGATGTAGCCAAGTTAGTGGTGAACCAGGATAAATCTACGTGTCAAATTATTTATGATTTCATTGCTTGCTGCCTCTAAATCCGATTGCTTCTACTCCAAGTAAGTCACCAAAACCAAACTAATTTTTTAATTATTTATAAATTATTAAAAAGTTGTCAACTTTGGCAAACACAATTCAACCCCCTCTTCTCGTGTTCGCACCTTCAATTGGCATCAGAGCTCGGTCTCAAGGTTGAGCACTTTACAGTGTTTGAGAAAAGATTCAAGGGTTCAATATGTCTGGATTCAGTGAAGAAGTTGCTGGAGGAAACATCAACAAACCACCTCTGTTTGATGGAGAACATTTTGTGTATTGGAAAGACAGACCGAGAAGTTTCTATATTTCACAAGATCCTGAACTTTGGGACTTGGTGGAAGATGGTTATATTGCTCCGAAGAATATTGATGGTATTGAAATTCCAAGAAAGGAGATAAATGCTGATTAGAAGAAGATGTACAAGATGCATCATAAGTCCAGAACATTCATGATAAATGCAATCACCTTCAAGGAGTTTGACAAGTGCACCAACAAAGAGACAACAAATAGTATTTATGATAGTTTGATTCTAACCTTTGAAAGAAGCAAGCAAGTTCAAGAAGCAAAGGCCAACCTCCTAGTCAAAGAGTATGAGTTGTTCAAGATGGAAGAAGATGAAGAAATTGGAACAATGTTTTCCAGATTCCATACCCTGGTCTCAGGATTAAAGGTACTTGATAAGAATTATACTACTACTGATCATGTGAAGAAAATTCTAATGAGTTTGATAAGCAAGTGGAGACCTAAGATCACTGCCATTCAGGAAGCAAAGGATTTGAATACTCTAAAGCTGAAAGAATTAATAAGCTCTCTCAGATCACATGAAATTGAACTTGCAGAGGATGGGCCCAAGAAGAAGCAAGCAATCGTGGCTTTGAAATCAAAGCCGAAGAAAGTTCTGAAGGCAACAATAGAATCAGAGGATGGTGATGACCAGAATGAAGACTTAGAGGAAGAGGAACAAACGTTTATATGTAGAAAAGTTCAGAAGATGTGACACAACAGAAAGAAGAAATTTCCCCAAAGATATTCCAAGCAATCCAATAAAGGGAATGATGATAAATATGACAAGAAAATCATCATCTTCCATGGATGCAATGAACCTGGACATATCAAGTCAGAATGTTCAAATATGGAGAAAGAGAAACACCTGAGGAAAGATTCCAGACCCAAGAAGAAGAGTATGATGGCTACATGAGATAATTATGAGGAATCCTCAGACGATGAACAAGAAGATTTGGATATGATGGCTCATACCAACTCTACCTCTGGATCCAACACTGATTTGGGCTTTGAATAAGAGGCTTTGAATATTCAGTTTAAATTGAATATAGTCGTTCGACACACTTCCCAAGGTGTAAACATTCAGCTCGAGTTTTGGGCTCGACCACTAATTTGAGCAGTCTTGATACTCTTTAACTTGTGGTTTGGATTGTGGAAAATAGAATAATCAGAATGTTCTTTTATAAAATCAGAACGTTCTTGGTTATGTGTTGTATGGAAATTTAATATAGTCAAACTAATTAAATTTTAGGTTTAATTACAATTTTGGTTCACCTATTTTCACCAATTCGCGAAATTAGTTCATCTATTTTAAAATCCAATAGTTTTGGTCTTTCTCTTACATTTTTAACTAAAGAATGATGACGTGACATATTTTAAATGACGTGACATATAATATGATAATGGTGAATGATTAATACCCATAAAATTGCAATAATACTCTCAAAAAGCTTCAATTTCAACTTATGAAATTATTCATTATTATAATTTAATTTATAACATAGAAATTATTATTGCATTTAGATGGTTTGACATTATGAGATTGTATGTCACGTCATTAAAAATACCTCAAACTACCATTCTTAAGTTAAAAAATCTGAATGGGGACCAAATATGTTAACTTTTAAAATATGAGAACTGATTTCGTTAATTGGTAAAAATAGAGGGAGCAAAACTACAATTAAGCTTAAATTTTATTATGCATCTATGACAATGACTAAAAATTAATAGTTAAATAAAATAGATTTGTAAAATTACAATATTCTTCAATTTATTTATTACTTTTCTTAATCTGTGTGAAAAAAATCTACAACGACAATTATTTTAGAACGAATAGAGTATTTTATTATTTCTTCTCTTTTTCTTTTAGGTTTGTCGAGATACCATGACTGTGATCATTAATGATTTATTATTGATTATATTTGTCTTCTAAATTCCAATTGGTAAATATTATAACTTATCAAAAAAATGAAAGATACAAAATTTTATGTTGTTCTTTAATTAAATATAGCTTTTTTATTAGATAAAATATGCCAAAATTATAAATTTAGTTGTTTAAGTAAACATTAAAATTAAAAAAAATAAATAAATTACTCCTCCAAATTTTAGCATTATCATGTTAATATTTTTTCAGAATATAATAACTTTTAATGAAAAAAGTCTGCACCCCTAGTCCAGGCTTCTAGATCTTCTATTGTTGGCCGCTACCACTTTCTTTATATTTTTTTGTTTAGCCAATCTGAATACAACTTGTATTTTTTTTGAAATTTTCTTTCATTAGTTACCTTGTATTTTCTGTAATTGTATTGTTATTTCCAAGTTAATTAGATATATTAATTCATACTTCCAACTTGTGGGGAGCTTTTAGATATGGTTAATTATTTGTTATAGGTAGTTGGAGTTTATTAAGTTGGTTAGTATTAGTTACAATTTCGTTAAGATTTGTAAGTTATTGTAGGACTGACACTGAATCGAACCAACTTGAAAATAGTTAGAGATTTGGATAACTCGTTGAACTTGATTCATTAATCATTTGATATATATATATATATATATATATATTCAATTTTATATAATTTATTTTTGTATGAAATAAATTTGAGTTGGGAGTTATACAAAAAAAAAAAGTAATTTGAGTGTAAGTATTAAAATACTTGAAAATGATAGTGTTGTAAATGTAATTTTGAAATGAAATATATATCATTTGAAAAATTAATATTAAAATATTCTTTATATAATTTGAAAGCTACAAAATGGACATATAACTCTATTGTTTATAGGAAAATCAAATTCAGTCTCAAACATAGTAAGTCAAGTCAAGTCTACAAAATGCCGAGTCGGACCGAGCTTTGCTTAAATAAGTCAAGTCTACTTAAAAAAAATGAAAGCTTGAGTCTAACTTATTACTTGTCAAAGACTTTATTTTAAGGCTTGGTATAAACCTATTATATGTTAAGGCGTATAAAAAGAATATTTCGCTAATCTCTAAAAAGGTTGATGAACCAATAAAATGCGTGAGTTTTGTTGAACTTGTACAAACTTGATGTATATATGCATAACAATTATTAACAAAATAAAATAATATAGTACAAAAGTTGAATTTATAGCACAATGATTTTGAGAGAAGAATAGGTATGGAGTGAGACCAACCCGTATATATATAATTAAAATATAATATTTATATATATATATATAATAAAATAAAAAAGACTCGTCATATTTGTATATTAAAGACTCTTTATACAATAAAAAACTCTTTAATTATATATATATGGGTTGGTCTGTCATGTCTAATAGACTTTTTAAAAAGCTTGAGCCTAGTCTACTTAAATAAATAAAAGGTTTAAATATATTTTTGGTCCCTGTAAATATAACATTTTTTGTTTTTGAGGCTTATACCATGCACCCACACATCTAACTTTTCAAAATATTCGAAAGTTTCGAAATGACAATTTCAAGAATTTTCGAAACTTTATTTAAGAACTTTCGAAATAGGAAAATTTCAGAACTTTCCATATTTGAAAATTTCGAAACTTTCCATATTTGGAAAATTTCGAAACTTTCCAAATTTTCGAAATGTAATCCTTATTTCGAAAATTTCCAGATTTGGAAACTTTCAAAATTTTCCAGATTTGGAAATTTTCGAAACTTTCTAAATTTTCGAAACTTTCCAAATTTTCGAAATGTAATCCTTATTTCGAAAATTTGAAACTTCTGAAAGTTTCAAAAATTTAAAACTTCCGAAACTATCAATTTTGAAACTTATTATAAATTGTTAAAAGGATAAAATTGTATTTTCATGTGTCTTGAGGGGGTGGCAGGTATAAATGTGGGGGTGCATGATATAATCCTCATAACCTTTTTACTAAACGGGTCAAACCGAACTAAACTTTTAATACGGTCCCTGAATGGCCTGACCTACTTCCACCCATAAATGTGGGGTAAAATTTTATTAGAATGATTGAGAACTTTTGCAATTGGGCTATACCCCCACTTTTATCCCTATACCCCCACAATTTTTTGAAAATGCCAAAAATACTCTTTTTTTTTTTTTTTACAAAATTCACTTTCACTTTCGGAAAATTATGTGTACCGGAAAACTTTCTTCAACTTTTCCGGTACAGAACGTGTTTCCGGAAAACTTTATCGACAAGTTTTCCGGTACACACCCTTATTTTAAAAAAATAAATTAAATTTTATTAATTTAATTAATTTTTTTAGATCACTTTGTAAAATTAAAGTAAAAATAGTAGTATTTTTAAAAAAATTATTGAAAATTTTGTGGTGGTCGTGGCCGTGGCTATATCTTTGCCGTATTTACCTCTATCCCTACCCACTTCAAAAAATATAGTTAAAATCAAATAAATTAAATAAATACTAATATAATAAAAAAAAATTATTAAAAAAAATCTGAAACTACCGGAAAATTTGTGGGTGACGTTTTCCGGTAACTTGCGGAAAAGTCACTAACAAGTTTTTCGATAGTTCATTATTTTCGAAAAACTTGAAAAGAGTTTTCCGGAGTGGTATTCTGTACCGGAAAACTTGAAAAAAGTTTTCCAGTAAAAATGAAAATTTTATCTTAATATATACAAGGATATTTTAGTCTTTTCACTAGTATTTTGGGGTATAAGGATAAAAGGGGGTACATGGTAAAATTTTCTTAACACCATATAAATAATAGCCCATCAATTTTATATTACTCTCCATGATTATAGATTGCGAAAAAGGAAAGAAAAAAAATTAACAAGCATGTTATGAGTTTTGTACTGTGCACCCCCCTCCTGTACCTCCCACCTCCTCATTCCAATGGAAAAGTCTAAAAAGTCCCTTGGTAAGGCCAAATTTCAAAGGAATGCCAAATTTTCGAAATAAATAAGTAAGAAAAAAATAAAACCCTCAAATATTTACATGAACTTCAAAATTTCGAAATGAAAACCTTCGAAGATTTCATTGAATCCCAATTTTTCGAAGCATAAATTTCGAACTATCGAGTAAGGCCAAAATTTCGAAATGCAACATTCGAAACTTTCATTCAATCTGAAAGTTTCGAAATGAAAATTCTGAAACTTTCCCATAAAATGAAATTTTTGAAACTTTCCCATTTCGAAACTTTTCATTAAATGAAATTTTTAAAACTTTCCATTTCGAAACTTTTCAGAGTCGAATTGATGAAACTTTCAAAAAAATATGCATTTTGAATATTTGAAGTTCAACCAAAGTTTCGAATGTGTTGAAGAAATCTGGAAAAATACATTTCGAAGGTTTAGAATTTATCTAAAGTTTCGAAATTTTGTATGATTTTTGGAAAACTTGTTTCGAATGTTTCAAATTAATCCAAATTTTCGAAACACAACATGATTTCCTAGAATATTTCATTTAGAATATTTCAAGTTTAACCAAAGTTTCGAAATTTACTGGAAAATACAATTTCGAAATTTTCATTTTAACCAGATCGAAAAAAATAAAAAATCTTACTTTATTTATTTCGAATTTATTAAATATTCGAATATTATAAAATATTTGTTAATTTTCGATTGGAGTGTGGAGTGGTAAATTTTGTTGTTGTTTTACACATGGTAAAAAAGAGTATTATAGATTTTTCCATTAGAATGAGGAGATGGGAGGTACAGGAGGGTGTGCACGGTACAAAACTCGCATGTTATAGATTTGCTGCGTTTTGTTGCAAAATCTTTAGTTTTAGCAATTATAATTAGTTTTCTACTTATTTGCATTTTCCTATCATGAAGTGTAACCAACAATTAACAAATATTTCATGTTGAATAGGTTAAATCACCCTATTGGGTCGGCTTAACCAAAATGGGTCTCGATAACACAATGGTACTCGGTGCATTAGGGGGATTTTGGGTGCTATGGGCCAACAAAAAAATAAAGGGTGTAAAAACATATTTTGTTTTTTTTTTTAAATGTGTGTTTATTTTAGTAAATGGATTTAATTTATATACATGGTTAGTATAAAATGTTTTTACACCGGCATTAAATCACATTCATTCGATGTTACAAAATCTTTGAATTGTATAATAATCGCATTTTAAAGTAATGGACATTAGTGGTTGTGATATGCTGACAGTGAAAATATTTTACATTGTCATTATATGTAAATTAAACTCTTAGTAAACTAACACAAATATCCTCTATATTCTGAGTCTTTTGTTCTTTTGTATTTTCTATTCCAAAATTATTGATAAATAATTCACAATCAGTTATTTTTAAAAGAAAAATAAATTGATAAAACAATAAATGAGAAGTATATTTTATTTTGAAAAATTCAAAGAATGAATTATATTAAATCTTATTCAAAACACAAAGTGTGCCAAGAATAAGCCAAATATCTTACAAAACGAGCACTAAAAATAAAAGACACTTCCAAAACAAACCTAAACCAAAATAATAATAATCATAAGAGAATACCCCAAACCACCACTTATCCATATTCACAATATACCTAAGTGGATTAGACCATCATCAATGAAGTTTAACGTTAAAATTTTTAATATGTTTTCAACCACCATTAAAATAGTATTTTAATGAGTTCAGGTAAGATGCCCACATCACAATCTACCTGCTTAAATATCTTACAATTGCTATATATGACAACAAATCTATCGCGAAGTACCTTTCTACTGAACACCAAACAAGCAAAAAAATGATCTTGTTGATCCATCTGATTAGGTAAAGCTAAAAAGATACTTTAAATGCAAAACTGATACCCATACATTCCCAGAAATTGGTTACTAAAAAACAAATGAGAAGAGGTTTCAACACAACTGCAATCTATCTTGCACAAATGGAACTGACTTGATAAAGCTCCCAATGAACGAAGTTATCTTTCATAGAAAATTTGTCCAATAAAAGTCTCATCACAAAGAGTGATACTTTCTAAGGGACCACCTTATTTCAAGTAATGTCGATAAAATAATATGTAGCAATATTGTGATTCTCCATCAACATCTTATATGCATCTTTAACCAAATATGCTTCTTTGTTGTCATGTCTCCAAATCCACCTATCAACCTTATTGTCCTGCAAAGAAATATTATCTAACAACGAAACACACTCCAATAGTGACTCATCCTCCCACTGAAATAAACGCCGCATCCTCCTCCAACCCTCCCCATCCACCTCAATCCCTCGCCTAACCATCTAAGACACTGATACATCTTTATCAATTGCTAACCTGAACAACCAATTGAATTTAACACTCATCACCCCGCCCACCCACATATCCCTCCAAAAAAAAGTACTCCAACCATCCCTCACTATTTTAGACAAATTTTAAGAAAACTAAGCACTTTGATCCTCTTCCCCTTCAACACAAAAGGTCTGAATAATTTTCTATCTCGCCGGCACTCTACTTGAATAGCCCCCACTACCCAATCCCCAAACCAAACAAAAATTCAAACCACAAACCTCTGTGATCCGTTGTTAGCCTCAACCCCCATTTTCCTAACAAAACAATATTAAATGCACATAATTTATGCACACTCAACCCACCATTCTCACACTCTAGACACACAAAATCCTAATTAATCCAATCAATCTCACGCGTCTTCTCATTCCCTCACCCATAATAAAGATTTATAAAGGAATTCAATTTTAAAGATAATACATGAGGGAGACTTGAAGAAAGATAGAAAGTTAACCGATAATATGAACACAACAACTTTAAGGAGAACAATGAAGCCACTAACCAAAAAGATAACCTCTGTGGAATACTACTAATCGGAAAACCCTATATACATAAAAGGCAGGTGATCAAACTTAAAATTCAATAACGGTTTCAAGATTGACACCAACTAGTAGGCTACTAACTCAAAAAGAAGAATGTTACCCTTGCTTTAATGTTCACCTAACTCCTCTCCCTCGTTATTAATGTATCATTTGCAAATTGAAGATGCAACAAAATAATGAAAATCTATTTAATTTAATTTGGGATAAAGTAAACTATTAATACATTTGTAACAAATTAAATATGGAAACTCTAAGAAAATGCAATAGTAATCGGAAAATGTATTATTTGTATAAGTTGTGCATGCATTATGATAAAATATTATCAAATAATTCAATATCACAAATTTTAATTTTGATTCAATTGTTAAAATTTCTCTTATATACTTTTTAATTCTAAAATTAGAATTTTATATCAAGAACATAATTATTATGATACTTTAGATTAGTTTCAAGATTTTGAAATTATAAAAATTGTAAAAGTCTTTTTAAACGGTCTCAAAATTTTGTTATGTACAATGTTAGAGATGATTTTAGTAATTTTTTTTTTTAAACAAACACTGGATTAAATCGTTCAATCTCTTCAAAAAAAAAAATTCTAGTTCATTTTCTACTTCAACCTTAGCACAGTCAATATCACGAGAAAAACTCCAAGTTATATAAGACGTGAAGATATTTGATGAGGCATATTTCTACCAATTCATTCTTCAATTTTTTTTAATATTTTTATAATTAGGTCATAATTCATTTCTTTCATTGAAAATATTGTATCCTTTATTTATATTTTTAATTTTAATATTTAAAATACTACTTCATAAATAAAAAATTGGCAACCCTTAAAACATAAACTTTAGGCGTTTGTCCATCTCAATTGTGCTTAGTGCCACTATTTGTAAGATGTCTATTGGAGTTATCATAAACTTCAACGTTTTTTTAGTATCTCTTATATGTTCTAGTTTAATTTAAATAATTAAAAATAATAATAGAACACATAGTACAAATTCTAATACTTTTTTTTATTAAGATAGACAAAGTTAAGACATTTTTACTATCCTATTTAATTAAAAAGATCATACTATAATTAGGGATGTCAACGAGATAGAGCAAACACAAGTAGTAGTCCTTTGCTACCCTCCATGTTAGATAAAAATGCTTCCCATATCCACCCTGTATATGTGTGGGTCCTCGCTTGACGAGTTTTTTTTTTGCTTGCTAATATTACTTCCTCACGAGTATCCATTAATACCCACAAATATTTATTATATTAATAAAATATTTTTTTATAAAATAAAAAAATGAAATTTTACAAAAAAAATTAACTTTTTAACACTATTTTTCTATTCATATAAGAAAAATATGCCTTTTATTATAAACTTATCTTATTATTTATTTGTTAGCTTATGAAAGTAGGTGTGAGAGAGACAATTTCTATTGTGAGTTTGAAATTGAGGGAAATTTTTACGGTTATGTATTTAAACTAAGTATAAATATAAGGGTAATTATGTATATTTGTTGCAGGTACGAATACTCGCGGGCACGAGTACCTCACTACCCACCTTGTTTATTGGCGAGTAATCTAATTACCCATTTATTTTATTCACGGGTATCTGTTAAGCTTCTCGTTCTATATTTGTTGCAAATTTTATCTCGAGATATTTGTGGATGTAGTTTTTTTTCATTCCTAGCTAGAATCCATCAAAAATACCTTTTAGTCGACCATAAGTAAATTGTTTTTTAGTCAAAAATTTCAAAAATTATAAATAATAGTTATTATTATATTAAATTTTATACTTAAAAGGCGTTAATACTAATAATAAATAGGCTTTCAAAAAATATTTTCAATATCACCGGACTCAAACCTTATAAATTTTATCTTATTTCACCATATTGGTGATCAATGTAATTTAGATGTATTCTCTTCTAAGATTGTGGTGCTAAATTGAACTAAAGTTTGTTGATGATTAATGAATGGAGTTATGTGAGATAAGAAAACTAAGGTGGTTAGGGCACAACAATCTCACAATAGGGTATCATATTTTGAATGATGATAAGCATATCCATTGTATTATTGATTGGAAACACGAGAACAAAATTGCCAGTTGTGGAAGTGACATTACATTATGCACTACGAGATTTTACACTTTGCTGATTTGTTAATTTACATAAATTTTGTACTTTGTTTTGTTGATTGAAAACCTTTTATATGTGACTTTGAATCCGTAGGATTTATTTTTCACTAACCCATGTAGTGGCTTAAAGAAGATGCATGTAGGACCATAGGAGCACTTGTTAATGCTTTTCTTATCATAAAAATAGCTGTTATCTCTCAAGCACAAAATATTCATATTGAATTGATTTAATTTCAACTTTATGAAACTTGTGCAATTGAAAGGGACTATTAGGTAGATATGTCAGAGGCCATAATAAGGGTGTGTGAACTGTTACAAAGGGTTACAACCCAATTTACCTCTTAGTGGACCTAATTGAATAGACCATTTAGAAAACATGGGCCACTAATTCCAAACCTTTTAGTTGCACTTTAATTAGTTCCCTCGCTTTCACTATAATAGCTGATTAATAAGAAAGAATATTTCAACTCTAGGAACGGGATTTTTTATTTACTTTTTACAATAGGTGTAACATATAATCTTCTTACTATAATAATTTATTAAAAAAAAAATTATTTTCATGGTTATTAAAAAATTTAGTTATCCATAGAATCAACTCAATTGATAAATATCAATATTGTTAGGTTATAAATTTACATGTGAGATTCCGAATTTGAACCTAAAACATGTTCAACTCAACAATATAGACATTTTTCATTTAGGATAAGACTTAAAGACAAATTTTATCTCTTTTTAATGTCAAATATTCATCTATCTATATTAAATATATTAAAAATAATAAAATTAAATAGTTCAAAAATAGTTAATTTTTGCTTATCATAATAATTGATATTTGAGACTTAATTTTTTTGTTTATAGTAGTGATCATAGAGAATATTGAGTCATGAGGGGAGTTCGATGATCATTCACGTTGGACTAAGAACAACTCTACAAGTGAATTAGTTACTACATCTTAATTCAAAACTCTAAGACATTGAGTTTCTAAGTCTTTTAACATATTTATTGTTCAATCTTCACTTTTCTAAATAATATGATATTTCTAACTTACACTTGTTACACGAGAAAAACAAGACAGTGAGTTTCTAAATAGTATGACTTTTTTTTCCTTAAGAAGTGTATGATTTCGTATGTTTATTTCCTTTCAATTGTTGTTATACATCATATACTACAAAGAAAGTTTAAAGAAGAAAAACATAAAATTTCTATCTAAATCTGTTGCTATAAATTTAGTGAAGAAGAAATTAGAGAAGAATTTCAATTTTTGGTCATTAATATTCACTAATTTTATTTTTTTTGCCGGTGGCGTATATTCATAATATCATAATTATACAATTGAACATAAAGATTTTCAAAAAAAAAAATCGAATATCAAGATATTCTATTTATCTAATTTAATTTTTATTTCCGGTAAGATAAGGATGTTTTTATTTATCATTTTTTTATAAAAACTATTATTTGATTGTATTTTTATAAAGATTAAGAGGGAAAGATATTGTAATGGTTAATTCTTTATGAAAAACAGATATATAATAGAATAATAATTATCCTTTTTGTTGTTATTTGCTTGTTTCTTCCATCATGCATTGAACATCGTAGAAAACTAGTTACTCAAATTTTGGACCACCGTGTGGGAATATAGGAGTCCCCAAAACCGAACATTAGGATCGAACAACCATATAATTGAGAATAATAACCATTTTTTTTTACTCAATAATCAATATTGTTTGAAAAAAATATTTTGAGATCTTCATTATATCCATGAAAATATCTAACCAATTATAAAATTATTAAAAAATTCAATGGTAAATTTATAATTTCACATTTTATTTTCCAAAGTGCACATCTCAAATTAGAGGAGTCACATCTTGAAATTAATTATGGCTGGAAATTCGACAAGTTTTTAACAAGTTGCTAGCAATTAGTTCCAAGAATTTGAAAATGTACGAATTGCAAACAGTGGGGTAGGCAGAGACAAAAATTGGATTGACAACGTTAATGAGTTTGTAAGAGAGTGGGACATTGCACATGATGATAATTGAGAGCTAAAACTTGCATTGTAATTCATGATGTGGGAAAAAGATAAGTAGAAACTTGACTATGTTATTTTGAGTAAAGTTAGACAACTACTTTTCACTTATTAATTTCTATTGAGCATTAATATGTATTCACCTGTCAATTGAAATACAAAGTTGATTAGGAAATTACTCATCTCACCTTGGATTCTTTTGATCACCAATGAATATATATGGGTTTGATTGAGTTGTTTTTAGTCAAACAGATATTTAAATTGATCAATTGTATTTGGGATAGTTTGAACTCTCAATTTATGATTTTTAAATCACACTCGAACCAAACAAATCTGATTATAAGTGGGTGAGTTGGTTGAAAAAATATTTTTTATTTTAAAAAAATATAATTAAATATAAATACTTGAACATCTCAAAAATAATAAAATTATACCACATCATATCATTTAATCCTTAAAATATCTACAAGCACAATAGAGCATTTAAATGAATTAAATTAACGACAAATTCTCAAATATAATACAAGAACTAAATTTTAACTATATATCAATAGTAAATAAATAAATAAATATATATATGGCATATCAATGTATTTGGATCGTGAGTTCAAAATGTTACATATGTTATCCGAACTAAATATCATTGAATTTAAATAGGTTGGTTCGGGTTAGACCCAAACTTAAATTGATTGTGTCAAAATGCAATTTAGATTAATTTAGATGATCGGGTTCGTGAGTTTACTCATACTCTTGAACACTCCTACAAACAACAATATTGTTGTCTACTTGTTACATCCTTTTTTATATGCACATTTTGTTTTTTTGAATATATATTAATAAGAGTATAAAATGAATTTAATGTGTATATTTTATTTATCAATATTTTTAAAATACTTTTTGTATATAAATGTGGTCAACTTTAGTTTATTATCTTTCAAGATAAATTAATAAAGATATGTTTAAAATAAAAATAAATATATTCTTCTTTCTTAAAATAATTGTCGCATTTAATTCTTTTATATATATATTAAGAAAATATGATAAATAAAATAGAGAGAAGAATGATTTTACCAAACTATCCTTATAAACTATTGGATGATTTCAATTATTATAAATACAAAATGAAAGAATAATAATTAAGAGTAATGCATATAATATTAATTAGATGATTAAAAGAAATTAAAGTTGTATTATAAATCAAAAACGACAATTATTATAAGACAATATTATTTTGTAAAATGTGACAATTATTATGGATCGAAGATGTACTATTTAAGAAAAATAAAATCTTCAAATGATACTAATTAAAGACGGATGAATATTAGTTTCATTGACCTCTCTAATAACTTATGAAAATGTAATGAGAATGACCATTCACTGACCCATAATTAAATACTGTTGTGTTCACAATGCATGAGAGATTTAAATTTGAAGGGTTATGCATCTTTCTCATATCCAAGCAATTAAAGCTTTGCCAGTGTAAAAATGATGCTAGCACTCTCAACATTATTATAATTAATTTTTACAAACATGCAGCCAATAACCTTATACACCATTATTTTTATAATAATGGAAAGCATAGTTGTTTTCCAACTTTATAAGGATGAAATTGTCAAAAAAATAAATAAATAAATAAATAAGGATGAAGGATTTACAAGCAAAGGTGTTCCATGTGAATGAAATGTGCATCATTATCATTGTGAAGCACTTGTAATATATGACCAACTTTGTTGTGATAGAGTCCCATAAATATATACACATAAACTGAATCCATGCATGCACAAGCTACCAGATATATTGTACAGACTTTAATATTTTTTTCTTTTAGAAACTAACGAAAATGATTAATTTGATTAACATAAATATAATTAAAAGATTAAAATAAAACAAAACAAAAAATAATTAGAAGACTCAACTAAAATTAGAAAATAAATTAAAAGATTAAAAATATAATTACAAAATAAAAAAAAATTACACATTAAATTCTTGTGTGATGATTATGTTCCTATAGCTCTAAGCTATTTTTTCCAACAACTAATATCAAAAGCTTTGGTTAAGTGAGATATTAAATTCATGGTATATTTTGTGATTTTAGCTAGCATTGTTAGATCTTCCACGTAAAAAAATAATTATATTAATACTATAAAAGTGCTATTTTGAGAAAGTCCTAGATAAGAAAGACTTGATATACATCTACAATGTCAAGTGTCTGTGAAATTTGATAAATATAAATTGTCTGTGTCAACGATTTGATGATACAATACGGATTAGCAATGTCTCCTTCATTAGGATGATATCTTCTCCAAAAATGAGAAGTATACCCTCATAGCATTACTGCAATCCCCCAAAACATGATAAGCTATTTCTAATGGATTCAAGATAGCACACATGTATTGATTAGCATTGATGGAAGATGTGTGGTGAGATAATGTCAATGGCTAAAGAACATCATGAGAAAGTCAACATGAAATATGTACTATAATTTTTCAACATGGTTTTCGACATGGAATACTTTTTGTGTGCTTTAACTTTAAGTGAAATATAATTTTATGGTGGATTATGATAGCTCTTTTAAACTATAATTATTGGTGTAGACAATAGAAGCAAGAGATGAATTATTTTCAATCAAGATGGCGATTGTTTGAGTTGATTGCAATGAAACGTCTTCGAACAAGTCTCACTTTGCTCATGCACTGCAAGAAAATCCTCAATTTGTGGCCAACTTAAAAAAGATTTTGTGGCCGAAAAAAACTCTCACAAATTGCTGACCAAAGAAGCTCTCACAAATACTAAAATTCAAATTGGTTGTTATTAGTGGCTTAAATAGCTCTCACAAATCAAAAATATTTTTTTTGGTTGATTGTAACATTTGTGGCGGCAAAAAACGGTCACAAAATTGTTGGAGGGAAAAGTTATTTGAATTTGTGGCGATCAATACCCTCAAAACGGGCTTGATTGATTGAACATATCAGCAGGATTTTGTGGCGACATATACCCTTACAAAATCAGACCGTTGGAGCATTGTAAGGGCTTAAGCCGCCAGAAAGCATGACCGTGCACTATTTTGGAGGGTTTAGGTCGCCACAAAGGCAGTCTTTTTTGAGGACTCAAGCTGCTACAAAGGCAATAGAGCCATTGGCATTTTGTGGCCGCTTTTGTCGCCACAAATGCCCTCTATTCTCCCTATATATATCACTCTTCCTCTCATTTCTTATTTCTACCTTCTCTCTAAATTTTTTCTGTACAAATATTTTTCTTCAACTTTTATTTTTCTCCAACTTTTCTCTCTACCTTTTCTCTTGAGTTTCAATAAGTTTTTATTTTATGTTTTGTTTTCTAATGTTATTCTTTTATTTGAAATTATTTATTTAATAAATATTATTTCATTTTTATTTTGATAGTCGTGTTATTGAGTTGATTGCGAAGAGTTGTTATTTGTTCGTAAACTTCAAGTCAAACACTACTTAACATCAAGTTAGTATGAAATGCATTTTAAATATAGATTAATAATTTATATAATTATTATTAAAAATACATTACATGATTATAAATTATTTTTAGAGTGTTAATATTTTATTTTAGAATGTAGAATATATTATCATTAAAATTGGTTATAATATTATTTTTAAACTTTAACGTTAGTTAGATTAGTTAAAAAAAAGTGTTACTAAAATATGTAAATTGTAAAATTTTAACTCAAATTAAAATGTAGTTATTTTTTAAAAATGTTAGATAAAGTGTTATTTAAAATGTAGTTATTTTTTTATTGTAGTTATTTTTTCTATTATGATTTATTATGTTACTAAAATAGAATTTTATTAAGAAATTGTAATTTTTTCAGCAACAAAATAATACTTATGAAAAAAAAAGTAAATTTATAATATTGATCTAATCATAAAATATGTAAGATTATAAATATAAAATATTTTTATATTATTTTCAAAATACATAAAAAGTTCATCTTTCGAAGCGTTAGTAGATTTGTCCACAAAAAAATAGAAATTATGTTGTTTACATAATATATGATAAATAAAATTTTGAAACAAATGTAAAACGTATTGATTTTAATGTAACTATTTAAAAAAAAACATTATTAAAATTAATGATATTAATATTTATTGTTAGTCATTACAAAGAGTTGTAGTTGAGTTCGTACAATAATATTTTAATAATTATGAGTATGTGTCATCATTTGCAAAGCAGCTTTTTCAACCTCAAGCAGATCAAACTCCATACGGACCAACTATGCAACAATTGGCTTGATCAGACTAGATTGAAATCAACCTCAACCAGTTATGACTCTGTTGACTAGTGGTGGTGTACTTGAAGAATGAAATGCAATTTCAAACCATGTTATCTCCAACATCAATTAATAATACTTTTTAGGACTTTTGTCATTGAATAATGTTCCATCAAATAATGATGGAGGGAGTAGAGCTAATGATTAGATGAATTATTATAATGATTGATGTATTCGAATAATATTTTCTACTTTTATTTTTGGTCTGTATGAATATATATTATACATTATTATTTAATTATGGTGTGTTTTATTTTTGGTTTGTATGATATAATTTATTAATTTTGGAATGTTTTCTTTTGTTTGAAAGTAATAATTTAATTAATATTAAAATTATATTTTTGTTTTTATATATAATATTTTATTTAAATTTATATTTTTCTTTTCTAAATTATATTAATATTAAATATTAATTTTTTATATATAATATTATTTTTTAATATTAATTTCAAAATTTATAATAAAAAAATATAATAATAAAGTTACCCATTTGTTACGGCCTAAGTCCTCACAAATTTCTGGTGAACTTTTCCGCCACAAATTTGTGACTGCTTAACCCCTCACAAATAGTAACCAAAAAACCAACATTTGTGACCGTTTTTGCCGGCACAAAACTTTGTGACGTTCTTTGTGACAGCCTTAGGGCGCCATAAATTTGCCTATTGTGGCTGTTTTTCCCCGTTTGTGGGGGGTTTTTAGTAGTCACAAATGAAGGATTTTCTTATAGTGACGATGGTAGATGAAGAGAGAAGCTAAGACTATATATATTGAAGTTATGTTCTTCTATATAAAATACACCTATAGAAAATATTTTTTTTGTATATGTCTTTCTTTTTTGCCTTCTTATACTCTCGTTTTAGAATGTTGTAAGGTGTAGTTTAAATATTTTCTTCGATAATATAAGAGTACTAATATTGTGGGGTGTTTGAGATGAAGGCATATGTATTGTAAAAAGAACTCACATAATATTATTATTTGATTATCTAACACTCCTTTCATTGAGTAAATTGTTGATTGAATTATCTTTTTGTGTGATAGTTATAGAAGGATGGATAAATAATTAGTTGATAATCATGAAGTCCACCCTAGAGATATTGCACATAATTCATAAATAAAGCAAGATTTTAAACTATTAACTCAACACTTGGAACTTGATAATTGAAAACAGTTTTATTTTTTTATGAAACTATCAAAATTTTCTAGTCATTTTTAGCAACACAATATTTTTTATCTACCTCTAAATAATTTCATGACTCCAACCGGTAAACAGAGTCAAACAACCATCCTCGAATTCCACTATAGATTACCTTATGTGATGAATGGTTATCAATGACGTAAATCCAAATCTTTAGTCCTTCTACCAATTCTGATGTTTGTCAATTTGACTATTTTTTATTATTTAATCATTGAATTATGAAAATTCGTCAATGTAGCCACTAAATATATCATAAAAAAATAACGATTTAGTCCATCAACTAAACAAATAGATCAATTAGCACATGTAATTTAAATTGATACAACATCAACTATTCATTCATATTCACACATGATTAATGATATTGCTAGTGCATAAATATAATGTAAACAAATAAATCAATTTAACTTTGCTTAAACCAGTAAACCAACTTGGAAAACGAAAAACCAATAAATCAGTAATCGTTGTATAAACCAATAAACTAGAAGAGTTCATTTAACTAGTAAACCAGAATTTATTACACCTAGGGTGAAAACTCGAAAGAAGGCTTCAAATAAAAAGGTGAGATGTGAAGATTGATGTTGAACTTAATTAAAATACCTAAAAGAATAGTTGGTATATCGATTTAGTTGGTTTATTAATTTCATGTGTTTATTGGTTTACTCGTTTAGTTGATTAACTAAATTGTTTGTTATGATATTGTATGCATTATATTGATTTTCTTTTTTGTAGTTTAAGGTAGGTTTTAAATTGCGGACTACATCAAGTCATACGATCGTAATATTTTGGTTGTGACGGTGAACTCATTGCAACAGCCACTACATCTGAAATTGCACTGACCTCATCCGCAATTTAAATTCATGATTTAAGGACTAAATAATGATAATAATAAAAATAGTCAATTAACAAAAATTCAAACGCGAAAATTGATGAAGAGACTTAACAGTTGGATTCAGGAATAGTTTAGAGACCATTTAGTAGATTTTAATAGTTTAAGGACTAATCTAAATAGGGTAATAGTTCAGGATTAAATTGATCAATTTTTTTTCTATAAAAAATATAGTAAATATTATCATAAACTCATGCACAACCGCAAGATTACTAATTCAAACCCAGAACAAGACGTCTAATCTAACAATATTATTTTTTAAATGTGTGATGTATTGTTATATAGTCTTTAAATTTATTAAAATTACAAACACATCATCAAATTATTTTTTATTAGTAATTTTATAAACAAAATTCACTAGTAAAAAGTCTGTTTGAGGAATAAAATAAAAGACATATATAGAATTGTTTTTTGTAATTTTAAAATATTTAAATAATATTTTTAGTCATATCATTTGTTTTTTAATGTATTACATACTAAAAATTTATTATTCTTTTAAAAATAAGTGGAGGCCATTGTCTAAGCACCATTGTGCATGGGTCCGACTCAAGTTTATTCTTTTTTCTTTTCTCTTTTTTAATAAAGGGGATATTCTAAAAACAAATCGCATTTTTGTTTTTCACAAAATTATATTTCTCATTTTATCTACTTTCTCTCTTCTTTTTTTTTTCTTTCTATTTTCTTTGTAAATAAGAATTTTCACAACATTTCAAGTTTCAAGGTTTACCCACACGTTAACTCCATGATTAAACTTTAACTCATTTGTCATTAATCTGATTGCGTCATCCCAAGTAAAAATATACTCTCTATTTTCAGTGCCTCAAACTTTTTTCTTCTTATTTTCTGTGTTGTTTAAGCCTCATCATTTCTTTGACTTTGATTGAAATGTTTTATTTAATGAATATTTTCCTTAACTCGCTGGTTTCCGGATGGCATTTGTTTGGGCTGTAGTTGATAAGTTAAGACATGTTGAAATTTTTTTTAAAAAAGTATCAAATTTATATTCGAAAAAATTAAAATAATAATTAATTTATTATTTTCTTTGACTCTTGTTTAAAAGTTTTGTACACATATCAAAAAGTACAATAATTAAAAAAAAAAATTATTTTATCAAATTATTTATCTTAACTATCGATAAATTTATTATTATTATTATTAATTCAAGGTATAATAATATTTTAGAAGTCGTATATATAATTATTATTGTAGAGTAATATAAAAAAATATAATTAAAGTTATATTAAAAATTGTCAATGATATTTATTTTAAGATAATTTTTTTAAAGTAACATTTATTTATTAAAAACAACATTTGCTTAAGACAAATGATTAACATTTGTTTAAAGTTCTTTTCATCAATTTCTTTTTTTGAAAATATAAACACCTAAATATTTATTAGACATCGTAAGAAAGAAAAATAATATAGATAATAATGAGATAAATATAATACGTTGATTGATGATGAGATAAAAATAAAAGAAAAATAAAATGTTGAATTAATGTATAAAAATATTTAAGTATAAGAGTTGTATTTATGGTAGGTCTGTTGGTGAAACAATTTTTACTATTTGGTGTAGAAATTGTGGTGAATCATTTTATTGCATCCCTAATGAAATATAATTAAAACAGAATAAGTCATACATATTAAAAAAATTATCACATTTATTTAGGCAATCTTAATAATAAGTTATCGAATGTTTAAATTATGTTTTGCAATTAATAAATTGATTTATTGAAAATACAAAAAGTTGGACTATATAAGTGAAATTTTAGTAGAACTATCATTAAATATGTAATTATTATTTACTTATATTTCATCTGAAAAATAAGACCAAATTTATTTATAATACATTCCATAGGGGGTAAATTATAGTGAACTAATACTTTAAAAAAAATATTGAAACACCAAAAGCAACCAATGGCACCCTTTAAATTTAGATGTTCATGTCATCCTTATTCTCACAAATGTAAGTTGAAATTTGAGACACATGTAATTTTTTAGTGTAAGTGGTCATGGAAGTTTCAAATACTCTATGTCTTATATTATGTGTCATATTTTGAATATTTCATTGTCTCGCAATATTTGTCATTTAAAGTATTAAAAAAGCGTTCATTACTTGCAATTAAAACCTTTAAGAACAATTATCAACGAACGTAGAACGATGATGGATAGATCCAGACCTATAAAATAAATAAATGAAAATAAATTTGTAAGATGAATACACAAAATTGTTAACTTAGTCCAAAGATTAACTCTTACATATAGGGAACAGGATCAGACTCAAAGATTAACTAGCTTCTAGCTTGGTAGATTAGCACACAACTAAATTGAGAGTAAGATTAAGCCATGAGCTAAATACCATAGTGTAGCAAATCCCCACTTTGGTTCTAAGTGAATGGTTGCAACCATGATCTTCCAGAAGTCAAAATCCTTGAGTCCATATTGATCAATTTTTAGAGTTGGTCTTTAGCAAATCCAGACAATGTCTAAATTTACTAAGAGTGATAGGTTTAGTAAACATGTCAGCAAAGTTGCCATTAGTTTAAACCTTTGTCAAATTGACCTCACCCTTTTAATTACAAATTTTATGAAGTGAAGTCTCACATCAATGTGCTTTGTAATTATCTCATGATACATTTGATTTTGGCTCAAGTGGTTAGAACTTTGACTATCACAATTTACGCAAACAAATTCTTGAACCAAACTCAGTTCAGTGACCAACCTTTTATCCAAATTCTTTCTTTCACAACTTCAACTAGAGCAACATTGTCCACCTATATAGTTGATAAACCCACTGTGTCTTCTAGGTTAGCTTTCCAAGTTGAACATTGTGATAATATAACCAATTTGAGATCTTCTTTTGTCAACATCACCTTCAGAATTAGAGTCTACAAAGCCTTGACGTGTTGTGAGGATTCAAACCCTTTGTAGTACATCAAACATAAATTATTAGTCCCTTTAAGATACCTTAAAATCCATTTGACATCCTGTCAATGATTCATTCAAAGATTTCTCATGAACCTGCTGGCTACACTTACAACGTGATAAATATTAGGCCCAGAACATGAAGGTGTTGGAATGCACAAAAAATAGGGGGGTTGAATTTTGTTGACCATTTTAAAAATCTATTTCATTTCGTAAACAAAAAGTGTTCTTTATCAAAACATTCAACTTTGATTATAAAGTAATTAAATGCCAGTTGAAGTTTAAACCATAAAGTGATGATCAAATTAAATAGATTAAGGAAGGGATGAAAGACGCAAGTATTTTTTATCCTAGTTCACAACAAACTGTGATTACATCTAGTCCTCTCCTTACATGCATATTTTTCTTTGGTACAATCGATGACTTAATCCAGTATAATCGAATAGCAAACAAGTATTATTTACTCTGCATTTTCAGGCTCTGAATATTCTTCTATTGTCTCTCCATGCTATACCACTAAAAACATTAATAGTGTTATCAACCTTCTGGCAATCTGTCGTTGAGAAACACAAGTATTCTACATTTTCTTCCCTCCAATAGCACTAGAAGGACTCAAATCCTAACCTGCGAATTCAAAATCTGTCTTAATATCAAATAAATTTTCTTAAATTATATTCTCATGTATATGCACAGAAAAAGGAATCATTAAAAAATTTCTCCAACTATGATTATCATTTAATATAAAGCCTTTTTTTTAACCTAGCCGCAAATCCTTTCTTATTTCTTCCTCATCATCCACTAAAGATGGATGGTTTATTGTCACTTTTAGCTTAGAATCACCCCATGTTTTGTTTTATTCACCTTTTATCTAAGTAAGTGGTTTACACATAGTTCTAGTTTTTCTTTTGTGATTTCGTCATCTGAGTGTCACATTATTTTTTTCGTCATTTGGTGTGACATTGTTTAGTTTTTCGTCTTATTGCGGTGTTCATTTAGCTTAAATTGGCATATCAGCTTCAATTCATACAAATTCAGTCAAGGACTTGATTATCAACGCTACCAATCTGGAGGCATGGATATTCTTATCAATGTGGTTTTATCACATTGTAGACCTTTTTCACTTTTATGCTATGAACTCGTTTGATGTGAGTATGTTTGCATATTTATCATTTTTAATTTTAACGACATTAAATTTGTATAATTTTTTTTAATGTATTTTATCCATTTAAATGAATGAATATCTTCGTTAATAAAAAATCATTATCATATACTCATGAGAACCAAATTTTAAATAACATTTCACTAAATTAAAGCATATAGAATCATAATCCCTTACGTAAAGCTTAATAGGTTCGAACTCGGAATTTTTTACTTCTCCGTATTTAAAGTGTTAAATGTATTTTTTTCAATTAAATAAGTGAGTTTAGTCACTAAACTATTTAACTAAAAAATTGTATAAAATCATATCAAAAGGGACATAATCAAAGCATCACATATAATATGATAAATTAATCAACAACAATAAAATAGTTCTATTTTCACCCAAAAAAATAAAAATAAAAAAGTAAATTAATTGTATTTCCTTATTTCGCCACTAGTTTGAAGTAATAATATTTTGCTCAACCAATTAACATAAAATCATCAAACACGTATCATTTTTTCATAAAAATTCCTTTAAACCAATGTCTATATCATTAAAACTTAACCATAAACACAAAATCAAGGAAGTGGGTGCATAAATAGAAAGAAGCCCAGCCTCAAGCTTTTTGTAATTGGGGCCACTGACGCAACTTGATAAACATCTTCCAACATTTTGATAAAACCTGCAAAACAATAATATGAAATAAAATATGAAGCGTTGATTAGACTATACTTTGGGATTTATCCACCTTATATGCACAAGAGATTATTTTTAACGATCAAGAAAATATCATCAAGGATAAAAGAAAACACTAGTTGAATGAAGAAGAGTTTTGTGTGTTATCTTAAAAATGAGTCAATTCCTCGTAAAAATTGAAGAATTAAAAACGGTGATTTATTTCTAGTGCAATCTTATTACCAGTTAGACATTTCATAAAATTAGGGTAGCCGCCCACTTCTCTTCTTTTTTTCTTAACATTATTCTTCATATATTTTGCTTGTATTTTTGGATTTTGATTATGATTTCATCGTCTAAATATTTACGTTGTTTTGTTCTTCTCTTAATGCAATTTTGTTTCATTTTTTATTTTATTACAATGTTCGTTTGATTCAGATTAACAAACTAATTTTGATTAATTACGTATTTAAATAATTAATTTAGCATCGTCAAAATTATAAATTCAAAGATATAGATATTTCAAATACTTTAAATTTGTCACAATTATAAATATTTTATAATTTTATATTATTAGTTTAGATATTATAGATATGTTAGTATATTCATTTTTTTCATCTAAACGATATTAAGTTTGTATCATTCTTGATTAGTGTATTTTATCGATTTTTGAATAAACAAAATATTGTTTTTTTTTGGTACAAAAGTTAGAAAACAAAACTTTAGACTATTGATAAAAAAATGATAGAGAGAGTAATGGACCAAATGAAATAGTGGCATTGGACCAAGTCAAAAACAAAACAAAATTAAATGTATCTATTTGACGTGAAAATAAAACCAACACTAATTATATTTTTGAGAAGAAAAGCTTGATGATGAATTAAAGAAGGAAAGAGGAAAAAAAGTAAAGATGAAAAGAAAAGGGAATAGGTTGCATCCCGAAAATGAAAAACCTCAATGATTTTACTGTGGAAAGCTGTCCCGTCCCGTCCTTTACTGCCAACTTGACAAAATTAAGATGGGTTACAGTCAATGGGCTCAGAATTGCAGTTCATACTAATTTCATGTTAGTAAATCACATCCCCGTGTCAACTCACTAGTACTAACCGAGTCATCATTTCATTTCCCCCAAAAAAACTTCTTCTTCAAGCAAAATCAACTCTGCTATTCTTTTCCTTTGGTTTTGCTTATGCAGGCTTGAGTCAATATCAAATTCCCATGATTAAATAAAAAAACCATCTACTATTGTAGCATAGTGCTGTAACTTGTAATAATTAATAATAATGGTAATAAACGCTGTAAATAAATTGTACAAATAATAAAATAATAGTGGTACTCTCCGTGATTCTAATTATAAGCATACACATAACATCCTATCTAGTTTAATTTGTAATTTTAGTGTCTCTTTGATGGGTAAAATAAAATAGAAAATAGAGAAAAGTAAAATATAAAATTGAATAAAGATATAATAGAATAATAATAAAATAAATATTATTATATTTTGTATTTGATGCATGTCTCATCATGACATAATATAATTTATATTATGTTTAAAGAATAAAATTACAATTTTGAACAACCACATATTTGTTTTTTTAAAATTAACTTACTATATTTTAAATATTATAAATTAATAAAAAATACAAAAAAAAATTAAATGTGTAACGAAATAATTTTATATTGAAAACTATTTATTATCATTACTAAATAAACAATTTAAATTCTATATTGAGTTTAATTTCTTTAGACTATGCACCATTAAGAAAATTATTAATTGTGTG
>JBBPBQ010020321.1:50905310-50917184 GCA_037974755.1 Cicer yamashitae
TTAATTTTCATGCGTCATCATTATAAAAATAATTACACATTTGATAAATCATGACCAATCATATTAGTGATTTTATAAATAAGTATGGCAAAAATCAATTACTATTAATGATCTTACGCTTGTAATAAATTAAACGTTTAAATTTTTGTTTACATTGATAAATGTATAATTCATATATTAATTGAAAAAAGTAATTAATATTTTAATTAATAATATATATAAATAAATCTTAACAAAAAATAATAATAAAAACATAAATAGTATGAGACATATAGATATTATAAATGAAACACTTAATGTAAAAATTAGTTGAACAATAAATAATATCATCCTCAATAAAAAACCTCATTTTTAATATTTAAAAATTTCACATATTCACATCATTTATATATTATTTTTTAATAATAATATTTAACAAACATTCAATCTATTCGATGTAAAAAAAAATTATTGAATGAATCTTAGTGATGCATTTATATGATCTATCAATAACTCTCTATATTTATATTTCAATATTTTAATCGTGTGAAATTATGTTTAGTAAAGTATCTCTGATTTATAGATACTCATTTAATTTTCTTCTCAATAAACGTATGAGTTTGGTGTGAAGTCCTGTGAGATCATCATTTGAATGGTGTAATAACCTATAGGTTGAGTAAAAAACCAAAGTAATAACCTCAAGTAGGGTCATATTTTTTGATTTCAATTTCAATCGAACACAACACATCAACAAAGGAATAGGGATATTTATTACTCACATCTAACCTCAAGTAGGGTCAAGAACTTAACCATAGATTATAAACCCGGGTTAAAAAACAAGTGGTTAAGAAGGGACAACCACATAACCCATTATTTGTTATTTTGCATCATCATCACTACCAAAATTCTTTCTTTCTCTCCTTCAATCTCTTCTTCTTTTTTCCCCTTTCCTTCCACCAAAGTAACTAACCCTTCTTCTTTTTTTTATTTACACTTTTTTCAGGACCCAACATAACCCTTTAATTTCTCAAAGATAAAATAGTGTCATCACTCAATCACCAACCTCAGCAAACAAGGTTCAAACTTCAATTCATGGAGCTTATGCACAGAAAACCTAACCCTATATCATAAAAAAGCTAACTTTTTTTTTAAATTATTTTTCCTCCTTAAATTATCATTATCATTAAATTAACTCAAAAATCTTTTGTACACCCTAGATGTTAGAGCCATGGACATAACCCCAACAACAACAACAACACCAACCATTTTAACAACATCAACAACAACATTAACAAAATCACCAGAACATGAAACTGAAACACCCACCAAAATCACAACACCCAACACACAAACAACACCAAAAATCTTGTCTTTTTCCAACGGTGTTCTCAAACGCCACCACCACCTTAACAACCACCACAACAACCACCACAACCACCAAGTAACCGTTACTTACAAAGAATGTCTCAAAAATCACGCAGCCAACTTAGGTGGCCACGCCCTCGACGGTTGCGGCGAATTCATGACATCTCCCACCGCAACATCCGCCGACCCAACTTCCATAAAATGCGCCGCATGTGGCTGCCACCGTAATTTCCACCGCCGTGAACCAGAAGAACCACCACTTTCCACCACCACCACACACGTCATCGAATATCAACCTCACCACCGCCATCAACCACTTCCACCGCCGCCGTTTTCCAACCGTAGCCCCAATTCATCTTCACCACCTCCGATCTCTTCATCTTACTACCCATCCGCCCCTCACATGCTCATCGCACTCTCAACTGCCCTTCCGGAAAATACGGCCGTCCCTAACACTGCCTTGATCTCTCCTGGGTCCCACACTAGAAAACGGTTTAGAACAAAATTTTCTCAAGAACAGAAAGATAAAATGTTGAAATTTGCTGAAAAAGTTGGGTGGAAGATACAAAAGCGAGACGATGATTTGATTCATGAGGTTTGTAATGAAATTGGTGTTGATAGAACTGTTCTCAAAGTTTGGATGCATAACAACAAGAACAATTTCGCTAAGCGAGACAACAACATCATCAACAATATGATGGACAGCAATAACAACAATGAAATTGGTGTTAAGAGTTTTTTGCCACTTGAAGATGAAGAACACAAAGCTGATATGAATGCTGAGATTCATAGTCATTACCAGAATGAGGCTGGAGTTCGTGCTAATGGTTCATCTTCTTCTTCTTGATCTTTAATGGAAGAGAATAAAATACTACTAGTATGTTAGTTAGATTTGAGTACTGTGCTGATAACGGTTAATTAATTAGTTTTTTTTAAAATTTTTTTTAGTTTAATGTTATCATGTTATGAGATGAGATGATGAAATGGTGATCACCTTTGTTATAACATTGGAGAGAATGATATCAAGTTAATTAAGGGAATTTATTTTACTTTGTGGGTTCATGTTATTTTATGTGATTGTGCTTATATAACTAAAATTCGCTAAGTGTAGGTTTGGATTAATATGTATGTTTGAAATTATGGTGAGTTGAACAGAATCATAGTGTTATGTTGATTTTAAAGGACATATTAAAGTGTATGTTTAGTATCAACATTATCTTGGTTTACATTTTTGTAAACAACAATTATAGTAGTTGCAATACTATTACAAAGATCTATAGAACATTGTATCGGATATTGATATTGAAGTGCTATTAGAGTCTCATTTTTGAACTAGTTTTTGCAAAGGACTTGGATACCCTAGTATCAAGTAGTAAGTGATTGTTTATCGACCTATCTATTAGATCTTATGTTCGAAAATTTTAGTTTTTTTTATAAATTAAATATATTTGAAATTTGGACCGCCGGATCTGAAAATGTGTAAGTCGATGACTGCATAAAGGCCAATTTCTTTGTGAAGCAGTGAAATGTGAAGTTGAGTTTAGATGATAATGTGAAAATTGAACTTGAGGTCTACTGTAAGGCATAATAATGATAATCCAAATTATATTAGAGTTTTAAATTTCCATAGTCTTGGGATTGTTTGATGTATATGTGTGAGACTCTGGATGGTTAATATAAAATGGGTTTTATTCTTCTAAATTTTCTAAGTTAAATTAAATTAATTAATAATTAATAGATGGTTATAGATGACATCTATGATTTTCTTATATTTGTTTAATTTTTTATTTTTATTTATTTTTTATCACATTAATAATATATTAAATTTAAAAAATCAATCTTTTTATTATTTTTCTCTCCACGCATTATAAAACGTAAAGGTGTCTATGATTTTAAATTGCAAATATTTATATTAAAAAAAAAAATGCATCTTAGAATGTGGCTGTGATATCATTATAAAGACTTTAAAGTTTACAATTTTATAATTTGATTACAGTCTTAAACTACAATTTAAAATTATGGATGTATATGAATATTTTTAATTAAAATTATATGTTATTTAATATTATTTTTTTCTATTTTTTATGTGTGTTTATTTAGAATATCTAAATTTTTGTGACCAAATTATTCTAGTTGGAAGTAGTGCTAGTTCTTGGAATTGCATATTTACTGTGCTGCTGGCTTTCTTGTACGTGTGGATATGTTTGGTATGATTTAATTTAATTTCTCTGTTCATTGCTCAGTTTTGTTTGAGAGTGATATGTGAATTTTGAACAGTGAACTATGGCAGTGTCATTATTTGTATTTTTTTTGTTATTGGAGCTTGAGAAGCTCAAGAGGAAGGGACTCAAGGGAGCGTTTGTTTTCTGCAATTTTGTTTTTCTCTCCCGTTAGAAATGGAATATTTAATTCTGAGTATAGTACTATAGTTCAATAATTAATTTTAAGTATTTTTTAAATATTTAATTTTGAATTAATTTTGTTTCTAAGATATGGTATTCTATATGGCTCAAAGCTATTGGAGAGTTTATCTTTTTATAACATTTTCTATAAAAAAAAATAGTAAATAATATCATAAATTTAATAAAGTGTAAATCGAATTTCTTCATTTGAATGTTCAAATAGGTCTAACGTATATACATAATTTATTTATAATTTTTTAATGTAAATATTGAATAAACAATAACTTTTGTAACTTAAAACTTTATAAAATAGTATTAAATGGATTTATGGAGAGAAGATTATTTACTAAATATTAATGTAAATAATCAATATAATTTTCAAATAAAATATCTATTTAATTTGGTGCTAATTAAAAGAGAAACCTCCAATTATGGATCCCTTAGAGTTCGAACTTATAACAAGGGTTTCAATTTAATCATATCTTTTGTAAGTTGAGCTAAAAATTTACCTTTAACTTTTTATTTTCTTTATAAAATAAATAAATGTAATTCGTGTCCGAGAGAAAGAGGCAGAAAGTGTTGTTGTTTGATCAGAAGGTGTTTTGTTTTGTTTTATGGAAGGTGGTGAAATTGCTGGTGTGCTATACTATTCATTCATTTGATATTGTACTCTATTCATTTGATAAAAGAAAAAAAAGATATAAATAAACAAATCATATTCTATTACGGGGTGTACCAAAGCTTTTAAGCTTTTTGTAATTTCTAATAGAAGTATGGTTTAGATTAGCGAATAGTTTAATACTATCTTAAAGAGACCTCAATATGGCTAATAAATCCAAAACAAACCTTAATTGTGCTTTTCTCTAATCGTACCGTTATCCAATCTTAGTGCTAATTTTTTAAGTAAACAGTTTAATATAATATTTTAGGTAACTTTTTTCATAGAAAAAGATGTTGAGTAACTTTAGCCTTTAGTACTATATTCTTGGAGAATAATGTGTGGGCACTTTCTTTATCATGGAATGAAAGTAGATCTCCCTGAATATGTGTCACTAGATATATTAATTAATGTATTGCCAAGGCATCCACGGAAGTTTGTGTTTAAATTTGAAATTTCTCAAGTTTTTTTATCTAAATTGTATGAGTCTAATTTGAAAAAAAAATAAAGATATATAGCATATTTACTAAATTATTAAAATTAATATTTTAAAAACTAAACTCAAAAGAAAACAATTTAATTGGTTGAACTGTGAATCAATACCATATACAATTTGATTATTTTAGTAATTTGATCATGATTTCTTCTTAACAATATGTCCAGAATGTCTTCTCCTCTATTATGTGTCTATTTTTATTTTGAGTGCACGTTTGATTGTACTTTTGAAGTTAAAATTTGTAGTTTTTAAATTTAAGCGTTACTTTTACATTAAAAATTATTATTTAATTAATTTTTATCGAGAGATATTTAAACATAAATTATTTTACATTTAAGTCACTTTTAACTAAAAATGAATGTTACAAAATCAATTTTAAGTACTGCATAAACAAACACACATTGAATAAGGTATAGACTCGATCAAAATCTTATAAACTATATAGATCAAATGGATCAAGTCAAGTTTTGTATATATCTAACAACAATGAAATAAAACTTGGAAGAAAAAATTTCTCGAATATTGTAAATCTATCAAACTTGAAAGATTAGATTGTGCATCATTTGCATGTAGATGATACATGATTTACATAGAAAAACATAGGAGGTAAAACAAGCGAAGGTGATTTTGATAGATCGAATATATTTTAAAAATTAAAAATTATATCATATAATTTAAAAATAATTGGTAAACTATTATTTTAGTCTCTAAAAGTATATGATGATTTTATTTTAGTCATTGACTTAGTAAAATATTCAAATTAGTCTTTGAAATATATAATTTACTATTATATAAGTTTTTGAAAAATACAATTTACTGTCAAATAATTCATGACCTTTATAACGTTATAAATTAAATTGACTGACATTTTAATAGCTGGATTACTAATTTGAATTTTTTTCTTGAATTAAATACCAAAATAACATAATCTTAAAATTCTATGTACTAATATAATGATTTATTCAAATAAAAATAGTTTATAAATTAAATAAACATATTTTATCGGTAAGTAATAACTCATCTTACAAAATTAGACGTCTTTTCAAATTCGAATAATAATTAAAGTGTAATTTATATCTATTCTAAAATAAAATAAAAATATATATTTTGGAGAAAATGATGACTAAGAGAGAGAGTACAAGTAGTGAGTGAGTGTCTTGTCTTCCCCGCACTTTACGTTATGGGCGTGTTTTGTTTTTCTTCACCACTCCACTCCTCATCATCTTATTTTAAATTTGAAATTTAATTGTGTGTGGGGTCCACTCTCACTTCTTCTCCCAGCTGATTTTGTTTTGGATGAAGTCAGTGATCTTGTTTTGGTGAGAGTGGGACCCATTTGAGGTACTGCTAACCAGTGAGTAATGGGCTGGTTCTTTCTGGACACCTTAATTACCCTTTTAAAACTGGGGAATTGTCATAGCTTCAAAAATTCTCAATTTTCAGCAACAACATAGGAGTAACATTGTAAGTTTTACAATTTATTTATTTTATATTTTTATTTTGAATAAGTATTTTTTAATTACTATCCACCTAAAAGGTTTAAGTTTCTATTTTCACATAAAAAAAAGTTTTATGCAGATAGTAAACCATAAATCGTTGAATGAATGATTATTTATCGATGATAGTTAATTTATTTTTTATCAATAATTAATATTAGAAATTCACACATAATTGTGAGGTTTTGAGTTTCAATATCTGATATAATGTCTTAGTTATTGAAGAATGATGACGGTTAAATTTTTCAGTGATATAATAAAATCAAATATTTATATTTACTATCAGTATAAAATTTGTTTGCACTAATAGTACACTATCTATTTTCTCTCAGAATAAATAATCATTTCAATATTTTAGAATTATAAAAGTTGGACAATTTAGTATTTCAAATTTACAAAATAACAATTTATTTTTACTCACGAAATAATTAACAATCTTTAAATTAAATCTCTTTATTTATAATAATTTTATTTTTTTCTTCGCATTACTCGATGTTAGTATTTAGATTAATACACACTTTGACACATTATTAAATTAATATTGTTCAATATAAAATATTAAACTGTAATTTTATAAATTTAAAAACTATATTAATTTATCATTAAAATATTTTTAAAGACTAAAATATTAATTTACTACTATTTAATATTTACTATTAATTTTGTGAAATTGTGGATACAAAAAAGTAAAGATAAATTATCAAGTTCATTCGTACAAGAATTGTAAAAATGTGAGAAAATTGAATATTAAAGCGCAACTAATGATAAATTATAACCAAATTGAATTATACTACTTAAATACTATCTTCAAAGTATATATATGGTAAACTATTACTAAGAAAAGAGATAAAATACAAAGATTACAACAAAATGAACAAAACTACGATATAATCCCTAACTCTAACCACTAACCCGTCATAAATTCTAAATGTTTGGATACACCGGGAGTTGTGAATAACACTACTACATAGCTAAAACCTTTAACTTTTTTACTTTAATCTACACTAGGTATCATACTTTACAATATTTAAAATTGACTTACACCAATAGTCTCAAAAAAAATTATCTTATTTTGGACCTTTCAAATACTCTACACCCATCATGACCAAATAATAACTAAATAATACCCGGTCTCCTTAGACTAAACATGAAAATCGAAATATATGTTCTAGATAGTATTTTGATGATATATGTTCCAGATAGTATTTTGATAACACATAACTGATATCAAACCAATTAAGAATGATTAACCAAATTTTTCCTTAAGATCAACATTCAAAAACAAATGTTAAATAAATTCAACAACTTCATAACCACATACATAAAAGTTAGTGTGTGACTACATAACCATTCTTTTGATTAAATTGTCTTTTATTGGAAGTCAGCCACTAAATAATCTCCAAGTAAAAAGAGACACCTTCAACAGAACCATCTTATTCCAAATTGATATATGATACAAAGGTGAATCTTCTAAGTCACTCTCATCACTTAACAAATTGTAAGTACTTTGACCATATAGCACATTCAAAGTCTATGATTCCAAACACATTCATCTGATTTTTTGACCTGCAAAGAAACGTTAGTCACCACAGTTCTACACTCATCCCCAATCTCCAACGTCATCCCACAATTCACTTCAATACCTACTCCACACATCTCCACTTGTTTATCATCTGCTAAACTAAATAGTTGACTAAACCTATCCCATTGAACACCCAACTCATCCAAGGATCTACCCAAAAAAAGGTGTTTAACTACCATCTCCCACCTCTTTCCCTAAATTCCATGAAAACCAATTACCATATCAACACCCTCACAAACTTAAATAAAATTATGTATTAAATTAATTATGTATTTTTAACAAGGGTAAGTATTATGATTCTTAATTTAAGTCATTGATAATAGAGAAATGGAGAAAAGTAAGTTGAATAATATTAAAATTTGAGAGAATATGAATTACATCAAAGATTACATAGATTTATGTAAACAATTAGATAAACAATCAATTGTTGTAAAATAACTAACTAGTTAGTATAATTAATTAACCAATTTAACTACCTAATCAACTAAGATATCTGATATCTCATCAAGTTAGAACGTGTTTAATACACTTTGAACTTGGAAAATCTCAAGAAAGAAATGTCAGAAAAAGTCATCGACTAAAAAAATTCGAAATGCCAAAAATCCATCAACAAAAGAATATGATTTTTGTTTGACTATCCATATTATGAATAAAAGCTTATATATATATATATATAATTTGAAATGTCAATTAAGACTTGAAAGAATGAAATTTTTCTTAATCATCCAATTTCTTTTTAGATAGAAGCCAAAATGTCAATGAGGCTAAAATGAATGAATTTGCTTAATCATCAATTTCTTTATGAATATAAGCTAGAATACCAATTAAGACTAAAATAAAGAATAAATTTTGTAGAATGTAATTAAGGTTAAAAGAATGAATGAACTTTGTCACCAAATATTATTGGCGTTCTAGAAAAAATTTCAACAAATACTTTGATAACATATATTATTGAGTTTGATGATGAGGATAATTTGAATAATGCAACTAACTCCATCTTTCATACTTGACCAAAGTTATTGATGTTAAAACAAAGTTGATATCAAAACATTGAAGAAGTCTTGGATTTTGGAAATGTTTTGTTGGCAAACATGTTGCCCTTAATGCTCATTGTTTGATGGGTTTTTTTTTTTATCATCATCATGGTGAGATAATTTTGAAATTTGAGAGGGAAAGAGAAGAAAATGAAGAAAGAAGGAGAAAAAACTAGTTTTGAATGTAGAAAAAAGGAAAGGAAAGTGAATAAATTGTTTAAAAATCAAATGGGAAAAGAAAAGATAAATCAATTAAACTTTTATGAAAATTTTTATAAGAAACTTCTAAGAAAGAAAATAGTGGAATAATTAAGTTCCCTAATACCATATTATGATTCTTGATTTAAGTCGCTGAGACAATGTAAATTACACCAAGAGTTACATAGACTTATATAGTCAATTAGATAAACAATCAACTAATGTAAAATAATTAATTAGTTAGTGTAACTAACTAACTAACCAATTTAACTAACCAATCAACTAAAATATTTAATAGTAAAAAAAATTCAAAGAAATAATTAGACGTTTGATGTAAAAATAATAAAATTATGTCAATTAAAATAATAATGAACTCGATTTGGAGTACGAAAAATTCTATCCAGCTGGATTTTAAGATGAGAATATTTTGTATTTCAAGGAAAAACGGGAATATTTTATCATAGTTATAAATGGGAAAAAGTGTATGATATTTTCTTTTTAAAATCCGTTTGTATCTTTTTTTTTTGGTTCAAAAATTCCCTTTGTATCTAATTATTCAAATTGTAAAAGCTTTTTCAAATACTTCGAATATCCTCCGTTTACCGCATATAGTTTAAGATGCTTACTTATTAAGCTAAGTTTACATATCAACGAGAGCTAAACTTTTGTTATTTTAAGGAAAATGAGTTAAATTTTTTTAATCTAAAACTATTAGCGAAAGAAATTTACTCTCTAAATATAATTAAAAAAAATTCGAAATTCAAAATTACATTTTAGTATATCAAATGTTTATATAGTTACAATTGAAGTTATATTTATGAATCACTAAATTTAAAAATCTTCAATTATATTGATTATTTTAAATTAATTAATTTTATAGTTTCTATATATGATACACAAAATAGTTTTTTTTTATTATTTGAGATTCAAGATTAATAGTAGATTATAAAGAATATTTAAATTTTACTTTTCATTTAGATATCTTTTATTAAAGATAAAACTGTTGGATATTTTTTGTTTTTAGTAAAATACTACAGTGCAAATGTATAACATGGTAAAATTGTGTAACCTCAATTAAAGAATAAATAGATAATTAGACGATGGTATAAAATTCATTTTCTAATACTAATTCTGTCTTTATCCAACTGGGTCAATAAAGCAATTAAAATTCCTTTTGAACTAATTTTGAAAGCTGTCATTTCAGAGCCTATTTTTCTGTCTAATTGTGGAGATTAATTTGTACAGCATGTCCGAAATTCACACATTGAGATATCGTTATCATAGGATAATTGTCTCTTTTTGCATTTGATTGTGGATTAAGAATATAATGCATATTTTAGTAATAAAACAGAATATAATGCATATATGGTGCGGTGTACTTATCTTAATAATGCAGTGTTACTTAAAATGGGAGTTAATAACTTTAAGGGTTTATAACATAGGTGGCTTCTTGGTACCAACACTTTTTCAAATAATATACATGGATTAAAATTTAAAAATTATTGAAAATTATAACAAATAATAATTTTTGAAAATAATAGTTTGTGATGCTTTTATCTTTATAAATAAAATAATAATTTAATTAATACTAATTTAATATAATTTTTTTATTAAATTAATATTATTTAAATCATTAAATTTTACTTTTAAAAACAACATTTAAATCATTAAATTTTACTTTTAAAAAACAACATACATACTCGTTGAAATTTTAAATATTTTTTAAAAACAGGTAATATTATAATTTGTCTATAATATAATAACATATTTTTGTTGTTGAAAATTATAACATAATAAAGTTCCCTAAAAAACATAATAAAGCTGAGCTTAGCTACGTACAAAATAAGTTGATAGGTTACTTTCTGTCCCTATCAAAAAATTAGATGACGTGACCCCTTAATTCCTTTTTCTTTAACCCCTAATTTCCTAAAAATAGATTAGTGTCTATCTTAGTTCTTTTAACTTTTAATGCCGTATAATATTCATTTTCCAATTTAATGATTAGCGATAAACTACTTCAGTTACCTTCTAATTGTTCATGTTCTATTCCAACTTGCCCACGACCACATAGTGCTATTTTCCATTTTGAAACACTTATATAACCAATCCATTTGATTAATTGTGTGCGTTTTCAATGAATTAAGAAATATATTGTTAGTTGATTTTTTTTTAAAGTTTAGATTGCACAATCTTTTAATACATTATAAAGTTACTTCTCAACATAATAAACACACCCTTAATTATTAATTAAATTTATTTAATTAGATGATCTCATCGTCTTAAAATATAAGAAATAAAATGAATGTATTTGATCTAAATTATTTATTTATTTTTATTTATATTTTAGGACCAAAGAATACACATGAAATAATTCAAATGAAATCAAATTTATTATTAAAGTATATTTTTAAATGTATTTTTTTCACAAATTTACAATTAATTAAGTGAAAAATTATGTTATATGCTCATGCTTGATGTTTGTCGTACTAGTAATCTTGACTATTAATGACAAATCAATAACATCATATCAACCACAATTTATCTTTTTTACAAAATCAGAAATTTATCTTAGTACTCATTAAAATATAGTATATTAATTTTATATGTTGAAACTTATAATTTAAAAAAATTGAAATTTAATTGTTGCTGCTTTTAAAATTATTG
>JBBPBQ010020321.1:50917588-50929623 GCA_037974755.1 Cicer yamashitae
TTACATTATAATATTTAGTTATATTATTTTTTAAAACATTTACACAAATATCTGCGGTAGCAAAACTAACTTAATTTTTTTATGAGGGATGAAATATATAAAAAAATAAAATAAAATGTATTTTTAAAATTAATATATTAAATTTAATTTGTGAGCAAAAAATTCATAATATTTTTATTTGTATAAAATATAAATTAAAATTATATTAGAGAAAATAAAAATCAACAATACTATTTAGAAAATTTACATTCGACGACATTTAAGGATTCAAATTTATCCATTATTTAATCTATAATAGTTAGGAATGTCTTTTTTAATGTAAACAACTAAAATATTTATAAGAATTTTATCATCAATTTTATTTATAAAATATATCTTGATAATTTTTATTGTTAAAAATGTTTTATTTGAATTGCGGTAGAGATTTGAAAGTGTTAAACAATACAAGTAGATATATCAATCAAGTAATAATTTTTTTACTTTTTTATTTCTCTTAATTTTTTACTAATAAATTCATTTGGGGTAACTAAATATATACTATTGGGGTAGGTATTTTTATCAATGATTCCTCTTATTGAAAAAAAAATTCAAAATACTCTACTTTGAAACTAATATACAAAAAAGTCATATTTGTTTGACCTTTAGAAGGTTGCAAGGCAGGGATGCGACCATAGACTATACTAAAAATTTCATTTATTTAAGAGATAGCATCCTGGGGATCGACTATCTATAGATTTGAAATTTTATTATTTTTTAATTTGTTAAAACAATTAATAAATAAAGCAATAGATGGTCGCATCTTGAGGATGCGATCTCCTGAAGGAGTCCTGAAGGAGGACAATAGATAGTCATACTTTACATAGTCGCATCTCCATCCTGCAATCTCTTGAAGACCTAAAAAAATAGGAAATTTGGTACATTAGTTTCGAAGTAGGGTATTTTGATTTTTTTTTTCTTTCAAAAAGAGGATATAATTGAAAAAATCCTCGGGATAGCAAAGTATAAAATTATGCTTATTTATTCTAAAAATAATATTGTTTGGGTAGCAAAAACTGCACAAAGACTTTAAAAATTTGATATTCGAATTCACAATTTCTTTTATCTTTTCTTGTATGTTGGAACTTATAATAGAATAAGCTCTTCTCCTTGGAGGAGGAGATGAGTAACAATTTTTTCCTAGTAACATTAAAATTTAATCGGAAATATTTAAATTCAAAATATCTATTGGATTCTTGCATAATACCAACCAATAGTGTGATTGAATTGAATATATGTAAATCAAATTACACTACGTACAAATTAAAATATAATTTTGTCAATCTAATAAATATAAAACGTACAAAAATATTAATACTACTTAATTTTTAGATGGTATTTTAAATTTTTTAAATTTAATTTTGATAAAATTATGCTTTTAAAATTGAACTATATCAGTAACTAATTAATTTGTTGGTTGATTTAATGTTATTATATTGTAGTTTGAATATTGAGTGCATGTTTAGTTTTACGATAAAATTAACAAAATAACATTGAGTCGTCTTGATTTTGTCAATTCTACCATAAAACTAAACATGTAATATATCATATTGAACCACAAATTAAACCTATTAAACTATAATTTTAAAGTATAGTCGATTGCACATGTAATAGATCATATTGAACCACAAATTAAACCTATTAAACTATAATTTTAAAGTCTAGTCGATTGCACATGTGATTCAGTTCTTAAAATATAGATTAAAACATAAAAGTGAAAAAGAATAAAGATAAAAAGTAATAAATAAAAGCATAACAAAGCCAAAAACATGTCCTAGGTGTCGTGCATGATTTGCCTTATAAGCCTAATTTTCCTTGAGTGTAGTCCCATCTGAGTTGAGATTATGACCCTGTCCTTGGCTCAGCCACGATTGGAATTAGCACTAGAACATGCCCCATGTGCTACTATTTAAGAGCAATGGGAAACTTTCCTCATAAACCGTTGCAATTTATCCATTAAAAGCTTGTTCGTAGAGAAAAGAAGAAGCATAACGGGTATACTTGACAATCACATTTTCACACATGTTTTTTGTGCGCTTATAATCTTTTAACCTTTGGGACAATGTGGATTATATTATGTTACAATATATGGCTTGACTATTTTCATTGGATTCTCAACGTGACTTGCTTGCCAATATTTAGGTTACTTTGTGACAATTGTATATATATTTGTGCCTTTTCAAGAGATTTTCCCTCTATCTAGTGGCTTGGATTCTCTTTCACCACATATGTGAGGTTAGGTAAATTATTTATGTAGCATGGAATCATTTTTAAGAAAATAACACTAAAGCCAAATAAATTGATTTTTGATCTTCTTATTTACAATTTAGTCGATGCATGTTAGGTCGATGAAAAAACTTTAGCGTTATAAATTTAAGGGATGTAGTTGAAATTTTCAAGAATGATTGTAAACGTTATTTATTGTTAACATTATTATTATTGTTATCAAATAAAATTGGATGTTCGCATTTTCTGATTTTGTACTCGAGATTTTTTCTTACTTTGTTTCTTGCCGTGTTTGGTCTTGTACTTATAATTGGATTGCAAGACCACCCATCTTAACATGAGACCTATAGCCAACATTTGTTGTGGGGTCTAACTTTTCTTAAGATTGAAATATATTTTATAGACAAATAATTAAATAAAAATTACTACTATATTTCAAATTTAAAATATTTCTAAAAAATAGACAAACTAAATAAATAATCGAAACAAATAATGGCCTAAAACATTTAAAATTTAAATATTTTTTATCCGAAAGTGGACATATAAATACTATTAGAAATAAATTATTTTGAGAGATCTAAAGCAAAGATATTTTTTGGATCATTTATAAGAATCGAAATTTAAATTCTGACGACAATAATTTTTTAATAAAATTTTATTTATCTTTCAACTAAAGTCTAAATTATTTCAACTTTTTCTCTTAAAAAAATTGGAGAGTTAAAAAAAAGTTATCTTAGGATAAAAATTTGCGTTATCTATACTTTCAAAAGGCTTTTTCAGATAAAAAGGTAAATTAATTATGTGTTGTATTTTTGGCATGATGTAGTTTGGCGTATTTGGGTAAATACATCGGTTTTATAGAGGTAGTCTTGGTAGATGGCAAAGGTGGGAGGTTCTCATAGTTCGTTTGTGGGGTATAAAGGAATGTTCAGTCTTAAAGCTGCCTTCAACTATAAGGACCACCTTACAATATTCAATAACCATTCACATGTTTGACATCTTGACCGTTCATTTCAAATATCGTAGATCCAATGGTTGCAATTGTACCAAGCACAAATAAGTCTTTGACAAGATACTCACTTGGTAACGAAATGAAAGCAAATTTAGCATATATCTAAATTATAACAAAATATAAGTAAAAATTGTCTATTTTCAACCTACTTAATGATAAGTGTATATAAAAATGTTACTTCATTTAATCTCTAACTTTTTAATACAATTAAATGAGATAAATAATAGTAGTTTAGGTAATAAAGTGAAAACTTTTAAATAAGCCCAAAAATAAAAAAAATGTGAATAACTAGTTACCTTAATAAATGTATACTGGTTATTGTACCAAAAAAAACTGTATACCGGTTAATTCTGTTTTATACTTTTGTTCCATAGGGGTACAAACCTCCACATGGTAACATTAATAATTTCTTGATGTGACAAGCCATTAATCAAAATGTAATTACCTCTATATTTCACTTTTATAAATAATTTCTAAAAATCTCATAAGCCAAACATTTTTTTTAAATAATACCAACAAATAAGTTTCCAATGTTATTTCTCAAAGAATGATTCTAGAGAATAAATATCTCAACCATGAAACAAACAGCCCATAAAGCTTTATAAATTTTACAAAAAAACATATTTTGTTTGGCGGATGCTCATTCAACCTCCATTTTTACTCACCTTTATCGGATCTTAGATTCTGATAGGCTATTAGGAGGTGGATGGACAAACATAGGGGACAAGTGAGCTTTCTCCATTTTGTTTATGTACAGTAGGCCAATGTTTGCGACTTTGGGCCACTTGATACCACAAGTCTATGTGCATCCTTTGAATTATTGGCCCAACCACAATAGTGGTCTTAAATGTTAGTGATAAAAATGTTTTTTAAGAGTCTTCTTTTTGGTTTTCATCTTTCTTCTGACTTTTGTGTAAGATTCTCAAGGATGGTATTTCCAATGACTTGGTTGAAATTTTTAGAAAATAGGATATTGCTTTTAGCTTGAATTTGTATCAATGCATGCATTGTTATTCTTCATTGATCACACCTATATAATCATTCACAATGAACTTGGATTAGTCAAACGGTGAATTGTACCAACATTTTTTTCCTACAAGTTTTCAGAAGTTTTATAAAATGTAGGGTGTAATGCAGCCCTTCTAAGATGAAAAAAGTATGTTGAGACATTCATGAAAATCTGTTACATGCATCAGATGCCTTAAGATTTCCTCATTTCATTTGTCCCAAATGAAATTATTTGATCTATTATCAATGAACTACAAGGACATGCAAGAGACTACATAAAAACCTTTTGAATCAAACTACTTACATGAAAAAGGATTACAGATTCCAGAAAAAAGGTACTAAACATTAGTTATTTAAGTCAGCTGATTTACTGGAAGATCCTTGCTTGCTTCAACTAAAAACGGAATTGGCTTGGTTGGGGCAGGAAGCCGACCAATGCTATCGACTTTATCCTTTTGCTTTGGAGGTGGTCTAGCTGCTTTAGGCAACAATCTTCCTTTCTTCTCGAACCACTCGGGCTTCAACAGTGCCCGGAAGCCCAACTTATTGTAATACACCTTTCTGACAGACCCACCAGCTGCTTCAACTGCTTCCTTGGCCCTAACAGTGACCCTTGATACCTGTAAGCTCAATATGTTAAAACACATCCCTGTCTACTTCAGTGTTTAGAATTAAAAAACAATTTTGCATCTATTTTCCTCATCGATAAACAAAAGCATAAATCATATACCTAAGGTAAAGAAAATTGGCACGTAAATTTGAAAATACAAGAGCTATACCATGTACTAATTCTCTTCATTCCAAAATCCAAATTACAAAACATCAAGCCAACAGTCTGTTCTTTATCCTTAGAGACTCTAAAATCTTTATATACCATTCATGTTATCAAGGTTGAATTGAAACAAGGCTGCTGCTAGGCCTGTTCATTTTGCAAGAAAACCAAACCAAACCAAACTAGAAAAGCAATTGGCTCGAACCAAACTGATCAAGATTCATTCCGATCCAAACTATTATGCATTTCAGTGCACTAGGTTCTATATTCTTTAACTTAACCAATTTTACAGTGACAGAACTGAATTTTCTGCGTATGTCTTAGTTCTTCATGGGCTGCGATGATTTTCCCGCACTGATTGCTTCTGAAGCAAAGCCACATGCCAGTGGCTTGATTCAACAACACAAATAACTGAGATGAGCATGGAAAGAGGTCATATTATGTTACTTCTCTAATTAATTTTTCATACCAACCAAGATTGATTTGGTATTTTAAGATATGTGAGGAACTTTTTATGAGACTTAGTTTTGAATTTGATTGATTTTCCTCTGCCATACTTTGGTGCTTGCATCAATGAACACACAAATTAAAAACCACAAGCGGCACAGTTTTTTTGGTAAAACTGTAGCACCCTTAAGTGGTGCTACAGTTCGGTTCAGTTCAGTTCTGCACTCCTGCACTCCTCTGTAAACTGTAGCACCACTTAAGCTAAATAAATTTTTACTTGTTGCTTAGCTTTACAGCACCAATAATTTAAGATTTAAGGATTTAGTAATAGGAGAATGGAGGATTTAGGGATATGAGACTATGGCACTGCACAACATCTCAAATTCCATGGAACCTTGATTCCTGCAACTCAAACATGAAGGAGGAGATTTGGCGCAGCAAAAAAGTCGCAAGTTTTGGTGGGTTTGTGTTTGAGTTCAGCATATACAGTTTGTCTATAATTTGTTGAAAGTTTATTGAAACAATTCATCAGCAGTTCACTGAACTGAGCTTCAAGTTTGCAGTTAAAGAATTGTGTTTAACACTGCAGTTCGGTTTACTGAACCTCACTAATAGTTAAGTTTTTTTCAGTTTGGTTCACGGTTCGGTTTGGTTTTATCTGAACTTTGAACAAGCCTAACTGCCGCCACTTTTGATGGTTTATGTTTGCCAATAGAGAAAGGAGAGTGCAGGCTCACAAGCCAGCATCTAAATAATCATAAACTATTTAACAAAGGCAAGAATGGTTGATTAGTTATGAACTTATGATCAATGGTTAAATTCATGATATTAGATGAAGATAAATACCAAAATAGTTAAAAAGTATTCCCAAATTTTAGACTTAAGAATCAAAAAAGCATTATTATGGTCCTCAAAGCACTTATTACTTAGCCTTCAAATCAAAGTATACCTCTAGATGAATTGGCCACTGGATCTTCTCAGAACCACGACCCATCAATCGTACTCCATCTTTCATTTGCTTCCCAAGTACCCCTGCATCCTATGTACAGTAATAATAATGACCAACCGAATGAGAGGGAGCACATGAAGCAAACAAATCCACTTTAAGTGAGGAGGTAATCACAAAACCTTGAGTGTTTTCATTGTGATCAGTTCAGAAGAATCTATCTTCCCAGCATTGATAAACGTTGCAATTTTTCCCAAACCTATTGGCTGCAAAAGAAGATATAAAACAAATTTTTGAATATAGCAATACAAATTAGTAATAGATTGAGGAAGAAAAGGGGAAGGATTCACAACCAAATAGAGAGGGTCTAACAATATGAGCTTGAACCATGGCTATGGGTGTATGACAAAATTAAATAAACTTATCTAGACATTAAAATAACAAATATTAAAGAATTAAATTATGCACATAAAATAATATTTAACACAACTTGAATAGGTCTCTAGAAGAAGTATCTTAAGTTCTTAACGCTTATAAATCTGAGGGGTCAAATCTATCAGCCAAAATGTACTCCAAACATTTGGCATTATGCTATTCTAGAAAACTATTCTGTATCAAAATTCACAAACACAATTAAAATTAAATTAGAAATTAAACACAATTAAAATTCTCAAAATGTACTACAACATTTGGCACTATTCTATTCTACAGACTTTTGTCATTGAAGTTCACAATACTCTTTAGTGCATATCATACTTGGCAATTGACATGTAGAAATAAGAGGTTCTTATCAATCAAAACCAACATACTCAGCCATTCAGCCTTATAGATTTCAAGGCCCTTGAAAGAAAAATCTTATCTTGCAAATGATGTCTTGTAGTAAATATAACCTAATTTCTGCATTGAGCATAGCACTTTAGCTTCAGAAGAAGCATGCTCAGGTATGCTTCCTTTTTATTTGTGGAGAACTACCTTTATTTCTTGAAATGGAAGTCAAGAAAGATAGTCTTTACCGGTCTTAATAAGTATGCAAAACTAATGTTGCTCACAAGTAACTATCCATAAATCTCACTATTATATAATGTTCAAAACTATAAGAATTCCACAATTATAACCAATGAACTCTAATAATATATACCAAGGCATATTTTCATTTTCATGATGCAGCAAACGATAGTATCAAAATTGTCAATCGTAGATCACAAAAAATAGCATTAGGTTCAAATTCCGCTATGCTACCGTGCTATAGCATAGCACTACTATAGCCACTATTAGAAAACACTTTTAATAAATAGCGTATAGCAGAACAACAATAAATAGTTCAAATTTCACTATATTGTAGTAGCTATAGTATATATAGCCACTCTGACAACACTGAGCAATAAACAAAAAAAATGACACTATAAACATGAAAAAATATACCTGAAAAGTGAGGCTAAATGGGTTCTTGAACCCACGTTTAGGCATCCTACGACGAAGAGGGGTCTGACCTCCTTCAAACCCCAATTTTGAACCTTTTCTAGCTCTCTGACCCTTATGACCCCTCCCAGCAGTCTTACCCTTTCCAGACCCAATCCCTCGACCTTTCCTTGTCTTCTGTTTTCGGGGAACATTATCTCTTAGATCATTCAAACTCAGAAGACTGTAAGCTCTAAAACCTTGAAAATTTGTGTGTGCATTGAGATTACTAAATGTTGCATGAAGATCGAGAGGTTGTGGGAGTTGCAGGGGTTGAAATTGAACAGCCGGGTATCGGTTGTAAATCGAACTTCTGATGATTGAAGTTGAGAGAACAGAAAGCCTTCTCCTTAGCATATTTTCTTCTACTCTAATCTTTCAATAACAAAAATGAAATTTAATAACTTTAAACCTTAAAAAGCCAACAAATTAGAACCACAAACATGAATCATAAAATCAGATAACTATTACTCCAAGTAAAAAACAAATAACGTAAAATTAGAATCCTAAGTTTTCAATCAATGAAAACAAGTTTGAATGACATCAATAAAACCAACTGCAAAATGCCAAAATGTACAACCTATTCTCAAATCAATAAACTCTAACATAAAAAACCAGCTACAAAGTACACCTGTACTGTCAATAACAACACTTCAGCATGCAATTGCGATATCTCCTTGTGAAATGGAGCTTTGGTGTGTTATATTATGACGGGACGGTTATCACAGTCCTAAGTCGTGTTGCGCTGATTCTCACTGTTTATGGCAGCGGACAACCAACTCCGTGTACGTTTTTCGGCCAGTTGAGTTCAATGCCTCCATCTAAGTTTTTTTTGTTTTAGGGTTTTACTCAATGTTTTAAAAACTAGACCGGAGGTCGAACCAACAAGACCTTCGGGTCATGATTCAATTGCTTCAACCGGTTAAACCACAGTCGAACCGTCCAAACGAACGATTCAGAAGATTTTACCATATTCCATAGGATATTACCATGGTTTGTTTAGACTAGATTTCTTCTTCTTTATTCTCTCACACTTCCTAAACACAGTTGGATCTTCTTCTACCTACCAGCAAGCCACCCTAAACACAATCTTTGTATTATATAAGTATTTAGCTTGATAAAATTTTCTCTTTATCAGTTAGTTATAAGTTGGTTTTATATTTGTTATAGTTAGTTGAGTTTGTAAAAGAATGTTAGGAGTTATTTACCCTATGTATAATCTATCATTTGTAATATTTGATTCAATCAATGAATGAGATTATTCAAAATCTTCACTTTTACTCATTTTGTAATACTTCGCAGAGAAAAATCAAATTCAAAATCTGGTTTAGCACCAGTACCATTGTTAAAAACACCACTACAACCACTTAAACTAAATAATGTGCTAATGTAACATACAGATCCAAAGAATCTTAAAAACTAAAAAATAAAACTCAAAACTTCGTCAACATTTTAGCCCAATTGCTAAGCTTGTCAATTTCGTGCATCAGAACCCGTTCCATAGGCTCTTAAACCATTCCATTTTCATCCTAAAATGCGAGAAGAGAGAGTACCTTTTTTTTGTACGAATTGGACGCGTGAGGTGGTGGTCGCACGCGTGAGCTCGTGGCCGGTTCTGCACTGTGATGTGCCGCTGCCTGAAGAAATCGGCGATTGTTTTTTTGAATTGGGTGTTAAAACTTAAAAAAAGAGGTTTTTTAATTTAAAAAAAAATGAATTTTTAGCAACAAAAAATTTGGGGGTTTAATTAATCCGGGCGGATGTACCAAAAAAAAACCAACCGGCCAGGTTTGGTTCGGTGACACGGTCGATCTAAACTGGTTCAATCGGGTTTTTGCCGTTGGATTATGGGCCGCTTCAAAATGAAGTGTGTTGGGCTTGGATTAGAATCCCACCTGTTTGTTTTATGAGGATTCTAGTTGGAAAATTTGATCCTGTACCCCCACTTTTATCTCTATACCCCCACAATTTTTTGAAAATGTCAAAATTACCCTCCATTTTTTGTTTTTTTTTTTTACAAAATCCACTTTCACTTCCGGAAAACTTTTTATAAGTTTTCCGGTACAGAAGGATGTTTCTGGAAAACTAAAAAAAAGATTTTCGGTACAGAAGGAAAAAATGTGTGTACCGGAAAACTTTCTCCAACTTTTCCGATATAGTGTTTCCGAAAAATTTTATCGACAAGTTTTCCGGTACACACCCTTATTTTTGAAAAAAATTTAAATTTTATTAATTTTTTTTTAATCACTTAGAAAATTATTGAAAATTTGGGGTGACCGTGGCAACTCTATGTGGTAATGAAGCTTTCCCATCCCTATAACTTTGCCGTCTTTACCTCTATCCTTACCCACCGAATAAGTTAAAATAAAAAAAATATGAAACTACCGGAAAACTTCCCACAAGTTTTCCGGTAACTTCCGGAAAAGTCACTAACAAGTTTTCCGGTAATCTTGAAAAAAGTTTTCCGATAAAAATAAAAAATTTGAAGTAATATATACAAGGGTATTATGGTATTTTCACTGACTTTTTAGATGTATAAGATTAATTGTGGGAGTACGGGGTCAAATTTTCTTCTACTTGCCACCCTCCCAACATGTACTGGCCACCTCCATAGCACATTAAAAGACTATATTATCTTTCATTATTATATATAAAGATTTGAAATTTTTTACTTCTCACTTTTTACTCCCACAAATTCAAAAATTTAGCAACCAAATTTTCATAATTTTGTTTGATTATCAAACTTTCGAAATATAAGTGAGTTAATTTTCAAAAATTTTATTTAATTTGAAAATTCTGAAATGTATTTGTAAATTTTTTTTTGAACCTTTCACCTTTAATAAAAGTTTCGAAATGAATATTTTCGAAACTTTTAAATTCTCAAAATAAGGATATTTTGAAAGTTTCAAATATTTGAAATGTTTGAAGGTTTAAAAAGTCTGTAACTCTGGAATTTTCCTATTTCAAAAGTTTCATATTGTTTGAAAGTTTCGAAATTTCTGAAATTTTCTTATTTCAAAAATTTCGTATTATTCGAAAGTTTTGATTTTTTTTTGCAAACAACTGGAAGTTACATTTCAAAAGTTTTGAAAGATTCGAAAATATTGGGATTTTGGCAAAGTTTCGAAAGTGTGAGTGAAAAGTGAGAATATTTTTTTTTTTCAAGTTTTTATATATAATAAAATAATCTTTTAACATGTCTTGGAGGGTGACAGGTGGAGGGTAACAAGTAGAATCCTCTTGTTTTTTTTTTTAAAAGTAATTTTTGGATTTGTAATTTAGTCTCCGTAAAATAATGTTTTTGGTTTAAATCTTTGCAAAAAGTAAATGTTTTTGTTTTAGCCCTTAATGTTTAACACTGTTAATTTTTTAACGGATGAGTAATTAATGACTTTAAACTTAGTTAGAGCAAAATCTAAGAAATTTGATTTTAGTCCTTGCAAAATAAATAAATAAAAAACTTTGTTTTAGTCCTTACAAATTTTAAGAAATTTGATTTTAGTCTCTACATAATAAAAAAAAAACGTTTTACTCCTATGTACAGTTTTTATAATAAATTATAATTAGTATATTATAATTATCATCATTTTTTTAGAAGATATAAAAAAATTAATTTTAACTAATTGATTAATGACAAATATTTATTCCGCGTAAGAATATATGTTCCATTCGCTTCTTTAGCGACTCATTTCCAAACAAACAATGTGAAAAAATTATAGTTAGTGTATTATAATTGTTCTTATTATTATGTTGATAATACATTTGCAAACACTATATTATAATTATTCTCAATTTTATTTAGAAGACATAAAAAAAATACTCAATTTAACTAATTAATTAAAGACAAACATTTGTTCTATATATGAATTGTATGCTGCAACAACTTCTTTTACTACTCATTTTCAAAAGAAAAAAAATGTAAAAAAACTAAAGTGTGAAAAAATTTATAATTATTATATTATAATTGTTCTCATATTTACATCTAAAACTAATTGCATATTTAAATCTAAAATAAAATAGAATGGTAATTTTATTTTATTTCTTTAAAAAAAATAAAAAATTATTTATTTTTTACCGTTTCTTTTCAAATTAAATAATATAACATTTTGGTTATTTGAATTAATAAATAA
>JBBPBQ010020321.1:50930022-50946150 GCA_037974755.1 Cicer yamashitae
GTTGTGATTGACTGATAGTTTAAAAAATATTTATCATGTGAGTGTATATAAATTAAATCTCTCTCTATATATATACCCCACCTCTTTTTATGAATGATGTAATTAACACTTCTACACATTTTTATTTGAATTACAAAAATCACTCATTATTATTTTAAATTTAAATAAAATTGAAGGTTAGTTTCGTAAACTTTATTTTAATTATTAATGATGAAAAGAGATAGGTTATCACGCATTCTAAATTTTAGGTGTAAACTAAGAACATATATATTTAAGCAAAAAAATTCTTTTTACTATTTTGAATTAGTAAAATGGAAGCATAATTTTTTAAGTTTCATTTTAAATGATAAGGAGAGAAAATAAATTAAAAAAATATAAATTACATCTTTACTCTTCGTTGATTTAATTTTCTAGAAGAGATGTTTGGATTCTTTTACCAAAAAAAATGCATATTGCCAATTTATACAAACTAAAAAATGCATGGACGTAAATTAGCAAACCCCATGTTTGTTGTATATATGACTACATATCTAATAAGAATGCTTTTTATGTGAGAATGAGAATAACGTATATCACCTTTAGATCAAAATAAATAGTTGAGATTAAAAAATCTCATTTAAATAACACATGTGCCAGTGTTTAAGAGTTATTTTTTTCTCATTTACCTTTTCATCTTCTTGACTTCTTCCACCCATCTTCATCTGCAACTAAATCAGAAACAATGTATCTATTTTTTATGAACACTATTACTCACCTAATGAGATTTACAATATTGACCAACTAAGAATCTATGAAAAGAAAATTAGTTTGGGTTTTTATGTTTTCATATATGTTCGGATATTAAAAAAAGTAACATTTCAGAGACGTCGAAACTCTTTATTATTATTATTTTTTACAATGGAGGTGATGAGGTTTTTACTTTATCTATTTTGTAAATATTAAATTTATGTATTGAATTTAGATTCTTGTATCCATAATCCAACTTGTATCCGAAATTCAAATAGTAGTGTTTGTTATTTTTGTGTATAAATTAAGGAAATATACGTTAGAGTAGGACAATTATAAGTTTGGTGATACTCAAAATGTGCGACATAACAATTTCGAATACATATCATAAATCGACGCTCTTAGGATATTATTGGATATGTAAGTATTTCAAGCGAGAGAATAAGCAGAGAAATAGTGTATTTCTGATTGATAAAATAGACAAAGAGAAGCAAAAGACTAAATTAGTGCGGAGTTCATATTTTTTTTGTTCTCCCAGCCATGCGAAGAAAGAGGAGAGAAATGCTCAATTTTTTTCCTTTTTACTTGTTAGCCATACCTCAATTTTTTCGTAATAACTTTTTTCCATACATTTTTAAAGCTATATATATATATATAAATATCTTTGTCTAAGGATATTTTTGTCTTTTCAAAAATTACATGCACTTATTTCTTTTGTGTTTCTCTCATCTTTCTTTTATACTAAATAATATCTCAAAATTTTCTTATTTCTTACCTTTTTCTATTTTTGCACACACTCACCTATTTTTCTGTTCTCACTTTTTCCTCACAGCCAATTACACCCTAAGTTCTAAGTTGCTGCTGTAGCTAACCAAAGCAATTTTTTCCCTCTCTTAAAATAATGCCCCTAGAAGAATTTCCCAACGTGTAGAAAATGACCACCTTGTCGAAGTTGAGATCCATAGCCAACCCAACCATTCGAAAACAAGTTTTTATAGGATTTCCTAGCAAAAATACAAGAGAAGAAAATATGTGTACATTGACAGTTGGACGCATAAATTTTTACTAGTGAGGGCATCATATATATTTTTCAATTGTTGTAGCATATAATATTATAGTATATGAATTTATCAAAACTACAAACACGTTCTAAATGTCTCTTTTGTTTATAAAAGACACATTTAAGTTTAATTTTATAAGTTTTATACATTTGAATACTATGATAAGAATACTCATACATTTATTTAAAAAAAAATCAAAACATAGTTGAGATACAAAATATCATATAGGTCTTTCTCTTTATCATGTAATTTACTTTTTAGTTAATTAAGTACTACAAATATTAAGTTTTCAATACTAAGTGCAAGTCATTACCCACACTTCCTTTCAAATAAGGGATCCAAAAGAAACTAATAAAACTTTTGCTTGAAAGCAACTTTTATCTTCCATGTGTTTCTAAAAAACCATAGTAATTTTTTTTCTTCATTTTGGACGAAAAAAAAAATAGTCTCAAATGTTTACTTTCAAACTACTGGAGTTTTTAGAAGCTACAAGGTCAGTGAGGAGGTAAAGTTTGATATTCTTCAGTATGCCAATGATACAATTTTGTTGGGTGAGAGTGCATGGGGAAATCTTTGAAACATTAAAACAATTCTTTAAAGTTTTGAAATTGTATCCGAGTTACATGTAGGGAGGGATGAAAGACAACTTTAATTTATGCATGAGAATAGATAGACGGTGCATGAGAATCTAGTGCATGAGAAATAAGGGAGGGATGATTCAATTAAAATGTTTCGCCATATTCCTTATTTGCACAAAATCTAGTGCATGAGAATAGATAAACGGTGTAAAAAAGAGAAAGAAGGAATAGATAAATTTTTTATTAATATAAATAATATTTTACCTTACTCACGAAAATAAGATTATTTTATCTCAAAAAAAAAAAAAAATAGATTGAAATGTATAAATTGTGGAGACTTCTTAAATACTCTTTATGAAGAGAAGTATTTATTGCAGTAATTAAAAAAAGAGTTTCGAATCCTAAAAAAATTGTTTTGTGATTAAATTAAAATCACAACAATAGATTTATTTCGTCAACTATTAATTGAATCATCATAGAATTTAAAGAATCCAATTTGATATAATACAAATACAACAAATATACTAAAACAAAAAAAATCGAAGAGTATAAAACTATATATACCAAACACCCAATTTAATCTCAAAGTCATAAAGAAGTAAGGTGATTTGAGGAAATTAAAGTGATTAGAAGTTCATAAATTTAGAAGATTATATCCAAATTGAAGTAAGGTGATTTGAGGAAATTGAAGTGATTAGAAGATTATGTTCAACTCTAGTTTCTATATAAAAGTAACATCTCAATAAAAAAATCATATCCAAATGAGTTCTTAACAATTACATACATTAATTTGAATATTTAATCAAGGATATAAGCGACTTTGCACTTTAAATCATAACTTAAAAACAACTTCAATTAACTTAGCGTTTCACATTTTCAACAAAACACCAAACCATAATATCAGATTCACGGAACACCAAGTTCATAAGTCACAACAATAAAAACCCAAACCAAAAATAAAAAAACCAAAAGAAATTAATTATTCCATCGCAATAATGATGATTTACGAGGCTAATTAACTTTTCATTATTATTGACTCAAAGAACATAATCCTTAAGGAGCCTTAGGTGGTTGAGTTGAAGATGAAGAAGAAGCAGAAGCAGAAGCCTCAACAAAGTACCATTCTTGTTTATGGAAGCTTCTGTGACAACCACAAGCATCACAAGTCAGTTGAGCATTGGTTCCTCCTGCCCTACTTGCCATAAACTCCATGCATCCATCCGTTAAATACCCTCCACTCTTTACCAAGAAATTTTTCTTACATTCTCCATACTTTTCATTTACTATTACTACTGGTGTTGTACTCTTCATCGATGAAGCTTTCTTCATTGTTGATTGACCCTTCAAACCCCTGCAAAAAAGATTTGTGTTGTCAGTGAGAGAGAGAGAGATACTAACAGTGTTGATGTGTGTGAAGTGCCTTAGCCTAGTATGTGTATTTATACAAGGTGATTAGCATTATATGAGGATAATATGTACATGATAAACATGCTTATCTGATTTGTCATATTTTGTATTTTAGCAACTCAACTAATAACACTATTGGGAAAAATTGTATGTCACTGAGTTAAGAGACGTTAAAAGAGTTTTAAGAATTAGGTTCTGAGTTTAAACTTATTAAATTAACATAACCTCTAATTTAGTAACATGTGTCTATTAAAAAATTATTAAGAAAAATCAAAGTTCGAGATAGAATAAAGATAAGCACTAAAATTAATTTATAAAAGGAGATATTTTTTTATCTTACAAACTAGTTTTATAATAATAGAGTGGATCGATATAAAAAACACTGTCATTGGAAATAGTAAATCTCTTATATCGATAGTATTAAGTGCAGTCATTGAAAACTAACACATATGTTTGAAAATTTTAATTTTGATTTCCGTGAAAATTTAATAGAATTAATTGCAATTTTACATCTTTTATTTTCATCTTTTCTACAAAATTGATTTCTCAATTTACAATCTTACAGTTTTGGTTACTCTCTCAATTTTTTATATGTGGAGAATACGTACATGAGAAGCATGCTTATCTGATCTGTCATATTTTGAATTTTACCAACTCAACTAAGAATACTAATGGGAAAAATTGTATCTTGGTGAATTAAGGAACATTAAAAGAATTTTAAGAATTAGGTTCTGAGTTCAGATCCATTAAATTAACATAATTTCTAATTTAGTATCATGTGTCTATTAAAAAATTATTACAAAAAATCAAAATTTGAGATAAAATAAATATAAGATCTCAATTTAGTTTATAAAAGGAGACATTTTTCGTCTTGCAAACTAGTTTTAGGATCCAATATAAAAAAACATAATAAATACCTCAAACTTTGTTTGACTCTTCTTTACAAAAATGTTTTATAATTCATTGGAAATAGTAAATCTTTTATATCAATACTATTAAGTGTAGTTATTGAAAACTAATATATATAATTGAAAATTTTAACTTTGATTTCCGTGAAAATTTAATAGACTTAATTACAAATTTAAATCTTTTATTTATATATTTTACGCGAAATTGATTTCTCTATTTAACATCTTAACGTTTTGGTTACTATCTCAATTTTTTATATGTGGAGAATACGTTCATGAGAAGGATGGTTATCTGATCTGTCATATTTAGAATTTTACCAACTCAACTAAAAATACTATTGGGAAAAATTGTATATTGGTGAATTAAGGAACGTTAAAAAAGTTTTAAGAATTAGACTGTGAGTTCAGACACATTAAATTAACATAATTTCTAATTTAGTAAGATGTGTCTATTAAAAAATTATTAGAAAAAATCAAAATTTGAGATAAAATAAAGATAAGATCTCAAATTAGTTTAAAAAAAGAGACATTTTTCGTCTTGTAAACTAGTTTTAGGATCCAATATAAAAAAACATAATAAATACCTCACACTTTGTTTGACTCTTCTTTACAAAAATATTTTATTTGTCATTGGAAATAGTAAATCTCTTATATCGAGACTATTAAGTGTAGTTATTGAAAACTAATACATATGTTTGAAAATTTTAACTATCATTTCCGTGAAGATTTAGTAAACTTAATTACAATTTTAAAACTTTTATTTTTATCTTTCCTGCGAAATTGATTTCTCTATTTAAAATCTAACAGTTTTGGTTACTCTCTCAATTTTTTATATGTGGAGAATACGTACATGAGAAGCATGCTTATCTGATCTGTCATATTTTGAATTTTACAACCTCAACTAAGAATACTAATGGGAAAAATTGTATCTTGGTGAATTAAGAAACATTAAAAGAGTTTTAAGAATTAGGTTCTGAGTTCAGATCCATTAAATTAACATAATTTCTAATTTAGTATCATGTGTCTATTAAAAAATTATTACAAAAAATCAAAATTTGAGATAAAATAAAGATAAGATCTCAATTTAGTTTATAAAAGGAGACATTTTTCGTCTTGTAAACTAGTTTTAGGATCCAATATAAAAAAACATAATAAATACCTCACACTTTGTTTGACTCTTCTTTACAAAAATATTTTATTTGTCATTGGAAATAGTAAATCTCTTATATCGATACTATTAAGTGTAGTTATTGAAAACTAATACATATATTTGAAAATTTTAACTTTCATTTCCGTGAAGATTTAGTAGACTTAATTACAATTTTAAATCTTTTATTTTTATCTTTCCTGCGAAATTGATTTCTCTATTTGAAATCTTACAGTTTTGGTTACTCTCTCAATTTTTTATATGTGGAGAATACGTACATGAGAAGCATGCTTATCTGATCTGTCATATTTTGAATTTTACAACCTCAACTAAGAATACTAATGGGAAAAATTGTATCTTGGTGAATTAAGAAACATTAAAAGAGTTTTAAGAATTAGGTTCTGAGTTCAGATCCATTAAATTAACATAATTTCTAATTTAGTATCATGTGTCTATTAAAAAATTATTACAAAAAATCAAAATTTGAGATAAAATAAAGATAAGATCTCAATTTAGTTTATAAAAGGAGACATTTTTCGTCTTGCAAACTAGTTTTAGGATCCAATATAAAAAAACATAATAAATACCTCAAACTTTGTTTGACTCTTCTTTACAAAAATGTTTTATGAGTCATTGGAAATAGTAAATCTTTTATATCGATACTATTAAGTGTAGTTATTGAAAACTAATATATATATTTGAAAATTTTAACTTTGATTTCCGTGAAAATTTAATAGACTTAATTACAAATTTAAATCTTTTATTTTTATCTTTTATGCGAAATTGATTTCTCAATTTAACATCTTACCGTTTCGGTTACTCTCTCAACTTTTTATATGTGGAGAATACGTACGTGAGAAGCATGCTTATCTGATCTGTCATATTTTGAATTTTACAACCTCAACTAAGAATACTAATGGGAAAAATTGTATGTTGGTGAATTCAGAAACATTAAAAGAGTTTTAAGAATTAGGTTCTGAGTTCAGATCCATTAAATTAACATAATTTCTAATTTAGTATCATGTGTCTATTAAAAAATTATTACAAAAAATCAAAATTTGAGATAAAATAAAGATAAGATCTCAAATTAGTTTAAAAAAAGAGACATTTTTCGTCTTGTAAACTAGTTTTAGGATCCAATATAAAAAAACATAATAAATACCTCACACTTTGTTTGACTCTTCTTTACAAAAATATTTTATTTGTCATTGGAAATAGTAAATCTCTTATATCGATACTATTAAGTGTAGTTATTGAAAACTAATACATATGTTTGAAAATTTTAACTTTCATTTCCGTGAAGATTTAGTAGACTTAATTACAATTTTAAATCTTTTATTTTTATCTTTCCTGCGAAATTGATTTCTCTATTTGAAATCTTACAGTTTTGGTTACTCTCTCAATTTTTTATATGTGGAGAATACGTACATGAGAAGCATGCTTATCTGATCTGTCATATTTTGAATTTTACCAACTCAACTAAGAATACTAATGGGAAAAATTGTATCTTGGTGAATTAAGGAACATTAAAAGAGTTTTAAGAATTAGGTTCTGAGTTCAGATCCATTAAATTAACATAATTTCTAATTTAGTATCATGTGTCTATTAAAAAATTAATACTAAAAATCAAAATTTGAGATAAAATAAAGATAAGATCTTAATTTAGTTTATAAAAGGAGACATTTTTCGTCTTGCAAACTAGTTTTAGGATCCAATATAAAAAAACATAATAAATACCTCAAACTTTGTTTGACTCTTCTTTACAAAAATGTTTTATGAGTCATTGGAAATAGTAAATCTTTTATATCGATACTATTAAGTGTAGTTATTGAAAACTAATATATATATTTGAAAATTTTAACTTTGATTTCCGTGAAAATTTAATAGACTTAATTACAAATTTAAATCTTTTATTTTTATCTTTTATGCGAAATTGATTTCTCAATTTAACATCTTACCGTTTCGGTTACTCTCTCAACTTTTTATATGTGGAGAATACGTACATGAGAAGCATGCTTATCTGATCTGTCATATTTTGAATTTTACAACCTCAACTAAGAATACTAATGGGAAAAATTGTATCTTGGTGAATTAAGAAACATTAAAAGAGTTTTAAGAATTAGGTTCTGAGTTCAGATTCATTAAATTAACATAATTTCTAATTTAGTATCATGTGTCTATTAAAAAATTATTACAAAAAATCAAAATTTGAGATAAAATAAAGATAAGATCTCAATTTAGTTTATAAAAGGAGACATTTTTCGTCTTGCAAACTAGTTTTAGGATCCAATATAAAAAAACATAATAAATACCTCAAACTTTGTTTGACTCTTCTTTACAAAAATGTTTTATGAGTCATTGGAAATAGTAAATCTTTTATATCGATACTATTAAGTGTAGTTATTGAAAACTAATATATATATTTGAAAATTTTAACTTTGATTTCCGTGAAAATTTAATAGACTTAATTACAAATTTAAATCTTTTATTTTTATCTTTTATGCGAAATTGATTTCTCAATTTAACATCTTACCGTTTCGGTTACTCTCTCAACTTTTTATATGTGGAGAATACGTACATGAGAAGCATGCTTATCTGATCTGTCATATTTTGAATTTTACAACCTCAACTAAGAATACTAATGGGAAAAATTGTATGTTGGTGAATTCAGAAACATTAAAAGAGTTTTAAGAATTAGGTTCTGAGTTCAGATCCATTAAATTAACATAATTTCTAATTTAGTATCATGTGTCTATTAAAAAATTATTACAAAAAATCAAAATTTGAGATAAAATAAAGATAAGATCTCAAATTAGTTTAAAAATAGAGACATTTTTCGTCTTGTAAACTAGTTTTAGGATCCAATATAAAAAAACATAATAAATACCTCACACTTTGTTTGACTCTTCTTTACAAAAATATTTTATTTGTCATTGGAAATAGTAAATCTCTTATATCGAGACTATTAAGTGTAGTTATTGAAAACTCATACATATGTTTGAAAATTTTAACTATCATTTCCGTGAAGATTTAGTAAACTTAATTACAATTTTAAAACTTTTATTTTTATCTTTCCTGCGAAATTGATTTCTCTATTTAAAATCTAACAGTTTTGGTTACTCTCTCAATTTTTTATATGTGGAGAATACGTACATGAGAAGCATGCTTATCTGATCTGTCATATTTTGAATTTTACAACCTCAACTAAGAATACTAATGGGAAAAATTGTATCTTGGTGAATTAAGAAACATTAAAAGAGTTTTAAGAATTAGGTTCTGAGTTCAGATCCATTAAATTAACATAATTTCTAATTTAGTATCATGTGTCTATTAAAAAATTATTACAAAAAATCAAAATTTGAGATAAAATAAAGATAAGATCTCAATTTAGTTTATAAAAGGAGACATTTTTCGTCTTGCAAACTAGTTTTAGGATCCAATATAAAAAAACATAATAAATACCTCAAACTTTGTTTGACTCTTCTTTACAAAAATGTTTTATGAGTCATTGGAAATAGTATATCTTTTATATCGATACTATTAAGTGTAGTTATTGAAAACTAATATATATATTTGAAAATTTTAACTTTGATTTCCGTGAAAATTTAATAGACTTAATTACAAATTTAAATCTTTTATTTTTATCTTTTATGCGAAATTGATTTCTCAATTTAACATCTTACCGTTTCGGTTACTCTCTCAACTTTTTATATGTGGAGAATACGTACATGAGAAGCATGCTTATCTGATCTGTCATATTTTGAATTTTACAACCTCAACTAAGAATACTAATGGGAAAAATTGTATGTTGGTGAATTCAGAAACATTAAAAGAGTTTTAAGAATTAGGTTCTGAGTTCAGATCCATTAAATTAACATAATTTCTAATTTAGTATCATGTGTCTATTAAAAAATTATTACAAAAAATCAAAATTTGAGATAAAATAAAGATAAGATCTCAAATTAGTTTAAAAAAAGAGACATTTTTCGTCTTGTAAACTAGTTTTAGGATCCAATATAAAAAAACATAATAAATACCTCACACTTTGTTTGACTCTTCTTTACAAAAATATTTTATTTGTCATTGGAAATAGTAAATCTCTTATATCGAGACTATTAAGTGTAGTTATTGAAAACTAATACATATGTTTGAAAATTTTAACTATCATTTCCGTGAAGATTTAGTAAACTTAATTACAATTTTAAAACTTTTATTTTTATCTTTCCTGCGAAATTGATTTCTCTATTTAAAATCTAACAGTTTTGGTTACTCTCTCAATTTTTTATATGTGGAGAATACGTACATGAGAAGCATGCTTATCTGATCTGTCATATTTTGAATTTTACAACCTCAACTAAGAATACTAATGGGAAAAATTGTATCTTGGTGAATTAAGAAACATTAAAAGAGTTTTAAGAATTAGGTTCTGAGTTAAGATCCATTAAATTAACATAATTTCTAATTTAGTATCATGTGTCTATTAAAAAATTATTACAAAAAATCAAAATTTGAGATAAAATAAAGATAAGATCTCAATTTAGTTTATAAAAGGAGACATTTTTCGTCTTGCAAACTAGTTTTAGGATCCAATATAAAAAAACATAATAAATACCTCAAACTTTGTTTGACTCTTCTTTACAAAAATGTTTTATGAGTCATTGGAAATAGTAAATCTTTTATATCGATACTATTAAGTGTAGTTATTGAAAACTAATATATATATTTGAAAATTTTAACTTTGATTTCCGTGAAAATTTAATAGACTTAATTACAAATTTAAATCTTTTATTTTTATCTTTTATGCGAAATTGATTTCTCAATTTAACATCTTACCGTTTCGGTTACTCTCTCAACTTTTTATATGTGGAGAATACGTACATGAGAAGCATGCTTATCTGATCTGTCATATTTTGAATTTTACAACCTCAACTAAGAATACTAATGGGAAAAATTGTATCTTGGTGAATTAAGAAACATTAAAAGAGTTTTAAGAATTAGGTTCTGAGTTCAGATCCATTAAATTAACATAATTTCTAATTTAGTATCATGTGTCTATTAAAAAATTATTACAAAAAATCAAAATTTGAGATAAAATAAAGATAAGATCTCAATTTAGTTTATAAAAGCAGACATTTTTCGTCTTGCAAACTAGTTTTAGGATCCAATATAAAAAAACATAATAAATACCTCAAACTTTGTTTGACTCTTCTTTACAAAAATGTTTTATGAGTCATTGGAAATAGTAAATCTTTTATATCGATACTATTAAGTGTAGTTATTGAAAACTAATATATATATTTGAAAATTTTAACTTTGATTTCCGTGAAAATTTAATAGACTTAATTACAAATTTAAATCTTTTATTTTTATCTTTTATGCGAAATTGATTTCTCAATTTAACATCTTACCGTTTCGGTTACTCTCTCAACTTTTTATATGTGGAGAATACGTACATGAGAAGCATGCTTATCTGATCTGTCATATTTTGAATTTTACAACCTCAACTAAGAATACTAATGGGAAAAATTGTATCTTGGTGAATTAAGAAACATTAAAAGAGTTTTAAGAATTAGGTTCTGAGTTCAGATCCATTAAATTAACATAATTTCTAATTTAGTATCATGTGTCTATTAAAAAATTATTACAAAAAATCAAAATTTGAGATAAAATAAAGATAAGATCTCAATTTAGTTTATAAAAGGAGACATTTTTCGTCTTGCAAACTAGTTTTAGGATCCAATATAAAAAAACATAATAAATACCTCAAACTTTGTTTGACTCTTCTTTACAAAAATGTTTTATGAGTCATTGGAAATAGTAAATCTTTTATATCGATACTATTAAGTGTAGTTATTGAAAACTAATATATATATTTGAAAATTTTAACTTTGATTTCCGTGAAAATTTAATAGACTTAATTACAAATTTAAATCTTTTATTTTTATCTTTTATGCGAAATTGATTTCTCAATTTAACATCTTACCGTTTCGGTTACTCTCTCAACTTTTTATATGTGGAGAATACGTACGTGAGAAGCATGCTTATCTGATCTGTCATATTTTGAATTTTACAACCTCAACTAAGAATACTAATGGGAAAAATTGTATGTTGGTGAATTCAGAAACATTAAAAGAGTTTTAAGAATTAGGTTCTGAGTTCAGATCCATTAAATTAACATAATTTCTAATTTAGTATCATGTGTCTATTAAAAAATTATTACAAAAAATCAAAATTTGAGATAAAATAAAGATAAGATCTCAAATTAGTTTAAAAAAAGAGACATTTTTCGTCTTGTAAACTAGTTTTAGGATCCAATATAAAAAAACATAATAAATACCTCACACTTTGTTTGACTCTTCTTTACAAAAATATTTTATTTGTCATTGGAAATAGTAAATCTCTTATATCGATACTATTAAGTGTAGTTATTGAAAACTAATACATATGTTTGAAAATTTTAACTTTCATTTCCGTGAAGATTTAGTAGACTTAATTACAATTTTAAATCTTTTATTTTTATCTTTCCTGCGAAATTGATTTCTCTATTTGAAATCTTACAGTTTTGGTTACTCTCTCAATTTTTTATATGTGGAGAATACGTACATGAGAAGCATGCTTATCTGATCTGTCATATTTTGAATTTTACCAACTCAACTAAGAATACTAATGGGAAAAATTGTATCTTGGTGAATTAAGGAACATTAAAAGAGTTTTAAGAATTAGGTTCTGAGTTCAGATCCATTAAATTAACATAATTTCTAATTTAGTATCATGTGTCTATTAAAAAATTAATACTAAAAATCAAAATTTGAGATAAAATAAAGATAAGATCTTAATTTAGTTTATAAAAGGAGACATTTTTCGTCTTGCAAACTAGTTTTAGGATCCAATATAAAAAAACATAATAAATACCTCAAACTTTGTTTGACTCTTCTTTACAAAAATGTTTTATGAGTCATTGGAAATAGTAAATCTTTTATATCGATACTATTAAGTGTAGTTATTGAAAACTAATATATATATTTGAAAATTTTAACTTTGATTTCCGTGAAAATTTAATAGACATAATTACAAATTTAAATCTTTTATTTTTATCTTTTATGCGAAATTGATTTCTCAATTTAACATCTTACCGTTTCGGTTACTCTCTCAACTTTTTATATGTGGAGAATACGTACATGAGAAGCATGCTTATCTGATCTGTCATATTTTGAATTTTACAACCTCAACTAAGAATACTAATGGGAAAAATTGTATGTTGGTGAATTCAGAAACATTAAAAGAGTTTTAAGAATTAGGTTCTGAGTTCAGATCCATTAAATTAACATAATTTCTAATTTAGTATCATGTGTCTATTAAAAAATTATTACAAAAAATCAAAATTTGAGATAAAATAAAGATAAGATCTCAAATTAGTTTAAAAAAAGAGACATTTTTCGTCTTGTAAACTAGTTTTAGGATCCAATATAAAAAAACATAATAAATACCTCACACTTTGTTTGACTCTTCTTTACAAAAATATTTTATTTGTCATTGGAAATAGTAAATCTCTTATATCGAGACTATTAAGTGTAGTTATTGAAAACTAATACATATGTTTGAAAATTTTAACTATCATTTCCGTGAAGATTTAGTAAACTTAATTACAATTTTAAAACTTTTATTTTTATCTTTCCTGCGAAATTGATTTCTCTATTTAAAATCTAACAGTTTTGGTTACTCTCTCAATTTTTTATATGTGGAGAATACGTACATGAGAAGCATGCTTATCTGATCTGTCATATTTTGAATTTTACAACCTCAACTAAGAATACTAATGGGAAAAATTGTATCTTGGTGAATTAAGAAACATTAAAAGAGTTTTAAGAATTAGGTTCTGAGTTCAGATCCATTAAATTAACATAATTTCTAATTTAGTATCATGTGTCTATTAAAAAATTATTACAAAAAATCAAAATTTGAGATAAAATAAAGATAAGATCTCAATTTAGTTTATAAAAGGAGACATTTTTCGTCTTGTAAACTAGTTTTAGGATCCAATATAAAAAAACATAATAAATACCTCACACTTTGTTTGACTCTTCTTTACAAAAATATTTTATTTGTCATTGGAAATAGTAAATCTCTTATATCGATACTATTAAGTGTAGTTATTGAAAACTAATACATATATTTGAAAATTTTAACTTTCATTTCCGTGAAGATTTAGTAGACTTAATTACAATTTTAAATCTTTTATTTTTATCTTTCCTGCGAAATTGATTTCTCTATTTGAAATCTTACAGTTTTGGTTACTCTCTCAATTTTTTATATGTGGAGAATACGTACATGAGAAGCATGCTTATCTGATCTGTCATATTTTGAATTTTACAACCTCAACTAAGAATACTAATGGGAAAAATTGTATCTTGGTGAATTAAGAAACATTAAAAGAGTTTTAAGAATTAGGTTCTGAGTTCAGATCCATTAAATTAACATAATTTCTAATTTAGTATCATGTGTCTATTAAAAAATTATTACAAAAAATCAAAATTTGAGATAAAATAAAGATAAGATCTCAATTTAGTTTATAAAAGGAGACATTTTTCGTCTTGCAAACTAGTTTTAGGATCCAATATAAAAAAACATAATAAATACCTCAAACTTTGTTTGACTCTTCTTTACAAAAATGTTTTATGAGTCATTGGAAATAGTAAATCTTTTATATCGATACTATTAAGTGTAGTTATTGAAAACTAATATATATATTTGAAAATTTTAACTTTGATTTCCGTGAAAATTTAATAGACTTAATTACAAATTTAAATCTTTTATTTTTATCTTTTATGCGAAATTGATTTCTCAATTTAACATCTTACCGTTTCGGTTACTCTCTCAACTTTTTATATGTGGAGAATACGTACGTGAGAAGCATGCTTATCTGATCTGTCATATTTTGAATTTTACAACCTCAACTAAGAATACTAATGGGAAAAATTGTATGTTGGTGAATTCAGAAACATTAAAAGAGTTTTAAGAATTAGGTTCTGAGTTCAGATCCATTAAATTAACATAATTTCTAATTTAGTATCATGTGTCTATTAAAAAATTATTACAAAAAATCAAAATTTGAGATAAAATAAAGATAAGATCTCAAATTAGTTTAAAAAAAGAGACATTTTTCGTCTTGTAAACTTGTTTTAGGATCCAATATAAAAAAACATAATAAATACCTCACACTTTGTTTGACTCTTCTTTACAAAAATATTTTATTTGTCATTGGAAATAGTAAATCTCTTATATCGATACTATTAAGTGTAGTTATTGAAAACTAATACATATGTTTGAAAATTTTAACTTTCATTTCCGTGAAGATTTAGTAGACTTAATTACAATTTTAAATCTTTTATTTTTATCTTTCCTGCGAAATTGATTTCTCTATTTGAAATCTTACAGTTTTGGTTACTCTCTCAATTTTTTATATGTGGAGAATACGTACATGAGAAGCATGCTTATCTGATCTGTCATATTTTGAATTTTACCAACTCAACTAAGAATACTAATGGGAAAAATTGTATCTTGGTGAATTAAGGAACATTAAAAGAGTTTTAAGAATTAGGTTCTGAGTTCAGATCCATTAAATTAACATAATTTCTAATTTAGTATCATGTGTCTATTAAAAAATTAATACTAAAAATCAAAATTTGAGATAAAATAAAGATAAGATCTTAATTTAGTTTATAAAAGGAGACATTTTTCGTTTTGCAAACTAGTTTTAGGATCCAATATAAAAAAACATAATAAATACCTCAAACTTTGTTTGACTCTTCTTTACAAAAATGTTTTATGAGTCATTGGAAATAGTAAATCTTTTATATCGATACTATTAAGTGTAGTTATTGAAAACTAATATATATATTTGAAAATTTTAACTTTGATTTCCGTGAAAATTTAATAGACTTAATTACAAATTTAAATCTTTTATTTTTATCTTTTATGCGAAATTGATTTCTCAATTTAACATCTTACCGTTTCGGTTACTCTCTCAACTTTTTATATGTGGAGAATACGTACATGAGAAGCATGCTTATCTGATCTGTCATATTTTGAATTTTACAACCTCAACTAAGAATACTAATGGGAAAAATTGTATCTTGGTGAATTAAGAAACATTAAAAGAGTTTTAAGAATTAGGTTCTGAGTTCAGATCCATTAAATTAACATAATTTCTAATTTAGTATCATGTGTCTATTAAAAAATTATTACAAAAAATCAAAATTTGAGATAAAATAAAGATAAGATCTCAATTTAGTTTATAAAAG
>JBBPBQ010020321.1:50946650-50965744 GCA_037974755.1 Cicer yamashitae
ATCTTTTATATCGATACTATTAAGTGTAGTTATTGAAAACTAATATATATATTTGAAAATTTTAACTTTGATTTCCGTGAAAATTTAATAGACTTAATTACAAATTTAAATCTTTTATTTTTATCTTTTATGCGAAATTGATTTCTCAATTTAACATCTTACCGTTTCGGTTACTCTCTCAACTTTTTATATGTGGAGAATACGTACATGAGAAGCATGCTTATCTGATCTGTCATATTTTGAATTTTACAACCTCAACTAAGAATACTAATGGGAAAAATTGTATGTTGGTGAATTCAGAAACATTAAAAGAGTTTTAAGAATTAGGTTCTGAGTTCAGATCCATTAAATTAACATAATTTCTAATTTAGTATCATGTGTCTATTAAAAAATTATTACAAAAAATCAAAATTTGAGATAAAATAAAGATAAGATCTCAAATTAGTTTAAAAAAAGAGACATTTTTCGTCTTGTAAACTAGTTTTAGGATCCAATATAAAAAAACATAATAAATACCTCACACTTTGTTTGACTCTTCTTTACAAAAATATTTTATTTGTCATTGGACATAGTAAATCTCTTATATCGAGACTATTAAGTGTAGTTATTGAAAACTAATACATATGTTTGAAAATTTTAACTATCATTTCCGTGAAGATTTAGTAAACTTAATTACAATTTTAAAACTTTTATTTTTATCTTTCCTGCGAAATTGATTTCTCTATTTAAAATCTAACAGTTTTGGTTACTCTCTCAATTTTTTATATGTGGAGAATACGTACATGAGAAGCATGCTTATCTGATCTGTCATATTTTGAATTTTACAACCTCAACTAAGAATACTAATGGGAAAAATTGTATCTTGGTGAATTAAGAAACATTAAAAGAGTTTTAAGAATTAGGTTCTGAGTTCAGATCCATTAAATTAACATAATTTCTAATTTAGTATCATGTGTCTATTAAAAAATTATTACAAAAAATCAAAATTTGAGATAAAATAAAGATAAGATCTCAATTTAGTTTATAAAAGCAGACATTTTTCGTCTTGCAAACTAGTTTTAGGATCCAATATAAAAAAACATAATAAATAACTCAAACTTTGTTTGACTCTTCTTTACAAAAATGTTTTATGAGTCATTGGAAATAGTAAATCTTTTATATCGATACTATTAAGTGTAGTTATTGAAAACTAATATATATATTTGAAAATTTTAACTTTGATTTCCGTGAAAATTTAATAGACTTAATTACAAATTTAAATCTTTTATTTTTATCTTTTATGCGAAATTGATTTCTCAATTTAACATCTTACCGTTTCGGTTACTCTCTCAATTTTTTATATGTGGAGAATAAGTTCATGAGAAGGATGGTTATCTGATCTGTCATATTTTGAATTTTACCAACTCAACTAAAAATACTATTGGGAAAAATTGTATATTGGTGAATTAAGGAACGTTAAAAAAGTTTTAAGAATTAGACTGTGAGTTCAGACACATTAAATTAACATAATTTCTAATTTAGTAAGATGTGTCTATTAAAAAATTATTAGAAAAAATCAAAATTTGAGATAAAATAAAGATAAGATCTCAAATTAGTTTAAAAAAAGAGACATTTTTCGTCTTGTAAACTAGTTTTAGGATCCAATATAAAAAAACATAATAAATACCTCACACTTTGTTTGACTCTTCTTTACAAAAATATTTTATTTGTCATTGGAAATAGTAAATCTCTTATATCGATACTATTAAGTGTAGTTATTGAAAACTAATACATATATTTGAAAATTTTAACTTTCATTTCCGTGAAGATTTAGTAGACTTAATTACAATTTTAAATCTTTTATTTTTATCTTTCCTGCGAAATTGATTTCTCTATTTGAAATCTTACAGTTTTGGTTACTCTCTCAATTTTTTATATGTGGAGAATACGTACATGAGAAGCATGCTTATCTGATCTGTCATATTTTGAATTTTACAACCTCAACTAAGAATACTAATGGGAAAAATTGTATCTTGGTGAATTAAGAAACATTAAAAGAGTTTTAAGAATTAGGTTCTGAGTTCAGATCCATTAAATTAACATAATTTCTAATTTAGTATCATGTGTCTATTAAAAAATTATTACAAAAAATCAAAATTTGAGATAAAATAAAGATAAGATCTCAATTTAGTTTATAAAAGGAGACATTTTTCGTCTTGCAAACTAGTTTTAGGATCCAATATAAAAAAACAAAATAAATACCTCAAACTTTGTTTGACTCTTCTTTACAAAAATGTTTTATGAGTCATTGGAAATAGTAAATCTTTTATATCGATACTATTAAGTGTAGTTATTGAAAACTAATATATATATTTGAAAATTTTAACTTTGATTTCCGTGAAAATTTAATAGACTTAATTACAAATTTAAATCTTTTATTTTTATCTTTTATGCGAAATTGATTTCTCAATTTAACATCTTACCGTTTCGGTTACTCTCTCAACTTTTTATATGTGGAGAATACGTACATGAGAAGCATGCTTATCTGATCTGTCATATTTTGAATTTTACAACCTCAACTAAGAATACTAATGGGAAAAATTGTATCTTGGTGAATTAAGAAACATTAAAAGAGTTTTAAGAATTAGGTTCTGAGTTCAGATCCATTAAATTAACATAATTTCTAATTTAGTATCATGTGTCTATTAAAAAATTATTACAAAAAATCAAAATTTGAGATAAAATAAAGATAAGATCTCAATTTAGTTTATAAAAGCAGACATTTTTCGTCTTGCAAACTAGTTTTAGGATCCAATATAAAAAAACATAATAAATACCTCAAACTTTGTTTGACTCTTCTTTACAAAAATGTTTTATGAGTCATTGGAAATAGTAAATCTTTTATATCGATACTATTAAGTGTAGTTATTGAAACCTAATATATATATTTGAAAATTTTAACTTTGATTTCCGTGAAAATTTAATAGACTTAATTACAAATTTAAATCTTTTATTTTTATCTTTTATGCGAAATTGATTTCTCAATTTAACATCTTACCGTTTCGGTTACTCTCTCAATTTTTTATATGTGGAGAATACGTTCATGAGAAGGATGGTTATCTCATCTGTCATATTTTGAATTTTACCAACTCAACTAAAAATACTATTGGGAAAAATTGTATATTGGTGAATTAAGGAACGTTAAAAATGTTTTAAGAATTAGACTGTGAGTTCAGACACATTAAATTAACATAATTTCTAATTTAGTAAGATGTGTCTATTAAAAAATTATTAGAAAAAATCAAAATTTGAGGTAAAATAAAGATAAGATCTCAAATTAGTTTAAAAAAAGAGACATTTTTCGTCTTGTAAACTAGTTTTAGGATCCAATATAAAAAAACATAATAAATACCTCACACTTTGTTTGACTCTTCTTTACAAAAATATTTTATTTGTCATTGGAAATAGTAAATCTCTTATATCGATACTATTAAGTGTAGTTATTGAAAACTAATACATATGTTTGAAAATTTTAACTTTCATTTCCGTGAAGATTTAGTAGACTTAATTACAATTTTAAATCTTTTATTTTTATCTTTCCTGCGAAATTGATTTCTCTATTTGAAATCTTACAGTTTTGGTTACTCTCTCAATTTTTTATATGTGGAGAATACGTACATGAGAAGCATGCTTATCTGATCTGTCATATTTTGAATTTTACCAACTCAACTAAGAATACTAATGGGAAAAATTGTATCTTGGTGAATTAAGGAACATTAAAAGAGTTTTAAGAATTAGGTTCTGAGTTCAGATCCATTAAATTAACATAATTTCTAATTTAGTATCATGTGTCTATTAAAAAATTAATACTAAAAATCAAAATTTGAGATAAAATAAAGATAAGATCTTAATTTAGTTTATAAAAGGAGACATTTTTCGTCTTGCAAACTAGTTTTAGGATCCAATATAAAAAAACATAATAAATACCTCAAACTTTGTTTGACTCTTCTTTACAAAAATGTTTTATGAGTCATTGGAAATAGTAAATCTTTTATATCGATACTATTAAGTGTAGTTATTGAAAACTAATATATATATTTGAAAATTTTAACTTTGATTTCCGTGAAAATTTAATAGACTTAATTACAAATTTAAATCTTTTATTTTTATCTTTTATGCGAAATTGATTTCTCAATTTAACATCTTACCGTTTCGGTTACTCTCTCAACTTTTTATATGTGGAGAATACGTACGTGAGAAGCATGCTTATCTGATCTGTCATATTTTGAATTTTACAACCTCAACTAAGAATACTAATGGGAAAAATTGTATGTTGGTGAATTCAGAAACATTAAAAGAGTTTTAAGAATTAGGTTCTGAGTTCAGATCCATTAAATTAACATAATTTCTAATTTAGTATCATGTGTCTATTAAAAAATTATTACAAAAAATCAAAATTTGAGATAAAATAAAGATAAGATCTCAAATTAGTTTAAAAAAAGAGACATTTTTCGTCTTGTAAACTAGTTTTAGGATCCAATATAAAAAAACATAATAAATACCTCACACTTTGTTTGACTCTTCTTTACAAAAATATTTTATTTGTCATTGGAAATAGTAAATCTCTTATATCGAGACTATTAAGTGTAGTTATTGAAAACTAATACATATGTTTGAAAATTTTAACTATCATTTCCGTGAAGATTTAGTAAACTTAATTACAATTTTAAAACTTTTATTTTTATCTTTCCTGCGAAATTGATTTCTCTATTTAAAATCTAACAGTTTTGGTTACTCTCTCAATTTTTTATATGTGGAGAATACGTACATGAGAAGCATGCTTATCTGATCTGTCATATTTTGAATTTTACAACCTCAACTAAGAATACTAATGGGAAAAATTGTATCTTGGTGAATTAAGAAACATTAAAAGAGTTTTAAGAATTAGGTTCTGAGTTCAGATCCATTAAATTAACATAATTTCTAATTTAGTATCATGTGTCTATTAAAAAATTATTACAAAAAATCAAAATTTGAGATAAAATAAAGATAAGATCTCAATTTAGTTTATAAAAGGAGACATTTTTCGTCTTGTAAACTAGTTTTAGGATCCAATATAAAAAAACATAATAAATACCTCACACTTTGTTTGACTCTTCTTTACAAAAATATTTTATTTGTCATTGGAAATAGTAAATCTCTTATATCGATACTATTAAGTGTAGTTATTGAAAACTAATACATATATTTGAAAATTTTAACTTTCATTTCCGTGAAGATTTAGTAGACTTAATTACAATTTTAAATCTTTTATTTTTATCTTTCCTGCGAAATTGATTTCTCTATTTGAAATCTTACAGTTTTGGTTACTCTCTCAATTTTTTATATGTGGAGAATACGTACATGAGAAGCATGCTTATCTGATCTGTCATATTTTGAATTTTACAACCTCAACTAAGAATACTAATGGGAAAAATTGTATCTTGGTGAATTAAGAAACATTAAAAGAGTTTTAAGAATTAGGTTCTGAGTTCAGATCCATTAAATTAACATAATTTCTAATTTAGTATCATGTGTCTATTAAAAAATTATTACAAAAAATCAAAATTTGAGATAAAATAAAGATAAGATCTCAATTTAGTTTATAAAAGGAGACATTTTTCGTCTTGCAAACTAGTTTTAGGATCCAATATAAAAAAACATAATAAATACCTCAAACTTTGTTTGACTCTTCTTTACAAAAATGTTTTATGAGTCATTGGAAATAGTAAATCTTTTATATCGATACTATTAAGTGTAGTTATTGAAAACTAATATATATATTTGAAAATTTTAACTTTGATTTCCGTGAAAATTTAATAGACTTAATTACAAATTTAAATCTTTTATTTTTATCTTTTATGCGAAATTGATTTCTCAATTTAACATCTTACCGTTTCGGTTACTCTCTCAACTTTTTATATGTGGAGAATACGTACATGAGAAGCATGCTTATCTGATCTGTCATATTTTGAATTTTACAACCTCAACTAAGAATACTAATGGGAAAAATTGTATCTTGGTGAATTAAGAAACATTAAAAGAGTTTTAAGAATTAGGTTCTGTGTTCAGATCCATTAAATTAACATAATTTCTAATTTAGTATCATGTGTCTATTAAAAAATTATTACAAAAAATCAAAATTTGAGATAAAATAAAGATAAGATCTCAATTTAGTTTATAAAAGCAGACATTTTTCGTCTTGCAAACTAGTTTTAGGATCCAATATAAAAAAACATAATAAATAACTCAAACTTTGTTTGACTCTTCTTTACAAAAATGTTTTATGAGTCATTGGAAATAGTAAATCTTTTATATCGATACTATTAAGTGTAGTTATTGAAAACTAATATATATATTTGAAAATTTTAACTTTGATTTCCGTGAAAATTTAATAGACTTAATTACAAATTTAAATCTTTTATTTTTATCTTTTATGCGAAATTGATTTCTCAATTTAACATCTTACCGTTTCGGTTACTCTCTCAATTTTTTATATGTGGAGAATACGTTCATGAGAAGGATGGTTATCTGATCTGTCATATTTTGAATTTTACCAACTCAACTAAAAATACTATTGGGAAAAAATGTATATTGGTGAATTAAGGAACGTTAAAAAAGTTTTAAGAATTAGACTGTGAGTTCAGACACATTAAATTAACATAATTTCTAATTTAGTAAGATGTGTCTATTAAAAAATTATTAGAAAAAATCAAAATTTGAGATAAAATAAAGATAAGATCTCAAATTAGTTTAAAAAAAGAGACATTTTTCGTCTTGTAAACTAGTTTTAGGATCCAATATAAAAAAACATAATAAATACCTCACACTTTGTTTGACTCTTCTTTACAAAAATATTTTATTTGTCATTGGAAATAGTAAATCTCTTATATCGATACTATTATGTGTAGTTATTGAAAACTAATACATATGTTTGAAAATTTTAACTTTCATTTCCGTGAAGATTTAGTAGACTTAATTACAATTTTAAATCTTTTATTTTTATCTTTCCTGCGAAATTGATTTCTCTATTTGAAATCTTACAGTTTTGGTTACTCTCTCAATTTTTTATATGTGGCGAATACGTACATGAGAAGCATGCTTATCTGATCTGTCATATTTTGAATTTTACAACCTCAACTAAGAATACTAATGGGAAAAATTGTATCTTGGTGAATTAAGAAACATTAAAAGAGTTTTAAGAATTAGGTTCTGAGTTCAGATTCATTAAATTAACATAATTTCTAATTTAGTATCATGTGTCTATTAAAAAATTATTACAAAAAATCAAAATTTGAGATAAAATAAAGATAAGATCTCAATTTAGTTTATAAAAGGAGACATTTTTCGTCTTGCAAACTAGTTTTAGGATCCAATATAAAAAAACATAATAAATACCTCAAACTTTGTTTGACTCTTCTTTACAAAAATGTTTTATGAGTCATTGGAAATAGTAAATCTTTTATATCGATACTATTAAGTGTAGTTATTGAAAACTAATATATATATTTGAAAATTTTAACTTTGATTTCCGTGAAAATTTAATAGACTTAATTACAAATTTAAATCTTTTATTTTTATCTTTTATGCGAAATTGATTTCTCAATTTAACATCTTACCGTTTCGGTTACTCTCTCAACTTTTTATATGTGGAGAATACGTACATGAGAAGCATGCTTATCTGATCTGTCATATTTTGAATTTTACAACCTCAACTAAGAATACTAATGGGAAAAATTGTATCTTGGTGAATTAAGAAACATTAAAAGAGTTTTAAGAATTAGGTTCTGAGTTCAGATCCATTAAATTAACATAATTTCTAATTTAGTATCATGTGTCTATTAAAAAATTATTACAAAAAATCAAAATTTGAGATAAAATAAAGATAAGATCTCAATTTAGTTTATAAAAGCAGACATTTTTCGTCTTGCAAACTAGTTTTAGGAACCAATATAAAAAAACATAATAAATAACTCAAACTTTGTTTGACTCTTCTTTACAAAAATGTTTTATGAGTCATTGGAAATAGTAAATCTTTTATATCGATACTATTAAGTGTAGTTATTGAAAACTAATATATATATTTGAAAATTTTAACTTTGATTTCCGTGAAAATTTAATAGACTTAATTACAAATTTAAATCTTTTATTTTTATCTTTTATGCGAAATTGATTTCTCAATTTAACATCTTACCGTTTCGGTTACTCTCTCAATTTTTTATATGTGGAGAATACGTTCATGAGAAGGATGGTTATCTGATCTGTCATATTTTGAATTTTACCAACTCAACTAAAAATACTATTGGGAAAAATTGTATATTGGTGAATTAAGAAACATTAAAAGAGTTTTAAGAATTAGGTTCTGAGTTCATATCCATTAAATTAACATAATTTCTAATTTAGTATCATGTGTCTATTAAAAAATTATTACAAAAAATCAAAATTTGAGATAAAATAAAGATAAGATCTCAATTTAGTTTATAAAAGCAGACATTTTTCGTCTTGCAAACTAGTTTTAGGATCCAATATAAAAAAACATAATAAATACCTCAAACTTTGTTTGACTCTTCTTTACAAAAATGTTTTATGAGTCATTGGAAATAGTAAATCTTTTATATCGATACTATTAAGTGTAGTTATTGAAAACTAATATATATATTTGAAAATTTTAACTTTGATTTCCGTGAAAATTTAATAGACTTAATTACAAATTTAAATCTTTTATTTTTATCTTTTATGCGAAATTGATTTCTCAATTTAACATCTTACCGTTTCGGTTACTCTCTCAATTTTTTATATGTGGAGAATACGTTCATGAGAAGGATGGTTATCTCATCTGTCATATTTTGAATTTTACCAACTCAACTAAAAATACTATTGGGAAAAATTGTATATTGGTGAATTAAGAAACGTTAAAAATGTTTTAAGAATTAGACTGTGAGTTCAGACACATTAAATTAACATAATTTCTAATTTAGTAAGATGTGTCTATTAAAAAATTATTAGAAAAAATCAAAATTAGAGATAAAATAAAGATAAGATCTCAAATTAGTTTAAAAAAAGAGACATTTTTCGTCTTGTAAACTAGTTTTAGGATCCAATATAAAAAAACATAATAAATACCTCACACTTTGTTTGACTCTTCTTTACAAAAATATTTTATTTGTCATTGGAAATAGTAAATCTCTTATATCGATACTATTAAGTGTAGTTATTGAAAACTAATACATATGTTTGAAAATTTTAACTTTCATTTCCGTGAAGATTTTGTAGACTTAATTACAATTTTAAATCTTTTATTTTTATCTTTCCTGCGAAATTGATTTCTCTATTTGAAATCTTACAGTTTTGGTTACTCTCTCAATTTTTTATATGTGGAGAATACGTACATGAGAAGGATGGTTATCTGATCTGTCATATTTTGAATTTTACCAACTCAACTAAAAATACTATTGGGAAAAATTGTATATTGGTGAATTAAGGAACGTTAAAAAAGTTTTAAGAATTAGACTGTGAGTTCAGACACATTAAATTAACATAATTTCTAATTTAGTAAGATATGTCTATTAAAAAATTATAAGAAAAAAATCAAAATTTGAGATAAAATAAAGATAAGATCTCAAATTAGTTTAAAAAAAGTGACATTTTTCGTCTTGCAAACTAGTTTTAGGATCCAATATAAAAAATATAATAAATACCTCATACTTTGTTTGATTCTTCTTTACAAAAATGTTTTGTTTGTTATCGGAAATAGTAAATCTCTTATATGGATACTATTAAGTTTAGTTATTGAAAACTAATACATATATTATAAAATTTTAACATTGATTTTCGTGAAAATTAAATAGACTTAGTTACAAATTTAAATCTTTTATTTTTATTTTTCCTGGGAAATTGATATCTCTATTTAAAATCTTACGGTTTTGGTTACTCTCTCAATTTTTCATATGTGGAGAATACGTACATGAGAAAAGAGTTTTAAGAAACGTTAAAATTGTATCTTATTGAATTAAGGAACGTTAAAAGAGTTTTAAGAATTAAGTTCCGAGATTAGACCCATTATATTAACATAATTTCTAATTTAGTAACATGTGTCTATTAAAAAATTATTAGAAAAAATTAAAATTTTAGATAACACAAAGATAAGATCTCAAATTAGTTTATAAAAAGAGACATTTTTCGTGTTGCAAACTAGTTTTAGGATCCAATAAAAAAAACATAATAAATACCTCATACTTTGTTTGACTCTTCTTTACAAAAATGTTTTATTCATCATTAGAAATAGTAAATCTCTTATATCGATAGTATTAAGTGTAATTATTGAAAACTAATACATAAATTTGAAAATTTTAAGTTTGATTTCCGTGAAAATTTAATAGACTTAGTTACAATTTTAAATCTTTTACTTTTATCTTTTAGGCGAAATTGATTTGTCTATTTAAAATCTTATAGTTTTGGTGACTCTCTCAATTTTTTATATGTGGAGAATACGTACATGAGAAGCATGCTTATCTGATCTGTCATATTTTCAATTTTACCAACTCAACTAAGAGTACTATTGGGAAAAATTGTATCTTGTTGAATTAAGGAACGTTAAAAAAGTTTTAAGAATTAGGTTCCGAAATCAGACCCATTAAATTAACATAATTTCTAATTTTGTAATGTGTCTATTCAAAAATTATTAGAAAAAATCAAAATTTGAGAAAACATAAAGATAAGATCTCAAATTAGTTTATAAACATAGACATTTTTCGTCTTGCAAACTAATTTTAGGATCCAATATAAAAAACACAATAAATATGTCATACTATGTTTGACTCTTCTTTACAAAAATGTTTTATTTGTCGTTGGAAATAGTAAATTTCTTATATGGATAGCATTAAGTGTAGTTATTGAAAACTAATACATATATTTGAAAATTTTAACTTTGATTTTCGTGAAAATTTAATAGACTTAGTTACAATTTTAAATCTTTTATGTTTATCTTTCCTACGAAATTTATTTCTCTATTTAAAATCTTACGGTTTTGGTTACTCTCTCAATTTTTTATATGTGGAGAATACATACATGAGAAGCATGCTTATTTGATCTGTCATATTATGAGTTTTACCAACTAAACTAAGAATACTATTGGGAAAAATTGTATCTTTGTGGATTAAGGAACCTTAAATGAGTTTTAAGAATTAGGTTCTGAGTTCAGACCCATTAAATTAACATAATTTCTAATTTAGCCACATGTGTCTATTAAGAAATTATAAGAAACAAAATCAAAATTTGAGATAAAATAAAGATAAGATCTCAAATTAGTTTATATAAAGAGACATTTTTCGTCTTGCAAACTAGTTTTACGATCCAATATAAAAAACATAATAAATAACTCATACTTTGTTTGACTTCTCTTTACAAAAATGTTTTATTTGTCATTGGAAATAGTAAATCTCTTATATTGATACTATTAAGTGTAGTTATTGAAAACTAATACATATATTTGAAAATTTTAACTTTGATTTCCGTGAAAATTTAATAGACTTAATTACAATTTTAAATCTTTTATATTTATCTTTTATGAGAAATTGATTTCTCTATTTAAAATCTTACAGTTTTGGTTACTCTCTAAATTTTTTATATGTGGAGAATACGTACATGAGAAGCATGCTTATCTGATCTGTCATATTTTGAATTTTACCAACTCAACTAAGAATACTATTAGGAAAAATTGTATCTTGGTGAATTAAGAAACGTTAAAAGAGTTTTAAGAATTAGATTCCGAGATCAGACCTATTAAATTAACATAATTTCTAATTTAGTATCATGTGTCTATTAAAAAATTATTAGAAAAAATCAAAATTTGAGATAACATAAAGATAAGATCTAAAATTTGTTTATAAAAAGAGACCTTTTTCGTCTTGCAAACTAGTTTTAGGATGCAATATAAAAAACATAATAAATACCTCATACTTTATATGATTCTTCTTTACAAAAATGTTTTTTTATTTGTCATTGGAAATAGTAAATCTCCTATGTCGATAGTATTAAGTGTAGTTATTGAAAACTAATACATATATTTGAAAATTTTAACTTTGATTTCCGTGAAAATTTAATAGACTTAATTACAATTTTAAATCTTTTATTTTTATCTTTTAAGCGAAATTGATTTATCTATTTAAAATCTTACAGTTTTGGTTACCTCTCAATTTTTTATATGTGGAGAATACGTACATGAGAAGCATGCTTACCTGATCTGTCATATTTTGAATTTTACCAATTCAACTAAAAATACTATTGGGAAAAATTGTATCTTGGTGAATTAAGGAACGTTAAAAGAGTTTTAAGAATTAGGTTCCGAGATCAGACCCATTAAGTTAACATAATTTCTAATTTAGTAACATGTTTCTATTAAAAAAACATTAGAAAAAATCAAAATTTGAGATAACATAAAGATAAGATCTCAAATTAGTTTATAAAAAGAGACCTTTTTCGTCTTGCAAACTAGTTTTATGATCCAATATAAAAAACATAATAAATACCTCATACTTTATATGATTCTTCTTTACAAAAATGTTTTTTTATTTGTCATTGGAAATAGTAAATCTCCTATGTCGATAGTATTAAGTGTAGTTATTGAAAACTAATACATATATTTGAAAATTTTAACTTTGATTTCCGTGAAAATTTAATAGACTTAATTACAATTTTAAATCTTTTATTTTTATCTTTTATGTGAAATTGATTTATCTATTTAAAATCTTACAGTTTTGGTTACCTCTCAATTTTTTATATGTGGAGAATACGTACATCAGAAGCATGCTTATCTGATCTGTCATATTTTGAATTTTACCAACTCAACTAAAAATACTATTGGAAAAAATTGTATCTTGGTGAATTAAGGAACGTTAAAAGAGTTTTAAGAATTAGGTTCTGAGATCAGACCCATTAAGTTAACATAATTTCTAATTTAGTAACATGTGTCTATTAAAAAATCATTAGAAAAAAATCAAAATTTGAGATAACATAAAGATAAGATCTCAAATTAGTTTATAAAAGGAGACATTTTTCGTTTTGCAAACTAACTAGTTTTAGGATGCAATATAAAAAACATAATAAATACCTCATACTTTGTTTGACTCTTTTTTACAAAAATGTTTTATTTTATCATTGGGAATAGTAAATATCTTATATCGATAGTATTAAGTGTAGTTATTGAAAACTAATACATATATTTGAAAATTTTAACTTTGATTTCCGGGAAAATTTAATAGACTTAATTACAATTTTAAATCTTTTATTTTTATCTTTTATGCGAAATTGATTTATCTATTTAAAATCTTACAGTTTTTGTGACCTCTCAATTTTTTATATGTGGAGAATACGTACATGAGAAGCATGCTTATCTGATCTGCCATATTTTGAATTTTACCAATTCAACTAAAAATACTATTGGGAAAAATTGTATCTTGGTGAATTAAGAAACGTTAAAAGAGTTTTAAGAATTAGGTTCTGAGATCAGACCCATTAAGTTAACATAATTTCTAATTTAGTAACATGTGTCTATTAAAAAATCATTAGAAAAAATCAAAATTTGAGATAACATAAAGATAAGATCTCAAATTAGTTTATAAAAGGAGACATTTTTCGTCTTGCAAACTAACTAGTTTTAGGATGCAATATAAAAAACATAATAAATACCTCATACTTTGTTTGACTCTTTTTTACAAAAATGTTTTATTTTATCATTTGGAATAGTAAATATCTTATATCGATAGTATTAAGTGTAGTTATTGAAAACTAATACATATATTTGAAAATTTTAACTTTGATTTCCGTGAAAATTTTATAGGCTTAATTACAATTTTAAATCTTTTATTTGTATCTTTTATGCGAAACTGATTTATCTATTTAAAATCTTACAGTTTTGGTTACCTCTCAATTTTTTATATGTGGAGAATACGTACATCAGAAGCATGCTTATCTGATCTGTCATATTTTGAATTTTACCAACTCAACTAAAAATACTATTGGGAAAAATTGTATCTTGGTGAATTAAGGAACGTTAAAAGAGTTTTAAGAATTAGGTTCTGAGATCAGACCCATTAAGTTAACATAATTTCTAATTTAGTAACATGTGTCTATTAAAAAATCATTAGAAAAAATCAAAATTTGAGATAACATAAAGATAAGATCTCAAATTAGTTTATAAAAGGAGACATTTTTCGTCTTGCAAACTAATTAGTTTTAGGATGCAATATAAAAAACATAATAAATACCTTATACTTTGTTTGACTCTTTTTTACAAAAATGTTTTATTTTATCATTGGGAATAGTAAATATCTTATATCGATAGTATTAAGTGTAGTTATTGAAAACTAATACATATATTTGAAAATTTTAACTTTGATTTCCGTGAAAATTTAATAGACTTAATTACAATTTTAAATCTTTTATTTTTATCTTTTATGCGAAATTGATTTATCTATTTAAAATCTTACAGTTTTGGTTACCTCTCAATTTTTTATATGTGGAGAATACGTACATGAGAAGCATGCTTATCTGATATGCCATATTTTGAATTTTACCAATTCAACTAAAAATACTATTGGGAAAAATTGTATCTTGGTGAATTAAGGAACGTTAAAAGAGTTTTAAGAATTAGGTTCTGAGATCAGACCCATTAAGTTAACATAATTTCTAATTTAGTAACATGTGTCTATTAAAAAATCATTAGAAAAAATCAAAATTTGAGATAACATAAAGATAAGATCTCAAATTAGTTTATAAAAGGAGACATTTTTCGTCTTGCAAACTAACTAGTTTTAGGATGCAATATAAAAAACATAATAAATACCTCATACTTTGTTTGACTCTTTTTTACAAAAATGTTTTATTTTATCATTTGGAATAGTAAATATCTTATATCGATAGTATTAAGTGTAGTTATTGAAAACTAATACATATATTTGAAAATTTTAACTTTGATTTCCGTGAAAATTTTATAGGCTTAATTACAATTTTAAATCTTTTATTTTTATCTTTTATGCGAAACTGATTTATCTATTTAAAATCTTACAGTTTTGGTTACCTCTCAATTTTTTATATGTGGAGAATACGTACATCAGAAGCATGCTTATCTGATCTGTCATATTTTGAATTTTACCAATTCAACTAAAAATACTATTGGGAAAAATTGTATCTTGGTGAATTAAGGAACGTTAAAAGAGTTTTAAGAATTAGGTTCTGAGATCAGACCCATTAAGTTAACATAATTTCTAATTTAGTAACATGTGTCTATTAAAAAATCATTAGAAAAAATCAAAATTTGAGATAACATAAAGATAAGATCTCAAATTAGTTTATAAAAGGAGACATTTTTCGTCTTGCAAACTAACTAGTTTTAGGATGCAATATAAAAAACATAATAAATACCTCATACTTTGTTTGACTCTTTTTTACAAAAATGTTTTATTTTATCATTGGGAATAGTAAATATCTTATATCGATAGTATTAAGTGTAGTTATTGAAAACTAATACATATATTTGAAAATTTTAACTTTGATTTCCGTGAAAATTTAATAGACTTAATTACAATTTTAAATCTTTTATTTTTATCTTTTATGCGAAATTGATTTATCTATTTAAAATCTTACAGTTTTGGTTACCTCTCAATTTTTTATATGTGGAGAATACGTACATGAGAAGCATGCTTATATACTGTCATATTTTGAATTTTACCAACTCAACCTAGAATACTACTGGGAAAAATTGTATCTTGGTGAATTAAGGAACGTTAAAAGAGTTTTAAGAATTAGGTTCCGAGATCAGACCAATTAAATTAACATAATTTCTAATTTAGTAACATGTGTCTATTAAAAAATTATTAGAAAAAATCAAAATTTGAGATAAAATAAAGATAAGATCTCAAATTAGTTTATAAAAAGATACATTTTTCGTCTTGCAAACTAACTAGTTTTATGATCCAATATAAAAAACATAATAAATACCTCATACTTTGTTTGACTATTCTTTACAAAAATGTTTTATTTTATCATTGGAATAGTAAATCTCTTATATCGATAGTATTAAGTGTAGTTATTGAAAACTAATACATATATTTGAAAATTTTAACTTTGATTTCCGTGAAAAATTAATAGACTTAATTACAATTTTAAATCTTTTATTTTTATATTTCTTGGGAAATTGATTTCTCTATTTAAAATCTTACAGTTTTGGTTACTCTCTATTTCTCTAAAGGCAATAAATAATCAAAAATATTATTAATAAATAAAATAATAGTTAATATTGCATTAAATTTTATATATCACAATAAATATGAACAAATATTTTCTACCTGAACGATAATTAAAAAAGTAAGAATGAAGCGCGTATTAGATACATTTACTGTTTTTCTAAATAAACCTCTATATTTAATAACACTAAGTATTTTTAATATGCACAGTCAAGGGTTAACTATATACATATGAAAATAATATTTTAGGTACACCTGCACCAAAAAATATACACATTAAGTATACCTCTTATTTTTTTTAAATATATATGATAACTATAAAAGGTGTTAATGAAAAAAGACACAGAGAGATTACTGTATACAATTACCTTTGTGTCTGTACTTAAGATTCTCTTTGTAAAATTTTCTTACCATTTTTTATAAATATTTTTTTTTTTCAAATTACAAGGTGCATAAAATATTTTTTCCGCAAAGTTATCCATAATAAAATAGAAGGAATTAAAAGACATTCACACAGATCTCCTAAGAAAAAAAAAACAATGATAAAATGAAGTTGGAGGTAAGATAAATTATTTCTTAAATCTAAAACATACTTTGGCCAACAAACACTTTTCAAGCTAGCGTAGGTTGCGTCAGCACTTGACCATGCACAAACTTCACACGCGAGTTTCAGTACAAGAAAGCACGTGAGTCAAGAAAATTAAAGGGGAGTGCATGACCTTGCACGCATAGTTAACGATTTTTATTTCCTTCCTAACGTCATTTTAATAAACAAAAATTGTTTCAAAATAATATCATTTTTAAATTTTAAGATAATCTTAATTATTTTTTCTAATTTTAACTTCAATTGTTACAATACTGTATACTACTTTCAAAACATAATTTTATTTTATATTTATGATTTGGGATAAATCATGAATAATTTACAAGGGTATTTGACAAAGTGATTTTTTTTTTTTATTTGAATCGAGTAAGACCACAAGGGGTGGCAAAATGACTATTATATTTTTTATAATTATTGTATTTTTTAAGATGCGTACAAAAATTTTAAACGAAACTTATTTTAAAATGAACAAAGTTATCACTTCATAACTATAAATACGGGACATTGTTGTTACATGTATTAAAAAATAAGGAACTTTTAGATAGTTCCTTAGACAGCGTTTGTTAGTAAAACATTGTCATAAGCATATAAATTAGAAAGCACTTTTCTGTAAAGCAATGTCTTAGGTCTTATAAAAAAAAATTGGTGAACCTTACAAAACGCTTTTCTCTGAAGTGCGGTCTTATAAAATAAATAATTTTTTTGATGAATCTTAGAAAGCGCTTTTCTGTGAAGCGTTGTCTTAGGTCTTATAAAATAAAGAAATTTTTTGGTGAACCTCAGAAAGTGCTTTTCTTAGAAATATTGTCTAATGTTTATAGCACTTATGTTAAAAGCGTTGTCTTTAGTAAATCAAATTATAAAAAATTTACAAAAATTAAAAAACGATGTAACGAACATATATGTGCGCCCTGTAGAAACGTTCTTCTTCTTGGCCATTTAGAAATTGAAACATCCCTTCGAAGTTAGGATGCATAGCCACCACAACCAATCAAAAACAAGTTGCTATACTTTCCTAGCAAAAATACTCAAGAAGAAAATATGTGTACATCATTTATCTTCTTTAAAAGAGTGCACGTACATGTCTTAAAAAATACATCATCAAAGACACATATTTTAGTGAGTTCATCATGAGTTTGTATGCTGATGAAAGGAATAATTAATGACATTATAGCAAGATTTTACATTGAAACCATTAACTTTGTCATGAATCAAAACCCTAAACACTTCTCTACAAATAAGGAGTAACACCCTATTGGCATCAAATCTAGCCATCAAGATGAACCTTTTCCACCTCATCCAAACCACCATTCACTTCAAACTGCATGCCACTTTGATTGGAATTAATTCAAATACCAAGCTTAGGAACTTATGCACTAATTCTATTGAACAACAAGGTTGATGCTACTCAATTATTTTTTAACAAAGTAGATCAATCATAACGCTATTCAAAAAGAGAAAATATATATGTAAAGCATAAGAAAATAAAATCAACCAATACAACCACCTCTTTCCCAAAAAACCAAAACTATGTAGATCCAAAAGCCACAAACAATAGAGGAAATGACTTAACTTCCATCCTAACCACCATTTTAGGAACTCATGTCATCCTATAAAATTTAGTTATCTCCGAAACCAATTCCTATAAAATTTTCATTTTCATAGATGTAAGACCCAAACGAATTGTTGCTAAGACGGCTCAAATATTGAAGATGAATTGAAGTACAATTAGTACGACTACATGACCGTGCCAATTAAAATGTTTTGCAATCTATATGGAGCACAATTAAATTTTTTCCACTTATTCCATATTTGCACAAAATCTAGTACAAATCAATAGATAGAAGGAGTAAAAAATAAATATATAGAATAGAAAGAAATTTATTAACATAGATAATAGATAGAGGGAGTAATATAAATAATATTTTACCTTTAAAAAAAAAAAAGATAGAAAGGCATAAATGGCGAAACTTCATAAAGACTCTTTACAAAGCGAGGAACATTTATTGTCGTGACTAAAAATATGAATCCAGATAATGAAATCTTAAAAAATTGATTTGTTATTTAATTAAAATTACAAAAGTAGATTAGTCTCTCAACAGATTTAAAGGATTCCTTAAAAAAAAAAAACTAATTTAAAGGATCAAATTTGATTATTTACCTTTACCATATGAAAAAAAGATAGTAATTTTCATTTGTTTTTAAATATAAGTAAATAAATAAAAAGATAG
>JBBPBQ010020321.1:50966072-51004521 GCA_037974755.1 Cicer yamashitae
TGTGTGGATGATATTAAAATACCTTTTATATATGAATGTCTTCGATATTTGACTTTTTCGTTTTCTAATATAAATTAATTGTATTAATAAGGAGTATATTAATAAAAAAAAAAAATAAAACACCTAGAAATTAAAAAGAATACGTATATTTAAAGACAAACTCAAATAAGGCTTATAATTAGAACAAAGATAATGTATGCATTTGGTTCAAACTTGGAGATAAATCCATCCATTTTTTTTGTTTATATTTAACTCTAAAAAAATTACATAACAAAATGCCACAAAAGAAAACCCAATAATTAAGAAGAAATTATTGTCTACTAATAAAAGAGAAATGAGACACAACGTCACTCATATTGTAGTAGACATTCAATTTGACCAAATTGCGTGAGGATCTGACTATGGGGTTATGTATAGTTTGAAATCCACAGTAGATTATGATTAGATTATAAAAGGTTTCTAATGCTATGCAAATACAAAAAAGAATGAAGATTATAAAAACATATAGACCAAACATCCAAATTAATCCAAAATATTTTTGGATGCAACTCAAATCTCGGTCAAAAAACAATACCCAAACGAGTCATTAACAATTTAATACGAATACATTAATAGTTGATAATATTTATCAGACAAAAACACTTGTTTTAAACGCATACATGTTGTAAAGTGTTAAAAACAAGATAATCTATAGAGAATGGGCTATCAAGATGAAGCAAAATTATTGATATGAAATTTAACGTGTTGACTAGTATGTCTTCTGTATGAATTATCACGGATAAATTTGATTTTCTCTTCCAGGAATTAAATTAAACTTTGTCCAAATTATCATATATGGATTTAATTATTACTTTTTTTTTATGAGTGACTAAATTGTGTCGCGTTCAAATTATCGGAATTAATTTGAGTATTTAATCAAACAAATAAGTGACTTTGCACTTAAAAACAACAAACCATAACATCAAATTCATAGGACACAAGTTCATAATTCACAATGACAACACCAAATAAAAAACACAAAAAACCAAAAGAAATTAATTAATTAACTTCTTATTATTATTGACTCAAAGAACATAATCCTCAAGGAGCCTTAGGTGGTTGAGCTGCTGAAGAAGAACCAGCTTCACTGAAGTGCCACTCTTTCTTATGGAAGCTTCTGTGACAACCACAAGCATCACAAGTCAGTTCAGCATTAGGACCTCCTGCCCTACTTGCCATAAACTCCATGCATCCATCCATTAAATACCCTCCACTCTTTACCAAAAAGTTCTTCTTACATTGCCCGTACTTTTCATTAATGTTTACCATTGGTGTTGTGGTATTGGTTGATGAAGCTTTTTTCATGGTGTGGATTGCCCTTCAAACCCTAAAAAAAAAGAGATGTACAATAGTACTAACAATGTTGATGTGTATGAAGTGCCTTAGCCTAGTATGTATATTTATATTTGGAGAATACGTACTTGCTAATCTGATTTGGCAGATTTTGAATTTTAGCATCTGATCTGTCATATTTTGATGTCATATTTTGAAGTTTAGTAACTCACCCAAAAATACTATTGGAAAAAGTTCTTTATTTAAGTTTTTTGAAAAGACATTATCAAAAAATATTGTATAAAATACAAGAAATATTTAAAATGATGTTTTACATAAACTATTTAAATTAATTTTTGTTTTGAAGTTTTATTTTTAATTTTTTTTCCTTCGAAAAGTTATAATATAAAAAATGTAATACTGTTAAAATAATTTTTTAAAAAGTTATAACAAAATTGATACTTCTAGGATATTCTAGGTTACGTATTTCATATGCTCATTATTCCTTTTTACAAACATCCTTTTAAGTAATTTTCTTCTTATATTTACGTTTATTTTCAAATTATTTATTTGTTGTCATTTTAAAGTTATGCACACATTCCAAAAATATGAATAAATGTTGATTATTTTTGTTAAAATTATTAATCCTTTATTCATAACACTCCCAACGATTTATTATTTCATTCAGCAATAATTAATTAAATGTGATATTGGCAAAATAATTATTAATGTTAAATGGTAATTAGAAAATAATAATATAAAATGAAAATGAAATTGAAATATTTTACATTTTATTTAAAATTTAAATTATTAAATATAATTTCTTTTATTTATATATTTTTCTTACTACGTATAAAATTATTAAATAACTCATTCTTTATGGGATGGAGGGAGTAAATCATAAAATAAAGTTGGTTTAGAGTTAAGAAAAATTGTTTCTATACGTTAAAAAACGAAAAAGATGAATTGTTTCTCATATCTGAGACATACAAATGACGCGTGTCTTTATATGTCTAACAAACCATTATTAGTCATTTCATAATTTTTTTTATCTTAAAAGATAATAAATTTCATTTAATTAACTTATATAATTATGAGATTCCGAATTCAAATTATTTTTATTATTAAATAAATGGAGATATTTGATATTATGAAAATATTTATGTAGTAATATTTTGTTTTAAATATTTCATTGGGAAATAGCAAACTAGAAGACATTAACTACACTCATTAATACATTAATACGTACAACTAAGTATTTTAAATAAGTAAAAAAAAAAAGAAATTTAGCAATAAATACGCTATAAATTTTTTATTTTACAAAAAAAAAAACCTTATACCTTTTTCTTATAAATTAGACGACTATAAAAAAACTTCTCATAATTGAAATAGAGAGTGTTAAATTGTGAGATTATAAGTTGTGCATTGTTATTATAAAATTATTTTATATCGACAACCAACACATTTTAAAAACACGTCAAATAAAAACTTGAAAGGATAAACATACATATGTTGGCTAATTGTGATGGACTATTATTGAAAAACTATTTTACAACATCAGTGCATGTTATTTAATCTCTTAAAGTATTTTACTTACAATTTTATCAATTTTTATTAATTAAATAACTTAAATTTTTTTAAATAATCGTTTAAAATTTTGGACTCCTTTGTTACATAATTTAAAAAAAAATGATTTTTTAAAGTATTACATCTTTTTGTTATCAATTCTTTAAAAGATGATTTTAAAAATAAAACTTCAAATGAGAAATTGATTTAAATAGCTTATCATAAAATATCATTTTAACTATTTCATCTTTTTACTACAACTGTTTTTAGATAATAAAATTTCAAAAAATGTTTAAAATGAGAAGTTATTTTGATAACCTTCTCATAAAAATAATTTTCGAGATACTTTTTTTTAAAAAAGTGAATTTTTATCAAGTTAAAATCTTTAAGGCTAAATACCACCTGTGGTCCCTTAACTTAATTTCAATTAACGATTTAGTCATTTATCTTTTTTTTTTTTTTTCAATTTGTTCCTTTATGTTTTTAAATAATTTCAACGTTACCCTTTAAGTGAGGTTTCATTAAGAAAAAGTTAAAAAAATCTCTTATCCATGTTCATAAAAAGTTATCCTTTATGTTTTGGAAATATTTCAAAAAAATATTCAAAGTTTGTTATAAGTTTGATAGTAGGATTGATTCGTTAAAACTGAAGCTATTGGTATTTATACTCCATAAAAATCACTTCAGATCAGTGGCAATCGTTCCTAGAGGTTTGATGAACATATGCAATGATCTAGATGAGGGATTTTTTTAACTTTTTCTTAACGGAATTCCACTTAAAGGGTAACGCTGAAATTATTTAAAAACATAAAGGACCAAATCGGGAAAAAAAAAGATAAAGGACAAAATCGTTAACCGAAATTAAGTTAAGGGACCACGAGTGGTATTTAGCCAATCTTTAATAACGAGTGTTTGAGTTTTATAGTATCAAAATTATCTATAGTATGTAGCAAATATTTCCAAAAAAAAAAAGGTTCTAATATTTTTGAATTAGTTCTCATGAAAATTATCTACAGAAATATAAAGTTAAAATTATTTTTTAAATCTATAGCAGACGAACTCCAATTATATTTAAATAAAAGTAGACAAATTGTAATAATCCTCACCATATATCTAGAAAAATGATAATAATTCAGACATTTTAACATTGCAGAGGCAATCATATAAATTCTCATACAGTACATTCATTGAAATGTCATTGTAACTAGATAATACATAGTCTACAAAACATCATCTGATGTACCAGTACATAAAATAAATTACAACTTAACATAATACAACTAAAAATCATTATCCTCTGAGTTCGAGTCCAAATCTCAAGTCCTTTTATATGCTATAATACATAAAATAAGGGGTGAGATAATAATCTAAGAAAGTTCTATAAAAAAGAGAAAGGGCAGTTCAAATAAATTTCCTTAGATGCAAATTCAAGCATAACATGATTATGCAAAAGTATGTAATCCTTCCTTTTCCTTAGAGTATGGAAAAGGTCTCTTCAATTATCTCAACGTGGGTCACCAAGATAATTAAGATCCTCTTTGTAAGGTAGGTCTTGGTCACGACCTCAAATAGCGTATCAGTTGTTCTTTCCTTACCTATATTTCATTTCTGAAACAATCCTCAATGTCCCATTGTAACATTTTAAAACAATGCATGCTATGACATTATGTATATTAAACATACCTCATTATCACATCCATTACAATTAATTGATTAGCTTTAACATAAGTATTTTAGAAACAATACATAAAAGTTAGTCCAATGTCAAATATTAGAGGAAACTTCCAACCAAATGGAAGTTCTAGTCAAAGGGAAATCCCAATAAGATGGAGTACCAATCAGAGGAAATTACAGCTGGTAGGAACTCCAATCAGAGGAAGTCTCGATCAGAGAAAATATTTGATCAAAGGAAATTCAAGTCAGAATCAGAATAGATTGTCTAGAGGGAAAATTCAGCAAAAGTCTACGTAGAACGTCCAGATGGAAGGTTTAGAAAGAGTCTACGTAGAACATCTAGAGGGAGTCTACGTATAACGTCTAGAGCGAAAGTTCAGAGAGAGTTTATGTAGAAGGTTTAGAGGGAGTCTACATAGAACGTCCATAGGGAAGGTTTAGAGAGTGTTTACGTAGAACGTCCAGAGGGAAGGTTAAAAGAAAGTATAGGTAGAACGTCGAGAGAGAAGGTTCAAAGAGAGTCTACACAGAATGTCGAGAGGGAAGGTTTAGAGAGTGTCTACGTACAACGTCTAGAGGGAAAGTTCAGAGGGAGTCGTTAATACAGTTAACGCACCAATTAGTAGTACACTAACATTCTACACTCGTTCTTTCAATCCATTATAAACATCAGCAGACATATGCAAAATGAATGAATTTGGAAGAATATAATACACGTTTTTAATCATTATTACATGCCAAGCCTCACAATTTTTCTCATTCTCATTTTCAAAGTTATCATAATTTTAAAACCCCAGAAAAGAAATCTTCTATAGAAAAATATTGAAATGAACCCAAGAACCTATATGCAATATGAAATTAGTTATACTAGAACAATAACTCACTCTTGACAAGGAGAAATTTCCCTTAGAGTTGAGCTAGGTTGTTGAAGTTGCCTAGTTTTCTAACTCTTAATACTTCTACTTCTACTGCAAGGACCGAATTTGAGATTCCACGATCTGGTCTTTATCTTTTTTCAGTATTGTCTTGGACTATACATGACTCTAAAGATGAAGGATAAGTCATTCATGAGATAAAATTGGATGGATAGAACTTCTGATGGTTATTGTCATTGGAGGATCTTGGGGGAGAAAATGAGGGGAATATTGATGATGAACAGTAACTAAGTGAGATGAATGTGTTAGGATGGAAAGAAAGTAGGATTGGTGGTGAAAGAAAGGAAATTTTTGAATGGGTTGGTGTACCCGTGAGTGAGTGGGAGAAAGAGAAATGTTGACTCTTGTACTAGTTAATACTACTGCTTGTGCACCCCAACTTGAATGTAAATTAAATATTATTAGAAAATATTGCATGTTGTTTAAGTATTTTTTTAATAATTTAGTTACTATCTTAATCTTGTAATATTTCTATGGTAGGGAGATGGGTTGTTACATCCTCTCCTCCTAAGAAAAATTTTGTCCTCAAAATTTAAGAGCTTACCTATTGAAAGAGATAAGGGTACTCATTCATCATATGAAATTTAGTTTCCCATGTTGCTTCCTCTAGTGATGATCCTCCCCAAATAACCTTTACTAACGGAATGGTCTTATTCCTTAATGTCTTTATACTTCTGTCAACAATCTGAATTGATACAAGATTGTAGGTGAGATTTGATTTCAATTGGAGAGACTCGTGGCTCAAAATTTGATAAGGGTCGGGAACATACTTTTTAAGTTTTGAGACGTGGAAAACACTATGTAAGTATGACAAGCAGGGTGATAAGGCTAACTTGTAGGCTAAGGGGCCTTTTCGTTGCACAATTTGAAAAGGTCCTACAAACAATTTGAAAAGGCCTTTTCTTAACCTTTAACATCCATTCAACACCAACAATGGGGGTAACCTTAAGGAATACATGATCACCTTCATTAAATTCTAAAGGTCTTCTTATGTTATTAACATAGTTATTATGCCTACTCTGGGCCACTTTCAATTTATCACGAATGATCCATATTTTGTCATTGGTTTGTTGAATGATTTCAGGCCCTAGAATCCCCTTGTCGCCTACCTCTGACCAGCATAAGGGAGTCCTGCACTTATGACCATATAATTCCTCATATGGAGCCATTCCTATACTGGTATGATGGTTGTTGTTATATGCAAATTCTACCAGAGGTAAGTGCATGTCCCAACTTCCCCCATCGTCTAAGGTTTAGATGAGTTCCTAAGGATTCATGAAAGGCCTTCTAGAATATAGAGGTGAACTTAGGATCTCTATCTGATATTATGTTGGAAGGTACCCCATGTAGTCTCACTATCTCCTTTATAAACAGTCTCGCCAATTTGAGAGCAATGTAAATGGTCTTGACAGGTAGGAAATTGGCTGACTTGGTCAACCTATCTACAATTACCCAAATGGAATTGTACCCAGATTGAGTACGAGGAAGACCTACAACAAAGTCCATAGATATGGAATCCCATTTTCATTCAGGCATCTCTAATGATTGTAATAGGTCCGCTGGCCTTTGCTGCTCTATTTTCACCTTTTGGCATGCCAAACACTAGGCCATAAAGGCGGCTACAACATCATGTCCATCATTATTGGGCTTGGGTTTTTCCCAATACACCCCCTTATGCCTAGCACATTTGGGCTTGGTGCATGTATGTAAATGGTGGGTGACCTGATCGAGTAGGCTCTGATACCATCTTAAGTTTTATATTGAGATTAACTCATCCTTACAAAACCTACTTGTAATGTGAAGGGTGCCACTCTTTATAAACTATTATAAAGCTCCATCTCTTATCAATGTGGGGCTTGAGTTTTTCTCAATACCAGGTAGGATCACAATGGGCGGCAAAATGACTATTCTATTTTTTATAATTATTTTATTTCTTAAAATGTGTACAAAAACCTTAAACGACACTCATTTTTAAACAAAGAGTGTCATCACTACATAACTAAAACAGAGATATTTGGATCACATGTGTTTGATCCTTGTAGAAAATGCGATATTCTCCATGTTGTGAAAGTGTATCCTCATATTGGTTGTTTACTTTGGTTAAGATAATAGTATATGGAGAGTTTTTTCTTTTGATAATATACTAGGAAACTTCTCGAGCACATTTACACACGTCACATAAGATAGATTTATTTTAAATACTACCTAAGATTAAGTAAATCTATTCAAGTATAATATTATCTTTTCCACTTTCAAGTAAAACATTAATACATATATACTCTCATTCTGGAACAGATTGATCTAGATATTTTGATTAGTGAGGAAAATATCATATAATATAAATATTTGTTTTAAAAAATTAGTCAATGCATAGGGGACAAAATAATGAGATCATTATTACTTATAAACAAAATATTAGAAATTACAAAACTATACCATTATAAGGAATTCTTTAACTCAAAATAAAGGTCAACAAGGTTGATTTTATTTTTTAATAAACAAAATGAGTTATAGAGAGTATAAGAATCGAGCCTTCGTCATTAACATGACATTAGTCTTTGAAGGTGCAAACACGAGAATGAGGTTGAATTACATGAGTCTTTGATAACTTTTTCATTATTTGATTAAATTGGTTCAGACTTGATGATTTACTTGGAGTAGAAGCAATAACAAAATTCAGAAGTGCAAGAATAAAGTGACTCAAGTAATTTATCATAGTTTACCACTAACTTGGTTACATACGATCCCTTCACTCAAAAAGATTTAATCCACTAATTCAACAACTTGAATTACAAAACACCTCACCCTCCAAGTCAGTCTTCTCAAACAGTATGACAACTCCAGCCTTTTGAGGAACACACACACCTTGACTCTACCAGCCAAGTTTTCTCCACACAATATGTCAACCCCAGATTATTGAAGGCATGCTAACACCACTATTGGGTTTGAATACAAAAGTTTGGAACTTGAGTAGTTGCTTCTAATAAGCTGATTATAACAATGACTATCACACTCTAAAAAGAACACTTAGAAAAATATTTCTCATTCGAACAAGTGTTTCTCTCTTGGAATTTTGAGTTTGTGATTTTCTACTCTTTTATGATTTTTCGATGATATTATTCTTCAGCCTTGAGTATCTGTTTATAGATAAAATTAGGGCTTCAATTTAGTCCTTGTTTAATTATGAATTGTATATTCGTTCATAGCTTGTTCAACAACGATTTTATTCAAAAATAATTTTGAACAAGATGCTTTTTGATAGTATGTTCTTTAGCCAACTCTTTATTTTTAAATCCAATCTAAACAGTTCTTCTAGATTGATTCTGTTTATATTTTGTTTAGATTGAATTTGTTAAAATTAATGTGAAATTAAGACATAACTCTTCTTGAAAGCCACTTTTATCCTCTCTTTCTAAAAATCCACGCTCTCAAATGTGTAGTTTCGAACTATATAGGGAAGTAGAAAAAAAAAACCATATTGCTTTCTCCATAGCCTAACCCAAATGAGCAATTAGAGGTAATATAAGTTCAACAAGTTGGGTGTAGCATCACCAACTCCCATCCTAACCACCTTTTATAGGATTCACTAATTTATATAAATTCATGTCATCCTAACTATCATCATGATCAAATTGTAAATAATAGTTATCGTGAAAACCAATTCCTATGATATAATCATAATAAAATTTTCATGAAGCACAATTAGTATGACCTACATGACAGTGCCAATGCCAACGTGTGTTGTATGCCTATGATACCTAACTCAAAATAAAATGCCATATTCTGCGTAGTTTTGAAATCAATACGGAGCACAATTAAAATATTCCCCTTATTCCTTATTCGCACAAAATCTAGTGCAAGAAATCAATAGATAGAAAGAGTAAAAAATAAGTAAATATAAAAGATAGAAAGGAGTTATACAAATAATAGTTTACCTTTTCAAGAAAAAAAAGGAGAATAGATAGAAAGGCATAATTAGTTGTGGAAAGTTCTTAAAGACTGGCTAAAAAAATGAAAACTGATAATGAAATCCTAAATAATTGACTTTTTATTTAATTAAAATTAAAAAAGTAGATTTAATCTCTCATATCTAAATTAATTGAACTATAAGAGAATTTAAAGAATCAAATTTGATATAATTACCTCTACCATATGAAGAAGATAGTATATTTTATCAAAGCCATCTTAAAGGACTTTTTTGGTATAATTTTGCTTAATTATTATGGGGCTGTTAATATGGTCCTGATCCAATGATTGATCTCGTTATTTTTAGTAAATTTTAATAAAATATTATATTTATTTTCTATTTTGTCTTATTATAAAATTTAATTTTTATTAAAAATAATAAAAGTCTACTTTTTAACATTTTTTAGAGGTCGATAACAGACACATCTAAATATTAATATTAAAAATTTATAAATTGTAATGGTGAGACTTATCTAGACACCTAAATGGAGAATCCACCATTGTCCCTACTCAAAATGTCAATAAAAATGAGTATTATTAATTGTTTCCTAAATTTATTAATGCAAGAAAAGCCTTTAATTGTTGAATTTAAAAGACTTACATCGATAGTATAAAATAATTTTACGCTTTTAGCTTTTAACAAATAAGAAACTACGATTATGTCATATCTTACTACTACTTTCAAAATATCTATATGATTTGGTGAAATACAATTTGTTGTGAGTATAAAACTCAAATGAGCTACTAGAGGTAAAGGTAATATAAGTACAAGTTGGGTGGCATCACCAATTCCCATCTTAACCACAATTTTACGATTCATCTATATATTCATATGATCTTGCTATCCTCATAATCAAATGGTAAATAATAGTACTCTCCTAGTGAGTACGACCAACATGATTGTGCCACCGTGTGTTGTATGCCACTATGCAACGTGGTACACATGCCATATTTTGCACAGTTTTGCGATGTGTATACACCCACTTTTTTGTACACTAGCATAACATATGATAAGTTAATCATAAAAAATTAGCATGATCTAATTTTGTAAGAAAAATGTGGTTAATTAAATTATATGATTAACTATAATTTTAAACATAGTCTAATTTAAATATTTACTCAATTAAATTCGTATGATCTAATTTTGTACGAAAAAGTGGATTTCATAAAACACTTTTTCTTAAACCTATATATATATTATATGGAGTTTTTCACCATATTCCATATCTAATGCTAGAGAATATAGGCACAAATGCACAATAAAGACTCTTTATGAAGAGAAACTTAATTTAATACTGTGACTAAAAAAAATGAAAAATGATATTGGAATCCTAAAATTTTATTTGACATTTAATTTAAAATTACAAAAGTAGATTTATTAGTCTCTCAACAATAAATTGAATTATTTAATACTTTATATTACCCAATTTGATATACGTAGTAATTTCTACACGAAAATAAAGAAGACAGAATGATAATCTAAAATATATAGGGAGTATATTAAGTGAGAAATTTTTTTAATGGGAGTGATTAGAGGGTTAAATCACTACCCTTGAATCAGTATTAACGATTCAGATATAAAAATGGTTAGTTATCTTTTCTCTTTTTTGAGTGGGTATAAAAATGGACACCAACAAATGTTTATAATTCCAAGAGGAAAAATTAAAGTTAGGACAATCAAAACTACAATTGTCCAAACTACGGATTCAGGCCATTCACCATTTGAAAGTGGAACACAAAGCTAAATGATTTGGGCGATAATGAGTGGTTATGGGAAACACAAGGGAATAGACCATTATTTTAATCAGTTGGTTGTGATTTGACTCTATTTTTTTTTTTTAATAAAAATCCTCTCATTTGATATACCCTCTTGAAACATATTTATAAAAGAAATAATATATTTGATCGTAATATAAAACCGTAGACAATATTGAATTGGACCAAACTACAAATGGGTACTGAGTATGGGTTTAATATAATGTGAAATCCACAACGAATTGTGATTATGGATTCTAAAGCATCATAAAAGGATTCTAAAGTATCATAAAAGGGAATTCGTTGATTAACCCGTTTGCATCCAATATATATAGATTGGCGGGGCAAATCGAACCTAAAGCAACCTTCATCAATTTCATCATCTTCTTGTTCAAGATTTGCAGCATACCTCCAACAAAAGAACCAACAATCTTTAGGTTCGATTTCAGTTCTTTGATTTTATTAATTAATGACTGCAATTAAGGAGATGAACATTCGTATATTTGGTATTCAATTTATTTATAGGCGTTCTCTTAAATTCATGCTAATAGATGCATAAATAAATGAGCATGACATGGGTGTGCTATTGTGCTATGTAATTACCTCTATGTGGTATTCTATTTATGCATGATTTAATGGGTTGGATGATATTATATTTATGTGGCCATAATTATATTACCTAGTCCTATATATTTTGAATGAGATGCATGATATGTAGGATGTGTATTAGCATGTTTTATATATATATATATGTGTGTTTCATATGCTTTAAAATGTGAGAGTATATATACATGAATGCTAAGAGATGTTTGAATAAAATACCAAATTCGGTGAGATCGTTTAATAAAAATCCCCAAATGTCACTTTTATGGAGATTTGGGGATGTGAGGTTTATGTGAAACGTTTAATTTCTGATAATTTTGGTCCTAGATCTAATAAATATATATTTGTGGGGTATCCTAAGGATACTATTTCTATCTTCCCTCTGATGAAAAAGTGTTTGTTAGGAGAACTATGTATTCCTAGAAATTGAGTTCATCGCTAAAGGAACAAGTGAGAGGAATATAGAAATTGGAGAAGTCCAAAATCCACAAACCATTGTACCACTTGTGATATAACAAGAATAGAAACCACAAGGAGTTGTGGGTGATCCTCTTGTTCAAGTAGCACAATAACCTTGTAGGTCGGGGAGACTAGGCCATCAACCTAAGAGATATGGACTTATCTTGATCAGGCCATCTGATAAATGGCTTGAAGCCATAAGTTCTGAAATGGAATCCATCTACAGTAACCAGGTATGGACCTTGGTTGATGCACTTAATGGGAAAAAAAACCATAGGGTGCAAGTGGGTCTTCAAGAAAAATACTAACATGGATGGTAAGGTAAATACCTTTAAGGCAAGGCTAGTGGCAAAAGGTTTTAAACAAATTCATGGTATAGACTATGATGAAACCTACCCGCTAGTAGAAATGCTTAAATTTATTCGAATTCTGCTTGCTATTGTTGCATACCATGATTATGAAATTTGGCAAATGGACGTCAAGACAACATTCATTAACGAGAATCTTCTCGAAGATGTGTATATGACACAACCTTAGAGTTTTGAAAATCTAAAAGATGTCGGAAAGGTATGCAAGATACAAAGGTCCGTTTATGGATTGAAACAAGCTTCTAGAAGCTGAAATCTTTGTTTTGATGAAGCTATAAGATAGTTTGGATTCATCAAGAATGAAGACAAACCTTATGTCTACAAAAAGGGTAGTGGGAGCATAATAGTGTTTCTAGTCTTATATGTGGATGACATACTGTCATTGGCAATGATATCCCTACATTACAAAACGTGAAAATGTGGTTAGGGAATTTCTTCTTGATAAAGGACTTAGGTGAAACCTCATATGTGTTAGGAATCATAATATATAGAGATAGATCACTAAAGCTACTTGGCTTGGTCAAAGTACATATGTTGACAAAGTGCTTAGGCACTTCAATATGCACGACTCCAAGAAATGACTCTTCCTTATGTCACATGGTGTATACATGTCCAAAGGACAATGCCTTAGTTCATCAGATGATATATATTAGACCAAATGTTTAGTATGCATTGAGCTTGAAAAGCTGGTACCAATCCTTGAGAAGGAATAAGGATTTGTTCTTAGTTTATGGTGGTGAGGAAGAGCTCGTTATAAACGGTTACTTTGATGCTAGCTTCCAGATTGATAAAGATGACTCAAGATCACAGTCTGGCTATGTGTTTTTCCTAAACGGTGGCACAGTGAGTTGGAAGAGTTCAAAGCAGGAGACAATAACTGATTCTACTACAAAGGCCGAGTATATTGATGCCCCTAATGCAACAAATGAGGTAGTTTGGATCTGACAGTTCATTGTTGAACTAGATATAGCTCTTAGCATTGCAATTTACTGTGATAATGGTGCAATCACACAATCTAAGGAACCCAGATCTCACCAGAGATCCAAAAGTTATTTTAGTGCTTCCATCTTATTCGAGAGATCATCGATAAAAAAATATGTGAAGATTTGCAGAGTTCCTACATAACATAACATTGTTGATCCATTTACAAAAGCACTTGCTCAACAGAAGCATGATGATCACACTAGATCGATAGGTATTAGGAGTATGCCTAGTTGGCTCTAGTGCTAGTGGGAGATTGTTAGAGTTAGCCCTAGTGGCCAACAATTTTTCCTTGGATATTATTTGTATCTTTACATTTACTATTATTTATATAATAATATAAGGTATTTTAATTATTATGTGGATTTATTTAAAACATAATAAAGTCCTTAGAATAGTTAGTATGTTTAATGAAGCATTTTGTGTGACTTAATCCTTAAACCCCATTGAGCATAATGACACTATTCTTAAACTGGCTGTAGTCAAGTTTTACTATTAAATGAGACAACAATAATGCATAGAGACTATTATGTAAGTAAACTGATGATTACATTTCACGTGTCATGAATATGAGATATCAAGTCCTCACATAAGTATAAATATTTCTTGTAATATTTGTACTAGATTGATTCGTTATGAGAACGTTACATAATAGTTATGCAAATGTTATTAATGATTCAAATGTGACCATAATGAGTAGTCATTCGACTTGAAGTTACTATGATCCTTACTTGGAGAGTTGTATATTTGAGACCATCAAACATTATCTATAGTAGGACAATCAAAATAGTGGTTATTGAGTCTACAATAAACCATGTAGAGGGATGTGAGTGATGTAGATATGATTCATCCCTTCTGTATAATAGGAGTTGTGTCTTGGATTTCTCGATAAAATGATATGTGAAATGTGTGTGGCCACGCCAAAGTGGACAAATATAAGATATTTAATACATTAATGAATGCACGTATACTTGGGAACTGAGAAACAAACTATTGAAACTAACAAGGATTACACTTTTTATGTCTTGTGTTCAATTAAGACATTTGAATGAAGAAACAATTATTGCACAATAAATAATGATCACTGTAAAATTACTGATTTTCTCATTAATTAGATAGCAATGATGAATTACTAGATGCCACTTATTGTTATATTATTATCAATTAAATGAAAATCTATAAGATCACACGACAAATAAGTTAAATCAAAAAGTTAAAATTTAGTTAAAGAATAAATCCGATTTTCAAATATGACTAGTCGGACTAGTCACCCCGGATTTTAAAACTGTTTGTTTTTTTTTCTTTCTTTTCATTATCCTCTTTGTATGTCTGGTTTAGCTAGGTGATTGTAGGATTTGCTACCTTTTTAAGAGACTCACAAGTTTTGGTTTTATAGGTGTGCTCAAGAGCATTATGTGTTGTGTGGTTGTTTATTTTAATGCATACTGAGCAGATTCGGAGGTTTAAAATTTAAAAAGAGATTTTTTTTAAATAATAACATGAAAGTTATATATCTTACAAAATAAATTAAGATTTATTGGTTATACGTATATATTAAAAATAAGATAAGATTCAAAAATATAATTGATTTGTTTGTTATAGATTTTAAAAAAAAATGATATTAATTTTATATTTAAAAAGTAATAATTTTTATAATAACGTATTCAAAATAATAGAAGTTATTTTAAACTCATTTGTTACAGATTAAAAAAATGTAATTTGTCATTTTATAATTTAGATATTTAATATTAGAGATTTTAATATAATAAAAATATTATTTTCTTAAAAAAAATATCTCTAAAAGTGATTTGCTATGAGAGTCTTTTCAGATTACCTGCGCATTTTAATTATTTTTTAAAATTTCATTATCCAAATAAAGTTGTATTAAATAGATGACATACTTAAAATAATATTTTAAGATAAATTATTTAATCAAATTTTTTATTTGAAATTTTATTTTAAAATTCATTTTTCAAAAAAATATAACAAAAAAAATAAAATACTATAAAATCATTTTTAAAAAAATTTGATTCAAAACCTCAAACTATGAACTATGTACAAAGGACTCAAAACCTCAAAATTTACCAACTAAGATAACATATAACTATCAATAAATTTCCATCTTGATTAATAATATCATTGTTATATTTATCATTTATCTTTTAGTATTTTTGTTATCAAGTCTGTCAATTGGTTGAATAAAGTCCTATTCTTTATGTAAGGCTATATAGCCACCAGTTGCTTTCAATTCAATAAGAATCATTCTCTCCAAAACTGTATGGCACTACTCTGTTTTAACAATCATAAACTATTTTGTTTAAAGTCCTTTTTTCTTTGATAAGTAAAATTTTTCTTTTGGGCCTTGGATTGGTCATAAAATGGATGGTTTATGTTCTAGACTGGACTCCCATCCATCAACCACCTTGAAATGAGCCTTAGCCCATTCCACATTGATTTTGGGTATTCACTTTTGCATGAGTCTGGTTTTATATTTTCATTTTCAACTCACTTTTAATCGAAATTAATTTTATAGAATCAATAGATTATAAATATTTTTTTATCACCATAAAATCAAACACACATTTACTATTGTAGAAAAAACTTGTTTAGTTATATTACTTTTTATATATATATATATAGGGTGGAGATCCATTGACTCTAGTAATTATGTGATGAATTTGTTTAATAATTCAACATAAATGATAAATTTCATTAATTCAACCGTCAAATTAAAAATTCTTATTGAGTAGATTAACTATACATTTTTTTTATAAAATTGAAAACTATTTATATATATATATATGGAGAAAGAGAGGCAAACTAAAAGTTCTTAATAACTAGATCAACTCTATAAAATTTTATAAAATTTTAAAACTATTTATATATATATATAACGTCAATCAGAGTAACTCATCACGGAGTTAATCTTAAAGTCAATGAATGGATCTTCACCCTATATATATAGAACAGTCTTAATGTTTTTGGAGGTATGTTCGAATTTAAAAAATTGGCCCTAAAATCACACAATCCTAAGGTCAACATTCAAAATTCTAACATATGATGGTGGGTGGTAGCGTCTGGTAGGCTACAGCCGTTTGTCACATACTCACAAATTATGTTTAGTCTCTGTTTAGACCGAAGATAAAAATAAGATAAACTTTATTCAAACTGAATATTTATTATGAACATAAAGTGTAAATATAAAATTTTAAACTGTGTATATTACAATTTTTCAATATTCGGAATTTACTGTAAAAAAATTCTTTAGAACTTCCCACATTAGGATTTGTGTGAATGTTATGGTTGGACAAGACAAGTTATCTAACTTTCAATTTTGTGCCTAAATATCCCTCGCTTAATTTATTCTGATTAGTCTTACGGCAAAATTTATGACAGAACGGTAGTAATGACTGAATTCATCACAAATTCCGTCATAACCTTCGCTAATTAGAGTTTGTTCAAAGAAACAACTTATGTCGCTAAATTTTCCCTTTCAAGCTTAGATATTTGATAAGCATATGTATTAATGAAAACAATAAGTTTCTTTTATCATAATTTAGTTATAACAATTTCTTCCTTTGCTGATTATACTGTGATTATGGGTAGAAGAGTTTGTATAATATTAGAGAAATTAAGTTTGACCTACTTTTTGATTGAATTAGCTTCTCGGTTAACCGTTACAATATTATAAAATATTTCATATCTATTATATATTATATTAAAGTATGTTGAGTTATTTTTTAGGATCGATTTATAATCATAGAAATATTTTAGAATATTTGTCATTATTATTATGATTTGTTCGTGATTTAAGGTTGAGTCTATATAACGATTAATATTAAGTTTTTTTTTTCTAATAAAATTAGCATAAACTATTATCAATAATATTCAAATCCTTATTATTTTATCTATTCATTTTCTTTAAAATCCCACAACTTCAACATGACATCTAGAGCATATTTTGACCCTCGATCTCACTTTTATTCCGTTCTCAAGTTCCCGACAGTTTGAAAATATAATCATAGTTTATCTTTTCTCTTTTTCAACGTGATCATTTCTTTTTTTAAACCACTACCTTACACATTTCGACACCGGTTTCACTTGTTTTTTTGTTTAATTCGCTATTACTGCTGTCAGTGTTTTTCCGACGACTTTTCCAACAAAAGACCATTCCATCAGCTTCACCTCTTCTAGATCAGCCCACAACTCAAAGCACGTCGCTGAAAGCCACCGCACGTCAGATCCACGCGTTGCCGCTCTTCACTGCGCGTGACGGCACGTCCGACAGCTGTTTAAGACGCGATCTCTTTCATTGAACTCACCTCGGTCTCCTAGTGCTAAATATGCCCACGTATTTTAGTTTCGGCTACGGTTACACCTGCTACCTCTTGGTCCTGACTCTTTCATTGGTTTTTTAGGTATTGTTTTGTTGCGTTGTTTTTGTGTTTGATTGAGAAACCCAAACCAACAGAACCACCTGCAAAAACGGTGCGTTTTGCTCTCTGCGTGATCGTGGAGACTGTTACACTTCTGGTGGCCTTGAAAGTCCGTGATGGAGATCGAATTAGAATTCTTAGGGGAAACCATGAAAGCCGTCAAATTACTCAAGTGTATGGCTTCTACGATGAATGCTTGTGAAAACACTTTACCAACTTATTTGATTATTTACCTATGATTGTACTCATTAAGAGTCAGGTTTTCTGCTTGCATGGAGGTACACTCTCACCTTCTTTGGATACACGTTTAGGCAAGATATAGCTGCGCAGTTCAATCATACAAATGGTCTCTCCCTGATATCTAGAGCTCAGTAGCTTGTTATGGAAGGATACAATTGGTGCTAGGAGAAGAATGTGGTCACTTTATTTAGTGCTCCAAATTATTGTTACCGATGTGGGAATATGGTTGCCATACTTGAAATCGGAGAAAATATGGATCAGAATTTTCCTCAGTTTGATCCAGCCCCTAGGTAAATTGGGCCTCATGGTACACGCAAGACTCCATATTATTTTTTATAATAACTTGAGGTATCAATCCTTACTTTCCAATTTTGATAACAGAAATATGCGTTCTTGTTCAAACAGTCGTTATCTCTCCTGTTTTGAACGCATTTTCTCACTCCGTTGATCGATCATGGCTTCGTTTCGTTAGAATCGCGCTGCATCTTCGGTGTTTGTCATGCAATTTAGTTCTTAATAATAGATTATAACAGTGACGTATATTCCCATCGACAATCATTTTGCTGGTGTCTCTTTTCCAAAGATGAATCATATTAGTGATGACTTCTTTTTCCATTAATGGTCATTCTGAGAGTGTCTTTTATTTTCATGACTCACTTTATCTTGGTAATTTGTCTTAGATGCACTAGTCTCATCTTTGTCCTAGATGTACTGACCTTGTTTTTCTCTCCTTGAGGCTCACCTCTCTCTCTCTCTTTGAAGAAGATTCAAGTTTAAATATTCTCAGTCTCCGATATTGCTGTTTGAAGCTTCCAAATGCAGTTTTTTAGAAGAACAGACATTGCTTTGTTTAATTGCTTTCCATGAATTTCTCTCAAGTTGATGATCATTCTAGCTATTTGGCTAGGCTATATTTATAGCAATTCTCTCCGACTTCACTTGCATCCCTGAGTTGTCTTTCCACACTTTTTATTATTTTGCAGAGCAAAACATTGTTTTCTTGTAACAAGCTAATTGATGGGAAGTGTTAAATTATTAGGAAATATCTTATAATATCTATTATATTATATTAGAGTATCTTGAGTTATTTTCTAGGATCAATTTATAATCATAGAGATATCTTAGAATATCTCTCATTATTATTATGATTTGTTCCTGATTTATGATTAAATCTATATTTCTCTATAAATAGAGATTAGTATTGAGTCTTTTGTAATAAAGTTTACATAAAATTATTATCAATAATATTCAAACCATTATTATTTTCTCTACCCATTTTCTTTAAAATTTCACAACTTCAACATTAATTTTAACAAAAGTCTCCTCGTTAGTATTAATGTGAATAAGTCTTGGTTGAAGAAGCCGCAAAAGTGCTTTATTGTAGAGTAGGTCATACTCCTTTCAACTAACTTGGTATTGCCTATTAGGGATAATCCAAGGCTTTTTGGAAGCCCATGATTGACAGAGTTCGAGTCTGGTTATCAGGTTGGAGGAACTGTAATTTATCTATGGGAGGTCGTCTTGTTCTTATATACCCCTTTTTGTATGTCTTACCGGTAGAGGTGTTCATGGTGCAAAAACCGAACCGTATTAGACCACATTAATGGTTTGATTCAGTTATTGTAAACCACTTTCAAATCAAATTTAGTGCAGTTCTAAACCGATTTAAAACTGATTTATAAATATAAACTAGTTTAATATTTTGAACAATTTTTTAGTTAAAATCAATTTCAAATAAGTTATTCGGAAAAAGAATTTTGAAATTCTTTTGATAAAAAAATATCAATATTTTTTCGAAAGAAATAAATGTAAAAATTTTCCGGATAAAAAATTTTTTCGAAAAAATAATTTCGAAATTCTTTTGGCAAAATTTTTTTGATTTCTATCAAGAAAAGTTTTTTCGATTTTTGTCGAGAAAAATAGATATAAAAATGTTTCTCAATAAAAAAAATTCAAGAAAAAAGTTTTGATTTTTTTTTTTTAAAAATTGAAAATTTTTTAGGAAAAAATGTTTTCGATTTTTTTCTCAAAATTTTTCAAGAAAAAAATGATTTAATTTTTTTCGAATAAAAAAAAGTTTCGATATTTCCTATATTTTTTTTTTAGAAAAACAAATTTTGAAAATTTTGTAAGAATAAAAATCTTGATTGAGGTTAAAAAATTTTAAAATTGTTAAACTAGATTTTGAATTAAGTTTGGTTAACTGAATTGTTTTAAATATGTGGTTCAATTCATGAACTATTTAAATGGTTTGATTTTTTGTGGTGCAGTGCAATTCAATTTATGAATATGGTCCAATTAACCATATTTTTGCACACCCCTACTTACCGGTCTATGTTTTTTTCCTTCTTCAAAGCTGCTGTAGCTATCATTTTTAAACTTAAATCTTTATTTAATTCTTTTTAATGGAGGGGGAGTGAGGTAGCTAGAAAAGTTCACTAGGTTAAATGAGATAAAGTATGTCAGAGTCGAGAGAAAGATGATTTTGGTGTTCAAAATTTATAATATTTTAATCTTACTCTTTTAGGTAAGTGGTGTAATCGGAGGTTGAGGAGTAATAGGGAGGGGTTATGGTTTAAAGTGTTAAGTCATAAGTATGGGTATGTTAACGGTAATATATATAGGAGTTTAATTAGAGATTTGTTGTGGTGAAAATTTATTGATTTCATATTAGAGGGTGAAGGTGGAGAAAGTAGAAGTTGATTTTATGAGAATGTTTTGAAAGTGGTGGGAAATGGTAGGATAAGTCTTTTTGGACAAATCCTTGGGTTACTGATGCGATAGGTTTAGGGGTTTGTTTAATTTGTCTACTACTAAACAAATCAGGGTAGCGGATATAGTAGCTAGGGGGAGGGTCGTGTGGTATAAAATTGGGTATATACCGTTGTTGATGCTAGAGAAGATAAATTAAAAGTGTTTTTTAGTGGAAATGGATTAAAGTTAATGATGAAAATTATCGTTGTATGGTGTGATATGTCCTTTGTAATTTTAGCGCGACATATTTTAAGTTTGATTAATTGTATAATTTGACTTTGATTTCTATCTAGCGCCACTCTCTTGTCATCTCTTTTGCGAAACTGAAAATTGCATTCCTGAACGTTGATGCTTCTCTTTTGTAGATTATGAGATAAAGCGAAATTTAATCCTTCATGCATCGCTGATGCTTCTGCCATTTTAATGTCATCAAGACCCGATTATGAACGAGTAATTTACAGTCTTTAAATTATATTTTTAACTTACATTTATCTTTTAGAAAATAATATTTGTTTCTCTTAATTTCTCCATAATTAATATTTCTATTTTCTAAAATTAACTATAATACGCAACATTCATTAAATAAAACATTTTTTTTTATGAAGTACTTCAATTTACACTGAAAGTAGTATTACACATAATAATTTTTTAAATATTTGTAGTTACGGAAAATACATTAATTGAAAAGAGAGAAATTAATTTAAAATTTTTAAATTAAAAAATTGCTAATTTTAGTACTATCTACCAACTTAAGTAACTTTTTAAAGAAAATAGTTGAATTTATAGTCCAAATTTAAAATATGTAAGTTGTTAATCTACGCTTAAAAGTTAGAAGTGTAGATTAAAAACCTACACCTCTTTTAATCATTAATAATTAAAATGAAATTTACAAATCTACCTTTCAATTTAAATTATTTAAAATAATAAAGTATCTTTTTGTCCAAAATTAAAAGATGTAGGTTGCTTATTTTTACTCATAAAAATAGGTGAGCGTAAATTTGTCAGCGTGTGTATATATATATATATATATATATATATATATATTTAAACATACATTAATTTATTATATTACTATTATTTATGCAGTATTTGACATTTATGTTGAAGGTGTATTAGGTATCCAACATCTAAATATTTAACCACTTCTTTAAATAGTTATTATAGGATTAATAAGCATATACGGTCATAATAAACAGTTTTAAACCCTTGATTTAGTGGTTATTTTATGATCTAAATTACAATCATGTGCTAAGATAATAAAATTAATTGTTCATATTAAATGTCACTGTAAAATTGATTTCATTGAATGTGTGCATGGTCCTTTTTCTCAATTATTATTGGTATTTACATATTAATGTCATAATATATTTTAATAATGTCTTTCACCTCGTTTGATTGATTTTTAAATTTGTTCCTATCCTGGTAGAGATGTAAATAGGCTAAGTCAAACTAGACATTTGCAAGACCTGAGTCTTGCTTATTGAAAATGTTAGGTTTAAGTTCGACCTATTACCTCCCAAAGATCCAATTTTAAGGTTTGAGACCTAGCTTTTTCAAAACCTGACGAGGATTAAAAACTTGTTTAAAAGCTTACTTTATTATTATCTTATGAAAATCTACACCATTCACCACTAACATGACAACAAATTTTAATTTTATTTTGATATCTATTGTTTTAGAGTATCAAACATTATATTATACCATTTTTCAATAATATATTAAAATAATACCTTTAAATATTTCAAACATTGATTCATAGCAGTATATTTAAATTACAAAAAAATATTAGTAAATTTATGATTTAATACAAAAAAAAACTTAAAATAATAATAATAGTAACAAAATATGTATTTATATTTAATTAACTATGCGGCCTAGAAGGCCTACAAAGTTTTTTCATTGGTCTTAGTTTGACCTTTTTAACTAAATAATTTTTTTTTTTAAGAATTGATCTAACTTTTATATATATATATATATTCACGACCTGATATGGGTCTTTCGTAGGCTAGATCATAGGTTGCTCTCGGCAATACCGTCTTACATATTTTGGAGGCTATGCTATAATCTTAATAATTGGACCATAATAAAAAAAAATATGCAATTTTAATAATTAAAAAAGGATAAAATAAATTTTTAGTCCTTATAAAATTTCAAAATTTTATTTTTAGTCTCTATTAAAAAATTCTCAATTTTTTAGTCTCATTTTTTTATTTACTTTTAGTCCCTAGTTTGAAATTTTTTTGTAAACACTTAATACTTTTAATCCTTATAAAATAAAAATAAAGATTAAAAATAAATAATTTAAAAAAAATGAAAACTAAACTTGAAAGATTATAACTTTATAGAGACTAAAAATATATTTAACTTAAAAAAAATCCACAATCATTTTATTATATTATATAAAAAATTTAAGACCCCTTTCATTAGTGACTCTTTGTGCAGTTAGCTAGATTGAATGCACAAGATCATCTCCATCATCGATCGGTCTGATCCTACTCTGGTGACGAATGTTCATGTTCGAGAAAATCATATTCATTAAACGGCCAACTAATATAAACTCCCGACCAATGAATATTTGATTGTGTATGTATCTTTTCTTTCAAGGTTATTGGTCCCCAAGCCAACACTTGTGCATGTTGTTTAATTCTACCCCCTTTCAGTATTTTTCCCTTGTATATCATTTATGAGGGGAAGAAAAATTCTCCACAGCAAAATAAATTTTGTTCAATCATTGAGTTATCTTGATTGCATCATACAACATACATGATACGTTTTCTCTATCATGTGACAACATACAGAATACTTGTATGAACATACACTTGTGTACGTATCTCAAAAATATATAGGATAAGAAAAAAATATATATAGCAACAGAAGATACACTTGAATGTAGACACTAAAATTTAAATTACGGCATCGATTTATCACACTTGATCATGTCACAATTTAAAAAAAAAATAAAAAATTAATTACTCAATTATTTGGGAGATACGATGGTATGGAAGAGGAACATAAAGATTAAATTAACGAGGAAATTATAGGTTCAATTTTTTTTAATGAAAATTAATGATTAATTATTAATACTAAAAATTCAAAAAAAAATTTCTAACAATCCATAAATAATGTTCGTGAGGCATGTATTTAGTAACTTACATGTTTCATGTAGTTTCAAACTTCTGTTTTGGTCTACCTTTTAATTTTTCTACTTTCGATGATTTTCTATCTCATCTAAATAATTTTTATTAATTTATTTTAATCATCAATTTCTTTCCAAAATACACTAAAGTCACCAAATGTACCAAACACCAAAAATAGGGATCCAAATTCATGTTATAACTAAATAAAATCCTCGTAATGAACCATTAACAGTTTTTTTTTTTATGATGGAAATATTGGTTTCAAAGTCTCTTGTGGATTATGGAGCATTTGAATTGTTGTTGCTCCCGCGTCCTCGGACTCTACAACATGTGGTATCAGCACCATGGTTCAGCTTGGTGGAGGAGCGAGAGTGGATTCTAGTGTTGGATCCTTATATCGAAAATCTTTCCGGATGTATAGTCAAGAGGCAAGTCTCATTGGTAATGACGACGTTACAAGTATATGATGTGCGAGACTCACATTTGTTGGGAAAATTGTTGAGTTCTAGTGTGAGTGATTAAGTCTCTTATTTGATATATAAGAGTGGTCACTCATATATTTAAAACTTTAAGATTTTAGGTGAAAATGTAGTATTAAAATCTCTTATGAATCTTGAGACTTTAATCCATTGTTGCTTCCGCTCTCATACTCTCCAAAAGTATAAAAAAAAAAAAAATTAGGTTACTTAAAAGTGGCCCGGAAGATTATATTCTTGAGCCAAACTCAATTCATGCCCAATGGGTACTTACCAAGCAAATTAAACAAAATCAGGTTCCTATTGATACAAAATCAATAGATACGCCACTTTGGATTTGTAATGTTAATTTAATTTAATTAGTCCAACTCTAAGGCAATGAAGTGGCTCTTTAATTCCATAAAATAGGGGCTCCATATTGCAGCTGATCTTAGCTGAATACCACATGAAATTTTTTGGGTCCCCACTAATTAACGACTTAAGCACATATATTTCAACATTGGGAGGTATATGCCATCACCATTTTGAAATAAATGTTTTCAAAACATATTTATGTATATTTTGGACTAATATATTAGAATTTACACCGCCTCAAGTTAATTATATTTCAAGTGAAAGAGAAAAGCACTACCAAAACTAATGCTTATTTGTTTCAAAAATAAAAATAAAAAACTAATTATTACTTGAAAGATGCAAACTAAGAAAGCTAACGACCAATGCTTGCTTAATAAAGACAGAATCATGTGACGCCCTTCAGAACCCCAACCCATTCTGCATTTAGTAGACCATGTGACTTCATATATTGCTTTCTTTGACAGCTTGCATAGTTATATATATACTAACTAGTTTTAAAAAATAATCCATATATCTATCTTTATAAGAAAGATTAATATTATAATAACATAATTCATTTGAGCATCCGTTAAAAAATAACTCATTTGAAAATTGAAAGATTAGGAACACAATAAACTACTAAATAAAAATAAAATAGGAACCAAAATTTAGAAATAAAAAATATATATATTTCTAATTTTATCCTAAGATGTTAAAAACATCAAATTTAAAATTTAGTTTTTTGTTATTATTTTAACTTTTTTTTATATTAAAAGAAGTGTTGTTTAATATAGATTTGGTTTAAAGGTAAACTTCACCTATGTATGCATACTCCTAAAATGACGAAGTACTTCAAATTCTTTTATGGATTGAGTTTATTTGTTGTTGTATTCAAATATAATTTTGTATTGCGAATTGAATAATTTAACTCTTTTAGTTAAATTATATAAAAGAATAATAATTTTTAATTAATGTATATGAATTTTTTCTTTTTTAATATCATATTTATATATGTATTAGTATCTGAGATTTCGTATTTGTATCGATACATCATATACCTCACTATTTTTAATAAATTTTAAATTTTATTAAAATATTATATTTATTATTATATTTTACTAAATATTGTAAAGATGTATCATTAAACCATTTTTGAGAGGTTGATGTTAGAGATACCGATTAAAAGATGTTCAATTGGATGCTCATAAACTTTGTCTAATTTAGTTACCCTCGAGACAAAGCTAACTACCAAGATATGACTTCAATTTATTCAACTAGTTCATCCACTTGAAGTGTCTTGTTTACATAAATGTTGTCATCCCTGACTTTTCAAATTGTCTACAGTGACACATGTTATTTGAGTGACACCTTCCAAATTGTCCCCTAATGGAGATTAGTAGTGGATTCAATTTGTGAATAGTATTGCATTCCTACTGAGAATTGGGTGTTATTCCGTTCGGAACTCAGAATTATCGAGAAAAATAGAAGATCTCATAATGTAATGTATCGGTGGAAGAATTGTTTTGAGAATGAAGGTTTTTTCGCTGGAATTCTTGCCAGAACGGACTTGTAAAGTACCTAAAAACACTATAACACTCAAATTAGTATAATGTTTTATTAAGTCTACGTTAATTAGCTTTTTTATTGTTCTAGTTTAATTAGCTTTTTTACCATTCTAGTACAATCATTTTATATTTCATATTAAGTCTAATTAATTAATTATCCATAAAATACCAATTTTCTCCTTTTTATAATTATTTTTGGTGGTTATATTTTGACGTAGGACTTTTGAGTTGTTCTTGATAGATAGATGGCATATTTAATACTCGTTGACAAAGGGCACGAGTAGCCTACAATGTAAAAGAGAATCAAATGGGAAGCTCAAACTCTGAATCATGATTATTTTGTAAAAGAGTAGTACTTTTTTATAAAAAATCATACAACCTGCTTCCAGAAACAAAAGAAATTAAAGTTTATAGATATAAACTAAAGCAAAACAAAAATTACAAAAATAAAAATGTTATTTGAACACCAAATTTAAAAGAATACACGACCGTATGTACTGTTCACCTTATAATGCGGTGAACAATATTTTTTTTTAATTTTTTTAAGAGTTTAAATAAATTGTGTCCTTATAAATATATCTATATTTTATTTTTAGTCCATTTAAAATTTTTCTTTAAATTAACAATGGTCTTCAAATATTTTTTACTACCAATTTTGATCTCTGCTTTTAAGTTAACTCATGTGTAACATTTAAATTTTTGAATGATTTTCTTCAGGTATATTTAGAACATTATAAAATTCTTCCGCACACAAATTTAGAATTTTTTAATAAAACATGAATTAAATATGAATTTTAAGCACTAAAAGCTTTAAAAAAATCATATTTAATTTATCCCTTGTTAAAAAAATTTAAATTTGTGTGAGAGAGATTCTTATAATGTTCTAAACATGCATGCAAAAAATTGTTCAAAAATTCAGAAAGATACACATGAATTGATTTAAAAGAAAGGACCAAAATTTTTTACGGAAAATATTTGATGGACCATTGTTTGAAGAAAATTTTTAGAAGAATTAAAACCAAATATGATATCTTTATAGGTGATAGCATTTCAGCAAGTGTACTGAATCGTTGCAAGTGATAATAAAACGGTAATACCGAGTGTCGAACTCAAATATTACGTTTTACTATCGAATTATATTTAATTACTAAAATTGAACAAAAAGTTCCCGAATTGATTGAAATAATATTTAAAATTAACAACAGTAATAAAATTGATCCTTTATAATAAGAAAAATGTCAGGGATGAGTTTCACTTCGAATCCAACCTTGGTGTCTAATTTGATTCTAGTTACTGAATTCCTTTATTGAATTATTACCGAATTCTCTTTATTATTCTTGTCCTAATGTCTTAGTGACAGAACCTTTAATTCCAAAGTAACCCTTAATTCCTTAGTGGATTTACGATTAGAATTAAGGCTTACAATACAGGGATTCTCTTGTTAAACTATTGCCTTTGCAACTAATTTAATTGGTTTCATGACCTGCATCTCTCCCTAGATTACAATATCATGAATTTCTCATCTCAAGCATTCGTAAAGTCCACTTCCGTTTCAAAATACGAATCGTAAAACATTTTAGAGTTGATCAAGCAATAAAAAGCATTAAGCACAGATATGAGAAAAATAATTCAATAAATTTATTCATATAATTAGAAATCAAATCAGAAAAATAAGGGTTTCATCTTGTTTCACTCATCCCTAACAAATAAGGTTTAGTTACTCTTGACAGAGATAGAAAAGATAGAGATTAGAGAAGAATTACAAGAAAGACTCATGAACGATTCTTAATAAAACTTCTCCAATGGTGTTAAAAACAGCCGCCTCTAAGTTTCTATGCTAGCGCACCAGTCTCCCAACTTCCCAATTGTGAGAAAAATGTGTTTTAATGTGTTATGATGCGCGTCGCGCGCCCCAGGCGCGCCTCAAGCGCATTCTGGCAGGTCTGGTGTAGAAATGCTCCCCAGGCGCTGGTTTCGCGCTTCAAGCGCACAGCATCTTCTGTCTGGCGTTTAGTGCATCTTTTGTCTGGCGTTTAGTATATTTGTCTCCTCTTTCGAATTTGGTTTTGGTGTCTTCAGGAAAGTTGTAGCTATGGATCTTAGCTTTCATTTTCACTTGGTTTGACTCCAATTGGACATCTACAACTCCAGATATGGCTGAAATACTCCACAGATGTCATGTTGATTTCTCACAAAAATTCAGCACTGCACTAAAACAAATAAGCAACGTAAAACTACGAAAAGTCCCTATTTAATCAAGGAAATAAGAACATAAACATTTTATTAACTCAAAGAAATAGAATCAACAAAATATACCCACTAACTCCTTAAGTTAACTAATGAATAAAAGATAAGTAAGACTAAAAACAATGAAAAATATGCATATGATGAAGAGTCATCACAACCCCAAACTTGCTTGTCCCCAAATAACAATTTATTTCAGATTTGGTACAGTTAAAAGCAAACTTAAACTCAATTTCTCAAATCAAATCAAACTCAATTCTCAAAGTTCTAGCCACTACAAAACATTCATCATACTCTATGGTTGCTTAAAAAAAACAACACAATTTGTACACTTTAGCATTCATTCATCAAGTTCAACTCTCTCTCACACAACCTCACCAAAATTTATCTCAAGTGTTTAGCAAGGGTTGTGAATTTATCACTCAAATCCTAGAACATGCATCACGCTACCATAGGCTTGAAAAAATTCTAGTTAACACTCAGAATGCAACAAACACATACACTTTTGGAGGACTTTCTAGTTGTAATGGGGCTTAGGTAAGGGTAGGTCATTTTGGGATAATAGCCTTTACTACTTGGAGTTAGGTACACATTTTCAAATTATTCTACCACTTTTTTTTCTTCACATTTTCATGGGATAGCAAAGGATAAAATTTGCATAGGGTAGTTAGAAAGGCTCAAACGACCAAACAAAATTGCCTCAGTGTATGCATAAATTACAAGTGATGCAAGTCAGAGTTAGTGCAAGTTCTGAAGGGATAACACATGTCTCGATAATCACATAACAAAGAATTAAAGTGTTTAGGCCCAAAAGCAAACAACTAGGATAATAAGAGAGAGCATGAACTGTCAAAACTATGCCAAGCATGTTACTGAAAAGTTAACATTTTTTTTTTGAAAAATTGATGACAAGTTAGCCTTCTACAACCACTTAGTAATCAACCATGTATGCATTAGTAAGACTTTGTCGAATTGAGCAATAACATGAGCTAAGAAATAGAATTTGGATTTCAAAATCCCAAATAGAAAACTTAAGACCAAATGTAAGTTATTACAACTTCTTCATCATAGTACACATTTTGTGAAAGGAAAAAAGCATAAAATTCGACTATGAAAATAAAAGAAAGAAAAATAAACAAAGAAAAAGGAAAGGAAACTTCTCTCAGTTGGGTAATTCAAGGGGCATTGCTTAGGTCCTCCGCTCTTGTACCACTATAGTTGCCAGTATACTGGTGAGGTGAAAATAAATCAGAATAAAACATGCCTCCTGGTGTCTTTTGAGATGAAGCGAAGGCTCGATAGAGATTTGTCATCCCCAGTTCTATTATGGCCTATCCATCTTGCAAATCATCAATTGTTCCATCAAAGTTTCAAGCCTTCCAAATCTTTCCTCAAGTGGATAGCTATGGTGGATGTTGAGGATGGTCATGTGGTCCTAGAGGATCAGTATTTTCCTCCGTTGGCATTGCTGCTTGTGGAACATCAGGATATTCTGCCGGAATCATAGAGTGTTTTTCTATCCACTTAGCAGTGATTGGGATAGCAGGTTTCACCATTTCTTCACCCTTTTTAGGGGACACTCTCACCTGCTCACAAAGTTTGCTATTCAAGGAAGCATGGTTGAAGTATCCCGCTGGAGGATCAAGAATTGTTGTCCCAAAAGGTCATAAGATAGTAACATGCCCACATTAATTCTTTCACCCTTTATGATTGTAGCTAGTAGACATGCTCTCTGAACTGTTACATCTGACACATTTGAACATGGCAGCAGCGTATGATGAACAAAAGTACTCCATGCTTTTGCAATTGGGGTGAAATCCAACGAGCGCAATTTCCTAGGTGTGTCATTACTATTTCTTAACCAATTTGTGCCTGGTCTGCACAAAGTGTGCAAGATCTCCCGAGTGTCTATTTTTATATTATTGTCCTCCAATTCTTGAAAGCTGCAATCCTTATAGTTCGGCAGACCAAATATTTCATTGATGACTTGAGGCTTAAAGGGCACCCTTTTCCCCTCACAAATTGATCATGTGGAAATGGTTCGTCAGACTTCAGATCAGAGGCATTGGAGAAGAATTCCACTTCTAGTGGTTTTCTCGCTTTGGTGACAAATGTGTTCAGCTTCTCCCATCCTTGGCAGCAATCATTGCCTGGATGTCAACAAATTCATTTTCTTCCAACTCAAAATTTTTCTCACTCACAAACTTCTTGACTGTGGGGAGTTTAGCATGAAACTCTTGTGTTGCCATGGTCTTGAACAAGAACGTATCGTGTCATTGGGAGGAAGATGTATTTGTGACCTTAGTTCGTTTTGCTTTCTGTTGGGTTGCCGTTAGGTCCTCCAAAACAATTATTCACTAATCATAGCACTTGGGCGCATGTTTCTAGCTTTTTAATTTGGTTTTTTAAAATTTCTTTATAGCTTAGAATAATGTTTTAGCTTGTTTTTAAACTTTGGGTCGAAATTGAATTATAATTTGATTATTTGCATTTTGACCCCGGCTCGCTCTGTAGGCCATAACATGAGCTCTGGATATCAGATTGAAGCATGCGAGCAGTCGTTGGAAAGCTAAAAATCAGAGCTACAACTTTTGTGTTGAAATAAAAGCCCAATGCCGAACTTTACTAGGCCTAAATTGCAGATTTCGTAATCTGTACTTTTGTAATAATTTTAAATAGCGGGCCACTTGTTTTTAAAGCCCAACATCGAGTAACTATATATTAGGAGTTTCTTTCCTTTCTTAGATTGTATTATTTTCGGATTAAGAAACAGAAAGCTATATAAAAACTTTTTCATGGGAGGCTAATTTCATAAGATTAATCCACGAGTTCAGAGTTTCATCAACACCGTGAGATTCAGGTTACACTGTCAATTCCGATTCATGATTCTATTTCTGATTATTTGATTATATTGATATTCTGATTGCTTAAATTGAATTTCAATAGGATCGATTAAATTCATTTGACAAAATTTGGTTTACGTTTCTAATTTAATTGAGTTATAATTTTGCGATGCTTGATCGTTAATTGTAATATTTTGATGATTGTGATGCTTAATCCAATCAATGAAACCGAATTCACATAGGATTGATTACGCTTGTTTGATCAATTCTATAGTCAAATAAGAATAGAATCACGAATTAGAAATTAAACTCATTGATAGAATCTGTGATAGGTCTGAAATTCGAAGACAAGAGTTATATTAATAATTCTTCATTCTAAAGTAGCATATATTAAATGTATATTATGGATCTACTAATGAAACAAATTATAATATAGCAAAAGAAATACTGCAAAAACAAGCGCAACAAAACATGCGTCTCAATATAATATATATCCTCTGATGATTGGACGAAAACAAAAGAAAAAAAATACTTAACTTCTCCTTTACAGTCCAAAACTGGTGACACGTGCCGTTGTTATTACAAGCCTAGTTTGACCCTGGAAAAAGCAAGCAAACTCCGAGTAACTCTACGATGCGAGCGACGTTATGTCTCGGTTGCCGCTGGAAACGTAAGCAATGTTGTAGTTCAATTACCTTTGATGAATTCAACGGTGTTTGATCGTCTTCCTTTAATGAATTCAACAAAGCAACTATTCGTCTCCCTCTAACAAACGTGACAAGCAAAAATCTGCCACTACCTCTGATAAACGTGAAAAGCAAAAAACTGCCTCTACCTTTGATAATTACATCAAGCGTATGATCGTCTGACTATGAGTTATTATGTATCCTCTAAAAAAGTCAATGTTCTGAGAAAGAAACGCTCTGAAAAGAGTCAACAATCTGGAAAAATCAACGCTCCAAAATAGACAAAGCAAATGCACATCCTCTGAACGTTCTATATCTGCTACCTATCTAAAACTCTTTAAGATTTGATTTGATCACAATATCATGTGATTCCTTGTCATCAATACTAAGATACACAAAATCATTCATAAATATATATATATATATATATGGATACTTATTAAAGATTATTCTACTCTAAATAATGAATAACGATTTCCAACGATAATAGTCTCACCGAACACTTAATCTCTGTATTTAAGAAGAACTCACTCAATCCTTTACAAGAGAGCGTGAGAAAGTTTCTGTGAGAGAAAACACAAAAGACTATGTGTTAAGAGGAAAATCTGAAAAAGTCAAAAACAAATCAAACTAAAAGAATGAATGACCATACATAGTTATTAGAGTTGCTAAATTAGTTAAAGTGTTCTCACACACTTGTACTGATATAGCACTTAATATGTAACATCCCCTCAATGAGAATTAGAATCCTAAAAACAAGTTTTGTGTCAAATCAGACACAAACTAGAACAGATGTAAATTAGCCTGATAGTGGCAACAACCCTCTCATCCTTAAGATGTACCTGAAAAGGTACAACGACCCTCATGAACCCCAACGACAGGATGCTAGAAATTTGAAGAAGGTTAAGGGGACGATAGTCTGGAGAGGCTAAAGAAAAATACTCAAAGCCTGAAGAGGTAGAGTAAAGAATACTTGTATGCTATATGGAAATAGTGGATTAAGCCCTTGATTGTACTGAGGAAAAATATCTCTGTAAGGGGAGGACTAGATGTAGCAAAAGTTTGTTGAGAACTAGTATAAAATATATGCGTCTCCTTTATCCTTTTCTATTTCTCGCATCCTAGTTATTTATGATTCATCCTTACTCTGTCTAAACCTGGTTTTAAAAGTAAGTTGAATATTTTGATAAAGAGCAGTTTCTGTAGGGAAATCGAAGTAACTAAAAGAAACAACAAACACAATTCAAACCTCTATTTCTTGTGTTTAACAGCACCTTCGTATATAATTTAAATTGGCCTCAAATATCAATCTTTTAAATCAATTTTTTCATTACTCTTGATTATCTCATGTGTTGGTAGTGCACTCCTTATATAGTTTAAGAGAATATATTTTTCAATGGTGAAGTTGGAGAGAGTTCCATGAGTGTGAGATTTCTAAGTGTTGAACATAACTAAATAACCAACTTTGTGCATTAATATAACTCTTAAAACTATTTGATTTACCTTCATGATATAAATAAGAATTATATACATTGTTTCTAACTTTTAAATAACACAAGTTTTATCTAAAAATATATTTATAACTCAAAATATTATCATCGTATGTAGCACTTGATTTGAGCAATATATAACCTTAGACTTGTTGACAAATTTTTTAGATACCGAATTTGGTTTTCTTATAAAAAATTGAGTTGTATGTCTATTTAATAGCTTTCAAATGATATAAAAAACATCTTCATAATAGTTTTTAAATTGATTTGTATTTCCTTTCAAAATAACATTTACAATGTGTTCAACATCATCTTCAAGCATTTTAATACTATTACACCTATATTAATTTCTTTGTACAACTCCTCAGGTCAAATTTATTTCATATAAAAATAAAATTATACAAAATTATAATATATATGAATTAAACGAGTTGAACTATACATAGCTCAAGTTCAACTCATTCATTTAGTTAGTTTGATTTTTAACTCAAGTTCGACACATTTGGTTCATGAACCAAGTTCAACAAGTTAATTATCACATCGAATCTCAAACTATTTTTGAGTTGGTTCGGTTTATTGCGAATCCTAGTTACAACATTAAAGATACCTATATGGAAATGGGACATCATAGTTACGAATTTTGTATCGTGATTTTCTCAGAGTTTGTCTAGATGTGATGTGATCATAGTAATTATTGATCAATTGAATTAATGGCCTTTTATTAAGTTCCCATACAATATTGGCTACTATTCTAGTATTGGAATGACACATTTTGAAGCTTTGTATTGTTTGTTTGAGACTGGAGACCATATTGTGTTTGAAAAATGCATCGTCCGAGAAACAATGGAATATATCAAGTTAATTCAGGAGAATATGAAAGCTAAACAAGCAAAAGAACTATTATGATAAGAGATCAAATGAATTATATTTTGAGGTACGATATCACGTTCTCTTAAGGGCCTTAATGGATAGCATAAGACACAGAATAATATATATTTTTCATAACCTCTCTTAATACAATGTTTGATGAACCAAAATGATATGATGAGATGTTTTTGAATTTTACCATATCTTACCTCTATTGTTGTATTTCTTACCTTGAATAGGAGTTGGACATTTACTCAGTTGCCCTTATAAAATATAATTTAATATATACAAAATTGAAATTTAATGAAATATAAATATAACTAAAAACCTTGATCTTAAATTTAAAATTCAAATATTAGTAATTAATTTAAAAAAAAAATGTATGATTTATAACAAGAGTAGTTTTGTCAATTTAAATAATCTAATAAATTATTGTTCAAAATTAGAAAATTTTGAATATTAATTTAATTTTTAAAATATGTATATTTTTTATAAGGGTAGTTTTTTCATTTACATATAATATATATCATATATTTATTATCCAACAAATAAAATAGAATTATTTAGTTATTCATGAATTTTTTTTAAATCTTGAAATTATTTATTTATTTGTGTCAATGAATTTTTTTAAATATGAAATTCATTCAATGGTTGTTTAATTTTTGTAAGTATTTTTTTGTTAATTTATAATTTTTAAAAGTATTATGTAAGTTTATTTTTTTAAAAATAGTATAGAATTGTTTCACAATGATAATTTTTTTGACTAATTCACAATGATATTAGATTGTTTGTTATTATATGCGCATCCTTATTCTGGTATATTTCGTATCATACAAATCAAATAGGCCCTACAGTTACATCTACTATAGGAGTTGGAATAGTATTGAAGGTTCACGTATCGCAACTAAGGAAGTATGTACAGGATTTGAGTCATAGGATGCAATCACGCATTGTTCAATCAACAAAAGTATAACAAATATAAATAATAAAAAGTTAAGTGGAAAGAACATTGTTCAATCAACTAAGGAAGTAAGTACTGGATTTGGGAAGCAACGAAGAAAGTATTATACGTGTGACTTAGAGCAAAAGATGAAAAATAACATTTTCGCAGTTGTGTTGGCCATAAGTTAGCCACATTCCGAACAAAAAAATTATTCTGAGAGGTTGATGGAACATCTTGAATTTTATTTAAAAGTTTTAAATATAAGTTGTGCTAATTCTTAGATGGTTGGATGTTTGTATATCAATATAAGATAACTAGAAATATTACTAAATAACTGCTCAAAACATTCAATTAATGGATTATATACTGATTTAGAACTAATTAAAATGGGATAATCGATATAAATGCACAATTATATAACAGAGAACATCATTATTTATCTACTAGTTAAAATGGCATAATCAATACGCACGAGCATTTACTAGACGATAATTTAGTTATAATAAGTAAGGAATATTTTAGGTATAATATGTTATAATTAAAAATACATATTGCGTTAAACTATTAGATTCTTATTAAATTTGAATATTATTCATGTATTATGATAAACCTTTGTTTTATTATAAGTTACTATGGTTTCATTAATCCACGTCTTGGCGGGTTATTGATATAGTTAGACATATTGATGACTTATGTTTATAGAATTGAAGTAGATTCTCATTTGAGAGATCCGTGGGTTTCATTGATCATTGGCGGGTTATTGATATAGTTAGAGATATTGATATCGATGACTTATGATAGAATTGAAGTAGGTTGTCATATGAGAGATCTGATTATTGTCAGATCCATCGAGAGTATGTTGTCAAATGAGATTTGAGATCCGATTGTTGTCAGATTTATCGAGAGTATGCTGTCAAATGAGATTTGAGATCCGATTGTTAGTGAGATCTATCGAGAGTATGTTGTAAAATGAGGTGAGGTGGGACGTATCGTCAGATTTTTTGAATGGTCAATACAAATTTTGTTACTTGTTATGTAAAATAAAGGGTCGCTTACAGATATTCGCGATCAGACAGTTAACCGCCAGATTGAATATTAAATTATATTTGTTATTTATACTAGTTATCATACAAAATATATAACAATCATTGAAATTTCTATACTAGTCAAATATTTTTTTTATTATTTTAGCTCAATCTTTCTGAAAAATAACTCAATAATATTTGTTTTAGAGAAAATAATTTAAAAATATAATTTTCTTGTCCACTTAAATTTTACCTTTTACACTATTCTATAGTTGTTTTTGGGTGAAATAAAGCAAAAATCTAATGCAGTAATAAGAGAAGATGAAAGAGTGACAACATATTTTAAAATAAAAAATAAATTATTAATATTTTGTGTATATTAATTTGAAAAATGAATCAAAACCAAAACCTTAATCACCACAAAATAAATATTATAGAATCATAACATTAAGTACAATTATTTTTAAATATATTTTTTTTATAACATTTAATAATATCTTCAATATAATATTTTAAAAAAATTTATTAAACACTTTCATTTCAAATAATAAATAGTATTAATGGATTAGAGACTGATTTAGAACTTGAGATAATCAATAAAAGCAAATATAAAAGAGAAAATCGTTATTTATTGCCTATTTTAAAATCGGATAATACAATAAAATCGTTCACACATCAAGTAGGGAATAGGTCTAAGATAAACGTTAGTTTGTATTATAAATATGATTATGGGTAGATTGACGGATCATTGACATATAGATAGATTAATAATATATATTAATAGAATGGAAGTATGTTGTCGAATGAGAATTTGAAGATAGTCAGATCTATCTAAAGATCTATCTAATTATGTTTTCAGATGAGTTAGAGAGGTGTCAGATTTGCCGTCACCGCTCAGATATATAACCTCTCATATATTTTGAATATTAAATTCTCAAAAGAGAGAAGTATATAACCGCTCATGTATTTTGAATATTAAATTATATTTGCTATTTATATTTATTATCATACCCAATATATAATAATCCATCTATGACGTTGCTATTTAAATCAAATATGTTCTGTTATTTTATCGCAATCTTCTGAAAATAACTCAATAATATTTATTTTGTTTAAAAATATAATCAATTTTTTTCAATAATATTTATTGTTTAAAAATATAATCAATTTTAACAATTTAAATTTTATCTCATTTGATTTTATCATTATTTTTAAATATAAAAGATTGAATAATCCCATCAGAATATCCCATTAAATAATTGATATATTCATTATGTTATCAATTATTATATTTTATTGTGTGAAATAAAGCAAATATCTAGCACCGCAGGAATAAGAGGAAGGTGAAGGAGTGACTATTCGTTGCTCTTCAATCACATATTATTGATATTAAATTTCTGGTTGTTTTCCTTCTATTATTATTGCAATAAACGCTATTTTTATTGATTATTACTAAAAAAAAATATTTTGTATTTTATTGATTATTACTAGAAAAAATGTATTTTAAAATAAAAGATAAATCATTACTATTTTGTATATATTGATGAGAAATAAACCAAAACTTTAACCAACGTAAAAAAGGTGTATTAGTATTATATAATTATAATATTAGTGTAGAATTACTATAAATATATGAAATTAATTTTAAATATCTCTTTTTATAATATTTAATAATATCTTAATAAATATAATGTCTTAAAAAAATTTATTAAACAATTTAGTTTTAATATAACATATATTTTAGAAAAAGTATATACAATCTCATTTTTAAAAATATATAAAATCTCATTTT